>JAVKLA010000002.1:306653-328793 GCA_034782735.1 Sagittarius serpentarius | reverse complement strand
GACTTTTCAGCTTCTCAGGCCCAGCCAGCAAGAAGGCTGGAGGGGCACAAGAAAGTTGGGAGGGGACACAGCCAGGAGAGCTGGCCCAAACTGGCCAAAGGGGTATTCCATACCATGGGACGTCATGCCCAGTATATAAACTGAGGAAGAGTTGGCAGGGGAGGAGTACTGCTTGGGAACTAACTGGGCATCGGTCAGTGAGTGGTGAGCAATTGCATTGTGCATCACTTATTCTGTGTATTCCAATCCTTTTATCATTATTATTGTCACTTTATTATTATTATTATTATCATTATCATTTTTTTCCTTTCTGTCCTATTAAACTGTTCTTATCTCAACCCACAGGTTTTACTTTTTTTTTTCCCAATTCTCTCCCCCATCCCACTGGATGGGGGGGCGAGTGAGAGGCTGCATGGTGCTGAGTTGCTGGCTGGGGTTAAACCACGACAGAAGGGGGAGGTATTGCTGCCCACTGTACTGCCCAGCAAGCTGGGTTACATGTCTCATGATGGAGACAGCTCAGGGTCAACCGAGGGGACTGCCAGGAGGTGGAGGCAGAGCTCAGCAGAAGCCAACCATCATCCTAGCGGGAACTTAAACAGAAGGGGTTTCAGACACACTTTGAGGAAATCCTCATGCAGAAATTGCGTTGAGTGTTCAGCCCTGTGCTCCTTCCAAGAGCAAGCACGTAGGAGAGGAACGAGTCTCCTACGGCCTGGACCTTCAGAGGCACACGCCAGGAAAAGCATCTTACTTGGGGCTGCTTGATCATCTGCTCCCAGCCCCAAACAGGCTTTCAGCTCCTGCCAGTGCTATTGCAGGTTTCCATGTGCTTTCAGAGACCCAGGGGACAGAAACCCAGCTGCCCCATTGCCCTCCTGAGTACCTCCATCCCACCCAAAGACCTCATGTTTGACCCCGTGGGCACCGTGACCAGTGTCTGTGACGGGGAAGAGGATACCCCGATGTGGGGCTGGGGCCGGTTCCTGTTCCTTCCCAAGCATCGTGCCCCTTGCTGGAATTGCCCAGCCTCGATGAGGGGCTGCAGGTCCAGCCCTTCTCTCCTGTTTCACAGACCCCCAAGTGCCCCTTGGGGGCTGCCCTCATCCCAATGTTGCAGCTCTGCAACAGCTGCTGGAGCAGAGGGCTACAGGGCGGGAGTGTGGGAGGGTCTGAAAGGGTACCCTGATGCTCTGGGAGAACAGAGGAGAGGGGGAGGACATCACTTCCCATCTTGCGTCTATGTTAGAGATGTTGCCCCTCTCCTAAAGAGCAAATGGGGTTGCCAGCTGCCAGATTGCCTCTCCAGTCTCGTCCCTGAGGGCGCTGCTCATCCAACAGAGCTCTGCTGTCCCGGCATGAGTGTCGGGAAGTGCATTAGCCTTTGGGACACACCTCATCAGGGATTTTTACCGTCCCAGCTTGGGAAACGCTGTCCCCACAAATAACAGCCATTCCTGCCAGTTTGACATAACTGTGAGTGAGCTGAGCTTTTCCAGGCTCTGCTGGGGCCTGTTAATGACACACTGCATGGTAATTAGCACTTTCATCACAGGCTGCAACTTAGAGAGAAGCTTCCTCTTGTAATCCGTGTTGTTAGAGGCCCAATTAAAGTGATACACATTTTTCCATGGAGCTCCTGTGTCTAGTGTCTCCCTGCCAGCCTTGAAATTAATGCATAGAGCAATGCTACCCCACCTCAGACTGCGATGCACACACAAACGCTCTGCACCCTGTGTACTGGATGTGGGTAGAAGATAATTTAAATATCTCTTTCTTCCATCCAGGCAAATGTGCCAATAGCACATGATGTAATAAGAAAGCACGCATCTGTCTGAAAAGCAGTGGGAAGACCCGAGGGCTGCTTTGCAGCGTGTGGGCAGAAATGATGTAAGATAAATTACAACCAACTGCTTGCTTAATATAAAAAAAAAAAAATAATCCATGGAGTCAAGGTAGTCTGCAAGCAGAGATGGGGCTGCCTTAGCTTATGTGCAACATATAGTTCAATACAGCTGGAACTAGTGTAGATTTTTGTAGGGCTTGTGGAACAACCTGGCAGCCGGTTTTGATCTTGCAAGACCCCCTGGCTTTCCCAGAGCCCTCCAAGGACCACTTACAAACTTAGAGTCCCTTCGCTTGGACTTGGACCACCTCCTGCTGGGGATGAGCTTGCAGATCTTGGAGCAAGAGGACGAACATTGTGATGGAAGATATCCAAGGCAGATCTGAGGTTGGACAGGTCTCCTGTGCATGTTCTCTACCAGCTTTGGGTGTCACAAGGGCTTGTATGCTGGGTGCAGAGCTCTTCCCATCCAGTGGTCCTGTCCCACCAAGCATCACCTTGGGACAGTGTCTTGCAGTTGGTGAAAGTCCTGCTGTGAGTGAGAGGTTGAACTAGAGACCTTCAGAGGTCCTCCCACTAGCATTTATACAAATCTGGTGGCCCTGTTCCTCCTACCATAGTCTCACAGACCTCCCAGCAGAGCTGGTTCCCTAAAAACCTTTCAGGTCATGTGTCTGACATCCTTCCAGAGAAAGGGCACATGCCAGGTGAGGAAGCTGGGAAGCTGGCCCTTCATGAAAGGACATGGTCTTTGAGGTTTAGCACTGCCACCTGGATGTTCTCAGGCAAGAGGAACAGAGTCCACCAAGTCGCAGATACGTATTCCCACGAGTCGTCCTGCCCTGCTGGCAGCTCTCTTAGCCCTTCCCTTCCCATGGTGTTTGCATCCCAGTCTTGGAGCAGGTTGCTGCCCTCCACACCAGCAGCATGGCCAGGCTGGAGCTGCTCCATGAGGGCATGGTGAAGGCTGGTGGCTCCCTCATCAATGCCACCACCCTGGACCAGTTTGTGCAACAGGTTTTGGCTTGAAAACACCCAGAATGGGTACAGATTTCCTCCTGGAGGCAAAGGTCTTCCCTGGTGCACCAGAGGATTGGGGATGCCAACACCACTGAGAACTGGAAAAGGAAAGAAAGGACTGTCCTAAGTTCACCCTTTCTAGATCCTACCTGAAATAGGAAGGGGTCTTACTGTATCCACCTCTGCCCTACTGCTTCAGGAAGGTGACTTGCCTGAATTACCACTTTGATTGTCTTCCCACACCGGTAAAACACCTCAGTGTTGCAGTACCAATCTATATGCATTTTATAAAAGCCATCAATTACGCAGCAATTCTGCCAGCTCTACAACTCCTGGCACAGCCTCAGCATTGTGCAAGGAGCCCAAAGGCTGACAGCTGGACTCAGCAGCAGCTGGTTAATGGCACCTTCCTCTCTGTAGCGCAGTGGGAACACGTGCTCCAGGAGCTGTTACCAGTGCAAAGCAATTTCCCAATGCTACATTGCATTTAGCCCGCTCACTATATTTTATACACCACGAGCTTGAAGAACCAATTAATATATTAATGCCTTATTCCTATTACAGTCCTTGACTGGTTCTCAGCACCATATGGAGGTTAAAAATGCATCATAACTCATAGGAAATGGAAATGAGATTGTGTTAGACCTCCTCTCCCTGCACTCCATCACCCTGATGACTTTTGGAGTCCTGTCACGGGAGGGCTCTCATCCAGCCCCACGGCTGATTTTTCTCCCTGCTGCTCTAGAACTGTTTTCATCCGTTGAAGATCAGTATCTCATGTCTGCCAGGAACAGGTGCTGCAAAGAAAGCCCTTAAAAAAGGCTTTGTGGGTCCGTAACTGGGATGGTCCATGTCTCTAGCCTCAAGCAGCAACATTTGCAGCACATACACTGTAAGAATATCTCCTTCTGAGCAGGGTCACGTAGGGGACCTTGGGTCAGGCACAGCCCTGAGACCTCCCAGACTGGCCAGGCAGAGAACTGTGATTCTCCTAACACAGTCAAGCACTTGTGCGTCTTTGCCTGGGTTATTCACAGCAGGAGAAATTGCAGGATCTCAAGACATCATGTTCCATGATGTCCTTGTTGTAGTTGCTTATGCACTGTCCACCCAAGTCCAGAACAAGACATTTTCTTGGGGCCAGGGGGAGCACGTCCCTTGTGGGAAGATCTGGCTTGGGACAAGCAACACTGGAGAAATCTCACACTCCAGAAGGTATCTCCTGGGCTGAGAAAGAGGGTCAGGAGAAGAGTTTCTCATAAAGACTAGAACAGTGAGAACAGGCTGGATGACAAGATCTCTGTGGTGTGACCAGGGGAGTCTGGCTTCCTCTCATCTCCAAGTGAAACTGGGGAGCTGTTGCCAGCTCCAGTGTGAGATGGAGCCTTTTTCTGAATTGCTGGAGTTCCCATGGAGGTACCAGATCTCTGACAGGCCTCTTACTGTCTACCAGAGCACGTCTCCTGCTCATCTTCAGCTGACTCCCTTCCTGGGGGCCTCAGCTGGAAGCCAAGGACCTGATGCAATGAAATGCTCCACCACAGGGTCTCATGTCTGTGTTTTCCAAAGTGCTTCTGCCATGCTTGGGGTGACTTCAGGGGGAAGTTGGTACATGGCTTAGATTTCCTTTCTCTTCACCTCCCAGGAGACCCTGTCCTCAGTCCCTACAGCTGAACAAGGAAAGCTGTCCACCTGAGAACATATAAGGGGGCTGGACTTACCTTGAAGGCACCAGTGCTGGATTCAGGATACACCTCCTTTCTGTCCACGGTTTGCCATTACATGAGATCTTTCTGTGTCATTGGTAGCCCTCCCCTCTTTGCATGCTGCCAGTGCTTTCCAGTGAGCTGTTGGGTCCTGTCGTGGGGAAAAGGCCTCTGTATCCTTCATGGAGCATCCAAACGGTTTGCAACCCTACACTGCACTTAACCTTGGCTCCTCTGCACTAAGCAGCCCGGCTCCCTGCAATCTGGAAATCATTTTCAAGACAATAGAAGTGCCAAGCTCTGGACACCCGCTTCCTCAGGCTGTCTCAGCCTCTGTACTGGTTGGGTTTACCTTGGTCAGGTCAGGTTTTGGTGTCTATTTGTGACAGATGCACTCGACTCCTTAACCGGAGTAGCAGTAGTTTGGTACAGGCTCCAAAGGCGGTAAAGGCCTGAGCCGTAGCTGGGCCAAGAACTCCTCTAGGAAACCTGCAAAGGAACAGAGTGACTCAGTGAGCATCGATGCATATGAGCTTGGAACACCGATCATGCGATTAACACATGAATAGCAGGTGTTTTTTCCAAAACTCATTTATCAGGGAACGAAGTTGTGGGTACAAGGGGGCTCACACGTACCTTTCCCATTGTATGCAATTTGACTACGAGCCAACCACTTTATCTCATAAATATGACAGCCTAAGTGAGCCTTCTTTGAGCTCACCCTGCTAGGCAGCGTGGCTGCATGGCGGTGATCGCCTCTTGAGCTGGGACACCTCTCAAGGTTGCTCCTTGAGGCAGAGAGACCTTTCACCAACGACAGATCTTTGGATGAGTTCGATTCCAGCTCTCTGTAAACTGCAACTGGACTGCACACCAGGTGACTCTCCCCTTGAGCAGGGATGCCTCTCAAGGTTTGAGATTCCTTACCTGAGACTAAGAGATCCTTCCTTGCCCAAGGCGGCGAGACCCCTTATTCGCAACAGGTCATTGGTAAGTGACCGAGCATGCGGGATTAATACTAATGAAATCCATGTGGCTAATTCCATTAGACATAAGTCATTGTCCCAGTCTGAGACTAAGATTGGACCTAGATGCACCTAAGCTCCATCAGGAGTTTAGAAAGCAAAGGGGTCTACTCTGAACCTCGTGACTCAACGGGAGGGTCTCCCTTACCCTTTTGTATCTTTGGTCTGTGTGTAAATCATTCTAGCTTGATTCTAACTCTATTTTCCTTTGTATGTTTCTGCCATGTAGGAAGTAATAGAGCGAAGCTTGCCATGGAACTTTGTTAAGCCGTGCTTTTACAACATCATATTAAAACCACTTTTGCTAATACCTTTGACGGTGATTCCTTAAGCGACCTATATCACTCATTCTGTGACAAATTGGCGTAGCTGGCAGGATCCTAAATAAGGGTTCGCAACATCATATCAGGATAAGAGCTTTCCCTGGAAGAGCATGGGGGATTGCAAAGGTGTTTAGGAGACTGACATTGTTTTGCTTCCTGGTGGCAACCTGATTTCCTTTCTGCCTCTTTCTCTCCCTTCCTCATTGCCTGGTTTGTTGGTCTCCTATGGAAGAGAGGTCTCAAGACACCTCGGAGGAAGCAGCACACCAACCTGGGGCCTGATGTCTTTGCTGAAAGCATAGCAGGAAAGCCAGCCTGTATGCATCAGCATGACAGGGAGCACTTCACTGAGCCTGGGACACCGATGACACCAAGTGGTGGCAGTGGACTTTCACAAACATCCCTCTGAGCCAGCTCCTCCTCATGGGGCACTCCCACAACTAAACAGAAACAAATGTCAGTGGTGAAGGTGGCTTGTCTCCATTTCTCTTATCTTACTTCACGGCCTTTTCCCATCCCTGGGGTCATACCACGGCCACGCGTTGTGGGGGAAGTCCAGGAGACCGGCTATGATCGCAGATGTCCATGCTCCGGACTGTCAGGGTTTCTGAGGCTCTGTGCCGCAGTTCTGCTCTGCGGTGGTCTGTGTGCCCCAGGGAAGGCATCCCAGTGAACTCAGTTCAGTCAATGGCCTCGCTGCATCACTGCTTGGGGTGCGCAGAAGCAGCAAGCGCTGCTGTGAGCAAGTTCTTGAGTCTAAGCGGCAGCATGGAGAGGCAGCCTCGAACCAGAGCAGCAAGGGAAACAAATGCAGAGCTGGGGGGGGGAACACAACCTAAAGAATTTGCTCACTTCCCTAGCCTGGACACAAAGCTTTCATCCCAGAAACCCCCAAAGAATATAACCTGGTGAGTGACAGGACATTGTTCTGAAAGGCTGCGTGTGCTGGGCACCAGCAGATACATGTCAGAAAGGCAGATGCCAGGACAGAGCAGGCAAACTGCCAAAAAAATGGTGTTCCAGTTTTTCTGACACTCTCAGCTTGTAATTTAAATTGAAGAGGGACTTGGGGTTTTGGGCTTGAGTGGTTGCTTGCCTGTGGGAGAAGGAGAAACACTGGCACAGTCGAGTTGTGGAAGGAGTCACCTAGCCTTCATACCTGGAGGTTTTCAAGACCCGACAGGACAAATCCCTGAGTAACCCGGTCTGAGCCCAGAGCTGACCCTGCTTTGAGCAGATGGCTAGACTAGAGATCTGCAGAGGTCCTCTCCAGCCTGAGTTATCCTGTGTTTCTAGGATGGTGTCCGAGGCAGGTGCTGGGCACCTTGCTTTTCAGCAACACGTGGCTCGGGGGGGCCAATATTGCTCCAGAGCTCTACACAGGAGTTCAGAGGAAGAGCATGAAGCAGTCCTCTGTGGTGGAGGAGGCATCCCTTGAACGGACTGCTGCTAGTGGAGGACCCATGCAGGAGCATATACCTCCCCAAAGGGACTGCCGCCAGTGGGTGAGCCCGTGACAGAGCAGGCAGACCCCCAAAGGAAGACGTGAGTGTTCAGCAGCCACAGCAGAGCACAGGAAAAGAGCAATAAGGAAGGAGCAGCAGAGAGGAAACTGCTACGACCTGACCACATCCCCTTGCCGTTGCCTGTTGCTTCACCAAGGGGAGTGAGCGTAACCTGCAGTGATAACAAGGAGGAGGAGAGGTGCGGGGAGCGATGTTGAGCCTGGCGAAGGGGAGGGGAGGTGCTTTCCCCAAGTGTGAAAATGCTTGCGAGTTTTTGTTTGTTTCCAAAACCTGAATCAGTAGTCAAATATTTATATTGCATTAAGTGACAATAAATTAAGTTAAATTCCCCAAGTCTGTTTTGCCCATGACAGTAATTACCAAGTGACTTCCCCGTCTTTCTCTCAACCCACAATGTAACGATAGAGGGAGACAGACAGACAGGCAGTTGGACAGGTTCTTGCTGGGTGGGTGGGAGAATAAGGATCTCACCTAGGTATCTCATGGCGGGTTTCTGCTGCAGTGTTCAGGAACCTGCTCGCCCTCCCATGACCTTGCCTGGGCGGGACATGAGCTGGTGGTCCCATGACATGACATCACGTCAGGAATCCCATTAGGCTGTCAGTCCATCACACTGCCGGCTGAGAGGCATCTGGTCTGCTCCAGTGTCAAACACGATACACTATGTCATTATTTTTCTTGCTTATAATTAGTTTTCAGCCAAGGCTTTGCTACAGCTAATGAAAGGCGAGCTGGGGGTCACACACATCCCAGCACAGAGCAACAAGCCTGGGCAAAAAAATACAGGTTGGAGGAAGGCTTCCTGCAGTCCTGGGCACAAGTGACTGCGGAAGGACAGCGGGACACCTCCTGAGCAATGCTGGTGGGTAAGAGACCATGAAGGACACAACAAAGGAATAGAGGCTGCTGTGGTGCTACAGGTGGGTTGTTCACCAGCAAACTGGAGAACCTGGGAGGGCTTGGAAGGGCTCTAAGCAGTAGCAAGGGGATGCTGTCCCCAGGGCTGCAGCCGTGCAACTGCTCCAGTGAGCTGGGAGGCTTGGCATGATCTGAACCATCATCACGTGCCTCCTGGAAAAGTCCCTCCTAGCTTGGTCCTGCTCTCCTGAAGGATGAAGGGCTCTAGCTTAGAGGCATTTCATGGGGAGCACCAGGTTTTGAAGGCAATGTTTGGGGCAAACTAGTTGTAGGATGTTTGGGTTTTACCCACCAAAACCAACCTTCAAATAGCTGGGAAAACACCAACTCCAAAGGCTCAGAAGTTGGGCTGTAAGTGGAAAAAGAATGCTCATGTATTGCTTTAAGATCTGCAAGATTTGGAGGCCAATGCATGGGGTTTTTGTTTGCTGCATGGGAGATGCTGGGTCTCTATTACTGAAGCACATCGTCCCCAACTGGTAATACTTGGGCAATTGCTGCTAGCAAAGCCAGGAGTGGCATACAGGGGACAAGAGGGGGACAGGTGAGCAGTTGGGCAGACAGGCAGCTCTGCAAATAACCTGCAGGCTTTTTTTTTTGCAAACAGGAGCGGTGTGAATGCTGTTTGTACCCACAACAGGGCCTGCACACCAACGTTAAGCTCAGAGAAAGAAGGATGACCACATCACACAACATTTCTGCAGTACCTGTCTCTTTTTCACCTCCCAGAGTTGCCAGCCTGCCCCCAGCAGGACCTGGGGATCCTGTGATGTCCCCAGCTGTCCCCTACACTGGTGGCTTCAGCTCTCACCTGGCTTGGGACAACCCGTGACATTGGCAGTGGGTCTGCAGCACCATGCCATCTCCTGAGAAGCATCGCCAGTCCTGAGGCTGCGCAGGAGGCGGTGCTGTGCCATAATGCAAGTGGGCCAGAGCATCTGTGCCTGCACGCCCCACATCTGCCCTGGGATGGAGACCAGCCATTCTCTCCTGCAGCTCCCCAGAAAAGGGTTTAGGGCTGCCACTGCCTTTCCCTTGCTCAGGAGTAAGTTCCTGTGGGAGCAATACCTTCATAAACACCATCTGGGCTTCAAGCCATCCTTGAAGTCATAGGGAGCAAGGCGAGAAGGTCTCCTACCATGGCTTTCTCCCCTCCACTGGTCATCAGCATGTTCAGATGCTGGATTGTCCCTCAGCTTGGCATGACGTGGCTCTGGGCTCCTGTTGCTCTTAAGAGAAGGACTCTCCTCCCTGCAGGAGCTCAAAAGTTCAGGTTGAATTTAGCATCAGAAGGGTGGAGGTGAAAATCTTATGGTTTTGTTTATGGCACGAGTCTGGGACCCGCTGCCAGCTTTAGCTCTGCCTAGGGACATCCCCGGGGGGGCGGGGGGCCCACAGCATGTATCTATGAGCAGCACTTCCAGAAGGCGCAGAACCAGAGCCTGTTCATGTGTCTGTGCTCCATCCCCCATTTTGGGCAGCCCCTGTTTGTGCCCTTCTTCAGCTGAGTGCTTAACGGTCAGCATGTGCACCTGAGGGAAAGTAGAGGGTCCAGCCAAGGCCAACGAGCCTGTAGTAAACCCTGGGGTCCCACAAAGGCAGGGACCCTGCTTGAACCAGAAACACCAGCAATGCCATGAGCAAGATGTTTTATGTTTTCAGGAGGGTTTGCTGATAATCTCTCCAGCAAAGAGGGTTATAAAGATGCTCCAGTAGCAAGTGGTGTAACCAGCTCATCCAGGCTTGTAATTTTGCCACGCAGCAGTTAGTCTCCTTCAGCCAACAGAGGCTGCAGGGCCTGAATCCAATCTCCTCCTGGCTGCCAAGAGCCAGGAACTTCCCTCCATCCCCCACCAAGCTGCTCCCACTCCCCCTTCTTCCTGCACAAGCTGCCTTCCCACTCCCAAAGAAAAGTCTGAGCTAGTCTGTGCAAAGAGCCAGTTTTATTCACAGGGGCGCATCAGACATCAAGAGAGGAGAAAACATACAGGAAATATACAGGGAGGCTCTGCTTTTCGTACAAGCAATCACTATTAACAATATTACAGAAAGAATAAATAAAAGTGATGTTGCTACAGTAACCCACAAGGACGATGCTCTCCTCCATTTGCCACGCACGGCCAAGCCTGCAGACCTCATCCTCCCTGGCTGTGCCTCTTCAGTTTGAAAAATACTTCTCCAGCACCTTTGTTAAAAGCCCTGTCTCCTACAAGAAAAGGCACAATGGTGAGACATGGGGCCCCATACACGGCCTCCACCAACATCACCTGCTGGGTACCACGGGGCAGAAGATCAGACAAATGTCCTGTGCTGGACCATGATGGCACTTTCAGGGGTGGCTTGGGACAGCACATGAGAAGGAAAGAGCCAGAAGCCTGGCTCCTGCCTCCCATCCTGCGCTCCAACAGCTGGACCACAGATGACAGACATCAGAGGCAAACTTCACCAGCCCACTGAGAGAGCAGCCACTGGGTTGGGCTTCAGGAACAAGAGCAGCCTCAGGGACTGATTCAGCAGAGAGCTATGCGAGAAGGCAAAAAGAGACACAAAACACAGCAGGGAAGAGTTACAGAGGGATTTTGTGGGACTGCATACTGCCCAGAGGTCCCAGAGCTACACAAGGCAGCACCTGCCTTCACACAGAAGGGCTCTCCCCACACACCTGGAGCCATTCCACTCTATATACATGGTCTCGCCCTGTCTGTCTCCTGGAGAAATACTGCCACATGCCCAAGAAAGATGACAAAGGATGGGGTCGATGCTCCTCTGCCAGCCAAATCCTTGTCACACACAGCAACAGGGTGGCACCGTGAAGCCCCATTGTTATGAGAGCCAAGCCCTGCCTGCCACATGTCATTAAAAAGACAAAACAGAAATCCCCATTTGCAAACCCCTTCTGCTCTGCGCAACTTCAGCCATCACAAGCACGGAGCAGCACGTGGGCTCTTGCTTTGCAAAGGGATGGGAAACGTCTCGAGACAAAACCCGATGGCAGCAGGCAGGACTAACCCCTGTGAAGGCAGAGCAAGCAAAAAGACTAAGCCCTGGGATTTATTTAATGCTTAGAGGGGCCCCACAGAAAGGAAGAACCCATTTGTGAATGATCAGTGACACTCTCAGAAAAGGAAAAGCCCATTGGATTTTTCAATAAAAGTCAAGTTCCCTCAATACTTATCCTGCCATGAAGCACAGCACACATGCTGGAGGAGAGCAACACTTAGAGAGCATGTTAATTCCTGCCTTGCTGATGGGGGGTCCCAAGGAAGGGAGAAGCATCTTTGTTTTTCTAAACCCACTTAAGATGGAAGTGACAGATCCTGAGCAGGGGGTGGACAGAGTTTCACAGGGCAAAGCTGTTAAACAGCTTGTTCAGCAGGTGACGAACACGGCACACAGATCAGTTCAAGCACAGGCTGGGTGCTGACCCCAGGTGTCCAGCAACGGTCACACTGAGGAAGAAAGTTGTCGGGGTGGCAGGAATTTTTGCATTGGCACCGTGTCACCCACAAGAGCAAGATAAAATAAAGTCCCACAGAAAAGTATAACACGGCACTCGGAGGCACCCGGGAGAAGGTCTTATAATATCAACCAGCAGCTCAGAGGCAAGGACAGCCTGGGGGTCAGGCGGCAAAGAATGGAGCAGGACAGCAGGAGTTGAGTCTAGTGAGGTGTTCAGGGGTGCCTGAAGGGCAGAACCAGACCTATCACCCAGCAAGGCCTCCACTGCCACCAAGACGATGGCTGGCACACCAGGGCAGTGGCCAAGGAGAGGCAAGAGGCTTCAGGAGGAGTAGGTGAGGAGTAGGGGCCAGCTGCACATCAGGCACCTAAGCTGTGATGCCACATTTGTTCAGGGCATCTCACCTCCCACCAGAAAGGCATCAGGGCAGTGAGGCAGGCAGCTGGCCAGCATCTGCTGGATCATAAGCCAAATCGTCCTCCAGCAGCAGAGCTTTGGCACCCAGCACTCAGGCACCAAAGGCTGATGTCCAGTGCTGGGTGCTACCCCTGGCCAGGACCTGCCTTTGAGCACTGCGAATGAGCGCCAACAGGGCTGGCAGGGCACCGGCACCCAACCGGCAGCCTAAGACACAGCACCAGAGCTCGGGGCAGCCTCTGCCCAAGCACATCCGCAGTGCGAGCAGTGACCATGCAACTTACCTGCACAAAGGAGAGCCCCAAGGATCACTTTTATCAAGCTCACACCGCGTGCTCATGAACATCTTAGCGGATGAGGCAGGGCAGCACATCCACCACCTCTCCCATCATCTCAGGCAGTTAATGCAGCAAATACCTTCCTCCTCAAAGGCTCCCCAGGGAGGATGGAGAAGGGTCCAGGACCTTCACAGCCCTCTTCTCCCTTTCAGCTGCATCCGAGAAGCAAAAGCTGCAGCAGCACAGCAGTCACAGCACACAGCATCTTAAGGGGAACAGAGTGGGCTGGCGTCCTTAGCCATGCCCAGCTGTATCTTTATGGTGGAAAGCCCTCTATCCTGATGGGACCAACTCTCTAGGAAAGCCTCGACTTACCTTACTCTGCTGAAACCGAATCAAGAAAGCTCTTGAAAAATCAGTGCCACTCAGGCTCACATCCCTGCAACACTGCTCCACCTGTGCCTTCCCAAAAAAAGCAAAGAATAGGAGCAAGCACTGCCTAAACCTGGATAACAGAAGTAGCTTTACCTGTGTGCAATGTTACTGGATAGCTCCTCAAGTACAGCAGCTCAGTGGGACAGTACACGTAGGACCCACCTAAGATTTCATCCCTTCTAGGCTCTCAGTTACTTCCTGCAGTGACTAGAAAGGGCGAGACACCAGGGAAGCGTGCATGAGGCAACGGACAAGCAGAGCCACACGGACTGAGCAATTCCATCTCTGTGTTCTGTGGGAGGATGTGTGTGTGTGCCCTGCTCCCAGGGGCAGGTTTTCCACCAGGAGCGGAGCGGGCTCTGATGCAAAAACCACACTGAGGAGGCTGAGGATCTGCTGATGCACGGCAGGACTACTGAAGCTCCTGCCTGCTCCCCGAGACCCGCTCCGTAGCAATGACTAATGCACACCTCCCTTCTGCAAGACAAGCTACCAAGGCTACGTGCCCCTCAGTAATGAGGGATCCTGACCACAGAGACACAGACCCAAGATGGGGGCATTAGAAGCCCAAGAACTCTTTGCAGGACAGACTCCTTTCCCTTCACCTATGGAGCTGTGTCCCTCTTGGCCTCTCTACAGAAACAGAGGGGAGAAAGGATTTCCCTATTCCTGCAGTGGCTGGAAAAGGGGCTATTTTTTCATGGCAGCCACTGTGGCCAGCCATCCTCTTCTGCACCTGGCCGAGGAAGACTCAGATGCTTATTAACAGACCCTGGGCTGGAGGTCACCACTGCCACAGCTCCATCGCAGCATCCCTTGCTCATCCTCACACCCTTCTCAAGCATTCGGGACTATTAGCCACTGCCCAGCTAGACACAAGCCTAGGGAGACTTCTCCTCTGCCCCTTTATGGCTGGTCTTAAGAAGCGGTTTAAGGAGGCTTAACAGGAGCAGAAAGGGAGGGAATACACCTCTAGCAGCCGCGCAGGTGCTCCTATCTCCAGCAAGGCTGGCTGTTACAGATTAACATCTCCACCACCTCCCTGCTCTGAGCATCTCTATCTTAATCAATATTCACCTGGTCAGCGAGGTCGTATTTTCCTTGGTTCTCATCCAAAAGTCTCTCTTGCAAGAGGATTTTCAGGAGCTCACGGGTAAGCAGTTCCATCATATCCTCCAGCAAGGCTCTGAGAGAGGGACCAAAGACCATCGGCACCGCAGGCTCCTCCGGCGACTCCAGGTGTGGGGAGCCTGTGACACTCTTCTTCCCCATGAAGTGACCTGCAATGCAACACATTTTTGTGTCTGCACAAGCACCTGGTGGGAGAGAGGCAGGGGCTCTGGCTAAGCTGTCGTCTGCTGCCTCACGCCAGCGCAAGTCAACGAGAAGCACCGAGCAAACCTAATGCCTAGATTAGCCGAGCACAAAAAAGCGAGGAGAAACCCAGCAATCCCACGTCCTCATTCCACGCGGGACTTTGTGGAAACTTCCCCCTCCTGCTGACAGGATCCCTGGGGTTAGAGGGATGCTGCACCTGTCACCAAGAGATGCGGGAGGAGGTTGCCTCATCCCTGCCCCGGTCTTCTCCTGCCCACCACGGGACCTGCCGAGCCCAAGCCTCCCAGCATCCCCAACCACCCACCCTGTGGGGTACCGAGGGGGGCAGGGGCTCCCCACAGCCAGCGACAGGCAGCACAGGGAGGCAGAGGGTCGCACGGTGGGAGCCGTGCCCTGCACGGCCCGCGTTCCACTGCTGCTCCAGGACACGCGCGTCCGTGTCCGTGTCCGTGTCCGTGTCCCCGTCCCCCCCCCCGGTACCTGTGGCCCAGAGGTTGCCGCGGGGGTTGACCTTGATCTTGGCCGCCTGACTGCGGTGCTCGGCGAAGTCAAGGTGGACGGCGGGCCCCAGCGCGGCGCCGCACAGCAGCAGCAGGAGGCAGCGCAGCGCCGCCATGGCCGCCCCGGCGGGACCCGCTCCCGCCCGCCACCGCCCCCTCGCCTTATAGACCGCGGGGGGGGCGGGGCCGCGCGCGAGGCGGGGCCGGGCCGCGGCTCGCACACACCCACACCCCCCCAGGCAGCCGTCGGGCTTCCCGCCCTCCTTCAGGCCGCCCCGCTCCCTCACATCCAGGTGGAGCGCTAACCACAGCCCTGGGAGCCCCACAGGCTCCTCACACACATCCACACCCACACCCCCGCCATCCGGACGTGGTGGCAGACGGTGCCGGACCTACCGCTGAGGTGAATGGCGCGGCTGCTCTGCCCTCACCCACAAATTCCCCGGCAGGAGTTGCTCAGGGTGGATTTACCCCTTCTCAGCCCAGGCTGCCTATTCCCCATTACCTCCTGCCCAGGAATGTGCTCCGTGATGTGGCCTTACAAGGACGTCAGCCAGCACCCATGGCCACAGCCTCTCCGGGCTCACAGATTTTTATGGGCCAAGCTCTCCAAGCAATAACCACCCCGACCCTCATCCACGGCTGGTTATTCTCCTTGAACCCTGCCTCCAGGTGGTTGGCCTGGGAGACCTTGTTGGCAAAGACTGAGGCAAAGAAGGCGTGGAGTACCTCAGCTTTGTCCGTGTCTGCTGCCATTTGCGGTGGTGCCTCTGTGAACACTTTCCTTCTTCAGCCTTCTGCGACTAAAGGAGCCTGTTGAGATGTGTGAGGAACATCAGATCTTCTATAAGTAAAGTAGTACTTCTTTCACTATAGTTATAGAAGGTCTGATGTTCCTCACATCTCAAACTGAGCTTTGGCTTTCCTAATACTGTTCCTACAAGCCCAGGTAACACTTCCCAATTTCTCCTTCTTGGCCTGTCTGTGCTTCCACCTCCTTCATAACTGCCTTTTAGCACTAGAGCTCTGTCATGAGTTTCATTCCCAGTTTAGCCAAACCCATCTCCCAGTACATCTGCTTGTGTACCTGGTTATTGGGATGGACCTGGAAGATCCTGTCCTTAAAGACCTACCAGCTCTGCTGAGCTCCTTTACTCTTCAGAGCTGCCTCCCAGAGGATCCCACTTACCAGCTGCCTGTGGAGGGTGAAGACCAGAGTCTGTGTATCAGTACCCACCTTTTCCACTCCCTTCAGGATCTTGCAGACCACTATTTCCTGATCACTACACCCAAACCTGCCGCTGATTATCACGTTCCCCTTCAGTTCCTCCTCTTCCATTAATGGGATGGAGCTATGAATGCCCAGCAACAGCACGGATGGAACTGTGCCCAGCCACGCCAGAGACCGAGATAGTGGGGCCCTGGGACATGGACTGTTTATGCCCAGGGCTCAGGTGAAGTGAAGTCCATGTAAAATTGGAAGCATTTGACCAGAGATCCCCAAGACACAGGTCATACTGTTTCTTCTTGTCACCTGCCTGCAGCCTACAGGGGCTTTCAGGCTCTTCCAGGTTCCACATTTATACAGGGGTGCTCTCAGGGGTTGGACTGCTACAGGACAAACCTGTGTGTCTGAAATGATATAGAAAAGATGAGTAAGAATGCCCAGAAATCTCACCCAGCACGCTGGGCTTCAAATTATCTCCCTTTTGTGTTGTATACCCAGACCACTATCAGGAGGCAGGAGGTCTGAGGGGCTGGGGGCTGACCAGGATCAGGTGGCCAGCAATGCAGCCTTCGCACCAGCCACAGTACCTGAGAGGCAAGCAGAGCAGGCTCAGAGAGGGTCACCAAGTTCAGAGGGAGTCCAGATCATCAAGCATGTTCACAGTGATAAGGCAGGTCCCAGGGCAAGCTGCAGGTCAAGAGGAGGTCTGGTGGGGTTAATCAGGGTCAGACACAGTCCAGACAGGTCCACAGTGATGAGGCAGGTCTGAGATCAGGTCCAGTCAGTCCATAGCCAGGCACTGCTGAGCTGGAGAGCAATGCTCCTACAACATAGAGCAATGAGAGACTAAAGCCCCAGGGCTGAGTTTAATTGGGTTCCTGGGCCCATGGGGGTGGAGGGTGGAGGCCCCAGGTGAGATCCATTAAGGCCTATTAGTCTCCTCAGGGCCCTGACAACTTCTGCCAAATTTACAGCTCCATAACTCTGCAAGGAGGTGCTGGCTGGTGGGGGAGAGGTACCTGAGATGACTCATTTCTCCTGGGAACTGGCACAGGGAAGGTTTACTAGCAATGCCCTTCTCAGCATTTACTGCTGTTCAAGAGAAAAGGGCTAGAGGAGATTCGTTCCTCTTCAGCAGCAGGCAGTTAGAGCCTGAACTGCAAGCGCAGCTCTAACGTTATGGGGAGGAAAAAAATTAAAAAGTACTCCTGCGTTAGACATGCATCCTTCCAAACTGTGTGCGCATCCCCCTGGATGGCCAGCTGGTTGGTCAGCATGTGCTCCCTTACTGTCTGGGAGGTGTGCCATGATGATGGGCATGGCCGACTAGGAGATACTGCCTTCTAGTTGGTCCACCACCCATCAGGGAGGTGGCTGCCTCCCCTAGCCTTGTGTCCATGTGTGCTGGAGGTCCTGGGCTGCAACAGGGAATCTCGCTCTGCTTTCTCACCGCGTTCCTGCCCTGACTGTGTTCAGCAGGACTATTGCCGAGCAGGGCAGCGCTGGGCCCACGTCTCTGCCTTTTGAGGAGATGGCCCTTTCGAGAGCTCCCCATGCACTGTGTGGGGTGCATGAATATGATGCCCACCACGGATGTGGCATTTGCAGCACCACAGCCCTGACCCTCATGCTCACATCATGGCAGCTTCATCTCCATCAAGTCAGCTGGGAGAGGAGCCCTGAGGCACTCTGTCCTGGTGGTGCTAGGTGGCTGTGACCACTGCTTTGGCTCTGATGTCCCCTGTCGGTCCTCACAAGCCTTGTGGGAAGGTTTCACTAGTGCTTGATTGAGCCTAGGGTGATGCCCATGATCCCACCCTGATCTAATTTTGGACTGGACACACAACCAGAACTGACACACAGCTTTTCTCTTTTTCAGCTGGCAGCAGCAGGCTGCACACATTACCTTGGTCAGGGTGTGAGAGGGGGAACACCAAGGCTGATGTGCACTGCCCCATCTGCACCACTATCTTCTGGAGAAGGCAGGAGTATTTGCAGGGCTGCTCCTGCTTCAGCTGCGTGCATGTGCGCACGTGCGTGATCGTGCACACACGCCCCCCCACCCCCCCTATTTTCTTTTGCAGCCTCTGTCCCTCCTCCAATGTCCTGCTTTGTCACTATGTACTGATAAAACATGGCTTGAAATGGACTGATGTGATCTCAAGCCTTTTTTTCAAAACAGTTTTAAATTCACTCACAGTGGCAAAAGTGCTGGAGATTTGGGGTGTCTGGAGAAGGCTTGGGAAGTAGGCAGTGCAAGAGGAGGATGTGAAGTCCAGAGAGGGTGCTGGACGTGAAGGAAGAGCCTGGTACTGCCCAGCACTGGCACAGATGAGTCTGGTTTCTCCTCACGCTGGGGAAGGGGCGTTGTCTGGGAAGCTGAGCCGGATTCCTCCACCGGTGCTTTGGAGCTGCTGGCTCCACTTCACATGCAAACAACTTTGTCCGATGCTTTTCTCCCAGCAATGCCAGGGTTTCACTGGGGCAGCTGCAGCATGCTGGCAGGGGGGAAGATCTCCCCACGTCAGGGTCCAAACTCTGCCTGGTGGCCCAGCATGTCAGCAGCCAGAAGCGGGGAAGAGCAAGACAAGGGGTTACCTATAGGATCACAGAGGATGAAGCCAGGGATAAAGTGATACCAATTACAGAGAAGGCAGAGAAAAGAGCCCCGGGCAATTATGGCACCTACCAAAGCATGACCAGGTTAAGTCCCGCTCCTTCAGGGCAGCACAGTGCTCCTCGGAGGCTGACTGGAGAGGGGCAGGCAGCCCCAGGGACTGTGGCAGGAACCAGCACAGCGTTTCAAACAGGGCAAAGGCTTTTGTGCTGATCTGATTTTTAACTAGATACACAACCAAACTGACATACATCTTTCCTCTTTTTCAGCTGGTGGCTGCAAGTTGCACATGTTACCTCGGTCAGGGTGGAAAGAGGAACAGAGGAGGAACAGGTATTTCTGATCCCAGTGGTACTGATGATGGACTGCAAGGCAGGCTTGGAAAAGGCTGGGAAAAGGAAATCAAGGAGTTCCTGCCCTGTTGCAGTGTCATTATAAATGCTTGGAAACTGAGGGGACACCGGTTTAATTGCTGAGTACCGAGGTTTGGCCAGATGGGGCGTGTGTGGGAGACCTGAGCCCATAACCCTCATTTCAAGCCCAGGAAGGGCAATGGAATAACTGCTCAGGGACTTCGTGGAGGCTGGAAGTGCGAGCACGATTCAGGGCAGCCAGTGGGGCTTCTATGGAAAACAGCAAGTGAAAGGGACCCAAGCTCACCGCTCGCTGAGCAGCAGTGTCGGTGCTAAAGGAAACTGTGCAGCTGTAATCCACGCAGGGCTTTGAGAACACCGATTTCATCCTCTGCAGCAGTCTCGTTAAAAACTAGCCCCAGGCACCGACAGACAGATCCTGAGCAGGAGGCTCAGTAGAGCTCACCCTCTTCAGTGGCGTAATCACAGCCAAGTGAGTTTACATGAACACAGTGCGGGTGCTGAGCAGCCCCTGGGCAGGCATGGATGCTTGACAAGCAGGGTCCATCCAGAGAGTGTTTTACTGCACCTGGGAATAAGGACTGCAGCTCGGTCATATGGTGCTGGAGAAGGCGGCCAAATTCCTTTATTCCTGGGAAGGCAAGAGAGCTGTCCCCTCCCTTGTCACCCTGAGCCTGAACAAATGCAGCCTGAGAGGCGGCTGCAACAAAAGTGGCCTTGGTTACAAACGGAGACCAGGTTTTCCCTGGATTTTTTTAGTCTGTATCTTCTTCACAAAGAGGTAATGTTGTTCCTAATTGGGGAAAAATAACTGGCACCCAGGGCCTGCCTGGGAGAGGCACCATAACCTGAACTCCAATCCCTGGTCACCAGCCTGGCAGGGTTTGTGATAGATATTCTGCCTCTGCCTTCTTCCAGCTTTGGTGCGCAGAGCTGCGCCCCCCAGCACCTGCGCACCCATATGCCAAGCAGCGGGGGAGCCAGCACTCACTAGCAGAGGAGGCTGGGGCCTGCTGATGTGACAGCTTTGGTCTGGAGCCTGCTGAGACCTCCAGCATTCAGGGCAGGAATTGTCACTGCAGCGCTCCTCCACTGCCTGCTCTCTCCAGCTCAGCAGAAGTTCACTTTCCCAACTGCTACTAGCCACCAGAGGACTCTTCCCAGCTTATATATCAAAAAAGGCATTACAAATTCTATTTTAGAAATTGATTTTGCTGGCAAAGGTCAGCGCACCGGCTTCTGCATGTGGTGCAGCAGATCGGCCTGTCAGCCACCAGCTTCCTACAAGGGCCTCCCAATGGAGCCAGGGAAGGACAGAGGTGACTCAGCAAACACCAGGCTTCTGATAGATGGTTACGTCCTTGAGGCAGAGCACTGTCTGCACAGAGCTAACCGTCCCCTCTCCCAGTGGGATTAACCCTCTGGGGCTGCGTGAGAGCAGCCTGCAGCCACCTCTCCGCAGCCGTGCACAGATCCACAGCCTCCAGGAACAGTCCCTTCTCACCCAAAGCAGCCTCAAAGCTCCACGGATCCTTAGCTTGCACCATTGGGTTCCTCCGATGCCTCCAGTTGGAGGAAACGGCGATTTTGTCTGTTTTGCTTTCTGTTTTCCCCTAGTAATTCTTGCATGCGGTTTATTTTCTCGATGGCTACTGACCACTGAACTGACATTTTCACAGGACAATCTGTTACGACCCCGACGTTCCAGATGGTAACACTTAACTCAGAACCCGTTGTTTTATCAATAGAGTTAAAATTGTTTTTTTCCCCCTGTGCACCATTTTGTATTTATGTACATTTGAATTTCATCTTTTTTATTGCCCAGTCTCTTTCCACACTTGGCCTGCATCCACACAACACTTTCTATCAGCAGCAAACTTCAGTATTTGCCTGCTTTCGCTGATAATTTTTGAATATGCTGAACACAGTCCCTGCACAGCTCCCTGGTGTTTCCTGCAACAGAGATTGTTGCCTCCTACCTTTTGTTCCTTACCCTTTAGCAAATGATTTCTCCCTGTAAGGACCTCACCTGTATTCCAGGGCTGCATCCTTTCTTTAGGAGCCTTTAAGGGACCTTGCCAAATAGCTTTGGGAAATCCAGGCGGATGATCCCAGTGGGCTCACCTTGCCCATACACCTCCTAACTCCTTTGACAAGCTCCAAGTCTACTTTTTAAAGCAGCCCTACTCCTTTCCAGTCCACAGATGTAGTTTATAGCCTACAGATGCCTGCATTTCCACCTCAGCCACCTCTCTGTCCCTTGGTGCCATGGTGGGCTTGACAGAACGGGGGCTCACCACAGCAAATTGGTCAACGCTTTCAGATTTGCATCCCCTCAGAACCCCCAGGCCTGGGCGTTTGTTGCGATCTTCTTGGTCACTGCTCTCTTCTGCAGCTTCTTCCACTGCTGGCGGCCAGGAGCTGATGGCACTACAGGACACCTGGGCTACCCTGTTCCTTATCAAAGAGCAACTCTTGTCCATGTAGGGCTAATATGAGTAGTAACAGACCTGTGAAACGGGCACTATTAGCAAATCCTCCAAATGTACCTAAAGATGAAGCAAGATTTCACCAGGCAAAGAAAGGAGACCTCTCCATAACTATGCAAAATAAGTGTATGTAAAAACTGCACAGCTAAGAGGGCCTTGCTAACGCTGAGCTAATAATGAACAAATGGAACAGACCAACCTGGAAATACCGCGGTTGACAGTGCTTAGAGCAAGGTCCATTTTTTTTTCTTCTCTGTTGAATTATGCTTCAATACCTTGGTGTTTCAGATTTGAGTGGCAGGGTTTTGGTAGCGGGGGAGGGGCTGCTCCTGTGGCTCTTGTGAGAAGCTGCTAGAAGTTTCCACGGCTCCAAGTCGGACCCACCTCTGGCCAAAGCCGAGCCCGTCAGCAATGGTGGTAGCGCCTTGGACCTGCCTCTGGGCAAGGCCAAGCCCATCAGCGATGGCGGCAGCCCCTCTGCAATAACAGATTTAAGAAGGGGAACCTGCAGCGGGGGAGGAGATTGGGGTGTGAGAGAAACCCCTACCCAGACCCTGAGGTCGGTGAGGAAGGCGGGGGAGGAGGTGGGCCGGAGGAGGGGGTGGCCCTGCAGCCCCTGGGGAGAGGGCAGGCTGTCCCC
>JAVKLA010000002.1:293548-306553 GCA_034782735.1 Sagittarius serpentarius | reverse complement strand
AGAGTGAGGAGTCCTCCCCCTGAGGAGGAAGGAGCGGCAGAGAGAAGGTGAGAGGGACTGACCCCAACCCCCATTCCTCGCAGGAGCAGGGGAAGGAGGTAGAGAAATCTGGGAGTGGAGTTGAGCCAGAAAGGAGGGAGGGGTGGGGGGAAGGTGTTTTAACATTTGGTTTTACTTCTCATTATCCTTGTTTTGTTTTGGCTGGTAGTAAATTAAATGGATTTTGTTTTTTCCCCATAAGTGGTGATTGATCCCTCCCTGTCCTTGTCTCAACCCACGAGCATTTTCTTTGTATTTTCTCCTCTTCATCCCACTGAGGCCAAAGTGGGGAGGGAGAGGAGTGAGTGAGCAGCTGCGTGGTGCTTTGTTACCAGCTGGGCTTAAACCATAACACTCCGCATTGACTAATGCATCTCCCAGGGAGGTGGCCAGTCTGTCCTGGGAGAGACTCCAAGCTGTAGAGCACCTGAAACACAGTGCAGGAGCTCCCAGGCCCTGCAAATATCCAGCTGGGCAGGCAGATGCATGCTCAAAACCGATGGTGCTAATAAAAAACAAAGAGCAAATGCCTCAAATCCCCCTCTTTGTCTCTTTCGCAGAGTTCCTGGTGCCAATAAAACTCTTAGTAGTGGTTGTTTTAGCCTCTTCTTCACTGCTTCTCCAAAGCCGGGTCAAATTTTAAGTCCTGCCATATGCCTGAGGGTCTATTTTGATGCATTTGTCTCTTGTTTACAAAGATTAAATCCCTCTGTTACATTCATTTGTCCACAGGCAACAACTGTTGGTCATAAAAGATAAAATTTGAAATCCAACACATCTTGTTTTCAACTCTTTTTCAATTTTCATTTAAGCTGTAAATGAGTTGTGGTTTTCCCTGAGGTTTCCCACTTACTCCACGCCCCCTGGACATAGTACAAATAACTGCTCTGCAAGAAGACTTAGAGAACAAAATCTTGTTTTCTTGCAGGCAAATCCAGGGCTAGCTCAGAAGTGTCCCAACCAGAATTACATGGCAGAAATTTGACATCCCAGTTTCAGTGAATCGAGGTTCAGAGAAATTAAATTGAAGTTCATTTTCTCCACATTATTTTCACTTCTGTCTCTCTGGAAACTGAAACCCTTGCAAAGTTAGTTTCTACAGGGGATGGAGAGACTGGATAAGAAAGGTGTTATCGAGATGCTCGGCAGAGAGACCTCTGGGAAGTGTTTTTAAATTATTAAACAGAAGGAGCAAAAAAGGCAAGAGATGAGGAGCCGGGCAAAGGGAGCAAGAGACAGACAGCGTGTCTGCTCCGTCCTGGATCACAGAGGGTGCATTTCTAGTCCATCCCTGTTTAGACTGTTCTCTGTGGAGATACCTGATTTCCCCCAAAGTTTAGGGAACTTTGCTAGATCAAGCATTCAAAGGACCTGCTAGAATTGCACATGCGTATGAATTGCCCATGCGTATGAATTGCCCCACGAGCAGGAACAGGTTTAACACACGAGGTACTCACCCAGCAGGACCCAGCACGGAGGCAGGCCCTGCTCCACAGGGAAGCAGAACTATGTCCAAAGGAGCTAGTGGTTTTTTACAGAAATGGAGGTGTAAGCAGGGATGAGCACACAGCAGCAGAAAAACTGCTACTGTGAGGAGGGGCTCCTCATGGCTGGGCAGACTACCAGCCAGCAGTGAAGCCACTTAATTATGGCTAAGTAGATCCAATTAGGCAGATTTGCCGGAAAAGTGACTGTCCCCCCTCTGAATCCAACATGCATCAGGTTGGTGGAGCTATCTCTGCAGACACCTGTGGCTTCCTGATGGGTGAGCAAGCTGAAGCGCCCAGGTGCAGATGACGAAGGGATGGAAGCATTGCAAGGCGGGGAAGAAGGTAAAAGGGGCAGGAAGCCATTCGATTGGCTCAAAACACAACGTAGGTGCTATTTCTCTTCTCCCAGCAACCAGTGATGAGACAGTCAGATCAATCACCTACTACGCATGAACTGCCACCAGGAGCTGCTGACAGTGACGGGAACGGCCAAGGCTGTGCCTTTCTGGCATCACCCAGGCGCACCTCGCAGTCTGAGAACTGGGGCCAGGACACTCCTCATCTGATTCAGCCACTGAGTCACTGACACCGTGTGGGTCTTCAGCCTGGGATCCGTAAACATCTGCTTTGCAATCCCCCTGCTGCAGCACAGGAGCCATCCCCAAGCGGCATGCGCTGCCTAAGCCACCTCTCCTCTCCTTCTCTCGGCCAATGCGCTCAGCCTGTTCTGGGAGCTGCGCGCTGGGTTTGCATTCACGCATTTCTCCAGCAGGAAGTGGTCTTCTAACCACGCATGGGTAAGACTTCACCTTGCAGATTCTCCTCGGGAAAAAAAGGTTGTCCTGTTCTGATTTTTAGGGCAGGAAAACCACCGTGAGATGACCCGGTCTCATTAAAGAAAGCGTGCAACCGATCATCCTACAAATCCAAGCCCTAGGAATCCCTGCTAAGCAATATGAAGCAACAGATCTGGATGAAACAGTGTAATGCTTATTACTGTTTAACCGACAACCGTGCATTCAAGCATCATGAGAATACAAAGACAGCCTTTGTCTCAAGGAGCTTCAGCTTTCAGCACATTACTCCTCACAGCTCACCTCCCATCATGCTTTTGCTTACGCATTTAGCTTCGATACGAAAAAAAAGTCACCTAACAAAGTTCTAGCAATGATTAGAAATAGCTCAGCATCGCTTTGCTCTGTGAAATAGCTCCTGCCCCTGAAGGAATCTGTGCCCTGGACTGCGGATGTGATTGAACAGTAATTAAGCAATTAAATTGCCCACCAGAAAACCTGCTCTGTTTGGCTGTAACCACAACAGAGACAGAAGCAATCTTAGTCCTGGCAGATTTTTTTCTTTTTTTTTTCTTTATAAACCAGACTTTTCAACACCCACATACTTTACAAACAAATCCCATTCCTGTTGTGACACAAAGATCTTCATCTTTCCTAAGCATAAAGTCTCAAAGGCTTTGCTGCAGCTGGCCAGACAGCTTCACCTTTTAAAAAAAGAATAAAACTGAAATAAAAACCAAAACCACATCAAGTTCTAACAGCAAAACCCCTGGCTCTGCGGGAGCACAGCTGCTCGCCAAACATTTCAGCATTAGCACCCAGCTGAACCAGAGATCCTGCACGCTCTGTAGCTTTTCTGCTCAGCAAAGCAGAACAAGTCTGGCGGGGACAGAGCCAGCAACAACTCTTTGTCATCCTGCCCCCACGTTCTCAGTTTCCAGCTCTGCAGGCTCATCCCCAGCACCGTCTCTTCCCACTGTGGCAGGAAAAGTGTTACAGGGATGCAGGAGGTGATGTGGGAGGCAGTGCAGGAGGTGGTGGGCGTTCGAGCTGTGAGTGGATTAACTGCTTATTTATCCTCGCTCTAATTAGAGCCAACACCTCGTTTCACGATTGCAGATAACACAGAACCACGTTCGCAGCTACACTAGAGCTGAAAATAGGCAGAACAGGGGCCATAGAGATGAATTCCCAAATCTTACACCGCAGCCCCTGATTTAGGGCAGTTGTTTCCGTTCTTGAAGTGCCTGCACACCCAGAAGAGCGCAAGCCACTGAGGCTGGGCTGCAGCGGGCTTCATCCCACCCTTCACCCCAACCACCCCGCATTTTCAGGTGCTTCCTGCTCAACTACTTCACACAGCATCATGGGAGAGCAAGGCTGGGAAAGGCCCACCTTCCTGCAAAGTGCCCAAGGGTGGGTTTGCACCCACACTGGCAATGAGCGTGTGTCCTCAGCTGCACTGACTGCTGACACCTGCTGCCAGTAATCCTGCCACAAGCAGGACAGGGACCTTATTTCCGAACATCTCAACACGACCATTACTTTTCTCTCAGAACTGGGCTTTCAGGAAATGCTCTTTAAGAGCTAATCCTTGCTCTATAATCATAAATCCTTTGTATTTTAGCCTTTTTTTGTTACATTAACTCAGTGACAGTAACACAACTGCGTCTGCACGCTGAGATTTTTGCAAAGGGTGTGAAAGTGAGAGGACTCGGAGAACAGTAACAGCAGCACTTTCAGCAAGTTTTCACTGGGAGGTGTTGATTAGCAGATTTCAGAAGAGCTCAACTCAGTCCTTTATGTGAGCCCAAGTTAAAAACCAATTTATGCACAAAACCAGTTTAAGCTAAAGGCAAAGCAGGGAACAGAGACTCAGCCTCAGCGCGACCTGCGGAGGCAGAAATGCTGCTCAACGTCCTCAGGAAGGTGCTCCACGGTGATGGCAGCTCTCAAAGAGAGATTTTGTGTTCCCTCACTGCTGCCCAGGTTTGGCTTTTGACAAAACATCCCATCCATGACTCAAGCATTCTGGAAAAATTCTGTATCCAAATTCTGTTCTCAAGGGCTCCAGCACCAGGGAGTGGGAGATAAGACATTTTATTACCACTTTTTATTCCTAAGTTACGATTACTCAGAGAGCCGCAGGGCCAAGGCTCAGTGCTAGGGGCTGGACCCATTCATAGACTCTTTGCAGTCCCCCAAACATAAGATGATTTTTTGCTTTGTCCCACCCAGGGAACAAACCACCCAGTTAAACCAACGCGCGCTGGGATACCACAGGGCAGCCCAGCTACTGAGCATTAAGTAAAATGGCCCCACAGACATAACTAACGGCACAATTCACCTCCACAGGTGGGACAAGCCTGATGAGCCCAATGAGGTGCGTATGCAAGGAACTGAAAATAGACCATAAACACCCTGTTGGGTTTTTCCCTTGCCTTTCCTGACTGCTTTTACCCTACACAAGCTGTGTGCATGGCAGCAGTAACCATCTTTAATGATCCCTGTTGCTGTGGAATCTTGCAGCAGTCATTAAGAAGAGGGAATAGAGGATGTGGTGAAATGCACCTGAAGTAACACACAGTAGCTTTGAACTGTCTGCGGATTTTGCAAGATTGAGGAGAGCTGTTAACCCAGGGGAGGAGACAGGCTCCCACTGCCAGGGGGAAGCCGTCCTAGCAAAACAACCGGGAAGTAAACTGCAGAAGAGGGCTCAGGCAGCCTCGGACGGAGGTAGCAATGGCACCGTGCTCCCACTGCCTGCTCTTGTGAAGATCTGCCCTAGCGAAGGGGAAGTAAAATGTTTTCATGAGTCAGTACAGACACCATGGAGGCGAGTTATAATAGTCAATCACTCAGTGCAGGTGGCACAAATTTGTATTGAAGCTGATAGAGAGTCTCTGCCTTATACCTCTGTCCTTGGGCTCTCCTCTGACACCGCATCTTCACAAGCAGGATCACTATCCTGAATGAGAAGCCTAGGAAAAAAGGCTGCTGGACATGGTGACAACTGGTTTCTTTTTTCAGACCTCAGGGCAGCGGGGGCTCAGCCCTTCTGTAGCTTTCGGGTGAGCTGTAAGATGTGGCCAGCTGCAGGGATCATTAGAGACCTAAAAGTCATTTCCAAAACTAAGAAAATTTTACTATTGCATCCTACTAAATGGTCCTTGCCAAACAGCTGTGGGTGTCTCTCATCTCAATTCTTCTGTTACCTAGTGCCGCAATGACAGCTTATGCGCAAAGTAATCCTTTGCCATCTTCTGCCCAAAACACCTTGCAGTCTTCAAGCAGATTATTTCAGTGTCATTTACAGAAACATAGAAATATTGAACAGATCTACAGTTCAGGACTGCTCACTTTCCAAAAATAAATGAAAGGAGCAGCTGCCATTGTTCTGTAAAGAGAGGACAAGTTAGTTTGCTAGGCTCTAGGAGTCAGTCTGCAACGGCAAAGCCCAGGTACCCTCCCAGGGACACTGGGCAACAAGGCTGCACTCAGCAGAGCAGTAACGAAGAACATGGCAGGGCTCATACCAGGCAAGATGCAAAATCTTTATTCCAGTTCTCAGTTGGAAAAAAAAAACAAAACATCACCTCCACAGCTCACCATTTGACAGTTCAGTCAGCACAGGCAGAGGTCACGCTTGCCCAGCGGAGGCACAAACTTAGAGGACACAGTCCTGTAGGCACTTTGAGAGGAAGCTCAGCTTCAAAGTACAAACACTGAACAGTTTGGCTTAAATTTTTAATATAAAAACTCACTAAAAATGCTAAAATGTGACAAACCATTGGAAATACTGTGACAAACATTCGCCCTTACGCAGTAAAAAACAAAACAAACCCAAACTGGCAAGAAGCTTTGAAATGCATGTTTTCTTCTTCCTCCCGGCACATCGGACCACCATCTACTTAAAACGTTCATCTAAAAAATCCATGGCACCTTCACCTCGTACTTCAGTGCAAGAGGCTACTCTCGATGGACCAGCACAAATAACCCCAGTAAAAAGAGGACTGCGTACTGTAAGAGAAAGAAGAGAAGACACAAGAGTGCACTTTCACATCTAAAGATGCAGTAACAGCAACAAATATACAGGGCAAACAGTTCTGCCTGTGCATATAAAGTTCTTATGAAGTAATTTTAGCTGGGGTGGGAGAAGCAAGCAGAAAATGAAAGAGCTCTTACCTTAAATTTTGGATAATCATTCATTAAGATAGTCACTATTCCAATATAGGGCACAAATCTACAAGAATAAAGGTTTTATTAAAACAAACAGCATTCAAGGGTGCATACGGGAGAAGCACTGCCCTGGTACTTGTACAAAGGAAGAGCCACTCAAGCATGCTGAGGGCTACGGTCAACAGGCTTGGGACTTCCTCCTCCCAAGCAGGGAAGCCACGGCAGCGGGGGCTGAGTGTCAACCAGGCCCGGAGCATGTTTTCTTCTCTGCCTTGTTCAGATCTCGCTAGCCTGCAAAGACTGTGCCTTGCAGAATAATTTTGATGAAAATTCTGATCACGCCTGAGCGTGCACTGCCTTTGCATCGGTGTCCATCCAGCATCAAAATCTCAGGATACAGCTCACAGCTTGATACCTTTGCTTAAGCCAAGCTAAGGACTGAACTACCGCTGTTTTTTTTTAACTCTCCACAGTACCTTGTGAAATGCTTCCAGGCAGGTCACAAAAACCCAGCAGGGAGAGTTCAAGAAGAGGGAGGCATTAATAGATGGGACTGGGGGAGGGCAGTGTAAAAAGCGGCATCTTTTTCAACTCCACTTACCCTCTCGCTCGTCCTACTACGTCCTTTTTCTCCAGCCAGTGCTGCCCTCGTTTGTACAGCCCTCTGTCATCAACAGCATTATTGTCTCCCTTTGTCAAAAATTTGATGTCACCATTTTGCCTAGCAAAGACAAGACAGCCAGGTAAGTCAGAGAGAAAGAACTTAGTAAAAGCTGTTCTAGAACAAGCGTGTAGAGGCTAACACAAAGATACTAGAAGCAACTGTGTCCTACATGTTCGAGCAGGATGAAAGGGGGAAACTCTGTCAAGTGCAGTGGAAAGCAGACGGTTTGGAAAAAAACTGCCAACGAAAGAATGAATTCTGACCCCAGCCAAGCCGTCCAGCAGTTTAAGAACAGAACCAGCAGGATGAGCCATTTCTAGCGAAGGTGCAACTATCACCTCTTTGCTTTTGACCTCTCTCATGTTCATGCTTCTCTTGCTTGATATACAAATGTTGGGTTCTGGGCTCTGTACTACCACCCAAAATGAGACTTTGGAGTTAAAGCATACAGTTCTACTCAGTAGTGGTCAGAAGCAAGCCGAAACTTAGAAATTATTAGGAAAGGGGGACAGAACAAAACAAACAATACCATTATGATACTGCATGAACTCACGATGTGCCTACATCTTGAATGCTCTGTGCAGTTCTGAACCCCCTAGATCCTTTTTTGAAATGGAGAGAAGAACTGGCAAAGGTTCAGAAATGGATAACAAGGTCTGGAACCACTTCCATACAAGAAACAACAGACCAGGACTCTTCAGCCTGGAAAAGACAGAACTGATGGGAGATATGACGGTAGTCCAATACAAATGACACAGACAGCAACAATCAAACAGCTTTTCACTGCCTCTTCCAATACAAGACCTAGAGGGCACGAAATGAAACTCAGAGGTAACAGGTTAAAACAAGCCAGAGAAGGTGCTATGCAGAAGTAACAACAGTGCAAACTAAACCACGTCTCTCTGGAAGGATATTTTGGATGCCAGAAAATTACATCAGTTCAAAAAGTGACCTGATACTCCATGTAAAAAAGAAAAAGAGGCTATTAATAAAGAACTGTGGCTTTGTGCTTGAAATCACAATTTGCAGAAAGCAAGGAAATTGTCGCTACATACTCTCTCTAGTCTTTCATTCGTCCTGAGTCGAGTTAGTTAGCTTGCCAGAAACATGATCCTGGAGCAGATGAACATTTGCTTTGACCTGGAAACAGCTGCTGTCATGCTCTAGCTTTATACACCACGTTATTCATCCTTCCCCAGTCATTTCCATTCTGCTTCCTGGACAGGCAACAATGCTTGCTTCTAAGCAGGAATTTGTGCCTCTACTCGGGGATCAGCCAGCCACTGTCATCTCCCTGTGACATCTGAAGGCAAATGCTGAGCCGGAGCGTTCTTACTGCTTGATTCTGTCGGCATACTCACAGAAATGACAGATCAGATGCAACATGGGAAAGCATGCAGAAGGTCTTCAGAGCTCATGCTGTTTTTATCATGCCTGAATACCAATGTGTGTTACTTGACAGGAGAAGCTTGGAAGGAAAAAAAAAAGGGGGGGGGGGAAGAACAGATCTTTCTTCAAAGCACATTTGGCTCACAGTGTGGGAACAGCAAACACTCTAGGAGCTTAGAGATACAGTCTGGAAAAAGATGAAAATACCCAAAGGTGCAGATAATGTAGTTCCAGCTCTGAAGACTGATGGTGTAGGAGCGCACCATCTTTTTGAGCAGATTCAATGTTCTATCATGAACGAGCGCGAGAAGCCCACAGCACAGTTGCTCTCCTGTCTGAAAGGTGAATGAAATCTGGTCTGGCTGTCCTGCACCAAAACCACTAAGTAAATTTTGACCGCAGACTCTGTGTTTAGTGATAAAGAATGAACTTGATTTTGGTCTGAACAACGAAGAAAAGGCTAGCAGGTAAAAAAACATTTTCTCACTGAAATAATACTGATGTGAACTGGAGCCCGAGTTGCCACAAAATCCCTGAGAACAGGATTTCTGTTTTCCTTCATTTTGACACTCCTGCCAGCTTTTGCAGAGACTTATCACATTTCACAGTTTCATATTCAGTCCATAACTACAGGAAGAAATGGGGAACTCCAGCTATTCAGAGGACACTCCTGAATTCCAAACTGGCACCAGAAAGAGTCTTTAAATAGTGAAAGAAGCAACTGATACCCGAGTCCTGCCTTCAGCACCCAGCTTCAGGTGACAGTACGGGTTTTTCAGTTTTATCTTTCCTAACATAAAGATCATGTTTGTGTTTGTTTGTTTTATTTAAATGAAACCTAAAATATTGGAGAATGGCTTTACTTCACAGAGTGTAGGATTGGCACTATGATCCTGTTACATTTTAAAAAAAAACAGTAAAAGCGCAGGGTACCTTAATACCTAGTGCTGAGATAGAGCCAGGCAAAAAAAGAAGGGTGGGTAGTATCTGGAGATGAACTGCTGCACAGAATGCACATTTCTGCTTCTCCTTCCCATACACTGACTGAGAGCAGAGAGAGGAGACCCTGACCTTTCTTGCCTCTTCAAAAATCAGCCCGAGCAGCAGCACCAGAGCCCAGCTGAGCCTTTAGCATGCAATACGGGAAGAGGAAAGTAGCATTTCACTTAAAAGAGTTCCCAAGACATCACAAAAAGTGCACGTGCAACATATCAAATTTACCAAGTACCTTATTTTTAAATTAGTGGTATCAAAGAACAGTACTTTGAACACTGACATTGTTAAAAGTTTTGGGTACAGAATAAATCTGAACAGCAAAGAATCTGCTCTGTCTACTGGGAGAGGTGCTGCTTTCTCATCCAGCCAGGATTTCAGCTGGACTACTGATGTGCAGGAAGCTGGTCAACCCTGATGCTGGGCCAGACAAATGGTCTAGATTTCCCAACAGCTGTGGCTGCTACGAATGTCTGGGGGAAGGGACCCTCTCTGTCCCATTGGCCTCAATTGACTAGAGCAATCCTCACACGCCACCTTTACACACGATGCAAGTGATTCACTTAACCTAGGAACAGGTCTCTGAGCGCTGGTATAGCTCTAGTTCACTCATATTGCAGCAGGCATCTACTCAGCAGAAGCAGATGCTGGGACCCCATCCAACTGTTGCCCTCGCAGAGGTGGCTTGAAGAACCAGGGTTTCAGTTCAAGATTTAGTTTTCTCTCAAATGCCTCACAGGGCAGGCCCCCACCAGACTGGCCTGGAGCAGTCACAGTTCCATCCAGCAAAACAGGAAGGCTCAGGGCTGCAGAGGAAGCCTTGCTGGGAAAACTAAGCCCTGTTCAGCAATCAAACCACAGAGAGCGTGCTTCGCTCCTTCAGACATGCAACCTGCTAAATGTTTAGAGAACAAGCAGTACATGGAGAGTACAGCGCATATAGAGACTCCGAGTATAACACCACAAAACTTCCTAGAAAGAAGAAACACCCTGCCTCTGCAGGACAGCAGGAACCAGGACCATAAAGACAAGCTTTAAAATAACGCATGCCACACACAAAATACCCTTCTTCCACAAGTTCTACCTCTACAGACAAGAGTCACTTCACACACACAAATGCAGCCATACCTACAGAAGACAACACAGCAACGTTACGCAGCAGCTTGGGACGGAAATGATGGCACAGGAGACATGAAGTGACATAGAGAGTCCAGGATACCAGCATAGACTCCCCAGCTTGTGCATTCTGCTGGTTCATCTTTACAAGCAAACCAAGGAGGGTAGATCTTCTCCGTCTGAAATGTCTATGTTACTTCCTACAGCACCTGGATATCTGTTACTGACATCCCACCCATTCTTTTACCCAGGAAGATGAGGAAACATACAATTTTAGCTAAAAATCTGCAGTACAACCCCCCAGATTCTTGACATACTTCTCATGAATTTTCAGGACGCGATGGACTATAGGAATTTCCCTTCCTTCTATCCTAAAGACCACGATTTCTCCCACTCTGATTGGATCTTCAATTCGGTTCGTGAGGAACAGGAGATCTCCTCTGTGAAATGCGGGCTCCATGCTTCCACTGAAAAAGAGAAGAGGAGCGGTTGAACAATATTTAAACACTCAGAACCAGGTCTCGGAGTTTATAGTCCTCCAAGAAAAAAAATCTCACAAGAACCTCCATGAAGAGCTCCTCAGAAAACCAGCTTGGAGACTAGGCAGGCATCTAACCTCTATTACAATCAGATTTTCAATCACCACACTACCAGCAGTTTAGATTTGTTGGGAAAAGAGCACTGCCAGCAGCCGGTGTTAAAAGCACATCAAACAGGAAAAGCCTTCCGCTTTCTTAGTAACAACAAAGCTGATGACAAGCGATACCTTCTCAGTTTCTGAGCTCTTCATTGGTAGGGCTACACTGGCAGCCCTGCAGTGGTGGGAAGCTTGTTTTATTTCATTTATTTTTAGTTTTTGCAGGTAGATAGATCATCCTCACGAACAAAGCACTGAAAACATACGGGCTCTTGTCTTCCCATCTGGAACAGACAGACGGGCATGCTAAAAATTTGTTATTGTGATTCATCACTTTGCTTAACGATCTCATTTCAGGCACTGCTATTCAAGTTATTTTTCTTCTGTCTTGTAAATGGCAATTGTTACAAAATACTTAACCTTCTGAATTCCAAATAAATAATGCAGTGCAAAACAAAATGATGAACTTTAAGTACCACATATATTCATGTTTTATCTCAAGAGAGTGCAGAAGCTGCTATTCAGAACAGATCACATCGCTGAAGAAGGGACGTGACCTAATCGCCCCTGTCTTACTCACTGGGAGGAACAGTGTGAAACATCTTCACAGACCCATCAGGAGGGAGTTCTGTTAAATGGCATGTGGCAATTAACACCGACGTACAAACACACAGAAAGGCCAAGGCAGCCACAGATCAAGCCCTGCGCAATAGCCATGCCAGCATCTGACGGCTGCCTGAGAACTGCGGCCACAGGAATTTGTCCCAGGCAGTAGGAGGGTGGGAGTAACACTGGTGGTACCTACGGCATGGTGCTTCTGTGAGGGCAACAGACAACACCGAAAGCATATCCAGTTACAGAGCAATAAGCCTGCTATGCGAGAGTACAGCTAAGGCTCCCCTTTTCCTGGCGATGTTACAGCTCACTAGAAGGGCAGGATAAAACCAAGCAGCTGCGAAAGAAAAGTTAGTGGATACTTCTAAGGATGTAACGTAACGCATAATAAAGCTCACCAGACATTTCAGCAAGCCAGTTTCCATTTAAAAAACCCAACAACTCCTTTTCACTATACAAGTTTATTCCCTGGCATCTCAAAGACTTCAACTCCCTTTTCACTAACCAAGGCTTCAACTATTCACGTAGCAGCAACAAGACAGGCGGGCAGGCATGGCAGGAGGTACCTGTGCACTGCGATGTTCTGCTACCACAACTTCTGCTACGGGAAATGCCATTAGCCTTGGTGAGAGGACGAGCTCTGCCACAAAACACTGCTTTCGTATGGGGATAATCCCCCAACAAGCAACAGGTACATCACACCCTGCTTCAAGGCCTTCCTTCCTTTGAGTCTCTTTCACCCACATCGCCAGGCACTTCTCCCAGCGGTGCAGTACGATGCAGAAATGCCAGGGTTGCGCTCTCGCCATATTTCTGTGAAGTCCTTCCTCCTCTTTCCTCTTTCCTCTTCCTCAAGACCACCTCGCTAACCTGCCATCCAGCCAGCTGACAGGAGCAGAAGGGTGAGATGCTATTTTTATGTAAGGCTGCCAGCCTTGCTTACCTACTTCCTCTTCCCTCGCTGTTCCTCTGCGTTACAGGAGAGCAGGAATTCTCAGAGAGCCTCTCGCCCGCCGGGGACGGGGCAGGAGCCTCCAGCTGCCCCATCCCTCTGGAAAACCATTACTTAAATCCAATCCGTCGAAGGTT
>JAVKLA010000002.1:265877-293261 GCA_034782735.1 Sagittarius serpentarius | reverse complement strand
CCGCCGCCGCGGCCCGGGGCCGGGCAGGGCGAACCCGGCCCGACCCGACCCCCCGAGACCCGACCCCCCGCCCCGGCCCCGGTTCGGCACCTGCCGCTTGTTCATGCGCCGCACATCGTCCAGAAAGTCCAGCGACAGCATCGACGGCACCGACGACGGCGGCGGCAGCACCGCCCTCCCGCCCGGCCCCGCTTCCGCTTCCGCTTCCGGCCCCGCTTCCGGCCGCCTCACCGCCGCTTCCGGCCACGCCCCTGGGGGGAGGGGGCGGCCGCAGCCAAGAACGACGCCCAGGCAGGCACCCTTGGATGCTTTTATTTGCAATACTTGAAGTAAACATAATAGCAAGGCACAAACGCCGCTGCGGGTTAAGTAGATACGTGATGGCTCGGGAGTGCCCCCTGCTATCCTTAACTCTACGTAGGCTACCTGGTAAAACATCCCCTAGGCTAACGTACACCGTATCAAAAAATACAAAGAGTCCAAACTGTTCGTATCAAAACACGTCGAGACGAGAAGGTGAGCGATCCGAATGCAGTAAGATAAATAGTTCTTAAATTATTTAAACATCGTCATAGTAAACAATAACGAGCAGGGTTCTGGCTCAACATAATAAAAAAAATAACCGCATGGAAGATAATTATATTACACGAAGCGCACGTGTGGCGGGGGAACGCGTGAGGGAAGGGAGAGTCAATATGACTACACGGAAAGAAACGTCTCCCGAGTGACAGGTGACGCCGAGCCGCGGCGGGAGAAGAGCTGCTGACGGCGTGCCAGCCCTCGCAGCGCCGCAGGATGGTGGTTCCTGCTTCTGCCAACGCCTCTGCTGACTGCGCTCAACCTCCTCTGCCGCAGCAGCTCAAACCGAGCCCATCAGGGAGCCCTGGCACTGAGCCGATGCCGTCAGGAGTGCTGGGACAGTTTCACTTCAGCTGACGCCATGGGCAGGGGCCGGAGATATTTTCTCCTTCTGGGGATGGTGCCAACCTGCCACCTGGCTCTGCCTGAGCTCCCCGCTGGGATGAGCCACTGAGCACCGGCCCGGCTGCACCCACCCCCGGGACGGCTTCCGGCAGCGACAGGCAGCCAGCGAGTCCCCGAGGGGCACCAGGTCCTCCTTAATGCGACGCGTGGCTTTGAGCTGTGCTCACTCGAGAGGACAGGGGCTACAAAATTCTCTTTCAGGAAGATTCAGGTCCAAGACACTTCATTAAATTGCCTTTTGGAAAACAAGGTTGTTATTTGGGCAATTAAAAATCAGCACAACTTACAGCTTGAACCCGTCCCGTGTAACGCAGAAGATCAGCCACCACGGTCCTGACAAGTGTGTTTTGCTGAGACAGTGTTATGAGTTAAAATGAGTAAAACAAAGGCGGGATGGGAAGAGAAAAAAGAAGCCATAAATAGAAGGAGAAAGAAAGCAAGAGAGGGAAAGCAAGGCTGGGGCTCCGGGCAGAGGCTGAGGCAGTGCACACTCGAAGGAAGAGAGCTCATCTTAAGGAAACTGCAGCTGCAGAAAGTGCTCCTTGATCCTCAGGAGTTGGACAAGCTCCAGCGAGGATTCTTGCCCTGCTTTCCCTTTTCACCTCTCTGGTCTGGCAGAGAGTTAGTGCTTAGGATGCAATGGCAGGGTTTTGTTTTTTTTTTTTCTTTTTTAAATTTCCCTTACAAATAGAAGTTAACGGAAAGCAATGTCCATCCCAAGAAATCGACAGAATATTTCAAATATTAGCCCCAACCCCACCCTGTATTTTGAGTAAAACCCCCCCAACAAAAAAACCCCGACCAACCAAAAGGGTTATATTGTTTTTAAGTCTTAAGAGACTTTGAACGATTGTTCTGCGAGGTGCTATTAGGACCCTCCAGGCCACAGGTCTGACTGTGTTCACAAAGAGCTGAGTCACTTTTGCACTCTTTGCATTTCAGGTTTTCTTCTTCCGCCGTAGTGTTAATCTCGCCATTATACCCCTCGTGTCCGTTCTCACTCATCTCCCTTTGTAACTTCTGTCTTTCATCTTCCTCCTCCTCCTCCTCTTCCTCCTCCTCTTCCTCCTCCTCCTCCTCCTCCTCCTCCTCTTTTACTTTATGAACAATGAAGAGGTGTCTGTTCAGAGAGATGTGAGAGGTGTAGCACAAGCCGCAGAACAAGCACTGGTAGGTGGAGCTGTCTGTCTTGTGCCGAGGTATGTGTTCCTGAAACTCAGTACTGATGTCTGTCGCAAATCCGCATTTAGCACATTTCCAGTGCGCTTTCAGTTTTTTGGCTGGCGGCGCGTCTGAACCCGCAGCGGTCTCTCCCTGACCCAGCTCATCCATTGCCATCCTCTTTGGAGATTTTGCCTTAAAAAAAAAAAAAAGATTAAAAAGTTACTTTATTGTTGGAGCCCGCAGAAGAGTAAGTGCTAAATTCCACACACGTACCTGAAGACACCTGAGGGTGAGTACACATTGGTACTTTGATACAAACTAAATGAAGCCACACCTAGGGACTCCTGTTGCACTGCCTTTCCTACCAGTACCCAAACACCTCACCCCAACATGCAGGATCTCAACTGCTGTCCTGCGACGTGAGATGGGAGACCTGGGAGGGGTTGGCTGGGCAGAAGTGTGGTGGGGAAAGAGAATGTGAACTTGGTGTGGGAAGGAGGAGCCCACAGAGCAGGGACAGCTGAGGGACATGGGGACGGACACTAGCCCAGACAATGCTTCTCAGGTTTAACTCTGAACATTTTCCCCTCCACTCAGGCTTTTCTTCACAGCATCTCTCATTAACTCATCCCCTCCGTCTTCTCATCCCACAGCGTGCTTCTCCCATGAGGCTGGCTCACTTGCATATGTCCCTTCATGTGATTTTGTTATCTCCTTATCCAGCAGCATTGAGCAGTCTTTGTTTAGGATACAGCTTATAGGCTTGTATGTGCAGACCCAGCTGGAGCCACGTGAAGCCACTGTCTGCCCCACTTTAGCCGGGTGCCCTGGTACGTCAGCTCTGCTTGGGGGAAGCAGCCTTCAGCTCATGGAAGTGAATCCTTGAGTTACCCCAGGTTTCCTTACGGCATAAATACAGAGGGGAGTCAGTCTTGGCTGCGATCCCTCAATGCTAAGCTACAGATGAATTGCAGTGATATGGAAAACGTATGTCTATTTTTAACCTAAATGGAGCAAAAGAGCCCTATCAGCCAACCCTCCACTCCAAACCAACCCGCAATAAAATTAGTTGAACAGTTACATTCGCTGAAAAAAATTACATGGTCCTACTTCGGAGGAATGCAGTTCTCATAGGTAATGGATCTAATAAGTATTTTAAAACAGAAAAGAAATCTTTTGTAACTAGTGGAAAAAACAAGGAAGAAAGAGAAAAAATGTACCAGGCTCATGAACAGAGTGGTGAGGGAAAACAAGGGTAATAACAAACCTAAATTAGACCTGGTTGCAAAGTAGACTGAAAAAAAGGCCAGTAAAACACAGGGCCACACGTTCATGAATATCTTGAAAAATGCAAGATACATTGCCCTGGTGCTGCTGCAGCTCAACTGCACTTTCAGTTCTGATCATGACAGTGCCAGAGAGAAGCGAACTGGATGGAGCCGAAAGGAGGGGAAGGAAATCTGCCACATGGACGAGAGGACTTGACTGCCACAAGGCTGCAGCTTGACCTAACACCCCAAGTGAACAGCTACTCGCCAGGTACATTTATTTTTCAATGAAAATATATCAGTTACTTCTGCTGTGTCTCTCTCTGGAGCTTTTGCTTTGGCCATCTGGGATAAGTCTGGGTTTTTGATGCCGTGCATGAGGCTGATGTGATTCTCCAGCATGAACGGCTGAGGAAATGTCTGATTTTCATCTGTGCAGTACCTTGGAAATACAAAAAGGAATAAAATTTATTAGAGGAAATGCCCAGCTGTTCGTTTCCATCCAAACAGCTCTTCGTTATGCGCCAAACCAATAGGTGTCATTGGAGACAGAGGCTGGTGAGTAATGTACTATTAGATTACCAAAATATGCAGCAAATCAGTTTTAATAATAAAACATAACCCCTCAGAGAAATCTAGAACAGTTTAGAATTTGCCACAGTAAGCATGAATGAGAATGAAAGTAGGGCACATCTTATTTACAGTACAGTACTAAATAAATACAGGGACTAGTGGAGATCAGGCCCACTGTGATACATGCTACACAAGTACAAGATAAATAATCAAGACAGAAAATGCATGGGAGAAAAACAACTCTCAGATGAGAGACCTACGCACAGAGGGACCTCGTGACTTGTGTAACACCGAGGAGGCCTGCAGCAGAACCGGCTTCTGCACCCAGCGTTCCCAAGCACCAGTGCAGCATCACATCCACAAGACTGTGTATCATAGCACACTTAAAATTCTTACAAAACTGCTGAACTTCCAGCTTTAATAACAATAACCTAGGCAGAAGCACTCATGAACTCATTGTTTATATGTACCTATTCACGTTAAAACTTGGTAGGATTCAAGAGCTGCCAGAGAGCACGGTTGACATTTCAAAAGCAGATGTGAAGGGGATGTGCCATCTGTTAACCTTCACTCCCCGATGACCAAGGTCTACTGGAAATAAGTGCCAGGGCTCGCAGACACATAAACCACCCCCCTGCAGCACGACAAAGTACACAGAGGTCTGTTATCAGTTGGGAAACCCAAGATTGACCTTGTACTCTTTTGCTGCCTGCCAGCGTGACACGGGGAAGGGCCATCAGCTATGCATCGACCCGAGCAACGAGGCAAGAAACACCGGACTTCTCTGAGATGCAGAAATTGCAGTTGAAATGTAGGCAGCAAGGGATGAAAAGCAACAGAGAGGAGATGAAGTGTCTCTGGGCAACAAAGACATCTTTTAAAAGGAGAGAAGCAGATTCCTACTGATCTTCCAGTAACTAGATGGAAATTAAACAACAGTCAGTGATGATGTGAAAATGCAGACGTGCTCATTGAATACTTCTGGTTTTTAACAGGAACCACTTAGATGATAAATCAATATTTAATAATGATGGAATTTTTCTCCCTCATGAAGGAAAGATGAGAGGTTATTAAGTGGTATTTATCAAAAATAAGCATGTTGAAAATCAAGCGTTCCAGACAGTTTGTACTTAAGACCTGGAAAATAAGAGCAAGTTCTCATAACAATAACCAAGTGAATTACGAAAGAAAATACACAAAACATCAGAATATTTTGCAGTGTGTCCTAATTTAAAATTCTTTTCATGTGAACAGGGAAAGATGCTTTCCTAACATGAATTACTCCAGTGACAAACTTGGCAGGAAGGTGTTCAAGCAAGTCCTCCATCACTGGTTTCTCCCTACAAATTTTACAGAAGGCAGAGACCTAAGCAGGGCAGGAGGAGAAGGGAAAATCACAGCTTGACCTGTTAGAAGCCAGAGGGAGGTCACCTACAAGACAGCGTGCTGGAGTTGCAAAAATACTCAGTTGTCGGATCAATGACAAATTTTACTCATGCTTCACATGGAAATCCAGGAGAAGAGGGTAACATGAAGTTAAGGCGTCAAAACCCCTGAAGAGAATAACAGGTGAGACTGATGCAAACTGCCTGGTGGAAAGGAGGAAAACAGACACCACCAACCAAAGGAAAAGAAAAGGAGCGGCAGAGATGTGATGCCTTGCAGAGCGCAGAAAGGAGCTGAGGAGGAATTCAAAGAGATGGGAGGATTTGCGAGTGACAGTCACAGACGAGGTTTTTAGAACAGCACTCTGGACAAACTAAGAGGGACCAAAGGGGAGACTGAACAGAAGACCTTGGATCCAAACAAAAAGAAGTTGTGGGAGATGCTGGGACAAGTATTTCAAGGAAGAGGTTTCATTTGAGGAGTGCTGTGATTTCAGTAAGTCTCCCACTACAATGATTAAAGAGAGCACGACCACTGTCCAGTTAAGACTTCATCAACAGATTCTGAGAAGGAGCAACTACAAGCCTGAGAATTAAACACAACCACAATTCACTTGAATTTTTAGCTGTGTCTCCTCTGCTGTAAACATGGCATGACCGTGGACCCTTGGGTGAAGCTGTGGATCCACAACTGTGTGTCGTTCTGAAAAGTAACAGAAAAACCGGACTCCAGGGCCTGTACAAGCTAATGCATGCAGTAGGCTGGCACGTCCCAGGTTGTTAGGTATTTCTATACAAATCCTTCTTCCCAGCTAGGCCTTATGTTCCTTTTGATTCTGATACACTCCAGTTTGAAAACAACTGATCCAGAGAGAACAGATTTATACAAATCAGGTACACATAACTCCAAAGACCCACATCACCCACAAACTTAAAGTAGAATGAAACATACTGGGAGCCAACATTTCATCTTCTCCAGTGGTTCCAAGTCAGAGCACAGTTACAAGAGACAGAAAGTTTATAAGTCCTGGACGAAAAATGCATCAGGAACGTATTCCTACCAGGCCCCAGTGGTGATGCCAACGCTTTATCCATTTACTAAAAGCTATTGTGGCTCACTGGGGAGTACAAAGAAATAAAGTACATGAGGGATGCACCCTTCAAGACAGGCTTTTAGTAACTTAAGTGCAGTAAAGCGACAGCACACTCTTCAGAAACACTTGCATTAAACCAAAAATTCAGTTAAATTAAAAAAAAAAATCCCCCAACCCACACTGCAAACTTCCCTTCCAACACAAATGTGCTTTAATTCTGTTTCAGAAGGATGTCTCAGAAGGAGACAGGAAGCAAGTCTGCACGGTCGCTCAGTGTACAATTTATTCTGCAACAGTAGATAAGAACGCAGCAGTTGTAGAAGCAGTTTTGTAAGCACTGGGCTTTGTCCTGAACTGAGACTGTATTCACAGTTAAAATATGTTGACCAGCAATGATTTTCATTCACTGCTGAATTACATAGCAGTCTCCAAATCCATTTTCCAACTTTGACATGCGTCTTCCCAAGCAAATCCAGCAAGCTTAAATCTCCATTGCCCTGCAGCTTATGCAGTCAGTTCTGCCTGTGTAAAGTGGTGGCAAGATCTAGTGCCCTGGCTCATTACTATTTTACACGCCTTTTGTACCATTTTTTTCATGGGGAAGGCACAAAAGCGATGCATGACTACACCAACCACAAAGAAGCAAAAGATTGGCCCAATATTTTATTGGCTGTTCTACAAGGGTGCACAATATAATTCTCATTTTGCACCTGCACACCTCAAATCAAACCTTACCCTAAGTTTCCAAGGGGCACTGTGCAGTCAAAAGCAAGGACTTATTTTAGCCACCAAGTCTCTCATGTTTAACATATTCTTCTTCTCACTTTCCCTCAGTAACTTATAGCCTGGAGTAGATAGGAGCAGACACGATCTATCACAAAGGGCTTCCCAACTTGAAGGATTAGCCTGCTGTTGAAAACAAATCTGAAAAGTGGCATTCAGTACGTACCAGCAAGTATAAACTTTCTTTGCTGTGTCGTGATTATTGCGGATGTGTCTACGCAGACTGTTGGAGGCGTTAAATGAGCGTTCACACTGTCGACAGGGATATCTCTTCATAGACTAGCAGAAGAACAGAAATATCTTTTAATAACAGGGAGATGGAAGTCACTGACTGGATTCTAACATTGCCATGCTCTTCATCTGGACCTTACCTCTCAGGGGCAAAAAATCCCTCTTTCACTGATAAAGATCACTGAGATTTTGGGGTCCCATTTATACTCAGCCCAACAGTTGCCTAATACCAGCACTGGTCTTATAAAAACGAGGACTAGTTAAAGCACATGCTTTATTTTATTTTATTTTTAATAAGAATTGCATTAGCTGCTTCTCCTGTGGGCTCATTTCACTACAGGACCGTCTGCAGAATTACTTCAGTGGAAGGTCCCTTCTGCCCCAGCAGAAGGCAGGATCCCCAGTGTGAAGTACAAGTTCACTTACCCTTCTCTCTCCTCATAATTCAGCAAAATAAAAGGGCAAGATGTTAAAGAGCATCACATAGTCCCGCTTGTTATCCGTGTATGATATCCATGTCTCCCTATGCAACTCTGCCCCATAACTAGCCTCCTCCTTATCCTACAGTCCTTTGTATAACCTGCATGCATTCCATTTAAAAACTTCTTAGACTTGTTTAATGAATATGTACATGTATTGAACTTAAATATTTGGCAGATTTCCTACTTCTATAGAATTTAAATGGGAAAATCCAGCATTCTCACCCTGCCCCCATCTTCTTCTCGATACTTATCAAGTGGGACAATCCAGCACTCCCCAAGTCAAGCTAGAAGGAATCAGACACCATGATCTAGATTTCCACAGCCTCTGCTCATGGGACTCAGGAAGGGTGACTCAGTATATCAAACAAGATGTCCTGATGCCAGAGTACTAAGAAATCTGGCACACAACATCTTGGCCTATGTTCTGCCAGCGAGCAACAAACAGCTTGACAGAAGTAGGTCAAGGCAACACAAGGCTTGAGCTGGATGAAACCAACAAAACTGAGACTTACAGTTCTTGTAACGATAGCTCTGTGCACTGCATGAGCCTGTTACTCTTCCCAGTTAGATGTAGTGATATCTACCAAACAATACATCATGTAGAGGAACTGTATGTCCTTCTGTAACTTCGAGTGTAGATCGTTTAGATCAGACTGTTGAACCAGCAACTGGAGAAGACACGACTTTCCATCCACTTACCCAGATAAGCCAAAGAGAAAGCCTGACATAAGATGCAGTGGGAGAAGGAATAGCAAAGAGGATGAGGTACGCAGCTTGTAGAGTATAGATCAAGGACAAAAGTGTGCTTACAACAGGCTGCGTCTTTTTTTTTTTGTTCTGGCCCTAAGTTTACTCCTCAGTGAGCTGGCAAACAGATTCTCGGTTTCTTTTTGCCCCAAATATTAATGATTATCAGACTCTTTTGCTAAAAATATCTTGTTACCTAGTTGAACTGTTTCATCTGAGTCCTTACCCTTCCATGACTTCTCTTCATGTGGGACACATAGGTTTCCCGATCGGGGATCCACTGTGAACATTCCTTGCAAGTCCAACCAGTTCTTCTCAGTCTGGACTTGGATTCAGGATTGTGTCCTTCCACCCTCATGTCCTTCCTCGGCAGAGGGGAGTGGGAAGTCCCGTTGGCTACCGACAGCTCCTTTGGTGGGGTATGAACCTGGTTCCTTGATGCCTTCTCAGATTTCTGTCGGAAGTTTGAGAGTTCCTCGGGATTTTGGGGGACTCCATGAACACCCTGGATAATAATAATAATGGAATCACACATAACATTTATACGTAGTTCATATTATACACCTTTATTTATAAATAAATAACATTTATTATTTAAATAATTTAAGCACCCCACCCCCAAAACCAGTAAGTTGATGTCATGCTCCCACATATCTTCCCCATTTCCCCTTGAAGCTGGCTGCAGTGCTTTCCCCGGCAAGAGATTTTCCCAAGAACCATGAAGCTTCTGTTTGTTTCCTGCATGACAACAGCAGCTCCTTGGTTCTGCCTGTTTAGCGTTTTGGATAAGCTCTGAGAACTCTGGTTAAACAGGGAAGATGTAATGGAAGAGAAATGTTAATTGTCATTATTTCAAGAGCCTAAGCTCTAAAAACACAGAGCTCTGAATGAAATGTTTGCTCTTATCTTGGGGGCTCCCAAGCTGCTTCATCTTTGCTCAAGGGACGGGAAGAGACAGCCTCTCAGTTTCTCCAACCCTACTTTCTTCAGTTCCACACCGTCTATTGCTATTTACATTTTCACGGTTCAAAACTTTGGTCCTGACAAATAAAAGCAAGCATAAAGCCAGAAACGAGCCTTAAAAGGAATACGTCTCCAGGCTCTTTGGTTGTTCAACAGGCCAAAATCCAAAGTCCCCAAAAAAGTTATTTTAACAAAGAAAATTGAACACAAGGAAAATAATCCAGAAATGAAGAGCTGTGGGAAAGCAAAAGCAAGTAAAATAGCAACATACCAAAGAAACCTCAAGAAACTCCCCTAGGAACAACAACAGTTCTTCCACACAAAAGGATAATTTAGAGGTTTAATTGTGCACAGTAATTAATAACGGGTAAAGTTTCAACACACGAAGGCCCCAGGCCTTTGGAAGTCTTTTTGTGGGTTAGACACCAAACAAACTTCAAAACTCAAGGTCTCATCTGAGAAGCCTGCGTGCTTTGCACCTGATCCAGCTGATGTCTGCAGAAGCTCTTTCATGCAGTGACAGCTGCTCCACAGCGTTGCCCAGATATTTAGGGTAACACCAAACAGTTCATCTTTCTCCCCATCTGGAAATCTCAAGAGCGTTTTCTGAGCAAAGAGTACATTAGTACCCATTACTCCATTTCTCCTGTTATTACACCACTGGAGGCAGGGAGGGGGGGCGGAAAGCAGTGCCGAAAAATGAACTGACTTCTCTGCAGAATCAGTAACAGGAACCAGACCTTCTAACTTCTACTCTTACACTTTAACAACATAAAGCCAGGAAAGATGAGAAGGCAAACGGTTTCTTGATTTTGCATTCAGCACACATTAGACAGCACCTCCTATAAACTCTATATTGCATAAAGGAGCAGGATCTGATAGGAGAGGAGATGGGTTAGTGCAATTACTACCCTGCCACAGCCAAAAAGCCTTCTTCAATTACCATCTCAAAGACCTGTTGATGGCCATATACAGCCTCGTGGTTAAAAGACAGAAGTTTTGTAGTGGAGATGTCAGGGTGCTGGTGCACAAACTGCTCCAGGCAGGTCCCTGGGGGTGGGATTTGCAAATGAGCCGCAACAAGTTATGTACTTCAGCTCAAGCCCCTGTTTCAGCATTGGGGCTGAATGCCTCTTTGAAGGTCCCAGCCTTAATCTCAACTCTATTTTCCTAGCTATAATACAGGAAGATTAGCAATCATCAACTTCACAGGAGGGCTTCAAATTTTAATTCATTACTGCATGCAAAGCATTTCCAGATTTGCAAGTTAAAGGCATGGGGGAGAGAGCAAAGAAGTAGTTTTGAATGGGTTTTGCTTTTAGGAGTGAGCTAACGAATCTTCTTGCTTTTTAAGTGTAAGTATAAACAAAATAAAGTCACTGATGAAAAAAAAGTCACTTTTTTTTCTAATCAAAGGGAAATAAGACTTCGCAAGCTTTTTCTTCAGAATTCCACTAAGAAATCTTCCGAGAGGATTTCCACAGCAGTGTTGTTAGACACTGTACATAGAAACACACTAAGACAACAGAAAAATGCAGCGCTCACACATTTATGGGGTAATCAGATCTGCAAGTCCTCACACACAGCCCGCTAGAAACCACCACCAAATGGACAATAACCGGCTTTTCATATGTATAAAAGAGCGATGACTGATCGTGAGGTTACTGCAGCGCTGATTGCAGTCTGAGCAGTTACAGAGGGAGGGCAGGTTCAAAGCACTCTCCAGACCACCACTTCCACCAAGTTTTGGGGTTGCACACAACTATCCATTTCAGACCATCTTCTGGAGCAGCCTGAGTGGTGCCAGCATGGGCGCACACAAGGTGGGGGTCCCACCTCCCGAAGGCTGATACCTCCAGGGCAATCACTTCTGGCAATCACTCCTCTCTCTGGTGTGGTTCTGCAGGGAAGTGGAGCAGCCAGAGAAGTGGGGCGTTAAATGCCATGCAGCCTCTCTCTGAGGCAGCTGCAAAGGGGCCAAAGCTCTCTAGCTGAGCACCCAAAAGAGGGAGACTCAGCTTTCAGTATATAAATTGAGCAACACTGTGGGCAGAGAATACTTCTCCCTGTCTCCCAACGAAAGATAAAGCTCCCGCCTCAGTTTAATCACTTCCTTGGGTTTAATACAGAACAGTTAAAAATCAAAAAGATTTACTTGTAGAAAACAAGCCTCTGTTACAAGGTTAAATTACATATAGATGAGAGTAACTGCCTGCCTTAATACCAACTAACACAAAATGCTCCACTGGTATTTCCAGATAATACTGTAAATCACTGCAGTCTATTTTTCCACTAATACGTTCCTCAAGAACCTTGAACTAATTTTCGCCACACAGCTGATGTAAACTCTCTGTGAACTCAAAAAATAGGACCTCGTATCAATAAGTGGTGGGAGTTACCTACCTTAACGTGCTGCATTAACTGCTGTTTCTGCATATACACCAGCTGACACTGTGGGCACTTAAACACTCCCACTAACAACTTGTTGGTGTTCTGCTGGAAGTGCTCTTGGAGCAGCTTCTTCTTGTTAAAGACCGTCTCGCAAGAGCATTTGTAGATCACCCTGGAACAATTAAAAAAAGGAAACTCAGTCTCTCTTCATTAGTTATCTTCAGAAGACTGTGGAAAAAGTTATCTCAGCAACTTCAGAAAGGGATGGGCTTCTGAGGAGGGCTGTGCTCTCAATGTATTGTCAACACACACCCACGTGGACAACTGAACCATTAACTCAACTGGGAAGAACAACAAAATGCCTCAAGCACATACCACAGCTTTCTAAAAATAAGTTTACTTCTATGCATATGCATAACTACCTACGTGTGTGTGTGTGTGTGTGTGTGTGTGTGTTGGTAAGTGCAGACAGACGGAAGCAAACTCAAAGTATACTAGCTAGCTACACATTACTTTCAATCCCACCTTTCCATGGTTCCTCCCTTAAAGCACACATTTTCAGCACTAGCTCAAGCCTTGAAGGGGAAAGCTACAGACTGGAAAAAACAGGGGGCTTCTCTCTAGTGATTTTTGGGGGCAACGCTGCATGGTGTAACTCTCCTCTTCCTTTTGAGTGCCAGATGCAGCAGGTGCTCTGGAACCATCTACCAAGAGGTGCCACTGTGGGTCCTGCCAGGCAACGAGGTGACAATTAAGTTCCTTCAACAGATGTTCAGCCCTTCCCTGCCCAAACTCCTCTCCTGCTACCCAGGAGACCACATTCATACCAAGAAGAGCATGCTGTGGCTAGGAACAGACTCTCTGCCAGCAGACAAAGTGGCAGATCTTCTCATATGAGGGCAGAAATCAAAACCAGAAAAAAACTGGGAGGGAAACGGGAAATCCTGGAGCTACACAGCAAAGGAGAAGAAGAGATAAACCCAAAATACTTACTGAGTAGTCTTGTGAGGCTCTGCTGGGTGCTGGCTGGTCATGTGAGCCGTGGTGCTGTCGGCTGACTTGAAGGCCATTGGGCAAAAAGAACACTTGTGGAAGACTTCGCAGTGTTTCTCATGGATGTGCACTTTCAGCATGGCGAGGGTCATGAAGACAACTCCACAATGGATGCACCTGGGGGATGCACAAAGAAAGAGCCGAGTTACAGCCACAGTGTTAGTTCCAACGCACACGCAAAGCGGCGCAGGTGGAGGCAATCATCAGGCTACGGCAGGTCCTCATTCGTCTCTTCAACAGCAAGGTGGAAGAGTCAAGGAGGAATACAATACAGAAATTCACAAGCTGGGCAGATCTCACAACTAAGTGTTAGCAACAAGCAAATAAGATCTATAAAAGAAGACTTCAGAGACTAAAATAACCCAGAAACAATAAAGGAAGATGTGGTTCAGCAAAATGCCAGTCCTGTATCTGTGAAAGCCAATTCCGCCACAGATACAAGCGAAGAACTAAAATAAAAGTATCTGATTAGATCTCCAGGTAGCAATAAGCAGCACAAATACCAGGTAGTCCCCAGTACAAAATAAAAATAAAAAGAATATTCAGCTAGGAAATCTTCAGTAACCCTGTACAATTGCTTCTTATACTCCACTAAGCACTAGAAAATGATGACAGCAACAGCAAAGATACTGAAAACAGCAACAGAAACACCCAAGGAACTGATTAAGCTCATTAAAATCATTAAGACATAGGTGTTGCCTGGAAAGTGCTTGTCTGGAAGGTGGGTGGATGGTCCGGGAAGGGAGAGAGGAAGAAGCAGAGGTTGTACGTGGAGCCAAAGGATTCTTCTTCTCAGCAGCTGAAAACACAGACCTGGGGCCAGGAGGAGAGCCAGGGTCACCCTGCTGGTCCCAGCCTGCCTCTCCTCCCAACGCACGCCTGTGACAGGCCTTGCCTGACATTCCCCCAAGATGGCAACAACCGGCAGCATTACTATATTTAACTTTAATACTCCCCCTGAGAACCCACCCGCCTGCTGTGCTCCGAGACAAGCCACACACAAACACTACAAGGGCACATGAGGATGCAGACGCCTGCCCTCACCTGCCTCAGCCACACCAGCTGCGGGATTTACCATCCCCATAGGAGCCCCTATGCTGATTCGGGACCAGAACAGCCTCTCCTAAGAAGATTCAGGCAAAATGACTAACAGCAGATCTCTGCTTAAGCCAGTGCTGGATGTATGGACCACTACAGCACAGGAGCTCAGCCAGGCAATCCAGGGGGCCAACGCTTGGGCTAGTAGGACTTGAGGGACACACAGGGGATAACTTCCTCCAGCGAGCCTGGAGTTAAGCTGCCTTATAAATATCTTTTTTCCTTCATTCTGAGGTCTGCTGTTTGCCCACGGAGCTATAAGTGTTTGTGCATTCGGCAGTGCTGCGGCACGGACACTGCTGTTGCAGATGGACGCCAGCTATCGAGCAACTGGAACAGTTCCAAGCCCCTATCAAAAACAAACAAGCCGCTACGTTATCCTTCCCTCCAAACGAGCCTCCCAACAGCATTTAGGAAACAAGCCCGCGCTTTGAAGTTACACTTCAAAAGATCGTTAGGCAGAAGCCAGCCCGAAGGACCCAAACCCTCTCTCCCCAAAATATACAGAGAAATGCTGTTCTCTTATATTTAGAGAGGGAAGTGGTGACAACAGCTGGTGTCATCTTTGGGGAAGCATGAAAACATTCTGCTCGAGTAGGTCTGCCTTCAAGCCTGATTCTCATTCACGTGAGATGGGGAGAGAGACTTTCTAGTATTGTAACACCAGGAACTGTGTTATTATAGAAGAATAAATTCCCCAAGTATAAATGGAAGAACAAATGCTAATCCTGACATTAAGGTCTGGCTGGTACATCCAGGAATATCCGACACACAGGAATATTCTTCCACAAACACTCCCTGAACTAACAAGAGATGGTTCTGCATTACACTCGGTTTCAGTAAGTACTTCATTTAGAATAAGGGATGAAATAAGTACTAACTCAGGGTCAAATGATCACAAGTTAATTTAATTTACAGTAAATGGAAGTTTAAACAACAGCTACTTTGTAATCAAGAATCCCAGTGCCAGAAGGACTAAGTTTGATAAAGTAAACTAATTAGCAGAACAAAGTGGCTGGAGGATGTCAGAGGCTTGCCATGTCATTTCTGCAAATTGCAAATTCTGCTATCATCTCCCCAGCACAGGGGAATAATTTGCAAGAGAAGACTCTCGGATAGCCTCAGGGCAAGGAGGGGTGGCGTAGAAGTCTTGGAAAGCATCCTGCGAGAGAAGATAAAAGTTACAAGATGTTGTCTTAACCCTCTGAACATTTCCTATGCCATCACCTTCCAGCCCCTCAACTCTCCAGATGGCACTGAGCAGGAAAACGAGTCCCAGATCAGTGGGGGCAGCGGGAAGGTGCTTGGAAAAGGTGGGGAGGTGACGCTTGGAGCCAAGTGGAAAGGAGCATTTAAGACAGGCTTGTTGATTTTAATTTTTAACTGCAGAAGAACTTTCTCATTTTCAGTGCAATCACTAGCCACGACTAAAACCCCAAAAAACCAATCTTACTCGAAATTTAATTAAATGCATTGAGGTATTAGCAGAAAAGGAGACAGAGTAAGGACTGATCACAGAAACAAAACCAAACTTATGCATCAGAAATTCAAGAAAAACAGGGACATAGTGAGAAGCACCAAAAGTCGAGCTGATTGTGGGAAGGATTTAAAAGAACTCCTCAGCTTTTCAGCTGTGTGAGTAACAAAAGTGAAAGAAAAGAAGTAAAGTTGCTACATGACCACAGGGCAGATGCCACGGATTATCTAGATACGGTTCTGCAACTAAAATTTATTTCTTCTGTTTTCAACAATGCCAATGACATCAACCCCACAGCAGAGACAGGATGGCACAGCCAGAAGTTCACCTGTCTGGTGGACTCAGTTTTCACAGATGAGCTTGATCAGATGCGAATTAGAGGAGAAGTTAAAGGAATTTAGCTTCTAGAGAAGCTGGGTAAAGCTAAAAAATCCGTAAGTATCATTCTTGAGCTCTGTCTTGGTTTAGATCTTCATTAATGTCCCTGGCACAGAAAGCAGGTTTTTGCTAATGACATCTGTAGACGGATGGAAGCTCTTGTTGCTGACAAGGATTAAGGCATCATAAAGATATTACTGTAATACATCTGGAATTAATAATGTTTTTTAAAATTGCCAGGTCATACACTTAAGAGTCAGGACCAAGCTCTGCTGTACACCGCGAGCCCATCAGTTGGAAACAGAAGAGAAAGGACTTGCACTGGATCACTGCTAAAAGACTGAACTTCCTATATAATGCAGCTCAGGCCAGCTGAGTGACACATGCCCTGTGACACATTATGGATCGAGGCATTGATGGGGATGGGGATGCTGCACAAGCAGCTCAGCGCGATGAAGTTGTGCCTGCATTTGGGATTCTCAGGTGCCAGTGAAGTCCAAAGAACTGCATCAAACCTGTGGTTAGTGTTCTGACATCTACTCCATTCCCATTTTTCCATCTCAGGAAAAACATTTTTTTTCCAGCTTTCCTCCTTCTCTCAGATTAACTCATTTTCAGACAGCCCAAGTATCACAGCCATTTAATCTGCAATGGAATTAATTCTTCATTGTGGGCTGTGCCCCCTCAGATCAGATCCTACGTAAAAAAACTTTATCTGTATATAATTAAACTCAGAATCGGTTCGTTATGTGTCTCTTGTCTTCATGGTAGAAAGAAAAAGCCCTTCAAAACCTAAGTGTGACTTCAGAACAAACCACAGAATGCAGGCTTCCTGAATTTGCAGACATCTTAAAAGAACAGCTCCAAGAACAGAAATTGCCTTATTCATTTTAAACTTCAAAGTATTTAATGGCAATCGGAGAAAAATCAGAACTTTAAGGAATCTTAAAAGGTCAGCTACTCTATCTCCCAAGCAAATCATCTGTGTCTCAAGAGCTGTGCTGCAGCTGAGGTGATCTAAACATGCCAAGGAGGAAAGGCTTGTATGGAAAAGTAATGTCTTTTATTAAAGCAATCAAGTTGGTTGGAGAAAAGACAACGCACGCACATACACACCACCGCATCCAGAACCTTGAGAGTCTTCCTCCATCTGCCTCAGTTCATGAGAAGTGTTTGCAGAGTTGCAGGGGTGTATAAGAAAATAATCTATGCCCTTCTTGTGAAGGCACACATCCATCAGTCCATTATAACTGACATAAATGTAAGTTCAAACCTTAAAGAGATTTAGAGGATTAAGATCTGCAATCTTTTTGCTGTAAATATCAATCCTGAGACGCCCTTCTGCAACTTGAATTCAACACAAATGTCTTTCAGCTTAAAGCTGCCTCAAAATAATTTCTGCTCTCAGAAACCTCCTCTTAAATCCATTTATTAATTCCCCATTTCAAATGCGTTTTGTCATGCAGAGAACCACACCAGGCCAGGGCTACATCCTCTTTCGTTTCTGCTGTAAGGAAGACACATTTCCAAAGAACTAAATCCCAGTCTCCAATTCCCTCTCGCCATCTCTGCACAAACCTGAATCCGACTTTGCGGGAGTAATGCAGGCAGTTCTCCTTGACGTGAGTTTGGAAATAGGCAGAGCGGCAGACGGCTCCGCACTCTGGGCAGCAGTACGGAGACTTGTGAGCGTGGATCCTCTGGTGAGCGCAGTAACTGCACTGGTTGGGCAGCATCATCTGGCACACTTGACATGTCTGATGAAAGAAAGGTTATATTCGTTAGTTATTTTCTATTTGCTTTTTTTCCCCCCTAATTCACCCTAGAAAACTTCCAGGTTTAAAGAAAGCTCCAGCACATTCCTCTAGTATTAGCACTAACCCTGTGAAACCTTTTGGCTAGCCTCCTTATCCTCTTCTTCCACAACAAGCCTAACAATTTCCACAATTAGCCATTCCCAATGACAGTATCCATTCTTAAACCATATCCTCCGTGGTTTATTTCCTTTTTCTCCCCTGAAAAAAAGGAAAACAAAATCTTTCACCTCTTACCTCTGAAGATGTTCTGCTTGGTCACTGCTTTTATTTCCGCATTACGGCACTTGAGAAGGAAAGCACTTTCGTAAAGAAGCCCCCACCCCGCACCAATATCACCCCCAAAAAAGCAGGAAAACTCCATTATACCCCAACTCGAAACCCTTACTGCTGAATGCAGTGCAGTCCTGATGTGCGGCAGCCTTCCCCACCAAAACCACAGTTGTGTCTCTTGCAAAATTTGTTTGGACCAGATGAAATCTGAACTTTCAAAGACCACAAAGCACGTGTGCTATGATACCCTTACAGAAACTTCTTGATAACTAGAAATGATGCAAAGAGTCTTTCTCTCCCTGTTTCTGCAACCTTTGAAATGAAATCCATTTTTTTTCCCTACCCTTAGAAGGGCCACACTTACTACCAGAAGAAGCATCATTTACTTGACATGTAAAGTTTTTTATGTGGACGTATCATCCCAGTTTCAACAGCTGTCAAACCTCTGCTCCCTTTCACAGGTGTCTTGACTCTTCTGTATTCCTTCAAAGCCCAGGAGGAGCTACTCACCCTCTGCAGGATGCACACTAATTGATGCCTAAGCAGGAATCAGAGTTGGAGTAAATACCAGGCCTCCAGCCTAGAGCCCTCTAGGAGCTCAAACTCTCTTCTGTCATTAATAAACCCACGCAGTTACTCCTCTGCTCCTGACTCTAGCTTAAGAATGAACTACAGCGAGCAGCTAATTTTGGATTATCAAACCAGGTAATTTAACTACATCATTTCTTCCACTATGGTTAAAGAAGGTTACAGGGCTCATTAGATGAAAGATGGTAAGAAGTTGTACCAGAGGGTATGTCTACATAGTCAAACAAAGCTTTTAACGTAGCATGTGCCCACACAGATGGACCAAACCAAGTCCTGCAGACTTCGCTGCTGGCAACCAGGGTAGAAACCCGGGACAGAAGCCCCTAAATCGGACAAAAAAAAAAAAAAATTAAGGGCCAACTCCATTTTCTACATCATTTCTGTTTCATGCAGCATCTCTGTGATGCTCCACTATATAACATCCATCAGGGAACTGTCAACAACACTGCACGTACTAGAAAGCATCGTTTATAATAAAATGCAAAGCTATGACAAACCTGAAAAGGTTCATGGAGGGGAGGGGAATAAAAAATTAGGCTCTTGAAGGAGGAAACCGCAGAAATTGCCAAACACATCAAAAGCCTTGGACACGCAATCTGAGACATGTTGCAACTTAAGTTTAGAGGAGAAAAGGTTTCTCCAGGAAAGACAGAAACAGGTGGAAGAAACCATATTGTAGGACCCCCATGCACACACCCAAATGCAATTAAAATAAACTCAAGAGTACTTCAGACCTTCCCCAAATGCTGGAGAAGCCCCCTAATTTCAGCAAATTAAAACAGCGCTACCGAGCCATGGTCTGAGCCATGAAATATAAATGGGAATGGGAAAAAGCACCTTTGCCCTTGTAGCTTAGCGAGAAACACTTTCTCTCCAGGTCCTGCCTTCTCAAAGCCAATTTAGTTTCGATTTTAAGTCTGCAAAGAGACAGCTTGGGGCTTGGGGCTTACCTCTTCCTCCCCAGCATGCCATACCCACTGCCCCCAAAGGCACCCTGGCAATCAGCACACATTAAAAACCTGAATTTTCACTGCTGTGTGTGCTTGTGCTGGATCTAAAATATGCCAAAACTGCCCGATATTTAACGGGCTCCATGCCTGGGTACTGCTGCCTGGAGATGTGCAGGCTATGGCAGAGGAGCAGCGAGCTCCTGTCACCTCCCTCGTTATACGAAAGGCTCAGCGGGGACCAAAAACATGCTAACGTAGGGCAGAAAAGTTTGGGGAACAGCTAGTAAGAGGCATCAAAACTCGTGGTTATCTTCTTCAGACTCCGCAAGAGCAGGAAGCCTGCCAAAGAGTGTGTACGCACGATATGGGAATAAAAAGCAAGACTCGGCGAGGATAAGGCTAAATGAATTTATTGCGTCTGCAGATGCCGGGGAAGGAGCTGGAAGGATTCCCACACTGACACCACACTCTGCAGGGGGGACAAAAAAACCCAGTCCAAGCCTCCAAGTTCAGATCGTCTCATGGAAGAGTCAAGAAGTTAGGGAGTAAACATACAAAACGAAGAGCGATGAGTCACAAGGATAAATTAGTAAGAATAAGAAAAACTGTCATCTTTAACCAGCATTACTTCTGTACTTGGGAAAAGTCAACGCAGCTTCTCCCTTCCTGCTTCACAAACCCATCTGAGCTCTCCAGAGGAGTCAACAACCATGTGGGTAAGGAAGATCTGAGCTGCAGATGGGTCAGGCTACCTGGATTACCAAAATGCTTTTGCAACACCCTTCACTAAAGGCTTTTAAGGAACTAAGCTGCCACAGCATGAGGTTTTTGCTTGGATAAATAAGTGGTTAGAAGAAAGGAATAAAGAGTCGTTTCTTTGACAGAGGAAGGTTCCCAGGAAGTTCTGCTGGGATTTGGGCTCTTCAAAATAGTCTCAAAGTATCTGGGAAAGGGAAATGAGCAAAGATTGATGATCATAAGTCAGCACGTTACAGATAAGGGCTGACCACAAAGAACTGCAAAAAGACCGTACAGGACTGAGTAACTGGGTACTAAAATGGCAGGTTGTATTTTTCCATTGAATCAACCAAGGAATATAGTAGCGCAGAAAAAGGTTCACTGAAGGGAAAAAATTATAACCAGCATCTTTATGCTCACGCTCATCCTTTTCTTAACACCTGCAGAAGACGCGAGGCCAGAAATCCTGCGCGGGGGCATTACATTTTATGCCAGGAGCTGCTGCATTTGTCAGGAGCAAACAGGCAGCCGCATGTGGGCTCCCCCACCAAAGGCTTCATCTTGGAGATGGAGTGGCTTTTTCTTTTGCAACTCTTCTGCTTTGTATGAGAAACTGTAACTTGGTTCCAGATGTCACATTTTTATCTCTCTCCTAGTTTTCCATGACTTTTCAAAGAAGTCTGGCAGCAATTTGAGACATTCATTAGTCAGTTATTTCTAAAGCATGTTACCAGGATATGATTTTGAGTTGTGTAATGTCTGTGTTTTTCATATACTCCCATAACCTACACTTTAATCAAGAGTTATTTATTACAAGTTTTCTTTAATTCCAGTTTGCCTGCCACATTTCATTTGGGCTTTTCTTCCAGAAGTCATATTCACACACACAGAAAAACGCTCAGAAGCTCAGCCGTTTCAGAATACTTGATTTTATTCCCATTTTTACTTATTAGCTTCTTCAGAAGGGGAAAAAAATTAAAATTCTCACTGAAGTAGAGTGAAGGTTGAAATAACATATTGCTCAAAAAAGTTCATCTGTTAAACCCAACCCTGTGGCCACAGAGGTATTTGCAAATCAGGAAATTTATAGTTAACACACAGTTTTGCTCTGGAAAGCGCCTGTGTAGAGGCGGCACTGTTAACCTTTCTCTTTCATTGAAAGGGTTGACTACACAACTCAGTGTCATATTTGCTCCATTCATGAGTGTGTTTCCTTCTAACCGCTGGCGGTGCAAAGCACCCTGGATCAGAGAGTCAGAGCAAGCTCCGATCTTCTCACATGCAGGTGTCACCACAAAATTCCTGCGGCCAATTTTATTGCTCAGATAAAGCCTGTGAGCAGCAAGGGCACGATCCCCATCGACACATGACTGAAAGATGAATTCGGGGCACAAAACTCTTTGCTTTCACTTACTCGCAATGTGCGAGTGGAAAGGGAACCAGCTTCAGCATAAGCAAAGAAACTTTACATCGGTTTTAGAGTCTCTTTGCTATTACAGAGTCAAGTGATGTTGATAAAGTTCACGTCTATTTAAGAGACGCCCCCAGACTACAAGGGTCCTCCTTGATATGATCATCATGTAACTTCACCTTCAGCTAAAAACATGGGGCTGAACTGACCCTAAGGCATGGGATCAGGGCTATGAAAGAGGAAAAGATTCATAAGCCTAACTACCTCTAAATTTAAATAAATAAATAAATAAATTACTAAGACTCAAAGTGAAACAGTTAGAGAGGAACAGAAATTATATTTTTGGAATGTAAATGTTTTAAAGAGCACTTGTCCTTTACATATTCAAACTAAAAATCCCCCATCAGCGGTGCCCCAAAGCCCCAGTTCTTCCCAAATCCAGCCTTTTGCAAGCTTTAATTTTTCTACTTTAGGCAGAGCTGCAGGGGCTGCTGATACTTCTGCAGCCACGGGATCACAGGCAGTTAGAGATCAGCAGGATGCTTCTGCTATAAAAAAAAAAATTAGCGGCGAATTACTACTTAAAGTTAACCTTTAACTTCACATTAGCTTTCACTTACTGCCTCACTGGGATAAATGCCAGCAACCTGCATCCTTCAGCATAGATGCTCCAGTGTGTAGTGGTGTGATGTGCTGGCTCTGGCAGCGCAGCTGGTCTCAACACCTTCATCTCTGCAACTCTGTGCTCCCCTTCCCTACCTCCCACCGGTACGACTGTTTGCTGGGCCACGCTACAGTCAAGATCCAGACGCTTGGAGGATTATTTTTGACTTGGTTTATTTCAACCATCCAGGTTACAATGCTACTACACAAAACTTTACCAATGTGAGGAGAAGTGGTGAGCAGAGAATTTCTTTTGCTGTCACTGTGATAACTAAACTATACTCCTGCCCAGGCTCTCTTTAAATGAATAGGCATCATTGCATTAGCATGTTCAATTTATAGATGAAAAAAACCCTACAACAGAAACTTAAGATTATTAATTTGAACAAGAAAAATCTAGAACCCAATTGATACCCTAAACCAAAGTGTGTTCAAGTTTCAGTGACAGAATACGGGTCAAGTCCAGTCCTAACGTAGACATTTTATCCTAATGAACTCCTATACACTCTTACATTGTCATACCCAAGCACAGCAAAGATATTATTTCCTTGGTTATAGCTGCCTATTTTAAGATGTCAGGCTAAGCAGCCAGTGCCACTGAGGGCGTCTGCTTGGCCTTCAGCCTGAAGGACAGGACCACAAAACACAAAACTTCTCCCATCCATCTTCTCTTCTGCTACGTCCAGCTTACTCCCCCTCTCTCCCTCACGTCTATTCATCCTCAGCCTCATCGTTGCATCCCACCTCCTCCTGTCGACCTTGTCCACTCTCATTTGTATTCCTGCACCTTGCTCACTACCCAACACTCCCAAACCTAGCATCCTCCTCAGACCTTCACCAAGACAGACTCCTACACACGCACACCTAAATCACCCCAAGACACCAGGGTGCTTAAGCCTCAATAAAATATGGCGTTTGACTAAAACCTTATTCCCTGGAAATAAAGGCTGTTCGATAAACACAAAACACATTTTTGTGTATGTGGAAAAATCCCTGGTTAAAGTGTCAGCATAGACCTAGAAACTTGACAGTTTTAGGAAACAAAGTGAAATTGCAATGGAAAAAAACACTAGCATCACAGATCTTAGACAATGTTGCATCAAATAAGGTTGATTCTGATTTTTCTCATTCTGTTGCTCTTTCCTCTCTATGACTTCAGCTGCAATTTCAAGAATTTCAGTTTCCACATCTTTTCTTCTGACCCACTGTATTGGGTTTACGTGGCAAGGTTTTGGTAGCAGAGGTCTGCAGGGATGGCCTCTGTGAGAAGATACTAGAAGCTGCCCCCATGTTGGACAGAGCCAGCTCCAGCCAGCTCCAAGAGGGACCTGTTGCTGGCCAAAGCCAAGCCCATTAGCGATGAGGGTAGCACCTCTGTCATAGCATATTTAAGACAGGGTAAAAAATGCTGTGCAGCAGCTGGGAGAGAAGAATGCGAAGATGTGAGAGAAAGAGCCCTGCAGACACCAAGGTTGGTGAAGAAGGAGGAGGTGCTCCAGGCACCAGAGCAGAGATTCCCTTGTAGACCATCATGAAGATCATGGTGATGCAGGCTGTCCCCCTCTGACCCATGGAGGACCACAGTGGATGTGCCCTGAAGGAAGCTGCAGCCTGTGGGAAGCCCACGCTGGACCAGACTCCTGGCAGAACCTGTGGCCCCGTGGTGAGAGGAGCCCAGGCCAGAGCAGGTTTGCCGGCAGGAGTTGTGACCCCGCGGGGGACGCACGCTGGAGCCATCTGTGCCTGAAGGACTGCAGTCCGTGGGAGGGACCCCATGCTGGAGCACTTCGAGAAGAACTGTCTCCCGTGGGAGGGACCCCATGCTGGAGCAGGGGAAGAACGTGAGGAGGAAGGAGCAGCGGAGATGAAGTGTTATAAACTGACCACAACCCCCGTTCCCCTGCACCACTCAGGGGGGAGGAGGTTGAAGCATCAGGAGTGAAGTCGAGCCTGGGAAGAAGGGAGGGGTGGGGGGAAGGTGTTTGTAGCTTTCTTTTTATTTCTCACTGTCCTACTCTGCTACAATTAATTGGCAATAAATTAAATTAATTTTCCCAAGTCAAGCCTGTTCTGCCTGTGATAGTAACTGGTAAGTAATCTCCCTGTCCTTATCTCAACCCACAAGCTTTTTGTCATATTTTCTCCCCTTGGGCCTATTGAGAAGGGCGAGTGGTAGAGCGGCTAGGTGGGCACCTTGTGGCCAGCCAAGGTCAACCCACCACACCCACCAACCAACCGCTCTGCCTCTTGCATTGCTACTGGAAATCTGAACTCCCATTTGCTGAAGTGATCACTTACTGGATTACACCGCGTTTTCACAACCCCACTTTCAAGTCACCCAAAGGCTACACAGCACATGTCCCCTCTCCTTTCTTATGATGGCAGCATTAAAGCCCTCTGCCCTTCCCTGCACCCTGCAGGACTGATTTCTGCCCATCCACCAGTGGCGATGCCCATCCCACAACCTTCCAACTCTGCCTCTTCTCACCTCACATTTCTTTGTGCCTTGCATCGCATCAAAGACAGTACCATAGCTGTTCAAATGCCGTTTTTGCTACGATCTTCACCAGTCTTTGTTTTTTCACTGATTCCCTTCTTGCTTGACCAATCATTTATCTGCTAATCCCAACTAAAAGATTTCAGCTCCTGCTTCAGAAGGAAGATATACAGTAAACTCCTCCACTCACCCCTTCCAACAGCCTCTCTCAGGCCTCATCATTACCAGCGTGTTCTTGCTTCCTGGGATTTCATGACTGGTTTATGCCAATCCAATGAGTGCCTGCCACCCAAGGGGCAGTCACAGAATGGTTGATGTTGGAAGGGACCTCTAGAAGTCATCTGGTCCAACCTCCCTGCTCAAGCAGGACCACCTACAGCCAGTTGCCCAGGAACGTGACCACATGGCTTTTGAATACCTCCAAGGACGGAGACTCCACAACTTCCTTGGGCAACCTCTGCCAGCGCTCAGTCACCCTTCCAGTGAAAAAGTGCTTCCTTATGTTCAGAGAGAACCTCCCGTGTTTCAGCTTGTGCCCATTGCCTCTGGTCCTGGCACTGGGCACCACTGGAAAGAGGCCGGCTCCATCTTCTTTACCCATCGGGTGTTGATACACACTGATAAGATCCCCCGAGCCTTCTCTTTGCCAGGATGAACAGTCTCAGCTCTCTCAGCCTTTCCTCACAGAAGAGATGCTCCAGCCCCTTCGTCATCTTCGTGGCCCTTTGCTGGACTCTCTCCAGCATGTCCATGTCCCTCTTGTACTAAGGAGCCCAGAAACGGACACGGCTCTCCAAACGTGGCCTCACCAGTGCTGAGTAGAGGGGAAGGATCACCTCCCTTGACCTGCTGGCAATGCTCCCCCTAATGCAGCCTGGACACCACTGGTCTTCCTTGCAGCAAGGGCATATTGCTGGTTCCTGGTCAGCTTGGTGTCCACCAGGACCCCCAGGGCCTTTTCTGCAAAATTGCTTTCCAGAAGGGTGGCCCCCAGCATATATTGGTGCCTGGGGTTGTTCTTCCCCATGGGAAGAACTCTGCACTTCTCCTTGTTAAACTTTATGAGGTTCCTGTTGGCTCATTTCTCCAGGCTGCCAAGGTCCCTCTGGGTGTCAGCACAACCCTCTGTTTTACCAACTACTCCTCCCAGTTTTGTGTCATCTGCAAATTCACTGAGGGTACACCCTGCCCCTTCATCTAGATCAATGGGATACTCAATGGGACTGCACCTAGTATTGACCCCTGGGGTAAACCACTAGTTACTGGCCTCCAACTAGACTTCACACGACTGATCACCACCCTCTGGGCCCAACCATTCAGCCAGTTTTCAGTCCACCTCACTGTCTGCTCATCCAGCCAATACTTCATCAGCTTCTCTGTGAGGATCCTATGGATTACAGCATCAAAAGCTTTACTGAAGTCAAGATAGACAATATCCACTGCTCTCTCCTCATGTACGAAGGCAATCCTTTCATCACAGAAGGTTATCAGCTTGGTCAAGCATGACTTCCCCTTGGTGATCCATCCTGATCACCTTCATGTTCTTCAAGTGCCTGGAAACGGTTCCCAGGATTAGCTGCTTCATCACCTCCCCAGGGAACAAGATAAAGCTGAGTGGCCTATACTTCCCTGGATCCTCCTTCTTGCTCCTTTTCAAAGATAGGAGTGACATTTGCTTTCCTTCAGACCTCAGGTACCTATCCTCATCACCATAATCATTCAAAGATTATCAAGAGTGGCCTCACTCCCAGCTCCCTCTGCATTCATGGGTACATCTCATCAGGACCCATGGACTTGGGTATGTCCAGTTTACGTATTCCCTGACCTGATCTTCTTCCACCAAGGACACATCTTGCTCCAGACCTTCCTCCTGGTCCCCAAGTCCTTACATTTCTGAAGGCTGGTCTTGCTAGTAAAGACTGAAGCGAAGAAGGTGTTCAGTACCCCAGCCTCTTCCCTGTCCTGTGTCACCAGGCCCCCCAACTGCATTCAGCAGTGGGCCTATATTTTCCTTAGTCTTTCTTTTGCTACTTATCTACTTAAAAAAGCTTTCGTTATGGCCTTTTACATCCTCCACCAGATTCAATTCTAGTCTTTGGCTTTCCTACACCATCCCTGCATACTCAGTGACTCCACATTCCTCCTGGCTACTTGTCCCTGTTTCCACCTTCTGTACGCTCCCTTCTTAAGTCTGAGTTTTCCCAAGAGCTCCTTGTTCATCCATGCAGGCATTGTGGCATTTTTATATGACTTGTCATTTGTTGGGATGGACTGCTCTTGAGCCTGAAGGAGGTGGCCTTTTAATATCAACCTCCTTTCTTGGGCCCCTCTTCCCTCCAGGTCCTTATCCCATGGGACTGCTTCAAGCAGATCCCTAAA
>JAVKLA010000002.1:252420-265777 GCA_034782735.1 Sagittarius serpentarius | reverse complement strand
ATGGGAGCTGTCCAACCACATCTCCATGATCCCAACAAGACTACCGTCCTGTGACTGCACACAGATCTCCAGTTCCTTGTCTTTATTCCCCATGCTGCGTGCATTAGCATTAGACACTTCAGAGGGCCACCTCCTCCTCGCACCCTTTCCCCTCGTTGGCAGTATTGAGCAGACCACCACCTGGGCTCTCATGCCCCTGCCCATCATCTCGAGAACTCTGCAGTCACTGTTGATATTCTCCAGGTTGCCCTTGGCAGCATCATTGGTACCCACATGGAAGAAGAACAGGGGAGCAGAAGCCTTCCTCTTGGTGCCAGAATACACTAGCTTCCAGCCTCAGTTTCCATCCTACCCGAGACAGACTCGGCCTTTGTCTCCAATTGTCCCCTCTTTCTTGCTCTCAACCATCCTTGGCCCCAATTTGCACCCATGCTCATTCTCCTCTTCCCCTAAGCTGTTCTGAGTTCCCCAGGGGCTGAAGGACAACCAGGGCCAGGCGAGCAAGCGTGGGTGGGGAAGGAGGAGAGGGTGGAATTGTCGCCTTGTGTGGTGGTAGATCACACACTGATTTAAGCAGACCATGAAGCCACACCCTAGCTTTTCTTCCTCCCTAGCCTCTCCTCCTCATCATCCCAATGCTCTGTTTTGGCCTCAGGGTGCAGGCTCTCACTCCTATCCTGCCATTCAACTCTTTGTCTGTGGTCCCAGCGATCCCTGCCTGGAGCTCCATTCCCGCAACATGCTTTCATCGTAACATCCTCCATGCCTTTGCTTCTACAAAATCCAGAGGGAAAATTTCCATATAAAACAAAATCCATCCTTGCTAGTACCTAAGGACTGCATTAATCACCCTTGGCTTGGGAAAGGGAGAAAGCAATGCTTTATGGGGCCAAGGGAATTTTTGTCAATTTTCAATCCCCTTGTTTTCTAAATTAAAACATGAACATGCGGGGGGGGCGGGGGGGTGGAGGGGGAGAAGGAAGAGAAAAATAGCAAAGATATGGCTGCTGTCTTTCTTGCTTGCTACTTTGCTGCTGGGAAATTACCAGTGCGGCATGTGGTCCTACTAGCTTCTGGCAAGTTTTAACCAATAAATTATAAAACATTGATTTAACAGGGGGAAAGAAGAAAAAAAAGAAAAAGGCAGCAATAAAATTGCTTTTAAATAACTCCAGAGTAGGTGGCGTGTAAACAGAATACGTCACATCTCATTGAAAAATTCTTATTGGACAAATAAAGGGTGACAGAAGAAGAAAAAGAAGGGGGAGAACAAAAGTACAAAGGTACAAGAAAATTCAGAGGTCCTTAGTTTACATTTTGTACTTTATTCAAGTTCCTAGCTACCTCGGTGGATTTTGGGTGGTCAAGTCAAAAAAGCCAAAAAAAAAAAAAAAAGTATGAAACATCTCTGGTTACCCGTAGATGGACAATTATACCCAAGAGGGTCAGGAAGTACTTTGAATTCTTGCACGTTATTGTGCACTGGTCTGTCCTTGCCAAAAAAACAAACAAACTGTCTCAAACCCAATTTTTGTCTTTTGTTCGTTACTTCTGTTGCAAACCTCTTCCAGAATTCACTCCTCTGATGATTACAGACCATCCTCTTAATTTTCTGTGTAAAACTATTTCATTCTGTTCTTGCATCATTGTTGCCCCTAAATTTAAAAAGCTCTTTCCTATTAACATCACACCGGATACAGAGTGTCCTCTGTATCCACTCTCACTCTTTAAGGAAAAGCACATCTAAACTGAAGGCACCAGGAGCTGCACGGGTTGCGCTCACCTCCTCTAATTTGAGCCCAGCCCTGAAAAGGCTACAAAAAACTGTCTGACACTGATCAACGACCCAGGGCAATCCCTGCAAGCACAGGAAGCGCTTCTTTTTTGCGGATTTAGTTTCTGGTGGAAAAAAAGCACCACAACCCTCACCTTAATACTGTGTCTACTTCAGTACTGAAGGAGACCCCACCCTAATTTACCAAATCTTTGCCAAGCTAAACTCATTAAGGTTTTTTAATTTCGCCTCAAGAGATCATCTTTCCATTTCTCTGGTCATTCTTCCCTCACTTATTCCAGTTTATCCCTGACAGACAAAACAATACACTCTTCTCCAGCTAGGTTACTTCTAGCAGTGACAGGGAGTATTAATGCAACCCTGACTGGTACTGCAGGTTAACATAACCCCCCTGCACAACTGTGTCATCTTGGTCATTCAGTCTTCTCGTGACCAAACACGCACATCCTGCTTTTCAGTTGCTTCATCCCATTACTACTTGGTCTTCAAGATCATCTAGGTCCTCCTGCAAAATATTCCCAATTTTCCATGTTTTCTTACTCTGTTGGTTCAGCAAATTTCATCTACACATTCATCCTCCAAGGTCCTTAATACAAACATTAACTGCAGAGGTATCCTAAAGCCATCCCTTGGAACGGGTTGTCTGTAAGACCTCCCCAGTTGCAGTTACCTCCCTTTTACCTGATTCTGCTCCAACCCCATAACTCAACTTCTTCAGTACAGCTGTTCCCCACATGGCACTCTAACAACCATCTCATTGAACATCCAAGGAGATTAGGATCTACTCACTTCTCTACTCCAAAAATAAATTATAGAAGATGTATATCAGATTAATTTGGCACAAACTACACCTATTTAATTATCCTTCCCCACCCCCCCAAAAATCTTGCCCTAGAACATAACCCCACTGTAGTCAGACCAAACAGACCTGAAGTTACATGAGACATCTGCTACCGCCTTTTGAACATCTGGACAAGCATAGTACCTACATGGAGCACAGCTTCTAGTTTGAACAAAATCCAACCTACCAGATATTCAAATTCACATACTGCTTCTTGCAATTCTGTGACTGAAAAGCAGTAAGCAGATCCCATCAAGTGACTCGATTCACAAGCTTGCAAAAACTGCAAAATTAGCCTCGCTAGTCCCCCCAAAAAAGGCAAAGTCACTGTGATCCGTTAAGACAATCCACTCAAAACATACATCCAGTAAATCCAGTTCTTTGTATTTCTGAAGTGGATTAGCTCACAATTTGCAAAGCCTGTATCCTCACTGTAAGCCACAGAGATCCCACTGCGGTATTTGGCTGACATGAACTGCCTTCACCTTATGCATATTCTATATAAAAATAAGCCAGGTAGGATTTCCCTGCTGTACTTTGAACAACTGCAATCATGTAGCCACCCCAAGTGTAAAATGCAATATTAAGGTCAAGCTCTCAATCATTTTTCTAAAGGTCTTTCCACTCCATTTTCTCAACCACAGCATTGTCCCCCCTCTCTCCCTCTCACTTGCTCCAAATCTCCTCCTTTCCCTGCTGTCCAGACCACATCCATATCTTTCTTCCTTCCTCCAAAACAACTGTGACCCAGCCATATCATTCTCATTTTGGCCACACCTAGGAAAGATAATGTGTAAATGACTTTCCTATTAATATGGGCTTCATCCAAGGCCATTCAGAAATATAAGACCAAGTATTTCCCAAGCCACCAACTGGAACAAACAGAAAACCCAACAATCACCTTTTAAACAGCTACAGGAAACATGAAGATGTCAAAGTAATTCACAAAGTCATGGTAAGAAATACCAATTAAAGTGAGAAGTCTTAAGTATCAACACAGGATAAGTTGTCTCGTGGAGCAGAGCCAGCTTAGGCTCTTCCCCCTCTCCAATCCAATCATTCCTGCCTCTTGCCACAGCTTGCTCATCCTTCAGCTTCTGGATAACTGGAAACATCATATTGAAAAACAAGTCTCTTTCCTGCTATTTCTCTTCTTCATCAACCCTGTTGGATCAACCCTTCCTTCTTAACAAGGTGACATACCCACTCCATATCAGGTCTAAAAAGGTTCTTGAATTAAAAGCACTATAACTGAGCACGTCAAAGTCTGCTTCGTTTCTCAAGTGAGTCATGTTGGATGTGCACGTCATGGTTAATAATCCAGCTTTGATGTCATTTAACAGAAGAGCTTCTAAGAACATTGATCAAAAACCCACCTAGCTTGTTTTCAACAGGTCAGGGGTCTCCATCTTCTAGTACAAACCCGGGTGCTGCAGATACATCACTTTTACCCTTCGTCTTCAGGCAAAGATGCTCTTTCCCTCATATATCCATCTATCCTTCCGAAGAATCCTCTTTTTTGGGACAATCTGGTACCAGGCATCTGAACAGCCACAGATGATAAGCTTTAGGCTATAATACAGTGAGGACCTGCCCTGCTACTTCCTGAGGCTCTTTAAAAGGTGTTAAGTCAAGCCACGGCTTCACAAAGAAAATACCAAGATACTCCATACTTTCTCAAGAAGGCATGGCGAAGAGCTTGTGTCTGAATTCTGGGACTGAGCAAGAAATTAAAAAACTTTTTAAAATCCAGAATACTAGAGTGCAATTTTTTGTCAGGTTTAAGAAATTATGAAATCTCTCCCCCCACACCCCATACAGTTGCTTCTAAACCAGCATTTCAATACAGTGAGAAAAATATCAGGCACACAGGAAGAAATACACGCCGGTTTTTGCTCAAAAAATTATGTTAAATACTAGATAATTACTCTCTTGAGATCTAGGGACGTGGTTCATGTCTGAGCTTGTCCACAACTGTTAATACCACCTCTGCATCCTGTCAGATTGTCCTGCAACAGCAGTGTGCTCCGGATTAAGCACAGGTACACAACTACCACTCGTTTACCTTTTTTTCTTAATTAGAAGCACCAGTATATAAATCAACATCTTCTGCCATGTGGACGTAGTGGTTTTGATCCACTACTGGGGGCACCAGAAGATTTGTTGGATAGAGGTGTTATATCAATGCCTTCCTCAGCAACGCAATTTCTACCACTGCCCCAAAAATCAAGTAACCTTGCACAACTCTGGAGATGGAACCCAGAGTTTTCAACCACTTCTACCACTTAAGAAAGTGTTTGTGAAATCAGTCACTTGATCATCTCCAGCTCCTACGAACATTCCTCTTTTTTCTGACTGAAATAAAAAGAGCAACCCAAGAAATTAGCTTCACTAATGCAGAGTCAGGGATATCCACAGCATCTTCTCAGAATGGCTTCGGCCAGTTCATGTTTTCCTATTTCAGGAGCTTATGATGCACATTCCAACAGCCTTACCTACGTCCTTCTCACACCATGTTTAATATCAGACTCACTCACATTCTTTAACGCCCCTGATATGCAAAACCTTCAGCTTCTCATGCCTCAGTACTGATGGGAGCTACGCAATGTGCTACCCCAGTGAGACACATGATGTCAAAGCAATCCACACCTCCCTTGGACCGCTCAGAAAAGCTGAGCCTGGTACCCATCTACTGCAGGGACCCCTGTGAGACCACCAAATTTCACCCATCCTTTTACCTCTCAGCCCAGTGACACCAAATACCCTGAGTACTGCTAGAAGGCAGAGGGATGGTTTCCATTAGCTACTGCTAAATCTGGAGGCACACAATTACAGGTGTATGGGCACAAACTCTTACTTCCTTTAGAAATGTAATAGCTTCGCTGAAACAGATGTTCCAGGAACAGCATGGAGCACCACTGGCCAGGCTGGAGGACAGCAGAGACAGTGGAAAAGGACTCCCAGAGCAATGCATGAATCCCACTGAGTATAAGCATAGGAAGATCAAACAGGGAGGAGATGGTTTTACAAGCTCTAACGTCACCTTGTTTTCCAGTTTTTCAACACTTCTATTCAGAAAAACACTACAAAAATAATCTCACATCTAGCAGGCCTAACTTGAATCAAGAGGCTTAAACTCTTTTCTTGGTTAAGTTACAGAATAAATTATTTGATTACAAGCTAAAAATACTTACTATCAGACATTCCTTCTCTCTTTAAGGAGCTCTTGAATTGATAATCCCACAACAAAAACAGGAAATACATTTTTAATGCAACAGATTAACATTTTAGCTTGCTTTGGAGCAGTCACTGTATCCCTTCACCTGAAGGTTTTAATTCCAGACTGCTGACATTTCTTAAAAATGCATTATAGTTGAAAAATAAGTTACAGTGTTGACAAAGCACAGTGCTCACTGGTCTGCCTCGGGCAAGAAACCCGATTATGTGGCCACACCGATCCCTCCTGGCCCCACCATTTTTCATGACATAAAAACTATTCAGCCATAATCCATTTTTTTTTGCTGATGATGAATTTAAAAGAAAGATAACAAACCATCCAAACGGGACCACAGCAACCTCAGTACTCCTGCAAGCCATTTAACGAGCAAAGGGAGGCTATGGAGCACGTAGGTACTACAATGGCCATGGCAGAGACTGGCGGTCATCTTCCCAAATGTCTCGTGTTGGCATGGAGTCCTTGTTTGTGGAGCTAGTGGAGGAGACTGCCAGCAGAGCTGGCAGTCACACCGACATGGAAAGCTTTCACCTCATCTAAAGAGATAAGCAGAAAGGATTCCTCCTCCTGCTCAACTTCAGGTTGGTTTATACAGAAACAGGATTGACTATATCTTCAAAAATAAAAAACATAAACAAAGCGTATGGTCTTGGTACACAACGAAGAGCATCTCCTCCTCTTCGTCAGTCAAAACCTAAGCTGGAGTTTCAAAGGGGATTCAGACCCCCAAAAGCACCTACAAGGGAGGTCCATGAAGGTGGTGAGACCGGAGCAGGGCAGCACTGGAGCAAGGCAGGAAGCCACTAACGAGGCTCTTGAGCCCTCCTATGGAAATATGGTAGGGATTCATCCCTCTCCCACCCAAAGGGCAAAAATAGCCAAAAATAGCCTTCCACCCCACACACCGTACTGCTCACCTCTCAGCCAGTCCTGTCCCAACATACACTTTACCACACTAACAGTAAAAAAAGCACCCAGTGTTCAGTGTTACATGAAAGATTCTGGCACAAGTTCTAGGAAAGGTAAAATTAAATTGTGTCAGATCTCCTCTAGCCACGCTTACAGCACAAAAACCTGTTTCAGGTAACACTCCGCTGGTCCTCCCCTACAGCACTCTTGCATGCCTCATCCAAGCGATCTTTGATCTCCAACACCTTCCTTTGATGCTGAAGGATCTCCACAGCCTCCTTCCTACCCTCTTTTTGCTGGCAAAGGGTAAAAAGAGGGCAAGGAAACAACACTAAACATCTCTTCACGCACTCACGTCTGGGCTCATGTGTATCCCAAATCCTCCCCACAAGCACTTCTTTAGGCAAAGTGACTCATTTGCCACTAGGATGCCTGTTTTTTCCCCTAGAGGACGATCTCTTTAAACTCAGAGAGATTTAACTAATAACATTAAAATGATGACTTACCAGCCTCTCATTATCTTCTGAGGTTCTCTGGTAATGAGCTGCTAAAGCAACGTAATCCTGCGCCTGCTTGTTACACTCTAAACACTTAAGTCCATGACGGATCAGTCTCAATGGGTCCGTATAGAGAGGCAAGGCTGGCTGAGTGTTAGCAGAAATTCCTACCCCACCTCCTGAAGCAGCACTGGGCTTACATGAAGGAGAGGGCGAGTGCAAAGTCTGAGGAGCCAGAGAGGCTGAAGAGCTTGTAGAAGGTGAAAACATTTGGTCTAAGGAAATCGGTTTCATTAGCAGCTGAGAACACTGCATGATAAATCCTTTGCTCTTATGATCTCTTGCATGTTTAAGCAAGCTACACTTATTAAAAAAAAGTAGCATAGTTGAACACTGAGTGCACATGACTTCAATATGAACGCTTCGTCTACTATAGTGTTGAGTCAGGCTTTTCTCTAAGGCAAATGAGTCCCCACATTCCAGGCAACAATACCCAGAGGCAGGTAAATTAATACTGGTGTCAGGCGGAGGGCTAAGGTTTGGAGTATATATTGGCACTGGATTGGCACTGTGTAGTACTTTATTAAACGCCTCCACAATGACAGGAGCAGCTTTCTTGACTTGGTGCACCAGCGGCACAGACATCTGTGTCACCTGAGGCTGATTTCGCCTCTGTGCGGACGATTTTGCTGTAACAGAAGCAGCAACGCTATGTGGGACTAAGTTGAGATTTGCCAAGTGCACGGCTTTGGGAAGAAGGCTGGAGGTGGTCACGTTGGACGGCTGCGTCACAGTACCCTGCTGTTGCCTCTTAACACCTACTTTTATGGCACCGCCACCACAGTTTGGCAGCGGAGATAAGGACACGGCACACGTGCTGTTTGCAGCAATATCTGTTTTCATACTGTCTGAGTAAGGACTTGTTACATTTGACAGCTGAATAGCCACAGCAGTCCCATTTTTAGCTGAATTCTTGCTAGCCTCACTTTCCATAACTGCACTAGTGTCAGGTGATGGGAAAGATTTGATAAACTCTTCGGCAGATGAGGTTTCCACAGGTGACTCTTCTGAAGATTTGCCCAACTCATCGTTCTCTGGCAAAATTCTAGTTACAGTTCTTTTAATTTCACCAGAGGATGTCTTGATAGTCTTTATTCTAACTTTGGGAATAGCTGGCGGAGAGCCAGCTGCCATGGAAGGAGAGCCTTTCCCACTGCTGTCGCTGCACACGCTTCGAGGACTCTCGGGCTGCTTGCTGGCCTTCCTTACCACCTCCAAGGGGCTTCGGGGACTCTTTGGCGACTTGGGCATTTTTGGACTTCCCTTCATCCCGTCTTTAAAAGGACCAGGTTCCTTGGTAAGATTTGGCTGATCGCCTTTTGGAATACATGCAACCTTTTTGGCCTGAAGAGCTACTAAAGCTGCCACGCAGGATGACAACTTCGAATGAGTTGGCTTTAACCTCTGGCGGGGCGGTACCGACGAAGACACGTTCAGCTCGGGCACAGACCCCTTACTTTCTCCTAAATTATTGTGAGGGAGGTCTCCAAACACCAAGCCTTCTCCAAGAAAGCTACTGGTATCTACCAAGTCCTTGCTTGACTCCACAAACCTCTCTGCTGCTTTGTCTTGTTCTCTCCTGCTCATTTCCAGCCTATTCTCTGGCTGGCAGTGGATTTCCATCTTCTGTTCCTTTTTACAGTACTGATCAAACATGCTTAATTCAGGCTCTGGTACCTTCCTAAGATGATCTAGTACTGAAGCTCCTGTTGGTATATACATTGAAGGTGGTGGAAAATACGGAGTCTGGGCATGTTTGGGTTTATCACCAATACTGTTCTCTTTGAATGCATCCTCTGGTTCGGGGCTGGAAATCGGACTAAACTGACTAAATGTTGGCAAAGGCTCCGACTTGGACTGGTCCAGTTTATCAGAGTAACTTCTTGAGCTGTCGCCGTTAATAAAAGTTGACTCAAACTTGCCATAATTATGCACTAAAGCGTGAGCCTCCGATGGCAGATCGGACCCACGAAACCCATTGTGTAGCAGACCAGTCCCGAGGTGATTCCCCTCCTTTTCTGCTTCAAAGGACTCCTGGCGACTCGTGTTCTTCACTATCACACTCACAACGGGAGCATCAGAGGGAGGCAAAGAGTGGGACAAGGACACATTCTCATCTATGCAGATTCCTGACGACTTCAGGTGATTCTCATTCTCCTCCCCAGCTGACGGGATGGTCTCCTTGGCATCAAGGCTAGTCGGATCGGGGATGTCAAAAGCAGCCAAGAGGTCATCAAAGTCAGGGGTTTTCATGTCCCCCATGATGAAAGCTACAATCAAAAGCAAAAAAAAATAAATTTGTCAGGTACACTTCCCCCAAGGACAAACTTTTAAGATTTATTTGCATAAACATCTTATATGACAAAACCCACAACTGGCCAAAATGCTAACGCAGCAGGGTACAAAGGCTAGAAACATCTGCAACAGACACTTCAGCTTCCATTTTAACTATTCCATGATTGACTATTTATACACAAAGATATTAGCCCAGCACACGACAGTGTCGTTTTGCAGGGCATCGTGGGGAAGGAACCCCTCCTGCCCTAGCTGCTCCTGGAGGATCAGCAAAAGCTCAGGTCCCATCCTGTTCAAGCTGGCAGGGGCAGGTGACAAGTGACAGGAGCAGTTCACTCCTGCCCTGCAACACAACCTGCCCTCTCTGGTTGTGGGCAGAGCTGCTGCTGGTGCTTCAAGCAACGTGGTGGGAGACAGCAACCCCTTCTCCCAGGGTCCCCAAGACCAGAGCTGGTTCAAACACGACCTTTTAAATGGCACCAAGCTCATGCAGGGGACATCTTTTCAACCCGTCAGATGCATCACTACTCCAAAAACAGCCGTTGTCATGAACCTCAACAGAAAACATTCAGGAGTACATTAGTACAGGGTTTCTTTTCTGTTTGATTGGGGTTTTTTTAGAGCTAATAGGCAACAATCACTGCTGATTTCTCAACGGATTGTCACGTCTGAAGAACTCAGTCCTCCTTCAAGGAAAAAAGGCAGGAGAAAACAGGTGGCCCAAGAGAAATAGGCCTGAACAGTGAGATGACTCCCTACCCAGAGCAATTTAAATAATAGAAGTCTTCAGTAAGTATTTCAATACAGCAGCTCAAAGCATAGTAAACGAAGCAGGCTTTATCTGAAACAGGGGCAATCCTTAATTAGGTAACGATGCAAGGCAAAACTTCCCAAAGACAGAATAAAGGATCATATCCAAATCACAACAAGAAATGGTGTTCCCAGCCAGCTCTCTCTTTACAAGCCCTCCAGAAGGGAAGCAGGGTCTTAGACGCTCACCACAGAGACCTACGACAGCAACCATCAAGCTCTGATGAGACGCAGAATGAAAACTGACAGCACACAATTACCTGAACATTTGTGCTCACTACAGTCAGGGATACTGGTTTTCTCCTGTTTAATCAAAATATTTTCAAGTTGGAACAATATATAGACTTCCCAAATATTTAATAAGCCATTCTTTTAATACATGTTCCATTTAAACCCCAAATTTATGTGAACTGATGTATGCTGTATGCAGGGGAGGAAAAAAAAAAAAAAACCAAAGAGTGTCAACTGAACTAGCAGAGCACCAGCTCCTACTTGGCAAGGAACACCCACAGGCAAGGTTAAGTCCTGCCACGCTCACTTGACTTGGGCTGCATCAGCGGTGCCAAAGCCAGTGGCAAGTGAGGGAGATGGAAAGGGTGGCAAGAATCCAGGAGAAGGGGGAAAGAGCTGGGAGCAGAGGAACAGGCAGAGAGGAGGACCCTGGGACAAGGGCGAAGAGAGAGAAAGAAGCCACCTGATACCTTCCCAAAAGGCCACCGATTAAAGGCTGCTTTCATTATAAATATTTGGTTTTAAAACTTTGTCAGGCGTCACATTAAAACCAAACAAAGCGCAACCCTTCCTGCCAGACTGCTGGTATGGGGAACAATTTACAGAGCTGGGCCAGGAGAAATCACTTCAGCGTGGAACAAGAGGACATACTGGTCTCTAAGCTTTAGTTCAGCCATGCCTACAGAGAAGCCCCGGAGGCGTTGCTTTGGTTAATCTACTGCAAAACACTCTGTGGAGATTTGCTTGGCTTAAGAGTAGCTTGCTGTGGTTTAGCTTAAACTTGTTCTCATTCTTAAATTAAACCACAAATATGAACGTCCACAGAGGGCTGTGCAATAATTTACAATCACATCCCTCAGCAAGGTAGGGCAGCTGTGCGTTAAGTCCCTGGAAGCCCAGAAGATTATCCACACGCTTCACATCACCAGCACTTGATAAGGATTTTTGAAACATCGTAGATTACTGTGGTTGGCAAAGAGCGTGGACCTGAAACTTCCCCTTCCTTTGGGTGGGAAAACTTGTACCAGCTGGGAGAGAGCTAGGCACCGCTCAGCTCCCAAAATTTCTGGCACACAAATCCTTCTGCAAGGAAGACATTTCATCCATAACCTGGAAGGCTCGAGTTTTATATAGAGAAAAATGAGCTTGCCAATCGCTCTTGACTTTTCCATTCTCACTCTCAAACACCCATCCACATCTTCGGACACGTCAGTGTTTTAAAATACAAGACAAAATAAATCCGAGGTATCTGCAGCATTACAAAATATGCTTTTCTTGGAAGAAACCGTGCATTTTCAGAAGCTTTCACGTACATCTTTGAGTCCTATAAAAGACTAGTTTACATTCTTTGCTATTATGAGAGCACAAGCCTCTACTCAAGTATTTCTCCACAAAATTGCATCTTAAACTTGTCATATGGGAAGCTACAATTTGTCAAAATAAAGCAAAATTGGACACAAATTCTAGAAAAGACCAAGTAAGTATCTTGCTGATAGAAGTAATTTTTAAATAACACAAATTTAAAATTTTGACTAAACACCATTTATTGCTGTTCTCGGATAACAAACAGAAAAAGTATATTAAAGGAAATTATGTCAAAGCCTCCTGCAAACTAGCTTGTGAGGAAAGCTGAAAATAAAGACCTCCATCCTTGCTCCACCCTTCTTGTGCAAAGGGCTTGCCTTAGAACTCAAGCTCGGAATCCAATTTTCTCTCTCTGCTTGCCTAGGAAAACACGGAGGTTGAAGTTTGCAAAGCAACAGAAGAGGTGAACAAAATGAGCAAAGAAGAAGAGCTTACGGAGCAGAATGCACGTATTTCAATGCGCAAAACCAACCTCACTACAGCACGTTTCTCCAGGAGGCAGGGAACCTAGAAGCCTCCAAGCCATCCAAAAAATACCTACGAACTCGCCTGAGGCAGTATGTGAAACCCCAGGGCCTTCTGCTGTGGCCAAGCTTCAAAACCCTGCACTCGGGCAGAGGCACGGCAGGACCAGCATCCCACGCACGCACCATACAAACCTCTCACTAGCGGTGCTATTCCTGGGGACTTCTGGAGATGTGCAGTAGCTCCTCTGCAGCTTTCAAACCAGCGCGTACCATACTGTTCAAGGAGGAGGTTCAGGATTGCCACCTAATAGGAAAGCATGAAAAGGCAATTACACCAAGGTTAAATAATAAAGGAAAATAATAGTAACAAATATCAGTAAAACTGCAAAACAAGAGCGAGCTCCAAGGGAAAACATCTGCCAAGGGCTGCTCTCACGGCTCCCGAAGAGGCAGGCGTCTCCTGGGGCGGGGATGCAGGAGCGGGGCGGACATGGACCGCCGGCCAGAAGAATGCTTTGGGAAGGCAGGGATGTCAGGAGCAGGGGCCGAGGAAGCGCGGGGCGCCCACGCCAGCCGGCAGCGGGGGAGGCGAGGCGAGGCGAGGCGAGGGAAGCGGCCGCCCGGGGTCTGTCAGGACGGTGGGGAGGGAACGGGGAAAAGGCAGCTGGTGGAGGGTTAAACCGGAGGCTCCCAACGGCAGACAGCACCCAGCGCTTTAACACCCACTAAAGTTTCAGGAGCCCTCTACGGCAACGCAGCGCGTCCCGGATTAACGGTGCGAGCGGGTCCGGGGGTCGCCCGGCCCGTGGCAGCCCCGCCGCTCCCTCCACCCCGCTGCTCCCCACCCCCCCC
>JAVKLA010000002.1:239840-251427 GCA_034782735.1 Sagittarius serpentarius | reverse complement strand
ACGCCGCCCGAGGGGCCGCGCTTCTCCATTTTTAACGTTTTCTTACCCAAACCTGTCTGCTAGAAATGAACCCGCTGCTCATCACTTCTCCTTGGCTTTTAACTCCTTCCTCGTTGTGTCCCGCCTCAACACTGATGTCATTTTGCATACGATTAGACTAATTGGCCTGGAATTAATCACTTTCTTTTCAGAAATGTGCGAATGGCGTTAGATTGTTGCTGCACCACCCCACCCCCCCCCCCCCAAGTCTTGCGGAGCTGGCGTAGGCCGTTAGTATTTATTGACTGTCCGTGCTAATTGCTCAGTGACTTCCTTAGCTGATAAAATTCCCAGGTACACACTTATCAAGTCCTACAGTTTAAAAAAAAATAAATTAATTGTAGTGGTTTGTGCTTAACATTTTCCACAGTCAGTGACAGATTCGGAAGTGGTGGTGCGGCCATCCCGGGAGAGCTGCGTCCTGTGCCGGGCTCACCACTACAAGAGAGACTGGAGAGTCCAACAAAGGGCTGTGGAGATGAAGAAGGGACTGGAGCATCTCAGGTATGAGGCAAGGCTATGAGCGCTGGGACTGTTCATCCTGGGGAAGAGAAGGCTCAGGGGGATCTCATCGATGTCTATAAATACCTGAAGGGAGGACAGAGCCAGGCTCTTTCCAGTGGTGCCCAGAGCCAGGACCAGAGGTAATGGTCAGGAACTGAAACACAGGAGGTTCCCCCTAAACACCGGGAAACACTTTTTCACTGTGAGGGTGACCAAGCACTGGCACAGGTTGCCCAGGGAGGATGTGCAGACTCCATCCTTGGAGGTTTTCAAAAGCCATCTGGATTTCCTGGGCAACAAGCACTAGGTGGCCCTGCTTGAGGTTGGACCAGGTGGTCCCTGGACGTCTCTTCCAACCTCAACCGCTCTGTGATGCTGTGAAGCATTTTGTGTTCAGGTGTGAATATGTCACCCTCCCATCATAATAAAAGACAAGTATTTCTTGAGTTTGTCTTTCCTGTGACATGACATTTTTACCATCTACACCTGGTACTGGACGTACAGCATTGTTCATACCGCATTTGTTTCTCATCTAGTTAGGTAATTATTTTTTTCCTTGACATCAGTCCCATGGGCAAAATATTTCTTCTTTTTTTTACTGACACTCATAGCTTCACTTCCTTCATTTCTGAGTTGGTGTCATCACCTTTCTCCTTTTGGAGGTGATAACAGGTCCCTCAAGACCAACAAAGGGGCAAAGGAAGTCAAGAAGAGAAAACACTTTCAATACCCCAGCTCTTACCTGTATTTTTAGCATGTCTCTGTGAAAAGCTGTTCAGGAGCTGTAAGTTGTATCTAGTAAGAGAGATGACATTTCTTACACAATTTATAAAGATCTGCCACAGTCCTGAACAAGTTGTGGCTTGCAGGAAAGCCACTGCAATTTGAAGGATTGTGCTAATTAAGAAATATAATGCCAATGGGAATTTAGCTCCATCCCAGATGGCCAAGGAGGAGAGGGAGCCTTAGAGTGGCCGGGTGGGAAGCTACATGCCCCTCCTCAAGATAGCAGAGACATGAAAACAGCTAAGGAGAATCTATATTCTTCTGTACGATTTAAAAATCACATTTCTTTTTTTATTTCTAGTCCAATGTTGTAACTTGACAAATCTGGGGAAAAAAATCTTTCTCCTTTTTTTTTTTTTCCAGGTTTAAATTTGTCCCTTTGGGTTCGTTTCATGATCTGAGCTAAAGGATTTGATGTGGAAGAGGCAAAAGCCATGGATCTAAAGGAGATGCTGTTACAAAGCAGCCCTCTGCACTTGGGATGTGCCGAGGCTGGAGTGGGGAGCAGCGTCGGTGGAACCCCTGTGCCCTGGTGGCACCTCAGTGAGGGAAGCCCCTGGGTGAAATACTCTCAAGCAATGTCCAGCTGCATCTGAGATCTTCACTTTTAATTCTTCCTCCTGCTTGGGGTTGCTGGTGCTTGCTTTTTAGCTGGAGGAAACTGTTTTTTCCCAGGTGCTAGCTATGTCAGAGGGTGTATGTAGGCAGGCGGGCTGGCAAGTAAGTTGAGACCCATTTTATTTGTACATAACAAATGTAATAAGGTCTTGAGCGCTCATGCCTAGGCAACTGTCAGTTTTCAAATCAGCGATTAATTTGTTTCTGTCAGAGCTCGGCGTTATAGAGAATTACCTTGAGCATGTTGCAAAACTTGCGCGTTACAAAACTATAATTAATGTTTCAGAAACTCCGGGGAAGGTTTATTATTGGCAAGGTGAGAATGAATCTCCAGACACAAACATTCCTCTAAGATAACAGTGTAGCCTTCGGCGTTATCTACACAAAAAAAAAATCAGTGTAACTTAAATCAGGGTAATTAATTACACAGATGTCTTCTGTATACATTTAAAACCATTTACACCTTTCACTCTGGCTTTTTGGTCTCACTGACTCCCAGGGCATGCCCTCTGCATTGCCCCAAACAGATTTTCTTTTTTCCCCTTTTTGCTTCTTGACACATATGCCAATAAGCGGACACATCTCCTCAACAAAGATCCCTCTGTACAACTACTGATCCACCATGAACATGGAAAAAGCTTGCCTTTACTCCACATCCGTGCTCAAGGCAGCTTGTAGTCAGTGGTCATGGTACTCACTTGCAATGATGAGACCTGACCTTAAATTCCTGCGTCACATCAGAGAGACCAAAGCTATGTATCCCAGCGAATCTGGGAACAAGAATAAGAACTCTAATTTGGCAAAATCCTGTTAGAGAAGAACTGTTCCATGCCCTGCCATGCTTCTGGTTCCCATTTAGTGGATTGGAGATGTGATGGGATATAGACTGATTTCTTGTGGGGAAGTTGTAGTCAAAGCCTGCTGAAATGGCAAGGATGCACATTTCCCATACCAGCTTTCGCTAGCACAATAGCAAACCCATTTTACTACTCAACTAGAAAACTGGAAGAATAACTTCCAGACAGCCAATTTTTTTCACCCACGAGAACTGCAGGCTCCAGTGCAGTACGGACATGCTCCAAGGTCTGGGCAAGCAAGGACACTTTGTGCAATCCTCTGTGCCGACAGCAGAGACGGCGCAAACCCCTGCGCTTCGTATTGCTTCGTCTCAGTAGCGCTGATGCAACCACTTGTGGGCCCTGCACCTGACTGCTGAACACGAGCCGGGTTCACAGTAACCCCCTTATTCTCGAGCTGGCTCCGGCTGGGCTCACTCCCATGCACCAGGCTATGGCAAGAGGACCTTCTCAAGATGGTTCTCCTGCTGAAGCAATGTTTCCTGTGACTGCGGCCCTGGGTCTGGCCTCGGGACTGGGGTGGCTGGGGGGCACCGTGGGTTCCCCATACGTTTCCCAGGGCGACAAGACTGGCTTGAGCTGGGCTTGCCTTTGTGCCTCCAGTTGCCCCATGCGATGGCAGTGGGACTGCTCTGTGAACTGGAGAGAAGTGATCCAGGCTTTATAAATCTCTTCGGGGAAGAAATTATACTTCATGACTTCCCTCATCGGCTTACACATAGTCCCACAAGCGGTTGTGTGGGCAAAAATGAAGACTGGGGTAGTTGGCTCCCAGGTGGGAGCCAGCCAGAGGGAGAGATGCTGGAGCAGAAAGACCAGCGGCATTAAGCCACAGCTCACGTTGCTCCTGGAAACTCCCCTGAACTTTGCTAGAAAGTTTAACCAAAGCTCAAGAAAACTGTGAGAAGAATGATTCTGTGAGGGTTCTCTGTCCTAAACTGCCTGTGATTCTGTGAGGGTTCTCTGCCCTAAACTGCATGTAGCACCGTCTGAGCAATTTCAGTGCGGTTGTATCTTAAAAGGCCTCACCAAGAAAGCCTGAGAGCTTGCTTTGCATGTTCACGAAAAGAGAGATAGTAATGTAGATGCTGGCGCAAGGTTGGTCTGTGCTGCAGGCGTAGCTGAGGTAAGCGGGATGTTGTAGGCTTCGCGGTAGCTGTTGTGTAGTCCCATAGCTTGGCCCACACATTGAACTGCAACAGGGCGGTCCAGTGTGGGCAGGCGCAGTCCCAGACTGGGCTTTCTGCATAAAGCCTTTTCTTCAATTAGTTTCTCCAAATAAACTTAACAGTAAAATGTTTACATCAAACAGGGATACCCCAGAAACCCTAACAGTCTGCCCTTTCGCTCCAGCCTTACCCTCTCAAGATGGATCTGTTGGGGAAGCAGAGCTTGTGTCTCTATGTTACAATAGCCTTTGGTTATAATAAACTATTTTTTCTTTCAACAGGAGGAACGGGCAGGCAATGCGACCGTGTTTGAAGGTAAGGTAGGAAACAAGACGTGAGCAGATGAAATCGCATCGCATGCAAATTATCTCATATAGCTAGGAGAGGCAGTTAGGAGAATGTATGAATGTGTTTCCAAGTGTCAAACACGGATTAACTGCAATGTAGGCCCAAAATGAGGTGTAGGATTTTTGCTTTCTGTGCAAAAGCATTGATAATCCTAAAGTGAATCTGACACTTCTGGCATCATCCAGTGGCTGGAGTTCTCATATTTAAAATGGTAAAACTGCAATAATGCACAGAAGCTAATTTCAGTGCTACAGTAAGAATAAAATAGCTCAGAAATGAGGGCTTCTGGGGCACAGCCCCACTGACCATGCCATTCCTGCCCTGGCCCATACATACCTAAGCACCCATCTTCATGCTTCTTGACATTGAAATGATCTCAGGCACTTTCCCAGGTGCTCACAGGAGACTTGCTGATCCTCCTCGGGGCGCAGCGGAAAGGTGGCCGGGGGCTGTGAGGCATCTGAGCAATTTAAGCTGCAGTTGGGCCGCACTCTGGGTGGTTCCAGCCTGAAGCAGAGTGGCACATGTTGAGGCTTTATCCCACAGCCTGCGCTGAGGAGCACGGCCGGATTTTAAACTCTACCCAGTCTGAGGTGGAGGCTTTTCTTTGTAGCTAGAGACAGGAGGAGAGGTAGCAACCAAAGGATTTTTCTTCTTGCTTTCCAAACACTGTGAGTTCCTAGGAATCCCACAGATGAGGCAAAAAATCCTCCGTGTTTGATCTCCACCCCATCATAGTTTGGTGGGTTTTTTTTTCCTGGAAAGTATTAACAAATTCTTTTCACGCATTTGAAACTTAAAACCTCAGTGGATTTTTGTTTTCAGGGTTGTGTACTACTATTTTCTCTCTCAGCACAATAGTAAGGAAATGCAGCTGAACTTTTACACTGGAAAGGTTTGTGTACGAATTCTGTTCATCACAGCATTAGTCTCCAAGTATTCACACCATTATTTAAGTTCACATACCAGAACGGACTGTTTGCTTTGGCAGGATAGTCTCCGTCGTATCAGGAAATACTAAACTGCTGTGCAACTAGTTCAGCTCACTTTGCGCTTCTCCCAGGAAAACCCACAACTTGACCGCACGGCCACGCTGACACTGGGGTAAGGTGGCCAAAGCTCAGTGCTTGACTGTGCTTTCTGGGAAGTGGGCCAGCTCCATGTCACCCTTCCACAACACCAGAACGGCTGCACAGTCCCACGGCGACACAGAATGTGGTTCGGCTCATGCATTTGCATTAGGAGCTGGTTTTCACCTATGTGGTGCCCCGATGAGTCTCCCCTGAGCTCCCTGGAGGTGTGCTCCAGGGCGCTCTGCTGTCTCTCCCTCCCTGGTTAGTCCTTCCACCAAGCTCTCAGTCAAAGGAAAGATCAACATCTTGGAAAAACTGCTAAATTTTCAGTCTGGTTTGGATTTTGGTAACGTAAATGTCTTGCCTTCATCTTCGTGTCTCATTATTTCACGTGTGAGGGCAGAGCCCCCCAGATATGCTCACTTACCCCACGTTTATGCAGCAGGGGGCAGATAAATGTAGACAAGTTGCTGCAGCTGCAGCATATCTTGCTTTCTTCCTCACCCCTCTGCTTGTGCTGCCCGGCACGTGCATGCCTCTGCCTCCTACATCGCCTCCGCCTCTTACATTTGCTTTGCCTCTTGATTTACCTCTGCCTTCTGCGTCACCTCTGCCTCCTACATCGCTTCCCTCTCCCCTCCTGCATCTCCTCTGCCTCCTGCATCGTCTCTCATTTCTGCATTGCCTTTGGCTCCTGTGCTGCCTTTGGTTTCTAAATCATCTGTCCCACATGAGGTGGCACAGGTGGAGCCATTTCAGCTTGGGGCAGCCCATACTGGTACCGCAGAGGACATGGTTTGATGCCCCTCTATAGGCCTTACTGAGAAAAAAACAGAGGAGTATTAAGCAGCAGTAATTACTCCCCTGGAGAGGTCACAGCCTTCCGCAACATCTCTCAGTGCTGCAGCTCCTGAGAAGCAGTTTCAGATGCAAAATCTATTTCCTAAAAGTTGATCTTTGCTTGCCAATGACTTTCTCTCCCTTCTTCTCCCCACCTTTGGTTTTTAATCGCTAGAGGGAGAAGGACCTTGGGAATTTATACTCTATGTGTTTCCTTCCTCTCTCATCTTGCTTAGTCCTTAAATTCAAACCTGGCTTTAACTGAGACAACCGGTGGTGTCCCCGATGTGTCCTGGAGGCTTTTGCTGCATTGTAAGACTGAGCAGCCAGAACTGGTCTCCACTCTGCCTTTGACAGTAAGTTGCCTTCGCACTCATATGTCCCTGGAAAAAAGAGCTACCTCCCGCACACAGAGTCAGGCAGTAACTGAGGAATTGCAGCCTGTACACTGACATGGGAACTGCAGTGCTGTCAGCAGGGCGTGCGACTGTCTGGCCCCCAAATCCTGTCTCCTTGGGAAGGAGCTGCAAAGCAGAGGTTTCTTAGGCTTGCACCCTGTTGGCAAATCTGGGCTACATGTCAACAAAATATGGGAGGGTTCTGGCACCAAAAGGCACTAAGTTTTTTATTGTTTTGCTTAACAGTAGAAGCTTCCTCATCTGATCACTCTTCCGTGGAGAAAGGAAAAAAAAAACCCACAACACTGTGTATCAGGACACAGCATCTCATAAGAGGTGCAGGATGCTGAATACTTTTTGTTCAAACCAAGCGTTGGGAGAAAGATGAAGATAGGAAACTATAAGGGGCTGTGACAAACAGGCTTTTCAGAAAACAAAAGAAAACAATTGTAAGATCTGTTATAGAGAAAATTCTTCTTATGCCTTAAAAACACTAGGGGCTGTGATGATAAGAAAGCATGGTACTAGCACAGTCAAAAGTAACCTGAAAATGAAGTTTTCCATAGCAGGCCTCCTTTGACCCCATTAGCTGTGGACATTAGAGTATTTTCATGTGCTTTTTTTATCCTGTTAGACATTCACTGGGCCCTCAGTTACGCTGTGCTGTCACTCAGGATGCTAAGCGATGGGCTGTGGTTGCTCTGATGTGTCAGTGAAAGATGTTTAAGTATGGGACAAACAAATGTCTTTGGCCTTCAAGAAACAATTTTCCAAAGGTTGAACTCCTCTTGACTCATAGCAGCGCAGCAGAGAGATGTGCTAAGCGCTTTTATTGCAGCCTACTGGGAAGCAGAAGCGTTTCCTGTGAGGGAAAACAGTGGAGAGGAGCCAGGAATGAATAAGCAGCCTTATCACATTGTGGATTAAAACCCCTCTTCCTATGAAAGAGCTGAGTAGGGCTCATTAGAGCATTGATGAAGACAAAGAGTAAAATTACGATGGAGTAGACAGGGTAAAATTATAACCTACGGCTTTGGGGTAGGAAGGAAACGAGCAATACAGGAATTGGCCTGAGTGGGAGGCAGCAGGTTTCTTGTCTTCTCCTGGAGCATCTTGCCATGTCACATTGCCAGAGGTAATGTACGGGGCTGAAGGGGCTTCGGGTGAAGGTCCTTTCCATTCCTGTGTCCCCTTTCCCCAGGGCCAATGCTGCCCAAGGTGGACAGGGTCCTTTCTGAGCATCAGCGTGTTGCTCTCTAACGCCACTGCTACCGCCATCACCTACAACCCCCCGACTTTAAGGTGCTTTTCAAAAAGAGGGTTTGATCTTGTAGATCCCACGTTCAGGATCAGCACCTGCACGTCATACCCGAAACATGCTCGCACTCAAAGCAGCGTCGTGGGTCTGGAGTGGATGGTGGTCTCTTTTCAGACCTAGGCTTCTGCATTTCTCTTCAGTGGCGCCAGCCTTCCCAGTGCAGAGAGCAGGAGTGATGCATTGCTCTACAGACAGGCTTAGACCCTGACTTTGGAGCTAGGCCCTGCAGAGTCAGGGCCAGCAGAGAAGGATGCACATCACACAAATACTTCAGGAAGAGCTGCTGCACTTCCGCCAACTGCACAGGGACCTTGTGTGTCTGAGATAGCCTTTCTGCTCCAGCCACTTAAATTGCCTGAAGGAAACAGCTGGAGTTTGCTGATGTGCTGAGGGGTTTGCAGTGCATTTCCTATTTCCCTGCTGGAGGAGCTGAGATGGGTTGACTGGGCTGATGTCAAAGGGAAGAGCATTAAATAGGCTCTTGCTTTGTCTCACTGAGTGATAAGCATCCATCACCTGAGGAACTTCAAAGCCTGATAGACACAACATGCAGACCACTTAGAAGGATCAATCTTACGCTTTCCATAAATCTCTTCTGCCCAAGATCCTTCCATTTTTTCCTCCCAGATTGACTGTACTTTTCAGCATGCTTCTTGGTGTTCTCCACTGCATCCTCAGCAGGACTGTCCCAAATCAGTGCCGAGAATGGACCCTCCAGATGAGATCTCACCTTTCATGTGAAACTATTACCTTTGACATTACCATTTCACAAGCAGCAGACACTTTTTTCAAGGGCTACATGCAGAAAAGAGCTGAAGACACACCTGTATCCAAAATTCACTGAAATCTGAGCCCAGGCTGGGGCTGCCCTGCCCACAATGCTGCTCCAGGCAGCTGGCTGAAGCTCGGTCCATGGCTACAGCTGCAGGTCATCTTGCTTCTTCTCCTGATTTTGGTCACCAGGGTGGGGCCACGGTGTCTCCCTGGCTTGCAGGAGGGGGAGGCTGTGGACACCTGACCCTGTGCAGCCAGTATCATGGGGAGCCCCACCAGCAATGCCGACGTGATGGGTGAGTGCAGATGGGCACCCACGAGACTGCAGTGGGTCTCAGCAGTCTTGGGAGGGAATCCAGTGGCTCTGTTATGCCAGCAGTGCACTGGGAAAGATGATCCTAAAACTGGGAATGTGTTAGTAATTAAATTTCAGATTTTCTCTAATTAACACAGGTGCCAGGGAGACTTTTTTGAAAGACATATAGAAAATGAAAGGATGAGAGTAATCAGCAGCAGTGGGACTTTGGAGAACAGCATCATGAATGAAGGTATTAATTTAGCAGTAGCGATAGTGGTCTGTTGTGGTTTAACCCCATCCAGCAACTCAGCCCCACACAGCCACTCACTCACTTCCCCCCCACCCAGTGGGATAGGGGAGAGAATCGGAAAAAAGGTAAAACTCGTGGCTTGAGATAAGAACAGTTTAATAGAACAGAAAGGAAGAAACTAACAATGACACTAATAACAACAAGAAAGTGACAATAATAAAAGGATTGGAATACACAAAACAAATGATGCACAGTGCAATTGCTCACCGCTAACCGACCGATGCCTGAGCAGCGCCCCTTCCCCACACACACCCCAAGATGGGCATGACACCCCACGGTATGGAATACCCCTTTGGCCAGTTTGGGTCAGCTGTCCCGGCTGTGTCCCCTCCCAGCTTCCGTGTGCTCCTCCAGCCTTCTTGCTGGCTGGGCAGGAGAAGCCGAAAAGTCCTTGAATTAGTCGAAACACGACTTAGCCACAACTGAAAACATCAGGTTGTTATCAACATTCTTCTCCTACTAAATCCAAAACACAGCTCTGTACGAGCTACTAGGAAGACAATTAACTCTGTCCCAGCTGATACCAGGGCATGGTCTAAGGATATAACTTGGCAAGGGCTGTAGAGAGAGTGCATAAATCTCATTACACCAGCTGATACTATTGGGGGGACAAAAGACAAGCTCCCCTGTTGAACCTCCACTGCTCATCCCATAACACCTTTGACTGGGAGCTCTCCAGAAAAACATTACACAAATGCCACTTATATAGGAAAAGCAACCATCCTCTGAAGTCTTTTCCCTCTTCACCCTTCAAATGCTACCAAAGTGATCATCCAAAACAAACTCGCAGGAAGCATGCCAAGCTAGAGCACCACATGCGAATCCTGTCCTGCAGCCGTGCCCGAGGTCACTGCCTGTCACGGTATGATCAAACTACACTGTGTGCATCTCACACTGAAATCCTCTAGTCTGGGAGGATTCAAACGGTCTCACTGAAACTAGCTGGGAAAACCAAACCTACTGTATGAATTTGCATAGCCAACGTGCATGAGAAACCCCCCCCATCAGCGGTGAGAGTATTGTCCTCCTAAAGCAGCTGCTCTATGCTGTCTCTGATCTCTCAGTCATGATCCTCCAGGGAGACCTACAAAGTAACTTCAGAAAAGAGAATTACAACTTTCAGTAACAGGATTTGTAATTCATATCTCCACCAAACACCAGGGATGCACCGCCTTTCTCTGCCCGTGGTCTTTGCTAAATGCTTTTGCATTCAACAGGCAGTGACAGCCTCCTTCTCTTGTTCTCTCTCCATTAGCTGTGAAAGATGTAATCCCAGCTGTCCTAGCTAACCTGCCCCTCTGCTCTCCAGGAACCATCTCTTGTTCCTCTCAAATTAATCTATTTACACAATAGCTATTGTGCTGCTTCTAAGAAGCTATGCTTAGAAGAATCATTCCCAATATACCATTTCCCTCCTCCAGGTTCATAAAAGAATTTTTTTAGGAAAAACGTGACTCCCCATTCCACTACTCCAGGCAGCCCCTACAGTATTTGCACAACCCCCCGTCCTCTGCCACCAGTGAGGCGAATGACCCAGGACAATGTGAAGTTTCAGCAAGGAGGAGTGTCCTTGTCTTGGCCACATTTCTGGTTTTATCCGTTCCTCATTGAAAACAAACTTCAGAAGAGTGTAAAAAGGCAGAAGACTGAAGCTAAACAGAATTTTGCAGCAATTTTTATAGACTCCTAGAAGGACTTAGGGTGGAAGGCCTCTTTGGAGGTCCCCAGACCAACCTCCTGCTTGAAGCAAGACTGCTCACAGACCTTGCTCTGGCCGCTTTTAATGTGTCCTTTCAATACATAAACAGGGCTTCTGAGAAAGATGCAGAAAGACGTTTTTACCTGGAACTGTAGCAACTAGACAAGGGGCAATGGTTTTAAACTGAAAGAGGGTAGACAGAGATTGGATACAAGGAAGACATTTTTACAAAGAGGGTGGTGAGACATGGGAACAGGATGCCCAGAGAGGGTGTGGATGCCTCCTCCCTGGAAGTCCTCAAGGTCAGGCTGGATGGGACTTTCAGCAACCTGATCTACTGAAAGACGCCCCTGCCCATGGCGGGGGGGGGGGGTTGGACTAGATGATCTTTAAAAGATCCCTTCCAACCCAAACCATTCCATGATTTTGTGGTTCTGATGCTGTTGTGGTTTAACCCCAGCCAGCAACTCAGCACCACACAGCCGCTCACTCACTTGCCCCCCACCCAGTGGGATGGGGGAGAGAATCAGAAAATAAAGTAAAGCTCGTGGGTTGA
>JAVKLA010000002.1:202247-235810 GCA_034782735.1 Sagittarius serpentarius | reverse complement strand
AGGACCTGTGGCCCCGTGGAGAGAGGAGCCCAGGCCGGAGCAGGTTTGCTGGCAGGAGTTGTGACCCTGCGGGGGACGCATGCTGGAGCAGTCTGTGCCTGAAGGACTGTAGCCCGTGGGAGGGACCCACGCTGGAGCAGTTCGTGAAGAACTGCAGCCTGTGGGAAGGACCCACGTTGGAGAAGTTCATGGTGAACTGTCTCCTGTGGGAGGGACCCCACGCTGGAGCAGGGGAAGAGGGTGAGGAGTCCTGCCCCTGAGGAGGAAGGAGCGGCAGAGAGATAGTGTGATGAACCGATCCCAACCCCCATTCCCCATCCCCCTACGCCACTGGGGGCAGGGGGTAGGTAGAGAAAATTGGGAGTAAAGTTAAGCCTGGGAAGAAGGGAGGGGTCGGGAGAAGGTGTTTTAAGATTTGGTTTTCTTTCTCAATATCTTACTCTGATTTGCTTCGTTATAAACTAATTTTCCCCAAGTTGAGTCTGTTTTGCCCATGATGGTAATCAGTGAATGATCTCTCCCTGTCCTTATCTTGACCCACATGCCTTTTGTTATATTTTCTCTCCCCTGTCCAGTCGAGGAAGGGGAGTGACAGAGCAGCTTTGGTGGGCACCTGGCGTCCAACAAAGTTCGGCCCACCAGATTGAGTCATCTCCGGTTTATTGTCTTTGCAGTGGATGGCTTCACTCACCCCTTTTATTTAAAACTATCCTCCCGGCTTCATTACTGAACAATCCACTTGTTGGAGAGGCCCGGAAGAACTGAGTCTGAACCATCTTGCGTTTTCAAATGAACTGTTTTACCACTTTTCCCTTATTTTCTATACCTGCCATAAGTTTTTGTTTTTAAAAGTTTTGGAACCAGCTGAACTGAACCAATGTTCTCGTTTGCTTTTTGGGCAGGAAGCAGGGATATTTCACTGAAACGGAGTCTTGCATCTCCCAGTTTGCTTGCTGTTCAGAATCACTCAGAACTCTTTTGGGCATATATTCTGGTAGCAGAATCACAGAAGTGTTGGTTGGAAGGGACCTAGTCCAACCTCCTGTTTGAAGCAGAACGATTGCCAGCGTTAGGAGGGAGGAGAGCACAGCCGTGGGTGTCTCCATGTGCAAAGCATGACGGATAAAGTCCATCTGTGACACACTGCCTTTGATAGCACCACCTGGATTTAATGATTCAAGACCTCCTTACTAGTCCTGAGCCTGGTATCTTCAATTACTGTCTTGTGTGTGGTCCTGTTACCCTTATAGGAAGTAGGCTGCCACTACCTGGTATTTCAGAAGTGATCCTCGGCTAATGACCTAATGAGTGCCTTTTAGAAAAAAAGCAATTCCTCTATCATCAGATCAGTTCAAGAGCTCATCCTATCCAATCCTTGTCTACAAGAAAGGTAGCATAACTGCTAAAGAAGATAATAACCTGTCCTTTGGGAAGCGCCTTCCTTCCCTGGGAAGCAATGGCCACTAAATGCCTTCAGGATCTCTCCTGCCTTTATGAGAAGCTATTTCCAAAAACGAGGGAAAGAGGATCAAAACAGCATTCTTGAGTCTTGCAGTTTCCCTGTATGTCCCTCTGTATGTTCTACTATACTGCACGCATCCTTTCCATAAGGGGCCATCCAGGCCCAGACCAATTAGGTTGCCTGCACATCAGGAGGCTCTTCAGACCCTGCTGTCCTGGGATAAAAGCAAGAAAATTCTCAAGGCTGCAAAGCTTCAAATGCTCCTATGGTTGGAAAGACCAGAAAGCAGCATGAGATTGGCCCACGGCATAGAAAATTTCAGCTCGTCAATTTGACAGCTATAAGCAACAGCAAATAGCATCTGTAGTCGGAAGTGTCAAGCAAGCATATCTAGTAGACAGCACCACTAGCTCTGCCCTGCAATGCGAAGTCGGAAATGATCTGGCAGGTTCTGTAGTAGTTATTATGGAGAGTGTCTATCGAGCGGAAAATGAAGAGAACCTACCAGTTTTATAAAGAGCAAATTCAAATTCACTCTTTTGTGGGGGAGGATTTGTTCCAAAAAGCTGGAAAGAGATAAGTGTGCTGGTAAGTCAGACGGCTCAGCATTCCCCCGTACTGACATTTTTCCCCAGAAACAACTCCTTCAATGAAATTGTGCTTTATCCAGTGCCCCAGGTGTGCTGCCACACTGGAGCACTGCAGACATTTCGTGACCCCACACTCTAGACAGGTAAGGAAGAAAACATGCCTTTGCACTACAGAGGATGGAAATGTTCCTAGGTACCCAGCAGTAGGCCCCAGTCCTTCTTTTCTGTACCAGCACCTTCGTTGAGCCCAACAGGAGACAGCTCTTGCCCAGAGCCAGCAGGGATGGCTCAGTGCCCAGCGAGAGGCTGTATGAACCAAGAAACCTCCCATGTTCTGGCCTGCCTCCATGCAGCTTCTTGGATGCACAGGAACAGCACATGGAAGTAATGCCCCAATGGCGTCTGAAACACCCACGGTGACATGCAGATGCCTCGGCTACCTAAAGGTGCCAGGAAGATCCTCTGGGCATGAGGACATGCTTTGGTGTCATCTGCCTCCACAGCTGTGTCCCTACCTGGCCTCAGACATGAACCCATTGCTTCTGCTGCCTTCTCTAGCCCTAACTTGCTGCTTTACTTGGGTGACCAATTCTTCAGGTACAGAAAGACCTGCCTTAATGCTTATCTCTCTCTTTTTTTGAGGCTGGAGAGTGGCTGATCGGGACAAATCTGCCCTTTCCTTTCTTTGTTCACAAAAAAGCCAACTGAGAACAAACCTTAAAGAATCTGCTGCCAACAGAAGGGTGCCAGGCTCGGGTATATATGCCACTGCACATATAACACGCTTCTTGACTGCATGCTGGGCCAGTGATTTCTCAGTAACTAAATAAAACAGACAGAAATGGCATTTCCCTGATTTTCACTGCCTTGTTTTCTCACTCCTTTTGCGCACAGTTGCCTTGTTTTGTCAGGAACTGCCAAACGTCAGCAAACGAGCTGAGAAATGCATCCCAAATGAACTCTGTAGCAGAAGAAGAGCACCTCAGGCTGTTGACCAAGGTCCTCCCCTTCAACACATCTGCATTAGCAGAGAGAGAAAAAAGGGAATCTGTCTAAAAATAAAATTATCAGACATTTAGATGTTGCTATTTTCATCAGAGATTAATGAATGTTTTAAAGCTTCGGTTCGCTTGGTGCTTCTCAGAGAAAACATAGCAGACTTGGGCGAAGGGAAAGCAGCTGTATTCCCTACATAAATGCTTCTAAATGCCGAGTGGCTGTTTGTAGCCTCTGGGCACAGACTGGCCCAGAACGAGCGAGAAGTGGAGAGCAATGGCTGTGGTTATGAATATGTAAGTGAAGGTATGGAGGTAGAGAGGGAACGTAACTTGGAACTGCTTTCTTGGTCCCACTTTGCCTGCAGTTGCGCATCAATGGAGTCCCAGCCTTTAATGGGTCTTGTAGTCCTTCTGGGAGAATCAAACTAAGTAACAGGCTGGTTTTCTTACTAAAAGTAGTATGAAGACTAGACACAGGGGAGTCCACCCATACCGCCCTGCCATAGGATCTGTCCAGGCTATGACCCTGCAAAGAAATGCAATGGGATACCATCAAATTTCCAGGTTTTTAAGTTTGGAGATATCACCCGCTACTTCAGAAAATGTATGAAAAGGCATAGAAATCTACTAAAAATCGATGGGGATGGAGGCATAACCTGAAATGACATTGCAAGATGGGTGGGATACACGTTGTCAGGTGAGAAAGGGAAGCGGTAAGAAGAATGGCTGCTTGCTGCGGGGTCAGTGCTGTGGCAGAGGGCTAGCCAGAGGGATGTGGCAGGTAGGGTCAGGTCACACAGAGGTGGGGGAAAAGCAGCGTTGCCCAAGAGCCAGGATGGATGGAAGGAGCAGCAACGAAGAGAGAAATAAGTGTCAAGTGGGCAGAGGCTGTTGGGACTACTTGGCCATGGGCATGCCGTGAGCAGAGTTTGAAAGGGTGGTGCATTGCACCGAGATGGGTGCTCTTTCCTTCGTACCCTTCAGGCTGACCACAGGGAGCTTACGGAGACCAAGGACTATAGCTGCAGATCAGGATGTGGTCAAGAGAAGCACAGTAATCTTGGATGAGTCATTTGTCCTTGATGCTGGGAGATGGAAACACAGCTTCGAGGGAAAACTCACTGGCACTACACAGTTATACCACCATGGGGGAGTTTGGATTTCACGTGTAAGGCAGGGGGATGGAGGCAGACACAGCTTCACCCCCTCCTACAATGAACCCAGCTGGTGGCAGGGCAGCAGGCTGTCGTGGCCAGAGGCCCAGGACGCAATCAAATTCCACCTTCGCAATTCAGCTTGGCAAGTGCTTGTGTTCTCAGTTATAACACACCGTCAACTGAGGTCCATGGGAACATGGTGGTAGCCCTGGGCTTGGTTGCAGGGTCTCCTTGAAGGAGCAGGAGAGCTGGTGACCAGGAGAAGATCGGTGGCTGGCAATGGGACAGGCCTCCTAAGCCTGACCCAGCCACCCGAGAGCCACACTTAAAGGCGCAAAGGATAATTCACAATGAATCCTGACATTATTTTATCTACACATTTCACCTGACATTATTTAATCCTATCTAGTGTCATTTAATCCACCTTCTAAATCCTAAGTTCAATATGCAGTTGCCTAAAAAAAGAAACAATCCTTCACACATAAGACCCTAGAAGCTAGAGTTCAAAGCATAAAAACCCAGCAGGTCAATAATAAGTCACACCCTGGCAATTAGAGGGAAAAATGAAGACAGTTAACTCAGAGCCACACGAAGCTTTATGCATTCAAAAAACACCAATAGTGTTTTATTCAGAGAAAATAAACAGCCTCACTTTGAATGAAATTAACATTCACATGAGATGAAATTTGCCATGATTATGTGAGCCAGAAACACATTTTGCCCCAACAGTATAGGAGGGTATGTATAATCCTCATAGAGGCAACAAGACTCCCAGCTCCTCCCAAGGGCCCGGATAGCCATTCCCAGTGACCTGCTGTAAGTTTCTGCTGGTGTTGAGTTGATCTTTGGTTTTGTCTTCAATTAGTTTATTATTTTCTGGTTTAGCTTCGCTATCAGTCCATCTTATTTAAACTACATCCTGTAAATTTTTATTTATTTTTTCTTAACTTTACATTTTTTTCTAGGAGACTTTCTAGACTTCAGCCAGATGGGGCCTCTCTTCTTTCCCTTGGCTGTATGCACTGTGAGGAGTATAAAAGCCTCTTCTGTTCCCTTTGGACAGGTTTCCAGCACTTGTAGGATGGTTTATCCGAAAGGAACATTTAACATTTTTCCATGCTGCAACAGACACCATAGATGGAGATGTAAGTATCTTCACTGCTGAAGGAGAATCAAAACTTAGAAAATGCTCTCTCCATCCCTCTTTTAGCCCAAGACAGAAGACAGAGCTCGGACACTCTCCCCACCCCGCCATCCTTGACATCTCAAGAAGTCTTTGAATTCCAAATTTTCTTTCACAGGACCACAACAGCCAGAAGGGACCTCTGGCAGTCTCAGGTCCAGCACCCCGTCAGCTTGGATCAGTTCATCAGCACCTTCTCCAGTCCAAAGTGAACTGTCCACCAAGGATGGAGATCCCACACTTCATTGGGGTCACTGGCTCCCTGTTTGATCACCCTCCCAGGCCCTTGCTGAGCAATCAATCACCTGGAGCTATGCTGGAACCTTTATCAAATACTAGACAAGCAGGCAGGGAGGGGACTGTGCCCACTCAGGCTGTCATTTGGGCCCTGCTCACCTGTGGCTCTCTCTGGACAGCTGGTTCTCCACAAAAGGTAGTGCTTGAGGTTGCCCACAGTGAATGCACAGACAGGCACTTAGAAAAAAAATTGGAATTAATAATAACAACTTTTTTGAGGTTCTTCCTCCTCCATCCTGGTCTTCTCCATCTCTCACATGCAGGATATTCTGCATCTGAGAGGAACTCAAGACTGCACAGGACTTAACACCCTCTAATGCCCCTGTGTGCCATACTAGAAGGGGCATGTGTAATTGTACCTGCCCAGGGGCTACTACTGATGGAAAACCAGCCTCCATTGTAAACACACACTTGACGGAACATCCGACCTTCCTTTTCCTGGCAAGCAATAGTCTTGCCCCAAGTATAAATACATTCTTTAGAAATACATAAATGCATAACTTAAAACCTGTTTTGATACAGGCAGGACTCGCAAGGAAAGAAAACCACACTGCGACGCCAAGGGAGAGCTTTTACATTCACACAGTTTCATTTAGTTCCCTTGGTCAAGCCTTGAGTTCCTTGCACAAGTGCAATGAGAGTCAGCAGTTGTAGTTGGGTTTTGAGGCTGTGTTGCTGCTCTAGCATGGGTCTGTAGTGTTTATGGGTTTCTCATCGCATTTAATGCTGTAACGTTTGCTTTCAGGCAAAGCCTAATTCACAGAAAACATCAGCCGGTGCCCTTGACTTTAAGCGACTTTGGGTTTTGCCTGGCAATGTTTTGACTTCTCGGGTGGCCCTGTTCTCCGCCCGACACAACACGACTCCTTGCTGATCCCTACCGCTCCCGCGGGACAGGGGTTATTTCCAGCAGGCTTCAGGCCCCGTGCGCCACAGCGTGCAGATGGGAGAAACCTTTCCAAAAAGCAGCCTTTGCCCTCATTTGGACAGGACGATCGCTGAGGCTGCAAAGCAGCTGATGGATTCTGATGTATTTAGCACTCAGGTGACTGTTGCCTCTATTAAAAATAGCAGTTCCCAAGGCTCGGCGTGCCAGCCCGTGGGGGTCAGGGGTAGTCCTGCCCGGGGCCAGCCCGGAGCAGTGCTGAGCACAGCTCGCTCAGGTCGCTTTCATCGTTCTCCTCCGGCTCGCTGCTGGAGTTGGAGGGGTTGCTGCTGGGCAAGCTGTGGCCAGAGCCTGTCCTCAGAGATGCTTGCCCCTTCGGGTCGGTGCTCAGCGCCAACGCATCCTGGAGGCACAGGCTGCCTGCGCAGGCAGGAGTTCTCTGGTAGCTTGGCTGGGAGTAATTCCTCTGGCTGAAAAACTGCCCTAGCAGAGATTTCTGGAGGGTTGTTTGCAGGCTTTCACAAGTCCTCTGCTTTGTGCTCAGCTGGGTGTAATGCAAATCCAACTGCAGGACCACGTCCGCCTGGAAGGGGAGAGCAAAGGATGCAAAGTGAATCGGAGACTGAGACTTGAAGCAGAGCTTTTTCGCTGTTGCCACTGTCAACGAAAATGACAGACTTGGCTGGCTGTTCTGCAGGCTCACAGCCCCATGCTGTGGCGTGATGGAGCAAAGCTACTGCCAGAGAAAATGAGCCGTTACTTACGCTCATGGCGTTTGCAGGCCTCAGCCATGGTTTCTGGATTTCAGGACTTAGCCTGAAATCAGACCACGTCACTTGAGGTCTCATCAGCCTGGTCAAGGCACTCTGACCGAGAGCATCACCCCCAGGACGCTGGCAGGGAAGAGGAGAGCAGGAGGGGAGAGGGACTGCACCCAGGCAAGCTGCACCCATGCAAGGAATGGCACGACATCCGTCCTGGCCCTGGCACAGGACTGCTGCACACATGAGAGGAAAGCATGCAAGGGAAGGGATATGAACGACTTAAATAAAACACACATCACACAGTAAAAGCCAACAGTTTTAAACTGCAGTGCTCCACAGGGATCCATTTGCAGCCTAGCGCTATTTCAGATTTTTATGAAAAGATGGTGAGGAAATCAGAAAATAACCATATTCATGGCAGCCAAATCCCTGAATGTGAACCCCTAGCACAGGGCTGTGCCTGAGATGCCTGGCTGTACAAAGCAGGGAGATGTATAATGGAGCAAGAAGATTTTGACAGGCAATGCAGGGTCCAGGTCTCACGTCTGCACTTAAAAGCAATGCTGAACGCTTGGGAAGGGTTCAGAAAAGAGCTCCAGGAACAATCAAGGACTGAAAAAGCTGCCATATGCTGAGGCACATCACGCACTTAGCAAACGGAGCTTGTTGTAGGCAGATCCAGGCAGCAGCTCGAGAGCAACTTTCGGCGTGAGCCTGTGTGGAGCAGAGCAGATAAGCAGCTGACAAGATCTGCTAGCTGGGTGTTAGAGGGGGAAAAAAAACAGTCAAATGAGAAACAAGGTGCACACTGCTATTTGGGGAGACTTAATCTGCTGGAAGAGACAAGCCAGGGGACTAGCAATTCTGCCTCTCTTGTGGTCTTTAAATAGTTCGAGCGACTTTTGAAGTGGGCCAAAGAGGCATAGCTTGGATCAGGCTTGGTAGTGTCACCCTGACAGAAGAAGATAAACCCTCCCGCTGCTTGAGATCCTGGCCAGCCCATGAGCCCACCTCTCAGGCAAGCACACAGCCTAGTGAGACATCCTTCATCTGAAATATTTGGGCTAGTCTTATCTCCCCTAGGCTGACACAGGCAAAGAACAGCCTCCCTAGCCAGGCAGCACAGAAAAACAGAGAGAACCAAGAGAAAGAGGATGGCTTTTGTGCCTTGAAGATCAACAAGCTCCTCTAACATCAGTCTGGATGTTACCCTGACACAGGCATGCCAAGCATCATCCTCATGGTGTCACAAGACATGCAGTCAGAGGGGCACATCCAGCTTGAGCCTGTGGGGATGGGGAGTACCAGTTACATGAGGGTGCAGGAAAACTGTGGAAATTTGCACCTGGCAGCACTCTACCTGAATTTTCTGTAGTCCACAGAGCTGGAAGACACAGTCCAGCTCCTCCCGCTTGTACACAGAGGCGAGCAGAGACTCCACTTGGTCCAGGCGGCTCTCTTTCAAGGTGGCCACATCGTCCCTCTCCTGGGTCAGGAAAACAAGAGTAAATGCAAGGAAATTTCAGCATCAGCCTGGGCATGGAGGCGCAACTGCCCATCAAACATGCTGCTTCTCTGTACACAGCAGTGCCCAGGGCTGGCCTGTGCCCTTCACACTTTGGCTGGTGGAAATGCTGCATACCCTAATGGAAGTACTACAGAGTGCAAGCAACAGAAATACAGAGATTTTACACACTCGCCTTCTGCATGTCAATGGAAAGAGCTAGTTAAACATTCCCTGAGCACATCTACTGGGAAAACTGTGGTAGAATGGGCCTTGCAGCAGAGCAGATAGCAGCAACAGCCAATATCACAACCACCTGTAGCGTAAGTGGTATGTCAAGGAGGGAGCAAGTTTTCTGAGAGCATAGCTGGAGGAAGTTCTGAGTTGTGCTGGGGGCCAAGTTAGCACCCCCCCCCCATCTACAGAACTGTTAATCTTGCTGAATTACTCAAACTTATCCAAAACAGCTCTGTCTCTATGAGATCCTCTTCAGTAATGACTGTATCTTGGAGTTGCTAATAGCACAAGAAGGGACAAAGGAATAAGAGCCTTATGAAATAGCATCTCACTTTAGATTTGAGGCTTCTAGGACAGGTGACAGCCCACAGTCCACCAGCCCCTTCCATGAGGAGGCACTTCCCTCTGCCAGCTGGCTCTGGCAACTACCACAGCGTGATCCTGCTGGCCTGGCTTGGCCAACACCAGGATGTCCTGGCCTGGCTTTGGCTGTAGGAGCTGAGCAGCCTGGGCAGGCTTACTGCAGCCGCAGATAAAGCCGGTGGTGTGCGAGGAGGGTTTGAGCCTTGCAAAACTTTCTCGCTGCTGGCAGGAGAAGTTGCACTGGGCATGCTGATGAAGGAGGCTGTTAAGACACTGCAGGGAGGCAGAGGTTAGAGAAGCCCTGGGAGCTCTTGCTAGACTTTACAGACCTTCCCTGAATGGCTGCCTGCAAGAGGCCAAAGCAATTTGTTTCTGGTCAGGAGAATACTCGGAGTAGAAGCTAAAATGTTGAATTCCAAATGCTGGCTGGGATCTGCAGGCATCAGGTCACCCCTGCTTGCAAGGCTGGCAGAACAGGAGTAAACACCATTGCTGGTCCAGTAGGTCCACTGGAGGCAGGCTGAAGAAATAGCATTTCTCTCTGTACAAAGCAAAGCCAAATCCCATCTCTGCACTTGGCAACTCATTACTGGAAAGATAAATTGGAGGGAGCTTAGGGCAGTGAATGGAGCTGGCAGAAAAGGAAATGGCTGTGCCAACAAGGGGAGGACACAGTTCACATGGGGATGGAGCAGCTCTCCTGCTCAGGGAGCCTCATCGCGGTTCCTTCCACCAGCCCGGACTGTGCCCGAAACGGGAGACAAGCTGCAACACAGAGCACTTTCTGCAAATGAACACTGCCCTCTCCTGCCCTCTCCTTCCCTGCCTCACTGCATCAGGTACCTGCTCCCAGCTACCCTGATGCCGTCACTGCTATGCTGAGCCCAGCAGCCAGGTTAAACTAAACCTGGAGACCGAAGAGAGAGGCACAAAGCAGATCAGCCTGGATGCTACTAACGCAGGGCTTTAGCAGGAGGACTGCAAAAAGGAGCAGAGTGGCCCTACTACATCCAGCCAGCTCCATCCTCCAGCTCATGCTTAAGGAGGGACAGGATGTGCATGCTGCCAGCCCTACCCAGGGTGAGCCTACCCTGCCAGCCTCCTGTGATGGGAAAATTGGCGACTTTCCCAGTCAAAGGTGGTGCCTGTGCTTTCTGGACTCTTATGAAGGTGTCAAAGTTATTTTTGAACCCTGCTAGACTTGTAATATCCATGACATCCTAATCACTAGGAGGAAAATGGTCCATGGCCAGAAGTCCTCCTCAGTCACCCCACCACTAGTCCCCTCTCTTCCCCATATCTGATGATGCCGTAGCACTCTCCTCCAACCTTCTCTGTAGCTGCCTCATTGCTGTTTCCGCACACGTCTTTTGACTTCTGCAGTCCTGCCTTCCCCTGGTGCATCCTCTCTCCTGCAACCTCTCCAAGAGTGGCTCCTCCGGGGATCCATCAGCCTGTCAGAGCTGGGGTTGGGCCACATTCCCTCTTGTCTCCTTGCAGGCACGGATGTGCTCTGGATCAGATGACCTCTAACTGCTTTTGCAATTGTGTTAGCAGCCTTTGCAGACACTGTGAATCTTCAGTGATTAACATCACAATTGGGTTTACACTAGCAGGGCAGGGATGCTCAGATCTGTGGTAATGCACTGGATTCTTCTCCCAAACGTCTGTTTATTGCTCTGCAATTTGGAGCCCCTTGAGGTTGGGCCGCCCTTTTTTTCAGCCTAAGAAATACATACCTAGTGTACTACAGACGTGACTAGCACAAATATAACATCCCATCCCAAGTTAAACCACAGCTCATGAAAAGCCAAGCAGCATCAGGAAGTTTGGATGGGGTGAACCACACAGCCTCCCTGAGTGGGATGAAGCCAGTCCCAAGCATTGAACATCCGAAATAGACATGCCGTTTCTCTCTGGCACAGACCTGGGACCATCCTGATGGGAAGGAGCAAATGCTCAGCACTGTGGGGAAATGCCCAAAGTCCCTTCAGCATCCACACCGGGAGGATCTCCCACCGGCCCAAGAGATTAAATGACTGCATCATTAAACGATTTTGGATTCAACAGCCAGCCACGTGTTGCCAACCTGCTTCTGCAAGCAAGGTTGAGCCTCCGTCCTATTCCTGAGGCTAGGACCCTCACCACTGGCATATGGACCCTAAAGGAGAAGGGACCAAAGGCATCATGTGGCCCAAACAACACAGATTTCGTGACACGCATCACGCCTGACAGATACATGTCCACATGCTCTAAGGGATCCACATGGGTGGTGATTCTGCAACACCCTTAGGCAAAACCCCTCCCAGACATTCACTTTTTTTACCATGAAAACGTCCACTCTGGATCTTCCTTACTGCAATTCAAACCATGACTTCCTTCCACATTGGAAACAACTTTTTATATATTTGAAGGCCCCCTATCCACCAATTTTTGCTTGTCTTGCCTAAACCACAATTTTCTTGCTCCTTCCTTTTATTACTTTGGATGCGCTTTAGTTGGCACACTTTCTTCCATAAAGCATGGACTCAAAACTGCACCCAGTGCTCCAGCCTCAGCAACAGCAAGAAGAGCCAGAGAGGATCTCACACAAATCTCAGAGCTCCTGTTTACAACCTTGGCACAGTTTCTGCCCTGCTTTTGTTGCACCAGCTGTTGTGGACTTAGACCAGAACCGGTACCCGACTTGTTTCCCACCCCATGCTTACGCTACTGCTCATTCCTGCCCACATGCAGGAACTTGCATCTGCTGAATAACAGACTTGGCCTCAGACTGCATCTCCAGTTTATCCAAACCCTTCTAAAATCTAACCCTGTCTTTTACCACCCTGCAGAGATGCCCAGTGTTACAGCATCTGCGTATTTAATAAGCGCATACTATGGCACATCACTGAGGTCATTAGTGAAAATAGAGATCAATCCCACAGCCCTGGTTTTCCAAAAGAAACAACATATTCAATCACCCTCAGAGTAGGAAAGTTTTCTCTTAGTTTCAAATGGAATTTCCTGTGTTTCAGTTTGTGCCCATTGCCTCTGGTCCTGGCAGGGGGCACCACTGTGCCTGGCTCCATCCTCTTTGCACCCTCCCTGCAGGTACTTATATACATTGATGAGATCCTCCTGAGCCTTCTCTTCTCCAGGATGAAAAGTCTCAGCTCTCTCAGCCTTTCCTCATAGAAGAGATGCTCCAGCCCCTTTGTCTGCATTTCGATGCAGAAGGCTATCAGGTTATCAGGCATGGCTTCCCCTTTGTAATCTATACTGACTGCTCCCAGTCTCCTTCTTGTCCTTGCTGTGTTTGGAAATGGCTTCAGGGATTATTGGCTCCATCACCTTCCCAGGGATCAAGGTGAGGCTGACCAGCCTGTAGCTCCCTAGATCTTCGCTCCTGCCCTTCTGGAAGGCAGGAGTGACACTGGCTTTCTTCCAGGCCTCAGGAAGACCACGATGAACTGATGGAGAGTGGCCTCACAGTCTCATCACCAGCTCTCTCGGCAGTCGTGGGTGCACCCCATCAGGTTCCATGGATTGGTGAACACCCAGTTTGTTTAAGTGCTCCCTGACCTGGTACTCCTCCTCCAGGTGTAAGTTTTCCTTGTTCCAGACCTTCCCCCTAGTCTCAGGGGTCTGGAAGTCCTGAAGGCTGGTCTGACTAGTAAAGACCGAGGTGAAGAAGGCATCAAGTACCTCAGCCTTTTCCATGCCCTGTGTCACCAGCGACCCTGCCCCATTTAGCAGTAGGCCCATATTTCCTCTTGCTTTCCCTTTGCTGCCGATATACTTGTAGAAGCCCTTTTTGTTGCCACCAGATTCTGTTCCAGATGGGCTTTGGCTTTCCTAACCCCATGCCTACATGATTGAACCACATCTCTATAGTCCTACGTCACTTGCCCTTGCTTCCACCTCTTGCACACCTCCTTTTCATATGTGAGCTCGGTTAAGAGCCCCCTGCACATCCATGCAGGCCTCCTTCCACCTTTGCTTGACTCCCTGTTCATCAGGATCCTTGAAAATCCACTGGCTCTCCTGGACCTCTTGTTTTCCAGGGCTGTGTACCACAGGAACACAGCTGTCCAGCCTAGTAACCTTAACGACATCCACCTGGGCAAGGAGCGACCTAATCTCAAGGGATCAATCAAAGCCCCAACATGTGAGATTCAAAGCCCCTTGGCTGACAGCAACTCGTTATCCACAAGTATCTGCACTCTGCTAAATTCCCAGCCTCGATAGCCTCCTGTGCAAATGACTTCCACAATCTAATTACAGTACATGCAGGCAAGTATTTCCTTCCATTAGTCTCCTTTATCATTTCTGGCTGTGTAGAAGTCAGGAAATGGATAAAAGGATTTTCTAAATTAATTTTGTAGTCAATTCATAATTATTTATAAATATTTCCCCATGGTGGAACGCATTTTTTTATGAAGATGATGCCCAGGAATTGGCATGGCCAAAGTTTTGGCTAGCCCAGAGTTTCAGATATTCTAAACAAATCAGGGAAAGGGTGGCTGGAGAGCCCATTAGGTCAAACAGCTCCAGCTCAAGTGACTTGAAAGCAAGGAGCTCCAACATAAAAGTTTTTAAAAAGTAAGCGTTGAAACAGTAGAGGGCAGGAAAATGGGAATGCCTTAGCTCTCAGCATCATTCTTTTGTACTTATGTCCTAGAGCAGCCTCTTTCTCTGAAGAAAGTGCTTGTCAAGTAAAAATGCAAGCCAGGCAAGACATAGGATAGGAGAGAACACTACCACTGGACACCTAAAGAAAATGGATCAATGCTAGAAAATCCCATCACAATTATCTCTGGCAAGACCTACAGCAAGCCCAGGCTCTCTGCTTAAGTCACTTTGATAAGCAGAATGCGGCAAATGGTGGGAAAAGTACCATTTCATCAACCAAACGGCTCCCTGGGTTCATTCCCCAGGGCTTACAACATGCACCTCACATCGAGCCTGTTTTTGTTGGCCTTCAGCCTCCAGCTCCTGCATCTCAGCAAGGCAAGTGTAGTTCAGGCGGTCCCCCAGCTCGCCTCAGCACTCCCAAGGAGGGTTGGCACAGTGAGGATGCAGCCAGCTTGCCCAGATCCTGCAAGCAGCCAGATGCCCTCCTGCAGACACCCGTGCACCTCTCTGTGGTCCCACAGGAGAGAGTGGGTGGCCTCGCTGTGGATGTCTAACTTGGGGGCAGATGAATTGCAACCCGGTGGATGTGCTGCCATGTCAGCAGACACCACTGGAGGTCAGTGTGAGCTAGCACCGCCGGAGTAGGACAGGGACGGGGATCCTACTGCCCTGGCTATACTGGGGTCCCTTTTTGGTCTCCCCAGTCCCTCCTGAGACAGCTTTGGACACAGGAGCAAGCAGCTAAGTCCTCCTTTCTCCACAATCGCTGATGTGGGGTGGATGCACACAAACACATGCAGACACCCGTGATTTTCATGCGTGCTTAGGGAGCTCACAAGGGGAAATGATGCTCCGGCTTGGTAATGGGCAGGATCAGGCTCCGGACCTCCCGCTGGACGCACCGTGCTGCATCAGTGACCACAACGTACTTAGGGTCAGCGTCCCTCCACGAGCAACAAGGGCTGAAAAATCCACCACAGTCACGCTACGCTTCAGCAAAAGGACTACAGAAAATGAGGAAGATGGTTAGCAAAAAGGAGCAGCAAATTACATCCTTAGAAGTGGCATGGAGACCACCAGAAAAGACCACGCTGGGCACGTGGTCTACTAGGAAAGGTGTGAGAAAGGGTGCAAGGAAGCTGGTACGGCTCAACAGGGAAGAACTATATTGTTGCATTAAGATATATTAGCACAGTGGGCTAAGAAGGCATGAGTCAAAAAGCCAGATCTGTTTCCAAACACGGAAGACAGAAAGGCTCTTCACCTCAATCAGATTAAATGCAATAATTTAATCAGGCAGGCCAGAAACCAGTCTGAGGTCTAACTGGTTAAAGGCATCAAAACTGGCACCAAATCCTTTCTCCGATGCATTAGGAGCAAGGCAGGCAGTCTGTGGGGCACTGACACATGGAAGGAGCACCCAAAGAGGTGTTTGCAGAGAGGATTATTTTCATCAGAGGTAGCAGAGGAGGAGATCCTTTTCCACGTGAGTCCAGCCTTTCCCAGCCCTCAGGACCCCTTGGGCTCACCCTAACCACCCTCCCAACTCTGCCCTGGGGAAAGGAGCCTGGCGGGAATTCAGGTGAAGGGGACCAGCCAGAGGACTCACGGTGGACTGGCAGAGCAGGAGGCGGGTGTCAGTGACGTGGGCTGGGGGGGGCCGCAGCTTGGCACACACATACATCATGTTGGAGAAGAGCCGGTGGAAGCGGAGCTCCACCTGTGCCCCGCAGGGGAAGGTCACCATTTTGCTCAGCGGCTCTGGAAGGGAAAGCCGAGAGTGGTTAGCTCCTTGGAGGGTCCTGCTGACACCTTCCTGCAGACCAGTGTCCCTGAGGGGTATGGGGACCCCCAGCCCTCTTCTCCCCCCAACCCAGTAGCCCTCCTTGCGCCTTGCATGGCTCACCGTAGCCACGTCCCCAGCGCTCAGCAGCTGCTCCCGAGGGACAGATCGGGTCTGTCAGGGACCGGGCTTCCTTCAGAGTGTGTTTGATCTCCATCACCTGCTTCCCAGTGACCAAGGGATCCCGGCCGATGTCTGGGGGAGAGAGTTTGGAGGCGCAAGGGTCACTCCAGGTTCCTTATTTATCTCCTTGCCTTTCAGACCCTACCTGAACATCTCCATACTGCTGCCAGGTTACTGAAAGCTCACATGGGGCACAGCCGGTGATTTGGTTTTTAGGGAGGGATGGCTGGCTGGCTGGGATGGGGTGGCATGGAGCCACTTGGTTTCTGCTGCTATCTTTTCTCACCCCTGCTACTGAAGCAAGTGGTTTCTAGCTCATCCCTTACCTTCTAACACATCCTCGAGCATATGTGTAACCTTCTTCTGTTGCAGAATATGTTTCTTCAGATATTTCATGAAGATCCCAGAGCTGAACTCCCCGTCCTGCAACTCATAGGCTTCTGCATCTTCACTCCTGCAAGAGTAAGGACTCATCCTCACATTTCTGCAAAGGGCAGGAAGCCCTGGGGGTTAGTCAGGGCTTCCTGACCCCATCCAGACTCTGCAGGCTGAGTCCGAGTTATCTCCTCAGGCAATGACGCAAAGTGCTTGGTTTTGGCGCAGGAGAGGGTGCGAAGGGCACGGGATGGGAAAAAGCAGCAGAGGTGAATGGGAGAGGAGAGTCCAGCCTCTTTTGCCAGCCTAAGTGGGTGAAAGCAGTTGAAAATCCAGCAGAAGTGGCACTGGAGCAGTAAGCAACATTCACCATCTCAGGAGGCTCTAGGTGACCTGCTCATAGCACATGCACCTTGGGAATCAGGCTCAGGCCTAGAAGGACAGATGACAGGAGCTGATGCCACCTTCACGCATGACCTGTAACTGATGCACAGGCTGCCACTAGTGATGTCAGGAGGAAGGAAAGAAGTGCCTGGACTCTAGAGATGGAGGGCGAGAGCCAGAGGAAACACGAGAGAAGCCGTCTCAAGCCTCCAAAGCCACCACACATGAAGGGATGCGAGGAGATATAGCTGTGCCAGCATTTGGTCCTGTGTCACAGTGTGGGGACGGGAAAATGCACTTACGTGGCGTAGCCATAAACAGTATTGCCCCAGGGCTCCAGCGGCTGTACCTGGGAGAGGGCACACTCCGGGTTGTACCTTGAAGAGGAGACGAAGGCACGAGTTAGTGTTGAGGACATCTGTCAGCATGTGCCTGGATGGGACAGAGCCCGTGTGCTCCACCAAGTCAATCTCCTATGGATGGCAGTAAGATCAACCCTCATGTCAAATATAACCACCCATATTACTTGGGCAGCAACAGAGGCTAAAGCTAGGCATCCTACAAAGAACACAAACCACAGGGAAATGAGTAGACAGGGCCAGCTTTGACCTATCTGCACTGGTGAGCTGCTCCCTGCCCTGCAAGCAAGCCTGGAGCTGTGGGTGCAACCATGCCTCCTCCCTGCTGAGGCTGGTTTTTCACAAATCCAGGCAGCAGCACAGTGCAGAGAACATATGGGTTCACTGTGGCCCAAGGAACGACTGTCCCTAGAGAAGTTAGAGGCGTGCATATAGCATGGCTACGGCTCAGCCACCTGTCCCAGGGGTCTGAGGTACCCCACAGGTCCCTTCCAGACCATGCACATACCTTCTGCCCCAGGAAACCAAAGCATACTACAGCTGACACACCTCCAGATCTCACTGAAAGATGGGATCAGGGGACACACCCAGGTCTCAAAGCCCAAAACTGCTCCCGGCACCCTGGTCTAGATGCAGCTCAATGAGCACAGACCCTGTTATTTCCAAAATCAGGTAGATCTGGGGTGACAGTCCTGGTTTCCACCAAAAAAGATATCACGGTTGCACTTAATAGCCAAGCCTTGCCCATCTGACTGCAGACAGCCTGAACAGCATGGGGACCAGCAGCCTCCAGTTTACACCAGTGACTTGGAGCTGTTCCCCATCGCACAGGAATAAGAGCCAGGCACAGAGGCAGCGTTATTCTGTTAATCAATTCCAGCACAGTTTCCTGGGGCTGAAGCTGGCACGCAAAGGAAAGCAGAAGGCATGGGTGTATCGTCAGCAGCCAGCACGTTACCTACTGCTGCTGGTGCAGTCTGGAAATGTTTAATGGCAGTATGCATCTGGCTTGTGTAAATTTTCTAAAGATGATCAGAAGAGAAAGGAAAAGGAGATATGCTTCTAAATATGAACGTTGAGCAGAGAGATTTATCCACTCCTCAGCTGCTCCTAAGTGAATGCAGAAATCTGGGATTCCAGGTCCAAGGAGAAAAGAGGCATGGGATCCCAAAATAAGTCGAGGTCCTGTTGTCCCTATGCTGGGGACATCTACGCAATGCTGCACAGACATGAGTTGGTGCAAACCTTTTGTGATGGTACCAGCAGGCATCCACAGCTCCGGCAAGGCCAGCTAGTGCCTGCACTGGAAACGCTGGCTGCGATCCCCTGCCCCAGCAGAAGACAAACTTCAGCAGTGGCATTTCCAGACCGTGACCGAACACAGGGAGAAGCCTGACAGCGGAGAAGGTGGCAGTGCTCCCTCCTGCTCCAGACCCAAAAAAAGTCTCAGTTACACAGCACATCTCATGCAATCTGTCTCTGATCTGCATCCCAGATAGGAGATGGTGTCCTCCTTCTGTCCTAAGCGGCACATGCTAGAAACCCTCATAAATCAGGGAATTCCTGGAAGAGGCAATCGCATCCACCCAAAATCAGCACATAAATGTACGAGGCTACACACAGGCTCTGTGTTCCTGGTTTCTCCTATGCTGAAGCTGAACATCTGCTACCACTTGGCAAAGGGGGACGTGTTTCTCATTGCCTTGGCATTTCTGATGCCAACATATGGGGTGAAGAGATACTCCGGGTGAGATCCCTCTTAGCACAGACACAGCTCCTCCCGGTTCATGTACGGCTGAGCAAACTGTCGACAGACTTGCAGCATCAGTCCAACCAAAAGGACGTTGGGAAAGGGGGCCCCAGGAGCCTTGTTTTACAGAGCAGTGTAAACACAAGCAACTATGAAATCCAGATGCTTTGCTGAGCTGAAACGGTGACTTCTCAAGAAAAATAAGCTCAGGAGAGAGCTTCTACAGCGATCCCCCATGAGCCCGGGGATAACACCTACTGCAGTAAGCGCTGTGCTTGCTGTGGGAAAGGGGAGGAAAGAAGTGTGAGGTTTAGGGGAGGAGAGAGAAAAACAGCTGCACAACCATGCCTAAACATCACAGGAGTTCTCACACTGCATCCTTCTCCTGAAGCACCATTAAGATTCCACTGAGCTCAGAAACCGCTGGCAACGCCAAGAAAGGAGACAGCAGCTCAAAAGCTATTTCACAGATTGTCACCGCTTGCGTTAGCAATCCCTGTGCAACCTCCACATCACCACGCTGCCTCCCCATCACACACTGCCCTCAGATGGGCTACCAGCAGCCCAGAGGCACACTAGCCCAGCTCCACCAGTGCATCCATGAAAGCCAGGTGCTCCTGCTCAGCTGCAAGCTGCTCCCTGCCTGGTATTGTGCTGGGGAGAGCAGCAAGGTGCTGCCACATGTGCTGGGGGGGCGGGCATTTGACAGTGCAGGGAAGCAACACGCTCTGCTCTCAGCAGCGGTGGTGAGGAAGAACGGAGAAAGGGGATGCTTCACTATGGGGCATTCAGGGCAGGTATCAAGGGACATCAAGCTCCAGCAAGGCTGGCAACTCAGAGCTGCGGGAGCAGCGTTAAGTCCCAGGGTAGCCAGCTTGTAAGCTATTCAAAGTGAGCGTTCCCACCTCTGCAGCTAAAAGACATCAAAGATTTAACATCTTTCCAGGGGCTGGCAGCTCTTTCAGGGCAGCGGTATCAAAATCCCTGTTGTCTTTCTGGTTCTTAATGCATGAACCACAGAAGGAAGAGGGAGACTTTCCTGCATTTTCCCTCCAGGTCTTTTCTGACCTGTAAATCTGCCTCAGAAGACTGAAATAAATTACCTTATGACAGCTTCTACTGGAATAGTCTACCTACCTCTGCTGAAAATGGGCAAGCAGTAATTTTCTGCAGCCCACAAGCTGCAGGATAGAGTTCTGCAGGCCAAGGGAGGATGATGGGCTTTCCACAGACAGAGAGAAAAAGCTGATCTCTGACCTCAGCAGCAGCCTGGGTCTCACTTCATGATATGACCACTTCAGAGCATTTAAGGCCAGTAAAAAACAAGTAGCACAGCTTAAAATATTTTCCCCATCATGTTGCACTCTTCTCACTGAGATGTTAACAAAAATGCAACCAGAAGAGAGGTGAGCTAAACAGTCCCAGCCTGAGCATGTGGGCAACACGTACCATGAAAGTACGACGTCAGCAAGATGCTGCTACAGCCTGCCAGGTCAGGTGGGGTTCAGTGCAGGGGGTTGAAACACAAAAAGACAAACCCTATGCTGAGTTTCAGCCAACAATTTATGCCAGGGCAGAGCCATCCCTCCGCAGGCTTTAGGCGACTTGCCTGTATTTGCCAGGCTTCTTCACCCTGAAAAATCAAGGGAGGGTCTCCAGCCCCTTGTCTCCAGCAGACCTCGGGCAGCGTCTGAGGCTCTCTGCACCTAATACGTGACCAACTGGTCTTCCCAGGACATCCTGCAAGACCTGTCTTGCTGATTTTATGACACAGTCCGATAAACTTTGACAGAGGCCTGGGCTCAGCAGCACAACAGGAGACATGTCCCCGGCAATCCACGGGAACACCCTACGTGGTTGTGTAGAAGCCCACTGCTGAAGCGGGGGCTGAGGCTGGCAGCTGTTTCCCCCGACCCCTCAAAACACCATGCTTTGCCCATCCCGGGCGAGGACGGGGAAAGAGCACCCTACCATTTCCTGCAGGTGTCCAGCAGGATGAGATTCAGGGCCGTCTGCTGCTGCTGCATCTTCTGGAGGATCCTTTGCACGCTGATGCAGTTCTCAGGGGCGTAGGGTTGCGGAGCGTCAACAGGGACCATGTAGTTCCTCCCCGAATGTTCGTACCCATGCCCGGCATAGTAGAATATAGCTGGGAATGGGGAGAGGAGAGGATGAGCCATGACGCGAACCTGCAGGTGGGTAACAAGCTCCCTGTGGCCACGTCCCACCTCCTGTCCTGAAGGGATACTGGTGCAGGGCAGACCTAGACCAGAAGCACCTATGAAACTGGAGCTACACTGACCTCACAATTTTGGCTTTTTTCCAGTCCGTTCCCTTCAGCAGAGTTGGAAGCAGCCCTGAGAGGCTCTCCTGTACTTGTGGTTCCCAGCACTGTTTGTCAGGAGACCCCAAAGTCACCGGGTTTACATGTTTCCGTAACCATCTGTGCTACAATACCTAAGGTCGGCATCTGCCAGGCTGAATACCACTTTTGCACAAAGATTCGGTCAATCAGCTCTTTGCAAGAATATGAAAACAGACAAAGTATTTTACCATGATGAAAAATATATTAACAGCCTTTTAAATGAGACGCTCCTCAGCTTTCCAGTTTTGGAGGAGAGACTAGCAATGGACTAGCCAATGGGAAACTCTCCAGATTTCAAAGGTCTGCCTGTATTTACACACCTATAAGCTGGTGAAAAATGAGACAGAGACAGAGAGAGACGAGTTCTCCAGATGTCCAGAACACGTGGACCACGTGCTTCAACAACCTCAGACCAGATACCAGCCCTGTAAGGCAGGAGAGGAGTCAGACTCATCCAGGTGTTGGTGGGAAGTCCAATACCCAACAAGAATTTTGGTTTTGAGTTTTATTCTTAAGCATGTGAAACTTAGTAATGGTTTCTGCCTTCACAAGAGATGGCAACACAGAGACATCCAGCTTGCAAAGCCAGCGCTGAGGAGGTCGGCATGGCCCAAGCTGGTGCCTCCCTCCAACCCCTGTGTTTGGCAAAGGGCTTTCCTCCTGCACAGGGACCCCCACGGGGGCTGTAGCTTCCCGAAAGGAAACTGCACGCTGGCTGGCTACCCATTCCCAGCACCAGCGCTGCTGCTTGGGGGATGCTGGTGAAAGCCACCTCGGGGAACTGAAATGGGTTAAAAATAGCTCTGGAAGGTGACGCAAACAGTTGCACTACCGCAACTGAGGGACAGCGAAGAACAAGAGGTCAGAAATGGGAACAAGTGGCTAAGAGGCAAAAGGAGGAGAAATTCTTCAGTCAGATTTGCTGCCAAAGCCTACACTTCCTCGAGTAACCTCTCTTCTATTTTTCCTGTACTGTTCCTGCCCTGTAGTTCACAGGACAGTCGCTTTGATCTCTAATACTGCAAGGGATGCAGTGAATGGGGCAGGAGCTGAAGGACTGAAAGCATGATCTGATCGTATGGAGGACAGAAAGCATGATCTCATAGCAAAAAAGGCTTCAAGTCACCCTGGGTTTCCATTCTCAGAGGATGATGGAAAGTTACTCAAATGGCTGTTTTCACAGGTGCCCACAAGGTTTGGGTTCCTCTTCTTGTGGATCGCCAGCCAAAGATAGCGGGCTCTGATTGGCAGAAGTTTTAACTTTCATAACTTGCAAATCAGAGCCACAAACCCTCCCCTGAGACTATAAAAGAGTATAAAACAGGAAGCCTTCTAGAAAAATCAGATGCAGGCACTTCAGGTTTGGCCCCTCAAGTCATCAAGCACTGATGACTTTCGTCCCTCTGCCCCTCCTCCTGTACGTGAAAGGAAGGTGATGACATGCGTTACCAGGCAGCGTCACTGACACTTGGAAAAAACTGAAATGTTACAGAAAAGCCCATAAAGAATGATTCAGTCATTAAATTTTCCAACTTTTGAGGTCTTGTTGTGCGCCCTGAATGCACCAAGTGCTCCCTATGCTATATAAACCACAGAGACTCGTGTTCAAGTCAAAGAGGACATGAGTTTCACATCAGCTGAGCAAGTTTGCAAACCTCTCCTGGACTTAATCTCTCCTCCTGAACAGGAGAGTCAACAATTTGCCTAGAGAAGGAAAGAGTTTTTTTCTTCTGAGCTAACACTCCACTGCTCTTCCCACATCTTGTGAGTCAAAACTGCTGATCAGAGACAAGCTTCCGAGTACCAAATTAAAAAGGGGAAGCTCCAGGCACTGCTTATAATACACGAAATGTCAGCATGCAGCTTAATTAAGGCATGACGGCATATTCCTAGTATTTCACTCGCAACTTTCTGCTCTTGTTGCATTTCTGACATTTTTTTGACTCGGGACTTTTTAGGACGCCCAAAATAACATCCGGGGACATTCCTCATTCGCTTGAGGGTTGCATAATTAGACCGCTCAAGCAATGTTTTGGGGCCTTCAAAAATCCTCTGCAGCTTTTCTAAGAGGAGATCTGCAGGAAAAGCAGCCAGATAAGCCTTCATCTCCATATGGTGAATTAAAGAAGCCTTTGGATCACCTTGAACGTGCAGCCATACAATATTCCTGTGCCTGAAAACAAAGCCAGTTTTTGCTCTGGGCTTGTGAAATCTCAGAGAAGGTTCAATAGTAAGAAGGACAAAGTACTGAACTGGGGCAGATAAACCCAGGCAGCATTTTGGCTGGGGCTGCGTACTAGTTGAGTGGCAAGCCTGGAGATAAGGGCCTACGGTCACAGCAGGACACCATGCTGAAAATGAGCCAGCATTGACTGGGGACAGAGCTACGCTAGCAGATGCAGGATCCCCAGGGAAGCTGTCACCACTCTCCTTAGCCCCGAGTAGACCCCGCTTAGATCCTGTGTCCAGTTTTAGGGACCTCAGTTCAAGAGGAAGGTGGAGAAGCTGGAAAAAGGCCAGCAGATGCTACCAAAATGTTGGGGCCCAGGGCCTAGGAGGAGAGGGGGAAGGAGCTGGGCTGGGATGGTCTGGAGACGTGGAGGCAGAGGAAGGTCTAATAACAGCCTACAGTTCTAGAAGGGCAGCTACAGAGACAACAAAGCCCAACTCTCCTCGTTGGCGTGGACCATACAACATGGGGCAACGAGCACCAATCCATGGATAGTCATGTTTGACAGGAGGAAAGACTTCCCTGAAGAGTGGTGCAGCCTGGGACGGGCAGGTGGATGAGTGGGGGGCTCCATGCCTGGAAGTCTTCACAACCTGGTAAGGAGAGCCACGACCAACCCTGACCTTGTGTTGGTGACTCCAAAGTCCCTTCCCACCAACCCCTGTAGGAGCGTAAATCACAGACAGGTCAGTAAGGACACGCAAGAAAAGGCCAGCCATGCAGAGAGCTCCGCGATAAGAAAGAGGGCGGAGGTCAAGCACATCTTCAGCTCTTACCAGCATCCTGAAGCTAAATAAACTCTAGAAGCAACAACAAGCACCATGCTCAAACACTAACCTGCATGGCTACATCTTGTCTTCTGATTTGCACCAGCAGAAAGATGCATGAATGCCCCAGCATCTCCACTGCTGGAGTTAAACTTCAGAAGACAGCTGGCCTCACTTCTCGGGCATGCTGACAGGTGTGTCTGTGTTAGACCACAGCCTCTCACTTCAGCCCAGTGACAGTCTTTCATCAGTCAGCCCTCTCCTCCCAGCTCCCTGCTTCGCTCTGTATGTCTACGCAAAGCTCTCTAGGCTTCAGCTGTGGTGGTTGCTACACAGGAGATGGCACCTCCAGGTTCCTTGAGCAAGAAAAAACAGGTAGAAGCACCAGGATGCTTCTGTGCAGGTGCATGTCTGACACACACACATGGATGTACAGGACCGGCTATCACAGGCACCCCTGGGGTCTTTGTAGTTTTAACAGGCTGCCTAGGTTGTTCCTGGAGGTGCTGTTTCACCACTATCTTACCACGCATATGAGTTAAGTGAATCGTAAACCTCTCAGCCGGTTCTAGATGTTTATCCTGGAGCTAGGGCCTTGAAAAATTGATATATAGGGTTTAGGAGGAGTTTTAGCTTCTTGTAAATGTGCATTTTTATTAATAAGATGAGTTAGTTTCAATGATTTGTACTTCACCTTGTTCTTTTAATTTTATGTAAGGAAAACAGCTGAAGAAGTGCTGGAAGATACATCACAGAGAGAGGCACCACACTTCAGACAGAGAAACCCTGAGGCAATCAGCAGGTAGACTGACCCAACGCCCCACCATTAAGTCTGGATGCCACCAATTAGAGCAAGAGTCCTGAACTCAATCATGCTGCTGGGACCAGCCTGTGCTGGGGTTCACTGCCTCCAAACAATAGACCACTCAGCTTACAAAGCTGTAAAGAAAACCACCATCCGGAGCAGGCTATGCCTAACAAACACTTGAGGCTTATCAAGGTTCAGTAACTCAGCTGTTAATGTTTTCCCTGCCAGCGCACAAAATCAATTTTGCCAGGAAGGATCAGTGGCCACAAATGCAGAAAAGCACTAGAAGTTGAAATAAGGCATGACAGCATGGAAGGTTTGCCGTTTCCAAACCTTTTTTCTCCCCAATGCTTACAAAAACAAGGGAAGCACCACGGATAAAATGCCATTTGGTCCTCATGCGCCACGGATAGAGGGTAGGAACGGCAGCACTGTGGGAAAAGCATAGCAGCCCCCAGGGATGACTGAGACACAAGGGGATTTCAGAGAGCAACCACAAAAGGAAGCTGCAAGTGAAGTCATAGGAACATGCTGTCATCAGATGACACGTTCAACTGGAGTGGCAACAACCGTGTACTGCCCTTTCCCGCCAGCTCAGCTTCCCCGAGCGAGGCAGTGCTTCCCGGAACGAGGTGGCTTTGCAGCATTTCACTTGTGGCCATGTCCCTATCCATTGCACAACCTCCAAACCTCACGGCTGAGCGCCGGGCTGGAACTGGCTCACGCTGACTTTCACTGAGTGCCCTGGTATGCCATGCAGCTGGGAGGGTGGTGAAGATAACCCTCATGCTGAGGTTTGGAAGCAAAAAAACCCCCAAACATCTGCAAGGTGTTTTCAGGGTATCCGTAGGGCTGGGAGAACCTCAGAAACCCCAAAGAAGCAACTTTCACCACCAAATTTGAACACTTGCTTTAAGATCCACAAGATCTGCTGGTTGGTTTTGTGTTTGAGGAAGGCTTCCTGCTGAGGACAGTGTGTGGTAAGCTCAAAGCCCAACCTCAAAGCCATCTGTGGGTGGGAATGCTCTTCTGCAAAAAGGCTGTCGGAGGCCCAAATTAGACCATCAGGAAAGAGAACCAAGGAGGTCATGGCCAGCTATAGCAGTCACAGCTCAAAAGGAGCTCCCCTCCTCACAGAGGAGAGTGGTGGGGGTAATCAACAGTCAATCTCCTCAATTTTGTCATCTAAGGCAAAATCAAACACCTTCTCCCATTTGCCATCAGAAGCGCTGGCTCCCCAAAACCTCAGCGTGAGACCATGCTGTTGGAGTTGGTGGTGAGCCAGGTGATGGAGAAACACCTACTTTGCCTGCCTGTAATCTGGCCAAAACTGAACAGCGTTTATCTAGGGAATTCTGCCAAGCCTGGCACCGCAGCAGGCTCTGCTGCAGGTCTCCCTTGCCCCCTGCAAAGGAAAGTTCAATTTCTTCTCTTTTAATTCAACAGCTGTTCAGAAAATCACCAAATCCCTGCTCTTCCCTGGCATCGACCGCTGCTACCCGCACATCAGCTGCTGCCTGCTCAGCACTGGCAGGTAGCTGGGCTGGTTTCCCTTACCATAGACTCCCTTCCCCAGGAGCTGCAGGAACCGACTGACCGCTGTTACCATCTCAGCCTTGTTCAGATCCAGAAGGGAGACAACCTGGAAGCCCAGCTGCTCCAGAAGACGACTCAGCTCAAACACATCCGTGACGGGAGCCATCAGGTTGGGGTGATGCTGGTAGCGGTTGTTGCCCACTAAAAGTGCTATCTTGCCTGTAGCTAAAAGAAACACCAAGTGACAAAGCTGTAAACGCTCAGCAGGAGGGAAGGTCTCACCTCCTTCTGTTGGAGTGAAGATACAGGAAATCTTTTCTTACACCTAGGCAGGAAGGATAGACCCTACACTGCCACAAGCCTGGAGTGCCCTCCAGAAAGCCCTTGGATTTCTGAACACTTTGACAAAATACACAAACCATCATTTTGAAAGAAAGACTTGAAAAGCTTTCACTTGACAGCCAAAATCCCAGGAGTGCAGGAGGATCTGTGCTACTGAGGTTATTCAGCACCTGCCCTAGCATGACCGCAGGTCTTGCGTGCTGGTGGTGCCTGGGAGGGGGATGCACTGAGCCAGACTAAGACGTCCTTTCCCCGATGGGGCTGAAGGAGAGAAACCTTGGGCTCCTGCTTTCATTTTAGGCCCACCTTCCACTGTAGGAAAACCAGATTTATGGCACTCAGCAGTGGTGGGAGCAAGGAGCTTTGCCTTGCTCCAAGGAGGTACTTCAAGGAAGGAAATAGGTGTCATGTGCAACAACACTTTTAAACTCATTTGGCAGGCACAGAGGTCAAGGCTGGGTTACTCATTTGGAATAATCTTACTCTACTTGCTGAGACTGATCAGGGCTTGGCAGGGGATGGGACTCATCCTGTGCCTTGCAGCTCTGATCCCAAAAGCACAGAGCCCGTGACAATATGGGCACAAAGGGTTAAACTGGTCTCTGCAGGAAAAGCACTCGTATGCCCTGTCCTGCCAACCACCCTGGAGCCTGGCTTTTAATTAAGGGAGTAATTGCTCAATAAGAAAAGGTGACAGCACTCACCAAAAAACTTTTCAGAGCGACACGTACCTGGAAAAGAAAGAGGGAAATGATAAGCCTGTGCCCAGCACCCCAGTGCTACCTCCCATCGCAGGTCTGAAACCTGCTCCAACATCCCCCAGCAATGCAAAGCTGGATCAAACACTGCGGAGCGTCTGCACAAGCAACACTTCTCGGGCAAGTTCTTCATAGCCTGATTGCTAACCTTAAAGACACTGGTCAGGTGATTTTAGGAGGATTTATGAAATCCTGAGCAGCTGGGAAGCAAAGCCTGGAGAAGGAGCAGGCCAGGGGAAGGAGGGCCAGCACGGAGGAGCCCATAGCCATCAGCAGGTCTGCGCTACGCCTATCAGCCCTGCTTGGGCTGCCGTGCTTCCCAAGGTGACTTGCCTGCTCCCTCGCTGCAGCGAAAGCAAAGAAAACTCAAGGTCAACGTAAGCTTCAAAATAGACAGCTTCTCCCCATGAGTGGTCAGTGCAGAGGAAGCCGCTTGTTTGCCTTTGATTGCGATAATATTCCCATCACCCTGCTTTGCCTTTCCCCACCTTTTAGCACCCCAAATGTGACTCACTTTTGTGAGCTCCACAAGCTCCCCTTCCCAAGAGCTCCCAGCCTCTTAAAATCATCATTATCCTAACAGCTCCAGCTTTTCTTATTTAAATTAAAAAAAAAAAATCCAGCCCAGGAGAAAACCCTAAAACCCTACAGGTTCTAAAAGAAATTAAGCGCATATTTTTAACTGCATAAATCTCACGGGTCTAGAAGACCTTCAGCACCTGAACCGGTGTTGCTCATGCACCAGGGATACCTGGAAAGCCATCAGAACAAGCCCATTCATCCTTTTCTGCCTCTGACAGAGCCACCTGTCGCATGTTAAAGTTATTCAGCTGTAATATTTTGAACCCAACTCAATCTGGTGCCCCTTTCTCACTGCCTGTCCCCTCTGGATGCTGTTTTGCCAGCTGCGAGGAGGCAGGAAGAGTGCTCCCTGGCTATTCAGGACTAATTTGTACTCTGGAGCAATTTTAAAGCCAGCCTAAAAGGTGAGATGAGAAGCCTATGGCACAGAAAAATCTCTAGATGGAGTAAAGAGCCAGCAAAGCTAGCCCACGCTATTCCTGTTTCACAGCAGGGCAAAGGCAGAGGGCCAAAGTGGCCATCACACTGGAGGTGGAGCATGCCCAAGGCTCTAGGGACCCATCTTCTCCCTGGGATCTGTCAGCTCACGCAGCATCAGGCCTGGTCTGCCAGCCCAAGGGACCCGAACTTCCCGAAATAAACACCATCCTCTCCAGCTCTATGCATCTGAGCGCATCACTTCATCTCAGCAAGGCTGTAAATGAGTTTTAGCATAGGAGTTCGCTGCAATTTGGCCGAGGAGCTATTAAACCAGCACCTTGGCAAGGCAAGAAAACCACAGCAAGTATCTGAGAACACTCAGCCTGCCCTAATGTGGCAGGTTTCTGACAAACTGCAGGACCCAGCAGCATCCCACGCCGCAATACAGCGGATCACCGGGTTTTGGTTTTTTTCCTTTACAGACACCACTTTCCTCTGAACCCCATTATCAAGGAATCCTATTTATCAGGGTCTGACGGACGTCTGCGCCGGCTGCTCAGCATAGCTTGCGCAGCTCTGCTGAGATCATCGTATCCAGCATATCCAGAGTGTGAAATAGCGCTCTGCAGGCTGTTCCCGTGACAGCCTCCGCAGGACTGCCAGGACACTCCAGCTTCTCTGCAGAGCCCCATGCTACTTCTCTATTCCAAAGTGCCTTACCTTTGGCTCCCTGCAGAAGCAGTATTTAAAAACGGTGGCCTTTCTTTTTGTTAATAAAAGCGTGCAAGGTCCATCCAAGCCAGGGGAAGGTGCAAGTGTCAGAGCCATGCACCCTACTTCTAATCCCGTGCCCTGGAGCCCAGCTTCCCCTGCATCGATTGAGCCATAGGGTAACATGCCAGCACTGGGCTCCTTGTCCACCAGCCCGGCGCTTCCGGGCAACAGCACTAAATTCCTTTCTGCCCTCTAATTACTTTTCATGCTAGAAGGTGATTAGCAGCAAAGCAGACGTGGGTTGGCTCTGCTCACCTATGTGAATATCCACCGCGTTGGTCCAGTGCTCTCCATGGCTATTGGAGGCACAGCAGAGGTATGTGCCAGAGTCACTGATCTTTGCATGGGTGATCTAGACAGACCAAAAGTTAAATCACATTATTTATGGTGAAAGTTTGCAACCCCCTGCCGGTATCTGCCAAAGGCACCCATGTTCCTGGAACAAAATTCTTTTTTCTTGCTGTTCGCTGAGACCTCATTTTTTGCCTCATGTCATGGTTTAACCCCAGCCAGCAACTCAGCCCCACGCAGCCGCTCACTCACTTCCCCCCTCACCCAGTGGGATGGAGGAGAGAATTGGAAAAAAGATAAAGCTCGTGGGTTGAGATAGGAACAGTTTAATAGAACAGAAAGGAAGAAACTTAACAACAACAATAAAGCGACAATATAAACAAAAGGATTGGAATACACAAGACGAGTGATGCACAATGCAATTGCTCACCACTCCTTGACCGATGCCCAAGCAGTGCCCCTCCCCCAGCCAACTCTTCCCCAGTTTCTATACTGGGCATGACGTCCCATGGTATGGAATACCCCTTTGGCCAGTCTGGGCCAGCTCTCCTGGCTGTGTCCCCTCCCAACTTTCTTGTGCCCCTCCAGCCTTCTTGCTGGCTGGGTCTGAGAAGCTGAAAAGTCCCTGACTGAGTCTAAACACGACTTAGCAACACCTGAAAACATCAGGGGGTTATCAACATTCTTCTCATGCTAAACCCAAAGCAGAGCACTATACCAGCTACTAGGAAGACAATTAACTCTATCCCAGCTGAAACCAGGACACCTCACAAAGCCAAGATTTCCCGTGACTTCTGCCTTTCTAAGAAGCTCAGTAAGGCCACGCGCTAAGGTCCGCGGCTGACCCCAGCTTCTAGAGCGCAAGAATCCTCTGCCCCAATGCCTTCCCTTCTTTGTCCAGCAGCCCTGAAACCCTGTGTCATAGTCATACTCTGCCCCAAGAGCCATACTGGGAGAATGGTGTGTGGCCAGCATCAGAAGGTTGCCTGTTTTTCCTCTTAGGTGACATTTTCTAGATTTCTGATCATGCCCATTGCTCAATTTTGGCCAGTTTTCAACTCTTACCCATCTCTCTTCACACGGAACAAAAATCAGAACAGTACTGGCTGGCGAGGACCTCGGTGCTTCTCCAGCCCAGGCTCCTGCTCAGAGAGGAACTAAAGCCACCACTGGGTCAGGTTGGCCATGGCTTTGTCTAGTCAAGTACTGAAAACCTCCAAGGACAGAGCTCTCGCTGCCTTTCTGGCTCCAGTGCAGCACCACCCACCTCCAAATGAAGAATCCCTTCCAAAGCCCCAGCCTGAACCTCCCTGTGAAAAGTGCAATCTGAGGCCACTGCCCCCTACAATATCATCTACCACTACTGAGAAGAGATTGGATCTCTTGTCTTCGTTACCCTTCATGTGATGCCCCAGAAGAAAATCTGCCTTTCTTGCTTCAAGAAGACAGCAGTGATTTACATTCAGCCAGTGACCCAAAATAAACCCAGGCTTTTTGCTGTCTCCCTGACTCTTTTGTGTTGGAACTAACCACTTTTCCTTCTAGCTCTCCTGCAAGCAGACAGCACTCCCGCAGCTCCATCACTCCCCAGTCCCCTGCGCAGACATACAATAGCTGTTCTTGTGCCCCTGCTGCAAAAAGGCACGAGAGACGTGCTGAGAGCCCTTGACGCATCTATGAATTGGTTACTTCTTAGCGAAACATCCACAGCTTTGAAAGAAGCCCATAAAACTTATTCCCTCTTCACCTAGAGTCCTTCAGTCAGCTATCAAACCAAGAGGGGTGATACGTGGAGTGCTTTCTCACAACCCTGCAACGCGGCAGGGAAAGATGAGCAACAAGGAGGCTCCTCAAGGGCTGGAGGGATGGGGAGGACAGGCAAGGACAGACTGCTTTCTGCTGGCATTCACCTGATCACACAGATCAAAGCACGCCCAAGTCCTGACAGGCAGATACAAGCCAGGCTTAAGGACTGCCACCTCTCATGTTCAGGATGACAATAACACAATTTTCAGCAGTCTCTCCAAGGCTTCTGAGGCTCTCCCACGCCCACCATCCAGCAACAAGCTTCTCCCATCACCCACCTCAGCAGCCAAAGTTTCTGAACTATCCCAAGGCAACATTACCCAGAGTTTTTTTTTCTTCTGGTGTTCCAGCAGGTTCCCATTCCGGTACCACTGGTAGCTGGGGGCTGGGACCCCCATGGCAGCACACTGCAGCTGTAGCGGCTTCCCCACCTCCACCCTCTGCTCGGTGGGGTTGAGCACAATGACCGGTTCTCCTTGCCAGAGCCGAGGGGGCAGTCCTGTAAAGCAGCAACACAGAATTGGTCCTTGCTCCTCAAGGACAGAAAACAACGGTCATTTCTTCCCCCTGTATAAGAGCCTGTGCGTATTGCCAGAAAGCGAGCTTTTTCCACCTGCACCAAGAGATGCTGTCCCACAGGATGGCTGCGGCTGCAGCATCACCACTGTACCCTTCTGCTTTGGGAGCAGGGAATCTTTGAGAGCAACACCCGCGACAGTAAATGACACACCAAAGCCCTGCCTCTGGCTTCCCAAACCTGATGCTTGTCCTTTCCTGTCAAGGGCAGGACAAGCACAACGTGCTGAGGTCAGCCACACCTGGAGTTACTTTTGCTCAGCTTTGAAATAGCCAGATTGCCTCTTCCAGTCCCTCTGCCCAACACAAACCAGCAAACGCCCACTGTAACTCCGGGAAACCCACGGTGAGTGATCAGCAGGAGGAGCAGGTAGATACAGCCGGGGTTACTGGGACCGTGACAGGGACCTGAACCATCCAGAGGATGGATGCAGAGGTCTGGCTTAGGCCTGCAGGCTCACATCGCTGGAGCAATCCTTCTGTATTGTGATTTTCAAGCTGGGAGGACACATTGCCCCAGGAACTGCACAGGATCACTGTTGCAAGGATGGGCAAAGCGTAAAATACAGAAAACCTAGAAGACACGCTCATACCTCTGGCGACACACTGATGGACCTCCACCTTCACCCAGTCAGAGAAGATGGCATTTCTGTTGAGATCATTGATTCTGCAGGTGTAGAGTTGGGTCTGCTGTGCAGTGATGGGCAAGTCTTGCTTGGTGGCACCAGGAATCTGGTGGCAGACAGACTAAAAGGAAAACACAGGCAGTGGGCAGCGAGTCCCCTCTCATCACTGGTAGTAGAAGGCACCAGCAGTCCCCTCGTAAGTGCAGAAAAAGGGGAAATCCCTGGATTCCTCCCCTCCTCCAGCTGCAGCAATGCGGGAGAAAGAGCTTTTTCCGTTGCACGCTCCTCCCGCCCCAGCATCTGCAGAAGCCCTGAGCATGGACACGCACCCTATCCCCCTCTCCTTCCAGCCTCCTGGTTCCCACCAGGTCGGGTGCAGAGGGCCAGCTCCATCGCTGCGGGCAGGGACCCAGCCTGGTGCCACAGCCAGGGCCACCTCTGCTCCCACCGTTACCTGGTGCTGACAAAACCACTGGTACTGCAGCGACGTGCGTCCTTCGGCTCTGCACCGCAGGGTGAAGGAGTATCCCACGGGGACGGAGACGGAGACCGGCTGCTCCGTGATCACAATGGCTGTGGAGAAACAGGAGGTGGAAACAACCCAGCGGGCGCAGCCCCGGGCTTCGCTCCCAGCCGGTGGCCGGGCACGCTGAGCTGCAAGAGGGGGGCCCCGGCACCCATCCCGGGAGGAAGGGAGATTTGGAAACACAGAGATGCTTGGCCTCCCGTGCCCAGGGGAGGCCACGGGGCTTTTCTGGGTGCTCTCTCGGGGCCCAAACGCACGGCCGCT
>JAVKLA010000002.1:149023-195668 GCA_034782735.1 Sagittarius serpentarius | reverse complement strand
GGGCTCGCCCCGCCGGGCCCTCGCTGGCCTCTACGGGCGGGGAACGGACAGCGTCGAGGGGGTGGAGGAGGCCGAGAGCGCGGCCTGGGCCTCCCGGCCCGACCGGCGCAGCTACCTGCTAGCCATCCGGCCCAAGAACAGGTGAGGGCGGCCGGGCCGGGAGGGCGGCCGGGCCGGGAGGGCGGGGGTGGGAAGGGGCTGGTGCGAGGTGGGTGCCCGGGGACGGGGAGACGTTTCAAAGGCAGGTGGAGGAGCGAGGCAGCGGGCAAGCGGGGAGAAGCTGTCTGGAGGCAAAGCGGGAGGAGAGCAGGCTGGCAGCGGCCCAAGCTGTAAGGCAATACCCTGGCCCCAGACGGACCGAGGCGACGGCCAAGCTGGAGGCGGCGTGGTCGCCTGGGCCTTTCCCTCCCCGGAGATCTTCTCCAGGGTGGAAGAACCAAGCGACGGCTTGGGCTCTCCAGAAGAGCTCATTCGCTGCCGGCCGGCCCCAGAAAAGGGCTGTGGGTTTTCTGCGGTTGTTGCCGGGGCAGGAGTTGTCAGCATCGGACATCGTTTTGTAGCAGGGCAGGTGTGCTAAGTCAATGGCCTGGCTGTGAAATCCTGACGGACACAAGCTTCCGAGTCTCTCAACTCAAACTTGTGTCCAGGGTACTGCGCTGACCTTCCTGCCTTCATTGTAGTGAAGGCGCTTGCGCTATCGACACCAGATTCTGAGCAAGGGGCCCGCTGCGTGTGTGCCTTATCTTATTGCCAAAAAGGTATTTCTACAATGTAGATATGGGCCGAGCGGCAATGAGGACAGCATTCCTGGGTCAGAAATGGCCTTAGGCAGGGGGTCTGTGGTAGGAATAAGGCTTTGTTTGCACGGGAGAACGTATGATAAACATGTTGTCAACTGAGACTGTCTGAGGTTAGCAAATACAAGGCAACGTGCCAGCAAAGGCATAGGTGTTTGTGATTGTGTTAGTCGTTCAAAATAAAGCCTATAAATTGCTTTGAATTCACTAGGAATGCTCTTCAGTCTGTAAGCTCTTGAAACAAGTGTGCCTCTTCGCTGTTGATGATTTATAAATAATCCATTTCCAGCATGTCAAGCATTGATGCCTCAAAGAATCAGAGACGTAAAAATAAATACAGGACGAAAAGAGAAAGAAGTGCTGCCTGGAAGTTAGATGTTAAAGCTGGGGTAATGCCAAAGTTAAGGTGCCTTAATTCAGTTCCTTTGTGCTTGTATCATAGCGTGCGATCCAATTGCAGTCTGTCTGCATGCTGTGGCATCTTCAGTACCAACAAATGCCCGTACAGTGTCCACAACCAATTTGCGACCTCAGACCACGCCATGCAAAGGAAATCTGTAATCGAGTCCGATGAGTCCATTCTGCAGATTACAAGTAGAGAGTCTTTAATAAATAAAATGTTGAGATGTTTTTGTTGCTTATAGATTGACTTTTATTCCCCCGAGTATGTTCAAATTGCAGCTTTAATCAGTTTAACCAGAAAGGAGGGTTCATCAGTCCTGCAAGCAATACCTCCGGTGTTCCCAGCCTGCTTCCCCAAATCCCCAGAGTTTTCCTTAAGGCTGCTGAGGAATGCACAGAGTGATGTAGCACTCCCGTGCAGCAGGCCTGGTGTCTTCTGGCTGGGTCGATGCTGCAGCTCAGGCACGGTAAATCCAGCCTGTGTCTGCAAAGCTCTGAGTCCTGAACACCTTGAACTTGTCAGGCTAGTGCTGTGGGTGGGTGCACCCCAATTTCTATCCATGCTTTTGCAGGAGAAGGGACACTGTACTGCCACACTTAAATCAGCAGTGCATTCGGTTTCCACAAATTGTCCAGTCCTTTTTTCATCCCACTTATGTGCTTGGCCGTCAAAGCCTATGGCAAGGTAACTTCATTTTGCCTGTTAACTTCAGTGGCTGCCCCTTCTGTTGTAAGAAGCAGTGAATAAATATTCACTAAATAGCAAAACTGACCTTTCCCTGTGTTCATGACATCTTCCAGTTTCTCTAATGAGTTAGGGAGGAGTAATATAAAAGTCTCATTCCCTGCACGGCCCTGAGAGCACCAACGAAACTGTGGTGTTGTGTATGATGCAGGGCAAGGGCTTGAGTGAAGTGGGGCTTTTTGTCCTGTAATTAAATAATGTATTATAACAATTCTGGAAAGCAAGTGAGTAGAATGGTATAGCAAGAAGACTTTCAAAAAGCAATTATGAGTTTAATTAAATCTAGGAACATCTGGAGAGCTTACTTGGGAGAACTTGAAAAGCAAGATGAGTGACATGCCTAACAGCAGATAACATTCAGCAATTCTTTTTGATGCAGAACATATTTGAATTTGGTGGGTCTGGAGCTAAGAAAAGTATGGGACAAGTGATGCAGAATTGTGGTGGGAAGCTGCTGTGGTGGTTAGAAAGCAAAAATGGATATTCTGATCCGAAGAAAGTGTGTTATCCGAAGAAAGTGTGTTTTTTTCCAGGCTTCTCTGTTACTGTCTTTATATGTATTTCTAGAGTGTGTTTAACCGAAATATTTGCCTGTTCTCTTCATCCATTCTTAAAGCAGCAGAAAGTGTAGTGACATGGTAGAGGTACTTACAGACATGGAAATATCTTTTTGAAAAGAAACTGAGGTTAGGAATCCCTGCTTCTGGGGTGACTCATGAACATGTTTCACCTATATGCTTGCATTCACGGACCCTGTAGAGAGTAGTCTGGATGGTCTTACTTGGTCTCCCTAATCCTATAGGAGGAAAGGGATGGTGTGTAAATTAAAGGACACTAATTTGGAAACCAGTACATGCTTTTAATGATTTTTAACTTGTAGAATTTGTCAGAGGTGGTGCTGCAGGGGCCAAAAGAATAGAGGTGTTGAAAATGGCCGTAGAGAGAATATAATCCCTTTATTAAAGAGAGTATTCAGGATATTTACTTTTCGTGCCCTTGGGAACTGGTCTTTAGGAAGAATCTTCCCCGTGAGCAGACAGCTCAGTGACAAGAGATTACTGCGTTTCCTTCACCCATCTTTTAACATACCTGATAATGGAGAATGTGAGGAGCAGCTTGTGGCCATGGTGACTTGCCTTCTGCCCTGGCAGCTGACAGGACTTTTTTATTTTGGGGTAGGTTTGTTGTTTTTTTTTTTGTTTTGGTTTTTTTTGTTTTTTTTTAAATAAAACCTCTTCTGTCTCAAAGCATTTGACTATAATCACTTCACAACGTGAGAGGAGAAGCTGTCAGTCCTGTCCAGCATCTGCCTTAGCTGCATTCGTGCGCCACAACTTCAAAACATCTCTTTAGGTGTCCTTTTTGTAAGAACTAGGTGAGTCTGGAGAACGTCTTGTGCAGAGAGATGCCATTTTATGTAAAAACTTCATGGGTCCTAGCAAACTCCTCTGTTGGAAGTGATCTGCACCTCTCGTCTAATGCAGATGTCTGCTCCTCAGTCTCATTACAGCATTGCCTCCTTGCTTAAATATCTTTCTACTGTTATAGCTTCATCATATGCAGATATTTATAGAGTATAGTAACATTGCCTCTGATCTTTTCTTGGACGGCTGTCTCTGGTTGTGGTGGCAGTTGAGCTCGGGAGAGTGCCTTGCCACCTGGCTTTTCTGGCTAGAAACCCTTCCCAATCTTGTAGCTCTTGCACATAATATCAAATGAAGGTGAAAGATCTGTTACTATAATAAAGTGAGCTGAAAACTTGGGAGTACTTAGTTCCTGAAAAGCACGTTTAGCTTTCTTAGTTCGGAGGACTTCCCTCTTCAGCATTTGGGTATCTGTAACTTCTTATGGGACCTTGTGTTTGGCAACAAGTGGTGTAAATCCCTGATAAGAAACCAGCTGTGGCATCTGAGGGAACTTAGTCTGTTTGTCTTGTTGGATGGAAGTGTCCCAAACTCTGAAAGGTGGGACATTCAGTGCCTGCTGCAAAGACAAAAGTAAAGGCATGGATGGATTCATCTCCAGTCTTTAGGATCTCTAGGACAGGCATCTTTTCCCTCTTGGTGTAATTATCTGCACAGTGATGCCTTGTTTGAGTGGGGCTCCTTGGCAGTTGTGCACAGTGAATAATAATCCCAAACTGCCTTTTTCAGCCCCCTTTCTGAAGCCTCCTGTCCATATCTCCTAGAAAGTCAAGCAGAGCTGAGCATGTAGGCTGATGAGCCGATAACTTAGGCTGGAAGATCAAGATGTGGAGCTGGGCAAACAGTGCCCGTCAGGACCACTGTTAAAATACAGAATGTATCACATGTGTGAACTTTGCTCTTCTCTGGAACCCTCATAAATGGAGACATTGCCCAGGCCTGGGATCCCATCTGATTGCATGGAGCGGGGAATGTGATCTCCTCTGAAGGAGGCACCTCTTGTGCCACAGCAGAGGCAGTTTCCAGGAGACGGAATTAAAACCTGCTCTATTCTCACTCTGTTTCAGCAAGGGGAGGAAAGTCTCAGGTGAGTGAGGTTGTTAACTCACACGGACTCGGTCTCACACTTTACAGCATTGCCTAGTCCGAGAAGAGGAAGGCAGAAGAGCTGTTGCAAACAACTATATTTTCACCTTGCTTCTTTTCTAACCCACAGCCACAAAAATCTTCTGCACACAATGTTTTGCCAGGAAGATGTTAACTTTCCCGGGCGTCTCATTGTCCAATATTTGCTTTGCTTTCTTTTGTCCTTTCTCATTCCTTGATGTCTCTCAACTAGCTACCAGTTTAATTTGGACCATAAAGGCAGCAATAATTCAGAGTTAAAATACACAGATCTGAGCCATCTTCAGAGTGTTACAGAGGCTGATACAGGAACATGTAACTTAATTTATTGTTTTCCACCTTCTCTGTTAATGAAATCTAGCTCTAAATTGTTACATGCAAGTCTGTGTTCATCTCAGCTCAAAGTAAATTACCTGCAGAAAAAATGCCATATTTCTCCAGCTCTGACATCGATCTGTTTCGTGACCTTGACAAGCAAAGACTCAATACATCCGTTTTCCAGTCTGTAAAATAACAATGTCTTGTACAGCTCCGTAGCACTCACAGCTGCTTTATCACAGGATTGCTGATAATTACTGCCATGGTATATGAAACACAAACATACTCGTTCTGTGTATGCATGAAGTGCTTGATAAGAAGCGGGACACATGGCAGGAAAGAAGCCTTAAGCATAACCATATGTACACGAAAGCTTCATTGTTGGCTTTTAAATGTTGAAAATGGTTTGCTACTGACAGCTGAGAAGACATTCGGAGTGGCTTGTATTTGTCTCAAGTAGTATTAACCTTGGAGGCAGAGAAGTTCATACAAAATCTTATGCTTGGAAGTCTGCATGTGCAAAACATGCCCAATAATGTCACTGGTCAAAGTGCCAGCAAGAGGGAGCATCTGTAGGGGATTGCCGGGGCCATCTCCCTGTCCTGCTCCCAGGGTGGAAGAGCTGCCTGGTTCTTGGTGGGCTCTTCTGAGGAGCTTTTGTGCAATGCTCTTTCCATGAAAACTCAGAGGTCTCAGCTTTGCTGTCATTGACACGTTTTGCTGTTTACTTGCTGCATGGGACAGCTTGTGTGGCTCCCTTTTCATGCTGTGGAAGAACACTGAAATACACTAATGACTGCTGCACCTCAAGCAGATCAAGTCCATGTACTTGCACATGTGAGGATCAAGCCACTGTGAAGCCTATTTCAGGGTCTCCTGAGCTCTTGTCAACTTCCATATGAGGACATGAGCTGGAAGGAGGAAGATTTCTTTATCTCGGGGAGAAGAAACACAGAAAGAGGAGAATTTCATGCAGTGGTTGCATGAGAGGGTTAGAAAAGTTGCCAGATTTAAATTTTATGTTTTTCAAGCAGTTAACCTTTCAGTGCCAGTGGCATGATATACCAGCCATCAACCTGAGCAATATTTTTAGTGATTAAAAAAAGTGAGTGGTGTTGACAGTTCTACCTCCTGCTATTGCAGCAAGACTGATATTTGGCAAGTGCATGAAAAATGGGGAAGATGGTCTTCACTTAGGAAGAAAATTATGAGCAGTTGAAGGGCTAAAACCTTTGAGAGGATGATAAATATCCAAAGGTGTTTGAAAGCATCTGATAAAACAGAATTTAAAGAAGAATTGAGGCTGGTAGAAGGTACATAGTAGAGGGGTGTAATTCTACGGTCCAGTACAACAGCGGTTAATAACCAAACCTGTATTTTCAGGGCTAGCTTTTAACAAGCTGCACTTCACACTTCATAGATGCAAGGTGCCTGAGGAGGCTTTCCTCCCACTGATGCTGGACATGCCTGGAGCAGACCTCTCTGAGCTCCTCTTCTCCAATAGAGAGAAACCAGTACCTTTAGACCTTGATTCACTCACTTTAGTTGTGTTCCTCAGGTAAGATAAGCATTTGCCTTCATCCAGTAACTATAATGCCCCCAAGCCTGCTCGAGGGAGACACATCCGCTGCTGATGCTGCATTTCATTAGCAGAGTCCTGTACTGTGTGCTCTAACAAGCCTCTGGGAAGCTGAGGACACAAACAGCCCAGTCCCAGAGTATCAGACTAGGCATGCTGGGGTGTCTGTCGTGCCTTGCTTAAGAGTCCCACGTTTCCAAGGGGGTAGATTTCTGGTAGAGGGAGTAGAGGCTGATGTAGTTACGGCTGTATGCAACTATGCTGTGAACATAATTAAAATGAAGTGAAATGCCAGCTGCCTGCAGGCAGGGCTGTTCTAGCTGAAGCATTCACAATTTGATTTTGCTCTCTTTGGGTTTCAGTCTCTAGTCTGAAAAGCAAATTTTGCTTGGTTCCTTAGCATATTGAGGTTAAACTTTAGTTAATATGTGGATCTTTGTGGTGACGGCCTTTTTTATTGATAATATCAAGGCTTCTCAAGAGAGCCTCAGTCTGGTATTCAGCACTGTGTTTCAGGATGTGCAGTGAATAAAGCCTAGGTTGTATGCTCAACACTGGGGATTAAAAAAATGTACTAATGATGCTCATTGTTTGATCACATTAATGAGCACAAGGGGTTTGTGGCACAGGCACCCTTCACTCTGACTCTTGCTATTTGAGTGATTTTCTTTACATGAAAGGCAAGACACCTTCCCGTTTGTCTTATGCAAGAAAGCATGATTAAAACCACTCTTCTACCTACGCTGGCATTCTCCAGCAAGCATTTTAGGATCTTCCCTGCTGGCTTCTCAAGCAATGCCCAGGTCCTTAGTATTCCTGGAGGCTAAAGGGACGTTTTTCCCTTGCAGTGGTATGCAAAATGGTTTTGGGTTCATTTACTGTTGAAAACCTGGTGGTCGAGACTATTAAGCCCATGAGTTGTGTTTTCAGCTAGACGGAGCTTCCTGGGGGCAGCCCAGAGCACAGGGACACAGTGCATCCATGCTGCTGCCCCTAGGATCACCTAGGATGGCTGTGCTCGGGAGGGTCGCGGGGAGGAGGAAGCTCGATCCCTCTGTGAGGTCAAGGCAGGGCAAGAGCAGCTGGAGGTGCAGTTTGAGCTCTTTAAGCTGTTAAGGTGGCTGGGAGTGATGAGGACAAGCTGACGTGCTGGTCAGTAAGGCAGATAATGCAAAAGCATGCTTTTGCAGTGCTGGAGAAGACATGGGGCTCAAAGGGATGCCCCAGGTGGTGGGGCTCAGCTGGAAAGACAAAGTCCCTCTGACTTCTCGCATGGGCCAGCACAGCGCTTGCAAGATTGATTGGGTGGCTGATCCTCAGCCTGTTATGGTTAGTGTTATTCTTCCAGCTGGCTAACACCCGATCTGCTCATCCTCTGGCTGCATGAACAGCAGTTGGCACTGGGGAGTGATCAGGGTCATGCAGCTGGGTGTGGAAAGGGTGAAGCCGCTGCCAGAGGGGCAAGTGCCACCCGTGTTTGTTGGGTTAAAGCTACTCCTGAACGGCTGTCTAAAACTACTACTGTCTTTGCTGTCCTGATCTGAAGGAGAGGAGCCAGTGAGCTCTAAAGAGTACTGGGTTTTTTTCCCAATGCAAATATGCAATTATTTGTGTAAACTGTCAGGCCTTCAAGCTGAACTACTTTTTTTTTCTTATTATTTACATGGAGGTTCTGCCTCCACAGGTAGAAGTGCTGTATGGTTGGCAGCAGCAGTTTTCAGAGACCCTCTGTGGTCATTTTTAGGGCAAGACTTGAAGTCCTGCTGACTTCTGTGCAATTGAGACCTGCACAGAGCCTGGATGTGGTCATTTGGGTAGGAGACCTGAAGAGGTGCACCTTTCTGGGTTCTTCATGCCATCTTCTGTAGCATCATCATAAAGTACTGAAGCTTGATTGTTCAACGGTGGTCTTCAGTGCACAAGGCTGAGAAGGTTTGATCTGTCTGCACGTACCGATGTGGGAGTCTGACTTCTTATATCCCAAAGGGGATGTCTATGCTGCAGTCCTTTCTGAGGCTATATGGTGAGGTTGTTGCACAGGCGTAACTAATATGTATCTCAGTGTGATTAAACCACTGAACTTATGTGCTGTTGACTAGCTGGTACCTAGTTAGGCTTTTGATTGCCATGTGGGTGAGCTCAGGGTCTGAGGAACTGCTCCTCTGTGGGTCAATGCCAAGAGGTTATTACCTACAGCCTGCAAGGGGCTGCTGCCACAATATGGCAATGTGGCCTTTTGGCTAGGACACGAGTCCTTGAAGACACTCCTTTGGGAGAGCTGGTAGCCACTGGTAAGTAGCTCGTATGGGTGTCCCTTGTGTAGGACTTGAGTGTTTGATTTTTTTTTTTTTCCCTGAATTGGTTAATGTTATAACATGTTCCTGCAAAGAAAGCAAAACCTGTAGATTCTTGTAAAGTCTACTTCTTTTATTTTATTTTAATTTTTTGCCAGACCTTAGTGATTTGGTTGGCAAGCTGGAAAACGGTGTATAGTGACCAGAGAGTTTTCAGCTTCTTCAAAGAGCTGTCCTTGGAAGCACAGAGGGTGACCAGCTCAGGCCACCTGCTTGCCAGCAGAGAAGTGGGCTTGCAACGGTCTGTACTCCTGCCTGCCGTTTAATCGAACATCTCCCAGGGTGGAGTTGCCTGCTTTGAGCACAACGCTGCGGATGGTGCATGGAAGGCTCAGGTGCTGCTTCTTGGAAACCTACTTGTATAAATGTCCTTACACTTATTCTCTGCAGTTAACGATCATTTCATTTTTACAGCCTTTGATTTCAATTGACAATGTGGCTTGCTCGTCCTGGCAGTCAGCCTGAGTAAGGCAGCTGTACCTTCTTTTAATAGGAACTGTGACCTGTGCAAAACGACTCATCATTAATACATCTCTGTAACGGTTTGTTTCTTTCAGCTACTTTCCATGCTTCTCTATCTAATGGTTTTTATGCTGTTTTTTGCTTAGCTTATCAAGCAGCAGATTCTCTCCCTCCAGTTTAGGAAGGTAAAACTACATTGCATTAAACTGCTCTGACCAAACACTTTGCTGAATCTGACTGCACATGTTTAATTTGTAATGCTTTGGTACTAATCAATTAGTAGAGAGCCCTGAAGTGATCTAACAGCCTTATTCTGCATGATTGGATCCCTAATACTTGCTTGAACTGCAGACAGCAAAGTGAATGTTCATCATAATTCCTGTGTTAAGGTGCAAGAAATATTCCTCTTTCCTAGCCAAAGGATGGCTGTTCAGCTACTTCTTGATATTAAAGTGAGACTTCCATACAGAGACATTAAAAATTAGATGTGCCTGCCCTAAGACTTTCAAAGAAGAAATTTTCTTCTCCCCCTGCCATCCTGTGCTTTATTGTAAAGATCTTCATTCATTTGGACTCTGCCCTGAAATGCACTTACACAGTTGTACTTTGGCTTTGGCAAAATAACACATTTGGAAATCAGTTGGCATTACTGATTTGCTGCAGGAGCAGGTAGAAGGATGACCATGGAGGGAAGGGCCTCTCCAGAACACCCCTGTAGCTGTGGGACTGCTACCCAAAAAGTCAGGAAAAGAAAATCATGATGAAGAGGAATACACTTCTCAAATCTCCTTTTCCTGCAGACTGCTTTTGTATGGAAATCACTCTTTAATGTAAAAAGGCTACTGAATTGCCTGTGTTCTCTTCCTAGGCTCCAGGGCTTTTTCTGCAACAAAGATGCAGCTTCAGGAAGGCCGGGAGGAAGAGCGGCTTCTGCTTTGTATCAGATTTCTTGAATTTTCTGAATTACTGGTTTAGAAAGCAATTTGAATTGGACAAGTCTCCTTGCAGCTGGAGTGAGTCAGCTGAGAGCCCCACAGTGCTGCAGTCTCTAAATACCCGCTGTGACTAATACAATGGTTTCTTTGAAAGATCAAATAGAGCTTCCAGGGCTTCCTGCCAAGTGTACATGGGGCAAGTCTCCTCTGATTCACCTGCCGTGCCTGTGGAGCCCTCAGTTTCGGGTGACGCTGCTTTCCTAAACCATTCAGTAGCCTTTGCTGTATTTCACCTGATTGTGGGATTTGCACTGAATGGACCAGACTTATTCCTGGTGCTGCCTGCTGATACCGGTGGCATGGTACTGGGATTAAACTTGGTCCCGAGTGTCACTATGTGTGTGTGCATCAGTTCTTTTTTTAAGATGCTGATCTGGTTGCTCTCCTGCTGGGGTATGAAATGTTCATTGATGCTTGGGAAGTTCCTTATGTGGATCTAAAAGGCATTTACTGGTCTAGGGCTGGGGATCTGTATTGAAGGTGGCCATCAAAACCCTACCAGTAACTGCCTTGGTACTGGATTGTCTGCCTTGCTCTTTGGAAAATGGGAGTTTTTTCTCCTGGGATTGGAGTATAGAAAGGTTTCTCTGGTTTGAAACAGCTGTTGGCTCCCACAGCCCTTTCTTGGCCCTGTAGTTTTGTGAAGAGTTGCTTGCCAGGACCAATCTCCTCGGGACCGTTGATTTCCACAGAAAAGAGTCTGAGCTGTGGCATCTGTTTTTTACCCCATCCCACACGTGTGTTTGGATATAGACAGTGCTTATAGCCCTCGTTCAGTAGATGAGTCAAGTTTACAACAGCCCTAGCTGCCCCTGTCCCGTACCCTTACCCAACACAAAGTGTCTGGGAGCGGGGTGAGACTCCCGCTGCATCCCAGTTGTTTTTTTTACTCAGGGATTCATCTCCTTGCATCTCTTACAAACGCATTCTAGCAGGAAGTCAGAGTGAAAATCGTAGCACTGCAGCCTCCAGGTAAGTTTTCTGGGTGGATGAAACAGGCCTTCAGAGCATGTCGGTACACCTGACCTTGCTGGGTTCATGCTAAATGTGGGGGTTTTTTTGTTTTTCCCAAATAAGTCTACTTCCTCAGCGGGTAGAGCATGAGTAGCAGCACCACCAGCATCCTGCCTGCAAGCTGGGGCTGCTTGTGAGGCTGGGGTCCTCCTCGTGGAGCCCTCACCAAGTGCTCTGAGCCCTTCTGCTCATGGTGGGGCTGTGTCAGGAATGGTCTGGGGGTTTGTTCCACCTCTTTCATGTCTCTAGAAGCTGATCACTTGTTTAAGGAGTGTCTTTCACTGCTGAAAATGGTATAAGTAGAGCTGCCAGCTACCAGTTCTCTTGCAATATTTGCTGTTTCTCCTAAAATCCTTGCACTTGAGACCTTGGGGTCCTCTGTCCTAGTCTAAACATGTAGTGTTTTAATTGCAGAGGGGAAAAATGAAAGAAACAGCTCTTCCTTCCCAAGAGCCCCAGAGCACTATCTGAATGAAGACCAAACTTAGAATTAAATAGTTTTCCTTTATTTAAGAAAGCCCAGATCTTCTGGGGCCTCTCTTGGTGATGCTCCAACAGGGTTGGCAGTGCTGTATGAATATGGTGATTTATTGCTATGACTGAATAGTGCTTAAATGACTGGAGAATCTAAGGTCCATTTTTAAGCTTGATAGATTGCACTATTTGGATAGTTCTGGCTATTTGGGTGTCCCAGCCTGAACTTCGAGGTCAGTGCCTGAACTCATGGAGTATGTAGTATGAGTGCCTACCTGCAGCAGTGAGAGGTTAAACAGGGAATGGATGTCAGCTTCACATATAATTCCTGAGCTCAGAAAGCTGCAAGCCGGGCTCAAGGTCTCCTTCACTGAGCTGTCCCTACAGCAGGCAGCTTTTCTTAATTCAAAGCTTTCAAAGAGGGCTCTTGTGTTCTGGTGACATGTTCAGCTCACACTTGGCCTGAAATTACATATGAAGTCTTCACAAATAAAGTAAAATGCCAGTGAACAGAGCCATCAGTTGAAACACTGACGGTGCAGTACTGGGAATGCGAAGCTGACTTTGTTAGGGTCTTGCTTTGAGCCTGCTGGCTGATCAAAGAAATGTTCTGGTGTAATCAAGAACTAAAATGGTTCTTGACATTCATTACCCCAGTAACCATAAGGGCTAAGACAAAGGGAGTGTCTCTGAAATGACACTTTAAATTGACAGTCATCGTAGGAGTGGAAAAACAGTCAAATACCCTGACACTGGACTGGATGTGTGAACCACCTAGGGTAGGCATGATGGGAGGGAAGGAGAGCATTTACAACAAGAACTCAGGCTTCTGAGATGAGAGAGAAAGTGGACCCTTTGATTTTTCTAGTACTTTGATCTCTAAGAAATGCTTCTTGAATCTTCCAGGAGCACCTTCTGCGCAATCATTTCTCAGCTGACGGAGGAAACCCAGCCACTATTTGAAACCACTATCAAATCCCGTTCTGTGTCCGAGGACTCTGATGCTAAATTCACGTGCATAGTGACAGGTAACAGTGTCTTCAGTGAATAACCTGGTCCTGCCTAACTTGCTGAACTTGTGTTAGTTAAACTCTGCAGCAAGTGATAACAAAGCAATACGTTAACAAGACCGCTCTTGTCAGTCTGCCATGTAAAGATTCAGCAATTGCATGATGATTTCAACTTCAATTTAAGGGGGGAGGGAAACACCTGAGATGGTAAAGAGGCAAAGGCATAACCTAACATCTCGAACAAGGCAAATTAAAGACCAGAATATGGAATATGTTGGTTCCTGCTTGGGCCAGCTACATTTTATTGTCCTAATCTCTTCTTCTCTAATCCTGGACTCCATAACTCAGGAGTGTGCAGTTTTGAAGACTAAGGCTATCATACTGGAGCCAACTCTGGCTCTCTTTGCTGGCTGTAAATGGTTAGAGTGCAGCTGCATTTGCATCTGTGAAACTTGTGTGTCTGTCAACATCTGAAGTAAAAGCCGGTTTCTGCCCACAGAGCTAAAGTCTAACCTTGGGCAGGAAGGGGTTAGGCCAATAAGAGGAGGAGGCGGGGGCTGAAGAGGGCTGGTACTAAGGCATTGTGATGATGTGGCATGGCAGCACATTGGTATAAAGGCAAGCGGCTCCTTTGCTGATGAGCTTTTGTCCTTTAAATACAGGGGCTCCAAAACCTCTTTTTTGCATTGTACATACTTGTTTATGACTCTGTGATCCTTCCTGATGTTGCCATGTTAATTATTCCAACAGGTTACTCAGTGAGAGACATTAAACACGTTTATAAGTTTTGGAAGGAGGAGGGTATCTCCAGTGAGCCTCTTAGTCACAAGGACCAAGACTTTCCTAAGATTTAGGAAATCTTTTTTACCTTTAGAAACATGCTGTAAGTAAGCTATGCACCAGAAAACTCAGACTGAGCCCTTCAGAGAGCTGCTGGCTTTGAATTGTTAGCTTTTCTCTTACGGATTCACTTGTTTTGCAGGTCTGACTTTCTGAACTTGCAGGGGTACAACTAATCTATTGATTTTATTGCTGCTTAACTTCAGCAGACCACTTCCTGCTTTTAGGGCAAAAGTGGGCTGCTAGGGACATGCCTCCAAACCATGCCCTTCAGAGATTCATTAGAAGGGCTTTCTCAATTAAAGTTTTCTAAAAGCAAAAGCTTAGCATATTGTACGGTAGCATGGAACTTGCCGTTCTGCAAGGCATGAATGTCAGAGGTCAAAAAATGAGCGATGTTTAGGTATGTTAGGAAATCCTGAGTAATAGCAGATACAGTTCTCTCTCTACCTTCCCTTGCCTGAAAGTGTAGAAATGCTGCAGACTGAGAGCATGATTGCTTACTGCAAGGACATGCAGTAGCACTGCTCCCCCTTTCAGGATTTCTTGCACTTTTTGAAGTGCCTAGTCCTGCCTTCTCTCCCTAGCTTAGGTCTTCACCAGCTGCACCTTGAGGTTGACAGTTCCCTCTAACAAGCTTCGTCTCTTCCAAAGTCCAGATGGTACCATCAGCTCCATGTGGGCTCTGTCAAGGTGAGGTGCATTTGTGCAGCTGAGCTGTAGTTCACCATGAGACTAGATGGATGACAGGGTGGGAAATGCCCTGCACATGTGATGCCCAACATGCTCAGTTTCCTCTCAAGAGGAATGGGGAAGAGATACTTCAGTCAGCCCTACCAAGGAGGCCTTGTAAATGCAATGTCCATGTCCTTTCCAGCATCTCACCTGGGAAAGCTAGAGAAACTCTTCACTGTATATTGTGCAGGAGACATGCTGCCAAGGAATAACCTTCTCTGCTTGTACCACAATCAAAGTATCAATGTCTAGAGATGGGTCAGCTCTCTGTTCAGTCTGTAGCCCTTCCTGCAGTCCATCCTTGCTCTTGGTAGGCAGGATACTGCCTTCCAGTTTTGGATGACCTGCTGATGCTGTGTAGCACAACCTTGTGTATTACACCAAGTTGAAAACTTGACCTGATACTGTTCTCATTTTCTACTCAAGTGAAGGAAAGTGTCAAGTGAGCATCTTCAGCATGTCGCTTAGTGCAATATTTTTGTACCTGGTAAACTAGATTGGGGTATGTCTTTATGCACTTAAATTAATAAACTTAGAAAATCAGGAATTTTCATGGAAATATCCTTAAAAGCAGCCTGAATCACCTATGCCATATGGTCATCTCTTGCGTGTGGTCCTGTGGACTGCTTTAGGAGCTCAGATCTCTTTGGGAGAGAGGGGCACAAGGTGGAAAGCAAACTCTGACTGCAAAGTCTGATCAGTAGTTCAGATATCTTGTGCTGCCATGATGTTTACATTCAACTGGAAGATAGGAAGTGGTGGTTGCATCCCTGGCCAGTGACCAAGGTGGAACCAGCTCAGTCCCACAGCTGTGGCTGGAGTCCAGGGACACTTTGGTTCATAAACTTGCAGGAGGCAAAGGGCAGACTGTCACCTGCTCCTGTTTTGACTCTCAAGCCACAAATATGGATACATGACCTACAATAACATCTTAATATTTTTTTGCTGCTTCTTGACCAATAATGAGAGTTACAGGGTAGTCCTGCATCTGTGAATACCAGTGACTTGCTGGGCATGTCCTAGGGAGGCAGCAAGATGCAAGTGTTTGAAGAGCCAGTCTGCAAAATGTGCTGGGTGGTGCAGGCAAGAAAAAAACAAGTCAGGCAGAGGCAGGCTTCCTGATGCTCTTGGGTGGTTGCACAAACCCTCTTTTCCTCCTGTTGCCTAGTTCTGCCTGCTACTGGTGTCCCTAGTATGTCTGATTTGATTGTTTTGGGTCAAATCCTGCATCAGTTATGACGTGTTTTCTGTTTTAGACAAAATTAGTTCATCCTTTGTTCTCTGAGAGGTGTGAAAAAGGGAACGAGAACATTTCCATTTACGGTGCAGTTTCTTACAGAGCAGAGCGCATCCTACTTCTCTGCACCAAATGTTTTCCTTGATGGGTCTGTCTGGACTTCAGGATCTCAAGGGTCATCACACATCCTTCCCAGTGAGTGGATATTGGGCTCTCCAGAGAATGGCCCTTATTGGAGGTGCTACTACAAGGATTTACAACTTTTCTGTCATTTCTGTATAGCGTTGGCTGGGAAGGAGAGATGTTGGCTGATGAAATGTGGGGGCTTGGATGAAGGGGCCTGGGTCTGTGACTGCTTGTTAGGGAATGAGGCCAGCCAGGACAGGTCATGACTGGGTCTAGGCAAGACCACTCTTATGTCAATACCAGGTATTGCCCACTGTTGTACAGCTGCCTCTTCAGCACCATTTCAGCCCTCCTCAGGCAGGTTCAACCCCTCTGACCTGGCTATCCAAATCGTCAGCTCAGGAGCTTGGTCCCATCACTCCCTTCATGGGTCAGTGGTTGTGCTGAAGAAGCGTCCAGCCTGGTACCTCTCCCATGCTACGCAGGTGCTCGATCAGCGTCAGCATCTGCACTTTGTTGAGTTAGCACATCACCGGAGGGGATGGGAACAAAGCAACGTGCCAGAAACAGTCTGGTTTTATTGTAGGGCTACAGAGGAGAAAGGGCTTGGGGAAGAGAGTGGGGATAAGGAGAGTAGACAGTCACGTGCTTAGTGGATGAGGATTTTCATAAGCATAAATGAGTTCAACTTGTTGCACCTGTGGTGGCCCTCTTAGGGAAATGTTTGAAGGACAAGAGTGAAGTGCTTGGATGAAAGATGTCTGGAGAAATGCAGGGGCTGCGAGAAGGGTGGATGGGTGGGTTTGGGGATGGGGTAGTGAGTACAAGAGCAGAGAGAAGGCTCGTGGGAGAAGAGGGTGCCTGGGTTTGGGTCAGCCAGGGCAAGAGAGGGATGGAGAATGAGCACCGCTCGCTGGTTGGTGGCATGGGGAACTACTGCTCTTTAGTATCTGTCCCTCCTGTCAGCATTACTGCAAGCCTCCTTGTCTTCAGGTGATGGGGAGGTTTAAATCCATAAAGCCAGAAAGGATGAGATCTTACCATGACTTTTCCTCCCCAAAATGCCTGAAGCCCCCACTCCACATAGCTTGTCTAGAGCAGAAGCAGAAAACCATGGAGATTATGTGTAATTGTTCTAAACTCTTTCCACCTTCCCAAGTTTCAGAAGACTAACTCCCCCCCCAAAAAAATAAAAAAAAGAAAATTGCTGTAAACAGAGTTTCTCTGGTGATTTTGGATAGCTATTGCAAGATCTGTTTTGGATAAGGTCACCAAAGCTTTGAAGACTTCTCAGGCTTTAACAGCTTTGGGAAAAAAATGTTTGATCTGAACCTGGGAATCTCCATTAAAAAAAAGTCCTTGCTCAGAAAAGTCTCCTGGCTCCTGCAGTGGCTGGCTGTCATGCTGGAGCAATGCTGCTGGAAGACACGCTTCCCAATAAACTTTTGCTGTGCTCGAAGATGTGCAGTGGACGCCTGTCCTCCTTCCCAGGAATGCCCGGCACCGCTCTGTCTGCAGCTGCGGGGCACTCGCTGGTGGATGCAGGGGACCAGCTGCTGGCAAATCCCTCTCCGCACCAGCTGCACGGGGGGTCTGCGGGAGTGACAGGTTTTGGAAGGGCGACTGCCTGGTTTATGAATGACTGCTCTGTCTTGCAACGTGCTTGTGCTAAGGGTGGTCATCCAGCACCCTGCAGCGTGGCAATGCCCGCCGATGGAACCCGTGGCTCAGTCACCCTGTCCCACCGGCACCCTTGAAACTTGCCTGTCACAGCAGCCAGGCAAGCTGTGGATGTTGTGGTTGCAGGGGATGCGATGCCTGCCTGCCACCCCCCCCCGCCCCAGACCAGGGGAATTTATTCACTCAGCAGCCTGAAGATGGATGTCTGCAGTGTCAGCAGCAGCTCCCCTCCCCAGCGGAGCGCAGGGCATGCCAGGGAGCCTTGTCCCTGCACAGGCATCTCTTCATCCCCTGCTTGGCTCGGTTTACAGCCCCTGGGGAGGGATGGCTGGTGTTTGAACAGGCAGCTGGGGCCACCTTTTCTTTGTGGGAGGTGGGAAGCCTTTCAGCATCCCTCTGCCTGCGGGTTTCCAGCCAGCACTTGCCTGTAAGCTCCCTTTCGCTGCAGGCTGGAGCATGCAGCAGGGGCTAGTCCCTCCTTGCCTGCGCCAGGTACAGCGCTAGCCCCCCTGGTAGGGAGGCAGGTAGCCTCAAGGACACAAGTGCTACAGGTCAAAGGGAGTTCAGGCTTAACAGGAGGAAAAGCCTTTCACTGAGGGACTGCACAGCTATAGAAATTGCAGTTCTTTCCGGCAGATGTCAGCTGGGAATGGGAATCAGCTGCAGAGGCCACAGGGGGACATCACAGGGCTTCTCGGAAACAATATGCTTGCAGTTCCTGGAATGAAGTGCTGCGATCGCTGTTCACAGATTATTAGGAAAATCTACCTGCCAGCTCCCTACGTTGTGAACCGTGGGGGCCTCCTGAAGGTCTTGCCTGCAGAACAGCCCTTGGGAAGGGTAGGATTGCTCTGGGCAAGGTGTGAGCTGTGCATGAAAATTGTTTTGTTCCTCATCCCTGGAGCAGAAAGAAACTGCCACAGGCTCATTCAGCCCAGGCTCCTGCTGCCAAGTACCATTAGTAGCTTATATTTACAGAAAATAAAAGGAGCAGAATCGATCCCTGGTGATCCCATCACTGGCAAACTCTTGTGGCCTCTTCCACTTAGCAGTTTCAGGTTCATTTGCTTCAGCCACAAGTATCTGAAGGCTTTGCACTTCTTCTAGGAACTGGTTTGGAGGGCCGGAGCAGCAGCGAAGAGCAGATCATGGCAAGTCGGGGACTGAAGGGGAGGATGGGGAGCCTTGCAGGAAGGGGTTCAGGAGAAAGCCATGACTTGGCTTCCTGCAGAAGAGGAGGAACAAGGCACTAACCAACAGAAAGCCAAAGCTGCCGATGGCAGCAATGGGAGAGGAACAAGGCAGCAAAGGATAGGAGAGATGTTTGGGCAGTGAGGATGGAGAGAGTAGGTGGCGGGGCTGTGCAGCGTAAGAGACCTCAGTGAGGAAAGGCAGATAATAGAGTAAAATCTGGTCTGTGGTGGCATCTGGGCTATGGGGATGGCTGTTCATGGAGGAGAGCAGGAAAGGAAAACTCTCCTGAGACTGTTTCCCCAACCCTGTCTGGTTCCAGTGGGCTAAGTCCCTTGAGGGGCCAGAGGACACTGGAGAGCCCCAGCAAGCAAGGGATGGAGACAGGGAGTGTACCAAAAGAGAAGACCGGGGTGGGGGGAACCAAGCAATACATGAGGAGGAGATGTGGCATTTGCTGCTTTTCTGGTCAAAGGCTTTTTGAATTGGCCAAAACCAGGGTGAATTCCTGCTGCGGAGTCTTTGCTTCCGGTCTTTCACTCCCGCCATGGGACCTTCATGGGAGTGGGCGTAAGCTGGGCTCAGGTATTGCTACAGGCTGCCAGCATCTCTGGCTGGTGGAAGTAGGAGGCTCCTCACCCTGGAGATGAAAAGGGTCCTGGTCAGCCCTGAAATCTGTGGGTTGGCAGCTGGGCGGTATGCAGGATAGGTAGGTAGTGCCTTGTCCCTGCTTTTTCTCTACTGCAGAGCCATTGAGTCTGGATGCTTTAGGTATTCCTGGAAAGCCCTTGCTGGCCCCATGCCAGGGCTGTCCATGAGAGCTGAGCCCCCGCTGCATTCAGGGGTGCTGGGGGCTGGTAGGGAGACCTTTGGGGACTGGCGGAGGTGAGCAGGGTGCCGGACTCCTTCACTTTGGCAGCACAGAAAGCCAGCAGGGGCATTTGCAGGAGATAAGCTTCGGATATCTGCCTTGGGGCTTCAAACAACTGTTGAGTGCATCAGCTTAAGCAGAGGCATGACATGATCATAGAAACTTTTATCCCATGCCCTGAGGGTCAGCTGGCTATGCTGGGAGCCCCATGTGAAGTACAGGAAGCAATGTGGGCCACTGGCTCAAGCAGTTTTCCCCTGAAAACTGCTCTTATTCTGAGCTAGAGCTGCTGTCGGCAGGAGATGAGGGCTGTGGATAGCACTGGTCCATGTGGGACACTAATGCTAATCCACCACCACTGTCGGTGGCAGGGAACATGGCTGCGTGCCTGGCCTGCTAGCCAGCCAGTCACACACGTCATGATGTCATTCTACTGAAAAGGCAGGTGACATCTGTTGTCAAGTGACATTTGTAGGACACCAAGATGCCTGTGATGCAATCAAGGTTGTTTCTGTTCAATGGAAACTTTTGGATCAGCTTACAGGCTCTGACACTTAGCGAAATGCTGTGAGCTCCATGGAGGGGCGAGTGCCTGTTTTCTAACCTTAGCCTTAGTCTCATCAAAACATGCCTCTTCATATAAAAGTGACAGTATGCTCACCTTCTCCTCTCAGCCAGTGTTACAGGACACGATCGTGTGATCCAGTCCCCTCTGTTCAGGAATGAAGTGCTGGGATTTTTTTCTCAAAAATAGCCCTATTCCTAGGAGTGATAAAAGACTTGGATAAGCCCGTCAGGTTTCCACTCACAATACTTTTTCTGCTGTGTGATTTAAAGAATGTGGTGAGCCCAGAATAACATGTATCCTATTCTGCTGGAGCATTTTGTTTTGCTGTTGAAACCTTGTCCCCGCAGGAGCAGGCTTGCTGTGCTACTGGTTGCAATGTTTCACACCCTGATGTACCATCTGTCTCCTCCCCAGGATACCCGCAGCCGGAGGTGACGTGGTATAAGGATGATGAAGAGATGGACCGCTACTGTGGCTTACCCAAGTATCAGATATTCCGTCATGGAAATCGCCACACCCTGCAGCTGTACAAGTGAGTAAAGAAGCTGGAGAGTGGTTGGATTTGGTGATGGGAGCTCTAAGCATGTTTTCAGTATTTGGACGAGCTGGCTGTCAGCAGTGGTCTCCCACCACCACCCACGCTGGCCCCTTCTGCTCCCCATTGCAATGTTCCCGGCTGTCCCTTCCCCTTCAGCTCTTCGCTCTGATGACTCCCCGATCACATCAGTATGAAATCCATTACTGCATCCAGGGATAGCTGCCATGCTGGAAGCAAGAGGAAGGTCAGGAGAAATTCCTCCTCCTTGAGCCTTCCAGTGCTGTTAGCAGCGTGTGCTATGGCTGCACCAGACAGGAGCTGGGTGTTAGGGCTGGGTGAAGGCGAGCAAAGGGAAAGTACTGGCTGCCTCCAGGATGATGGTCCAGGGGATCAGGCAGGACAAAGACAGAAACAGTTCAAAGGAGTGTCCTAAGCAAGGGCAAAGAGGGGAAATGGCTGCAGCTCTGGCTCAGGAGGGCCTTTCCTAGCTCTCACCATGAGGTCAGGGAAGGAAAGGGCTGCTTTGGCACTTGACTGATAGAGCCAAGGGCCTCCTTTATCCAGCCCTGACTACCAGCTTCTTTTAACTTCAAGTGACGACTGTTTACAGAGAGCCAGGCACACTGTGTCCCGAGGAAGCAGCGACCTGTCGCACCTCAAGTCCTGGATTTGGGATGTCAGACAGGTGCGGCACTGTCTGCAGAATATTGGTACTGCTGATAGTCCTGTCATCCTCATGCTTCTAGCCTAGGATTCTTCTAGGGCTTCTCTGCTGGCCCAGGTGTGCTCCAGGTTTCCGTCAGAGGTTGTCTCACCTCTCGCAGGAGCTGGGATCTCCATGGGCCAGGCATCCCTGAAGGGTGACAGCAGAGTGCTAGTGCTTGTGCTTGTGCCTGCGAAGCGGGGTGGTAAGGCTTTGGTAAGGCAGTAGGGTGGAGGAAGAACAGAAATGTCATATAGGCTGTGAAGAGCTGAGAGAAGATCCTGCAGAGGAATGTGGCCAAGAACAGTTGGGAAGCCTGGTGCTAGCTGTTCCTCCTCCATCACTCCTTCTCTTACCGGAGTTACAGCTCAAGGGGGGAGCAGGGCACTGATTTAGTGTCCAACTTGCTTATCTGCTAGTGCTGGGAACAGGCAGAGCCTGGGGAGGGAGGCCAGCCCCAGGCCTCCAGACCTACTGTGGGCACCTTAAGGGCCATGTCTTCATCTTCTGGCTCCTCTGGAGCAAGAAGTGGGAGAGCATGCATGTCTGTGTGCCCAGTGTTAGTGCCTGGGGAGGACGGGCAGATCTCATGCAGAGCTTTTGGTTTCCAGGTGCCGAGAAGAAGATGCGGGCATTTATCAGGCCTCAGCTAGAAATAACAAAGGCATCGTGTCCTGCTCTGGCGTGCTGGAAGTGGGAACCATGACGGAGTTCAAAATCCATCAGAAGTGGTTTGACAAAATTAAGAGAAAAGCTGAAGAAAAGCTGCGAGAGATAGAACAGGGCAAGAAACGAGGGAAAGAAAATGTGGAGGTGGAGAAGTTGCAGGGAATGAGCCCCGATCGGCTCCAGAGAAAGCGGAGGCTGGCCAGGGATCTGAATCTCCGGTCAGGAGCCTCTCCGTGGGAGAAGGAGGATGCAGCAAAAGTGCACGTTGCCGATTCTCCATCCAGATTACATGAGGATATTGGTGAGCCAAAGGAGCAGCCGGTCAATGCGATGACAGGCTTTCCAAACAAATTGATAGCACCTTTGAAAGCGGAGGTGACCACCAATGGGGATGCCTCTTTGGAAAGTGTGGAGGAGAACGGGAACAGCTTTCTCGCATACATCTACGAGACGGTGGAGGACCTAGCGACTAAGCCAATGGTGAAAGACTCTGCAGCTAAAAAGAAAAAGAAGGTGGAGGCTCCTCCAGCAGCAAAGCAGGAAGTTTCCAAGCGAGAAGAAAGTGGGCGAGACAGGGCCAACCCCTCTTCAAATCCAAGGTTTGCCCCTCCTGTCCCCTTACGCAAGAACGCACGTTTGAGGGTGGCAAATGATCAAGAAGTGGAAAAGAGTCCAAAAATCAAAGAGCCCGGGAAAGCTGTGAATCAGGACACTAAAATCAATGGTGACGTGCACTTCTCTTTGAAAGAGATGTATTTTGATAAGCAAGTGAAGCCGGCAGCAGGGAAGGAGGAGGCAGGAGCCAAGGAGGAGGCTGTGAGCAAGGCTGCCCTGCAGCCTGCGACAGTCAGCAGACAGACAGATGATGTTCTGTCGTCCTTAGAGGTGTCGGAGGGAGGACCTGTGCTATCCAAGGAACAGAGAGGCCAGCACCAAGCACAGAAGTTGGAGGGAAACAAAGCCGTCGGTCCAGAGGTAACTAGGACAGAAAGCAGCCAACACAGGGTTGCAACAAGAAAATACTTGTGCCACACAGTTGTATTGTGGCACCAGCCCTGGGAGGTTGCGTGTACCCCACGGGATCTGCTGCCAGGGCTTCGTAGGTCTCCACTGGCAAAAGCACCCAGGAAAAAGGGCTTTCTGGACTTTGAGTGCCCAGAGAGCAGAGCTTCCACCCCATCTCCGAATAAATGTCAGACGAGGTGGTGAGATGTACGTCAGGGCCCTCCGGCTGAGCAGCTGGTCTCCGGGTGGCCTGGGGCATGCTGTGAGCTCTCCTGTTTAATCGGCAGGCTGACCTCATGCAAAATGTTTCCAAATCAGTTAAGCAGGGAGCACTGAATGGCTATTTATAGTTGGGGGTGGATGCCTTGTGCGTATGACAGGCAGCGAGACTGATGACATCTGTTCAGTTTAGCAGTTGAACTGGAGCTTCAGCCGGTGTTTAATGAGCCCCTGATGCAAATAAGTGCGGCGTGCCAGGTACGCCACGTGAGCTGCGCTGGGCAGGGCATTTAATTTTGTTTACAGTGCAACATGTATACAGTAGATCTGGGCTATTTTTTGGCTCTTCCCTATTGGAAAAACTCTGTTGCAAGACTCATTGTGGTGGTGATGCAGTGCCATGGCACAGCACCTGCTCCTGACCTTCACTGTATCTTTTAGTCAACTTCTATTTTTGTCACTTAACCTGAAGCATTTTCCATGAAAATATTAGACTGGAAGCTACCAGTCTTTTTTTTTTTAACTTTTTCTTTAATGACCCCTTCTGTGGTAAAAGGTTCTCCGAGTTTGATTTGCAGGTGCCGTCAGGATTTGGCATTTGAGCTATGGTAGGTGCACGCTTTCAGTACAGACCAAGGCTATCAGAGGAGGCAGTCTGGGTGCAGCACCTCTCCCTTGGTAGGTAATTGCAAATACTTCAGGATGTGGAAACGTCCATGATATGGAAAGTGGGACCGCCGGGTGTTCCAGTGAAAAAAAATCCCTTTCTTCCTCTTCTAGATTTCTTTAGCCATAGGTAGGAGCACCGTTTACTGGGAAGAAACCTGCTGTGTTATGTAGTGAAGCGAGCATCTGGGTCCTGGCCTCGCCACAGTACAGCGCCCTGAACCTGTCTTTAACCTGACCCATCAGCATCACATATTGCTGCAGAAATTATTGCTGTGCAGGCGAGCCCATGGCAAAGCCTTTCGTTTTCTCCCTCTCTGCTCATTTTTACGCCCCTTGCTCTTAAGGAGTATGGAAAACATTGGTGTGTAGCAGCCAGGCTTGGGCTGTCATCCCTGAGCCTTTGACATGCATCAAGGTATTTTCCTCTTCAAAAACCCACTCACAGAAGGAAATCTGTAACTTGTCAGCTGATGTGCCTTTGAGTAGACAAAAGGCAGTGCTTTTGATTTGAATTTGAATGCTTCAGCTAGTTGATGATGCTGGAGAAAGTGCTCAGGCTTTTGTGTGACCGAATAAGCTATTTTAAAATAGCTGACTGGGGATGTGTTTAAGGATATTTTCACTCCCCAGGACACGAGTTGCTTGTCTTTTTCTTTTTTAATCTTTCCTTTAAACAAGACAGGGTCGTAGCATGAGTGTTTTCCTGGCCTTGAGACCTAGCGGGGCCTCACGCTCAGGACTTCTCTTTTGAGCTGGGTTTAGCTGTAGCAGAAGGCTTTGCAAAATGCTAGACTGTAGCCAGGCTTTGAAGATCCTCACGCACAAGAGCAGAGGAGAAGCTGGATTTGCGTGATGATCGCTCTTGCCTGACTTTGAAATTGATTATTTTATTATATTTCTTTCATATGCCCCTAGTTTGAGTGTTTTACAATTACCTAAGGACAGATGCTTTTCTGAAAAGCTCCCAGAAAGCTTTTGTGAATAAGCTTTAGTTCTTGCACCAATGATAACCAAATTTCCCCCAAAACCCAAGTTCTCTTCAGCCAAAGAGATGTCCGCACTGACCAGCACCATTGTGTAGAGCCACCTCTGTGCATCCATCTGTGACCCATCAACCCTGGTCCACCTCCAGCCCCCTTGGGCACTATGCCACTCAGCCCCCCGAGCAGAGGGACCAGGGCTGGCCCTGCAGTTAGACTGGCCTGTGTCCATCCCCATCCCTTCCCGTCCCATGGAGGACCAAACACTGTGATAAAACCCAGGGGGTTTCACTGCATGAAGCCTGTCTATCTCTTAAAATAAAACCTTTTAAGCCTGAGCACTGGGATGCTGTGCTGTGACACTCAGCCCGTCGAAAGAGGCTGGGGATGTGGCTCTAGGGGAACAGCAGCAGGGGCACGTGGCATTTGGGGGTGCCTGTGCAACCCTGTGAACTGGGCCCTATTGCTGCGCTCCCTGTGTGCAGATACAGAAACTGCCTGGCCTTTGGCTTCCTTTGGAGTCTACTGAGGAAGCAGACTTGAATTTTGTGTGCAGGAATGGCCCCCCTAATGCTTCTCCTCCCACCCCAGTCCTCTGATACTCACATTGTCGTAACAATTGCTCGGGGAAGGGCTTGCTGAGAGACCGGCATTACCTTTCCTGGTTTTTCCAAGCATTCAAACTAAGCCAAAGTGGCACAAAATAGAAGGGCTAAGTGCCACAGCCCTCCTTTCACATGGACCTCATTTTGGAGGCTTAAAAAGTCGGAGACCTCAGGAGAATATCCTTCGCAGCAGATCCTCTGGGATGGAAGGGGAACCTGTTGTGTGCGTGCCCTGTTCCCATGCGATTGTCCTGATGTTGCTAGCTGGGCATCAGCTGGGCACAGTGTCTATCATCAGTGATATCGCTGCCTCCCCTGAGCCTTATCCTACAAAAATAGATAGCGCTTCTTGGCTGGAGGATTTCACCAGATCTCCTCGGGATAAAGCTCAGCCATCACAGCGGGCAACTTGCTGAAACGTCTGCTGGTGTGCAGCTGCAGTCGGAAACATTTGAGCTTCCCGAATGTCAAAGAAACAGGATGGTCGAATAGCGCAGATAACGTCACGGTGTACAGTTTCGCTATAAATCATTTGGGCAGCCTCATCCAGATAGTATGTGACATGCCAGTCACCCCATCTCAGAGTGGAGATTGCAGATATAGCATAGGGGGGAGCACGGAGTCTTAAAAAAGAGCAAGGAAATTATGCAAGGGCTTAGCAGTGGCTGGTGAAAACGGGAAAGTTTTGCTTCTTGGGAAGGCGCTGTGTCAGAGGAGATTGAATTAAAAGCCATTGCATGTTTTAGAGAGGCAGATCTCCTGCCTCTTTGTGTACAACCAAGGCATTGAAAGGCAGAAGAGCTGGAGCCAATTAAAAGAAAAAACGTTTTGTGCAGCGTGACCGGGGCTGTGGGACCCACTACCGTGGGACAAGGGCGAAGCCAGGAGGCCCTGGATGAGTGAGTATCAGTGATACCAGGTTAATGCTTAACGATTCAGGCAGAAGTTGGGCAGTGCCATATGGTACAGATGGCCCACAGTCACCACTGAGCAGACCCAGGCAGTAAAATGATGCTAATTTTCTGTTTTCTTTTTTTGACTAGGTTGCAGCAACAGTGGGACAGTCTGCTAGTGACCTGAAACATTCAGTGTCCAGTCCAACTGTAGAGACCGGTCAGCAAGCCAATAAGTTAAAGGAACTCAGGAAAGAGATGCCTGTCTGCCAGGAGACCAGGGGGCCTGTGAAGAGGACAAATCCTCGGCTGAGGCCTCGGGAGCCACCAAAGCCACCAGCACCTTCTCCAGACCACGTGCAGTCCAGCAAGGAGGACCCTCCCTCGAAGAAGCAGGCAGAAGCACATTCCCGTACTGTTGAGGGCAGAGAGACCCAACAAGGACTGTTAAATCAAGAGGACAAAAGCCAAGGTGAGGAAGAGCCATTGCTAAAGAAATCGAGTTCTCCAGAGCCTGGAGAAAATACTCCTCTTGAGCAAATCACACATCAGACAGCAGTTAAGGGTGGGAAGAGCAAAGAGGCAGGAGCAGAGCTGTCCGGGAGCCATCGGGGTACAGAGGCAGGAAGGAGAGGTGCAGCAGAGCCATCTCCTGGGGCTGCGCACAGGGAGGCGGGAGGGACACCTTTAGGACCTCAAGAGACTGAAACACCAGCTCCTGCTTCAGTTCAGCTTACCAAGGAAGAGCCGCTTCCTGCTCCTGCAGCGGGGATGTCGGTGGCTCAGGAGGCACCACTTACAGCTCACAGTGCCCCAGGGATGGAGGCCACAGCAGGAGAGGTCCCGTCTGGAGCCCAGCTGCTGCCTCCTGCAAGGAGAGAAACGGAAATCAAAAAGGCAGACGGATCTGCCCCGCAAGAGGAGTTTTCAGCCAGCATGTTAGGAGAGGAGAGTGCTAAACCCGTGCCTGTGGGACCTCAGGGGAAGGAAGGAGGAGAGCAAACAGCCACAGCTCCACGCCAGAAACCAGCAGCACCTTCAGGCATGTTTGAAGGAGGTGCTGAGGTTCAGCTACAAGTACCGCTGGTCCTGCCTAGCCCTGAGAGACCTCAGGAGGTGTCTTTGGAGGAGAAGATGCAGCACAAAAAACTCGTTTCCTCCTTGAAGAACTATCTGTTGCTGCTTTTAAAAATGTCAGATAGCAGTAAGGATGCCACAAAAGAAGACACTGACCCCAGGGACAAGGAGCAGCCTGAGGCAGAGGAAGTCATGCTCCCAGAGACAGGCATTGCAGGCCTGAGCCCCCGCACTTCAAGGAGAGTTTTGGAAAAGGTACAGAACAATCAGCTCTTCCAGACAGCAGAGAACTTGCCTCTGACCCCCAGGACGTCCAGGCGGATCACGGGCATGATTAACGAGGAATTCGTTATCAGCAAGGAGATGCTGGCTTGTAGGCCTGTGCCACCAAAGAGGCGTACCCGGGTTGTTCCGGAGGCAGAGGGGCCACCCCAGCTCTCTGTGCCCTCCATCGTGGTGGGGAGCATGCCAGCAGCAGGACTGGGGGAGCCTTGTAACAGTATTTCCAATTTGCCTCCAGCGAGCCCTGAAAAAGCAAGCCCTGAAAAAGAGAGCCCTGGTGACCCTCTGGCAGTGCTACCTTGTGCCACACCAGAGGAGCTTGCTTCCGGGGCCCGGCGTAAAATATACCTGCCAAAAACCAAGCAGGTGGGGGAGGAAGAGGAGGCAACCCCAGAGAGCCCAGGGCACATGAGAAGTCCTACCGTTTCACCACGGCAATCCAGGAAGAACGCAGCCCTGTTGCAGTCACCTGCCCTGGCTCTGTCCCCTCCCGCAGAGCAGCGCTCGCCAACCCTCACGAGGAAGATGGCTACACTGGAGGTTCCTAAGCTGTATGAGGAGCCCACAGATGACAGCAGTGGTGACCACGAGGTCACTGAAGATGCTAAGCCAGAAGCACAGCCAGCAGAGTCCAAGAAAGCAAATAACCCATTTAAAGGTAAGGGAAGAGGTAATCCCCGTGCAGCATGTTTCCTTGTTGCCTACAAAGGGAGCCTGGCCACCTGAGCCAGTGATAGTCAGCTGGAGCCATGTGAGTTTTGTGCATTTGCAGGGTTTTCAGGATCGCCCTTTGGCCATGTGAAAGCCAAAAGTCTGCCCCAAGACTTCTTCCCTAGCACAGGGAGGGTGGAGGAGCGCAAGAGACGGCAGCGCTGAGACTGGCGGTTTCCACAGCCTGCACTTCCCCGGCCAAAGGAATCATACAGTCCTCTTGTTCTTAGTCTCTGTGTCCCGGTCCTCAGCATGCCTCATGCTGGTCGGGGGCCCAGTGGGCATCATCAGGCTGCACGCTCCTTCTCCACCTCCGTAGTCAATGCTAATTTGATCCCTCATGGCATCAAATTAGAAAAGGCATAGTCCTGGTGTTGAAGTGCTTGCGGGAGCCAGGGGATACCCTCACAGAAATGAGCACTCTTGCAAAAGGGTAACCTTGATAAATCCCTACTTCAGTAGATAAATGTTTCCTCCAACATTGCATGGTGTTTTTCTGCATTACGTCTGGCCAAGCCCCACTGGGTATTGCAGTGCTGCGCTGTAGAACGAATTTGTACCACTTGCATCCCACCATATTTATCCCAGCAGAGCTCTGAGACCTTCCCTGGGAAGGCGATGTTATACCAGGCTGGGCTGACGTATGTGTGATACCCAACACCGAAGTCCTAAGCAGCAGCACTGGGGTAGGCTGGCCTGTCCCCGGAGCTGCAGCCAGCACCGTGTGTCTCACCATCGATCTCTTTGCACCCTGTCCTTAGCTCCGCAGGTGATTCGTAAGATCAGGGCAGAACAATTTTCCGATGCATCAGGAAACCTGAAACTTTGGTGCCAGTTCTTCAATATTTTGAGTGATTCTAAGCTGATGTGGTACAAGGACGAGATCCCTGTAGCAGAAGCCCAAAGGAGGTAACCTGCCAGCTCCGCTTTGTTGTAGTCCTTGTGCGTAGTAGCCCTGGGTTCGTGTGTTAAATCTAGCTCCTTGCATTTACTGGGGTGAAAGTGCCCCTTCTGTTCAGGCCGCATGGGAAGCTCATTGCATGGCACGGTACGTTGTGAACTTTATCGTCTTAGTGCCTGGGGCGGGAAGGATCGCTCAGATGGGGAATTGCTGCCAAATTTGTCTTATTGATGCTCCGCCTAGAGCCTGGCTTAAGGGCTGATGCTTTTGAGTAGCAGAGCCCTGGGGAGGGCAGTGGCTGAACCCAAACCTTGGGGAGGGCAGGGAACGTGCTGTGCTCATCTCAAGAGTTTGAGAGCTGTGTGTGAGCTGCAAAACTGGGACCCCAAGTGATAGATGTGAAGGGCGCAGCTGTGCTGGGAGGGTCTGCACTCTGCAGCCGGGCAGGTGCTTCCGTGCAACCACCACTGGCAAGCTCCCACAGGGAAAAAGCAGCTCTGGCTGTGCCCTCTCTGTCCCCGGCACAGGGAGAGCACGTCCAGGCTTGTTGTATCCTGGGTGCTCCTTTGGGTACATTATGGAGAGCAACTTGTTCTCAAGCCCGAGGGATTGTGTGGGAACATCATCCACATTGGATAGGATTTGCTTGATGCCTTTGAGCATCCCTTGAGCTCCCTTTATAATGAGCAGGCAGAAGGAGGTGCTTCTGGGGCAGATCTCCTATGGCAGATATTTGAGCTGGGGCAGATGGACCCAGAGTGGCCGTTGCCTTCTAGCTGACTAGAGCAGAGCCTGCTCAGCCAGTGGGTCTCAGGATGAGGGTCCTACCGCTTCCCTCTGGGGCCCATCACCCCCTTGCTGGTTCACACTGGCCATACGGGGCAGAAACAGGCCTTTGGTTCTTGTGGAGACCCATCTGCCTGGTGTGTCGCCACCTTGGCTAGAGGAACTGCCAGCCCAATGCTTGGTGCTGCAGGCTGGAGAAGACCAGCAGCCTGCTGATACGAAGCTCATGCTTTGCCAGTCCCTCGGAGAGGGGCAGGCTCCAGGATGGGAAGTGGTGTCTGCCCTCACTTGTGAACAGCTGAAAAGGAAGCTGGACACCTCTGTGGCTGTTCCGGCCATCCAACCCAGATGGGAGTCTTAGCCCAGGCACAACCCTGACCCAGCCACACTCAGGGGCAAGTACCTTCATCAGTCTGTAGCCCAATCCCGGCCAGATTTTGCAGGGCTTGCCTGGAAGATGAGCATCTCTCTGAGTACAAACTGCAGGGCAGGACTCCTGGTGCCATGAGGTGCCAGGGGAGCAGCTGTGTTGCCCTTGGGCTGGCTTCCTTTGTAGCCCTCTTCCAGCCCTCCAAGGGCAGCACGGTGCCCACCCACAGTGCCTGTCACGGGGTTCCCTTGTGCCCCCACGTGTCACATGGGGCTGAGGCCATCCTCTGGTTTCTTCCAGCGCTGGCGACGAGGGCCAGGCAGCCTTGGCTGTTGTGCAGGCGTCCCAGAAGGACTGTGGGGTCTACCGGTGCGTGATCAGCAACGAGTACGGCACTGACTCCACCGATTTCCTGCTCAGCCCAGAAGGTGAGGAGCCCTCAGCAGCCTGGCAGCTCTTCCAGCTGCAGAGAGGGCTTGGTGCCAGGCTGTGGAGGGGGAGCCTTGCACGCCCCATAACACCACCTCTGCCAGGTGCATCTGCCTCCATGTGCTAATTTATAAGTGATTCACACCATCCTCCTTCTTGTCCCTTGGTGTGGAAGTGTGTAGGACAGGCTGGGATCCTGGCAGGACCTTGACACTTCTTTGCTTTCTGTCCCCTCTAGTGCTGTCAGGATTTATCTTGCGGGAAGAGATCGAAGGTAAGGGCCATGTGCTGATGAGCTGCAACTTCCACCCCTTGCTGCATTGGGGGCAGGTAGGTCTGTGGTGGGGGGCAGGATGTGCCCGCATTGTCCCCCCCTCACCAGCTCTTCCCTCTGCCAGTTGGAGAGGAGATCGAGATGACGCCCATGGTGTTCGCGAAGGGTTTGGCTGATGCAGGCTACTGGGGGGATAAGCTTTTCGGGCGTGTGGTGAGCGAGGACGTGGAAGTGGGTGCCGGTTTCCTGCGCAAAGCCTGCCGTGCCAGAGCCATCTACGGACTGGAGCCCGTCTTTGAGTCCGGCCGCACCTGCGTCATCAAAGTGCACAATTTCATTGTCTTTGGGACCAAGAGTGAGAACAGCCTCATCGAGAAGAACTATGATATCACCATCCAGGTGGGCATCCTTGTGGGGCATCCTCCACGTGGTCTCCCCAACACCTTCCCCATCTGTCTGTGCAGCAGTCCCCAGTTGTGCCTGCTTTCTTTATTTCCTTCCACTTTTTGAATGCTCTGGAAGGGTCGAGCCACGTTCCAGCAGGCTGGCAATGTCCTTGTTATTCTTGGGTTCAGCTCTTCTCTCTGAGCAACACGGAGCTGCTTGGAGCTTTCCTGCCACTTGTCCTTTGACCACCAGGACAGGGAAACAACTGGCAGTGGTCCCAGAGGATGCCTGGCCAGGCAGGGGGTCCCAGGGCGGTGTTGGTGTAAGATGGGACAGGTCCCTGACTCTTCTGTTTGCATCTCCAGGAATGTAAAATCCAAAACTCCAGCCGTGAGTACTGCAAGATCTTTGCCGCTGAGGCACGAGCCATCCCTGATTTTGGACCGGTGCCTGAGTAAGTAAGGTGCTGTGGCTCTGCTGGCTTGACAACCTGGCAGAGCATCCCAGGGGATGGTGGGAGGGTTCCCCATGGGTGCAGGGGACATCCCGAAGGGCAGCCCACACTTCTCCCACCCTCAAATGGAAGGGATATTGCGGGGGAAGGCAAAAGCCAGGGTTTCAGACCACGGTGTGGATCTCCACTTGCTGCGGTGGGAGAGCTCGCCAGCTGGTGCTGACCTCATCTGTGCACTCCCACGCAGGATAGTTCCTCTGTACCTGATTTATCGACCGGCCAACAACATCCCTTATGCCACGATGGAGGAGGACCTGGGTGGGCCCTGCGAGCAGTACTGTGTCACCGAGAGAGATGGCAGCTTGGTGGCACGAGGCACCTCGGAGATCGTGCTCAAATGCTGCACCTTCCAGCATTGGGTCTACCAATGGACAAATGGAAACATCCTCGTGACTGACATGGAAGGTAAAGGGATATCCATCTGATTTCTGTAGCCCCTCACCACCCTCTGGCATGTGAAAGGAGGAGGAAAAGCTCCAGCCTTCCCCTTCTGCCTCTTTTCCCCACATGCCGTGGAGCCCAGCTCCCAGGGCGATGACCTGCTCTCTTGGCAGAGACTGGTTGTCCTCCCTTTCATTGCAGGAGTGGGCTGGAAGATGACCAACGTGCGAATCGCTACCAACCTGAAAGGGTGAGTGACCCCAAGCTGCTGGCACAGGGTGGCCCCAGCTGTCCCCTGCTCTGCCGCTCATGTGGCGAAGGGCCATGGTGGTGAGCGTGGCTGGGCTCCATCCTCGGCTCCCTGCTCTGGCAGGACATCTCCTTGTGCAAAGCAGGGGCTGAGGATGGCTTTGTTGGCAGGTACCAGGGGCTGAAAGAAAGCTGCTTCCCTTCCCTGCTGGAGCAATTCACGACCGCTCACCAGTGTAACCGTTACTGCAGCATCCTGGGCCTGAAGACACTGGAGCCAGCCAAGCCCAAGGGCTCCAAGAGCCCCTCCATGGGTAGGAAATCCGCCCAGTCCAGCCCCCAGCTCCAGAAGAAGGGGCTGGCAAGTCCCCAGGGTACCCGCAAGGCTGCCATGAGCCCCAAGAGCTCCCGGAGAGCTGCAGAAACAGGGGAGTCCCCGGCAGCCTCCAAACCTGGGTCAGGAGAGAGTGGCAGGTCTGGCTGCCCTCAGTAGCCGGAGCTGCCGCAGCTGGGACCCCCTGCTCCAGACCCCAGCCCGAGCAGCCCGGAGGCAGCACGTGACCAGGCTGGGAAGGGGAGACCCCGGCAGCGGTTACTGCCGCTGCTCTCCTCCCTTTGGCTCCCGCCCTGGCCCACGGTGCTTGCGTTGTGTGGTGTGTGCTAGTGTGAGCGGCTGGGCCAGGGTCATGGGGGGGCTGTGAGCCATGGGCAGCACGGACCCCCTTGCCAATACCTCTTTACAAGAGCTGCTGCAGGTGGTGGAGCCTGTGGGTCCACGTGCCCCTCCACGCTTGGGCTCGCTTTTCCTCTCCCGACGCTCTCCATTTGCCTTCCTTAAGGCAGGGGCCATCAGACCTGCTCCCGTGGGCTTTGCAGGCGCCATGGCCCCTGCCTGGCTCCCCCGAGCAAACTGGGAGTCCAGGCTGCCCTCCTGGCCCCCCAGCACCTCATGTCCCTCTTTGCGTCCTCCATAAAGCAACTGCACCAAGCCCCGCTGGTGCTCTGTGTCAAGGATGTGAATCCCAACAGCACCCTGGCGGTCTTATTTGCCCTGGCACACTGTGATTTAAAAGGTTTTGCTGCAGAGGGGTTTAGCGGTGAGCTGCAAGGCTCCTGCTGCTATTGCGTGGGGCTCCACGGTGTGGGCCAGTCCTGTGGCAGGACACTGGCACTGGCATCAGTATGGGCAACTGCACCGGGATGGGATTTTGCACCCCTGCCGTCCCGGCCTCCCCTGTGCCCCAGGGTGAGCCTCCCACCCCCTTGCCGGGCGGATGCTGAGGGCAGCGGTGCTGCTATGGGTGCCGGCCAGCACCACGGTAAGGATGCTCTACCTCACACAGGACACCCGGGAGCGGAGCAAAGGGGAGACCTCCCCTCCGTGCCAGGCGCTGCAGACTCGCCCCTCCTTGCCCACCTGCCATACACAGACCCCATACGCCCTGCCCAGCCCCATAGCGTGACCTGGTCATGCTTGCTTAGCATCGCCCCTGCTTGACACGTGCGGTAGCCCAGTGGCAGCTAGCAGCACCTGCTCCAGATCCCACTGCCCCACAGCAGGAGGCAGCCAGGGACAGGCAGTGGTGCTCACACTGGAAAGTAAAGGACCCCGCGCTGCATCAGGCCTCCCTTGTGCCCATCAGCTCGCTCAGGCTTGCAGCAGCCAGCAGAGCGTGGCAGCGGGCAGCAAGGCTTGCAAAGAGCCCCAGTGCTGCCTGCTTCGTCTTGCTGCAGAGCATCACCTTCCCTCGGGCTTTGGAGGAGGGTGCCGGGTGCCAGCAATGCCACCCCGCATGGTGGTGTCCGAAATGGTGGCTCCGTGCAGCCTGGCGGAGGAGGGAAGGGACTGGGCTGGGAGTACGGCATGCTCTGGGGTCCTGGTGCTTTGTTGTTGGGTCATTGTAAAATAACAATGTACATAACGTGGCCGCATTGGTGAATGGGTGCTCTTGAGTGCAATAAAGTGAGGACTGGCCTGTTCCCCTATGCTGTGGTCCCTGCAGAAAAGATGCACCCAAGCACGGCAGGTCAGGGGCTGTTTTATGTTTGGGGGAAGGAAACGTCTTCAGGTAGTGGCTTTACCCCCGTCCACCCCCCGCAGGGGAGAGGAGGGTGGCCAAGACCAGACCCTAAAGCTGGCACCTGGCGGAGGCTCAGCTTGCAAGATCTGCAGCGAACGCTGGCCACGGCAGCTGCGGTTGCAGGGTGCAGCCTGAGCAGAGCACCTCATGCCATGCGAGACAGCTGTGGTTAGGGGCCAGAGACGGGGCTGAGGGCAAGCACATGGGGATTTCCATGATTTATTTGGGAGCAGTTCCCTTGTGTCCGCGAGGCCAGCACCTAAGGGTGCTGGTTGCAAGGTGCATGCAGCTGTCCATCCTCACTGGAGCGGAGAAGACGAAACGTACAGGTCTCTGCCGGGGTTTTTTCTGCCTTTGGGGCCAGGCCTTGCAGACCCTGGTGCTCCCAGGCCCTCGCCCCTGGAGCAGGCAGCTGCCTGCACGTTTCTAGGTTGTTCCCACGCAAGATGTGTGGTTGTAGTGCCCGCAGCACTGTGTCAGGCATAGTATACTTTCCGCCAGGCCGGTCCAGGCTCCCGTGAAGGAGACCGTCCCGTTCTTGAGCACTGAGCTGAAAGGAGAGAAGCATCGTCAGGATGAGCCCTGCCACCTGGGTCCCCAGGCAGGACCATATGGCTCTGGGGCCCTTCACACCCACCTGGCAAAGAGCTGCTTGCAGCACGTGTACATGGTGTAGCTGGTAGAGCTGAAGTTGGTGGTGCTGAGGAAGGTCACACAGTCGCCCACCTCTGTTGGCACATGAAGGAGACCTGGGGGACAAGGTCTCCTGGTCGGGGCTCTTGAGGGACCATGCTTGCAAGTCCCATACCCCAAGCATGCTTGCAGGTCCTGTACCCCCACCCTACTCGCAAATCCCATACCCTGACTACGCTTGCTTGCAAATCCTGCACCTGGGACTATGCTTGCAGGTCCCATGTGCCATTCTACCTTACCCCTGAGATGGTTGCAGCAGTGACCCCAGGGAACTCCTTGCAGTGCCCCGAAAGCTGCCCTTGTAATGTCCCCATCCCAGCCGAGATGATGGTGGGGGGCCACAGCAGAGCTATTGGCCTTGGGTAGCCCCTGGAAAAGCCATGAGGGGAGAGCAGAGGGTTTGGAGGCCCTGGCAGAGCCGTGGGGAGGACAGGCCAGCCCATCCCCATCCCTGCACCTGCATGTATAGGGGTCTTCAGCCCTTTGTCTGTCCCTCCCCATCTTTTTGTGGCCCCACTGGCAGTGGGCAGGGACCTACCCGCCAGGCAGGCGTTGAGCATGGAGACGCAGCAGCCGGTGAGCAGGGCTCGCAGCACAATGGAGGCTAAGTCGCCCTTGCGCTGGGGTACCATGGAGGCTGCGGGGGGCAAAGCAGAGACCAGGGTGAGTCAGATCCTTGCTCCGGCTGTACCCCGGGCTGAGGACAGATAGGGACATGTCCCGGGTCCCCAGCTGGCTCTGCCACGTAGTGCCCTGCCCACCCCAACCCCTGGTGTCTGGGGGACATGGAGATCCCAGCTAGCACCCAGCACGCTGTCTGCCCATCCTGCCAGAGGTGGGTGCTGGCAGAGCACTGTGCCCACCTTGCACCCATGGGTGATCAACCATAGCCCTCGGCGCTCTCAGCACTGGAGCCTCTGCTCTTTGCCCCATGGCTGGGTGGCACCTGGGCTTGTGGGACATGCACGTGCTCTTGCCCATGGGTGCAGTGCAAAATCATCCCGATCACCTCATGCAAATCCTCTTATCTGTGTGCTGGCAGAGACTGAACATGAAGCCTTGAGGGCAACAAATTCTTTCTGCCCAGCTGAGCCCTTGCTCCCTGAGCCCAGGATCCCCCTGCCTTGTGCCCAGGCACCCAGGTCAACGGTCACACTCACCCAGGCCTCCCAGCATGATCCCAATGGAGCTGAGGTTGGCAAACCCGCAGAGTGCAAAGGTGGTAATGGTCTCGGCTCGCTCCTGGAGGGCACAGTGGCAGGGGTTGGTCACCTCTGCTTAGGAGCAGCCCCAGAGCACCTGGAGCTGAGCACCATGTCGGAGCTCCCAGCCCAGCCAGACATGATGGAGATAAGTCCCCCACCCCAGTCCTTTCTCCTTACAGGTATTTTTGGGAACGAGGACGCAGGTGATAGGCAGCCTGCCCCTGGGAGAGGCTGGGCTCGGGGGACAGGGGGCCCTGTAGCACCAAGATCTGCCCACCAAGGAGTCGGATAAATGGGAAAGGTCTTCACTGACTCCTTTAGGATGACCCCGTACCCAGCAGTTAACGAACATCCAAGTCTAGTTGGCCATAGGTGCCCTCCCACCCCCAGCACCATCATCCCCTTGCCTACCCACCACCCGTCTGCCTGGCCAGGTCCCATGCCCCGTTTTGGCTGGCTCCATCCCTGCTCTGTGCCCAGCAGGGTGGAAGGTGCCCCTCACAGATATCCACTGCTTCCGGCTCCCGTCCCACTCCTCCAGACCCAACAGACGGTTCTTCTTGTATGTGGCCAGCTGCTGGTACGCCACAAACTCGTTCAGGAAGATCTTGATCCCCAAGAGCTCGGCCACCAGCGGTGAGTCTGCCCAGTCTGCCCCCATGAGAAAGGCCATGGGCATGAGGATGTAGGAGCAGATCACCTGGGAAAAGCATCCCAGAAGGGAGCAACTCAGAGCTGACCATCTGCATAGCCCCCGGCTTGGACACCCACTGCCAGCATTTGCCAAACACCCAGCAAGGGTCTCGGCAGCACACTGAGGTGGTGGGCAAAGGTAGGGATGGGTGGGGGATGCAGGATCTGGCAGTCCAGACCATGGGGCTGCCCTTGGGGATACCTGGAAGGAGAGCCCCTCGATGTCTACCATCTCCCCAAACCAGCGCAGGGCAGCATTGATGAACTCCAGCACCGCCAAGAAGGCAATGAGGTTGGCCGCAATGTTAGCCACGAGCCCCACGGAGGCAGCAGCCCCGTTGCTCGCAGCTTCCAGGATGTTCTGCTCTTCCCTGGGTGGAAAAAGACCCCAATGGGCTCATGTGGCCGGGCATCCCCTGTGCAAGGTCAGCTCTCGCTCCGTGGATGTCTCTATACCACAGGCTCTCCCAACCTCGGGCCACCCGCAATGTCCACTTGTGCCCCTAGATTGCCCCCAGATTGCCCCCACGGCTTGCCTGCACTGGCAGGACACGCGCAGCCCCCCCCTGCCCCATCCCTCTCCTCACACTCACCCACTGGAGAGGCGGATGTTAGCTTTGCCCTTGAACTTGGACTCTTCCACTTCGGGGTAGACGAGTTTGGACATGGCGAGGGCACAGGGCGCAGCCATCACGGAGGCTGCGATCAGTGATGCTGCATCTATCTGCAATGTGCAGACCACGGGTTTAGGCACCTCTCCGCAAGGCTGCGCCCCATGACATGCCACCTCAGGTCACCCCAGCATGTGGCTGGCATCAGCCAGTGATGCTCGGAGCAGTTCAGGGCTCTCCATTTGCTTAGGGTGGGAAAAATGTCTCTGTTTTTCCCATCTCAGCCAGCCACGGCATGTAGGACAGCTCGCTTGGATGGAGGCATTGCTGGAGCTGCAGCGATCGCAGCCTCGGAGTTGTTAATCTCTCCTGCTGTTTGACCGAATCGTGATGATTCTTGTCCTTCCTTGTCCCTTTTTATCAGTATCAGAGCAATAGGTTGTGCCATATTGAGAACTTCTACCTGCTGACGAAGAGCCAAGCTCCCAGTCTCATTCCTCCCCTGCCTGCCAAGTGGCAATGTCTCATTTCTCTGACCTTTCACCCTTGGCTCCCCGTTTAAGGAGACTAATTAACATTTATATAGCAGGAGCTCAGCCAGCAGGTTGAGGGGAAAGTTTATTCCCCATTACAGAGCACTGATGAGGCCACGTCTGGACACCGTGTCCCGGGCTGAGCCACTGATGAACTGGAGAGGGCATCCCTGGGGGGCGCCGGGGCACAGGACCACCAAGGTGATGCTGGAGGCGGGGGGGCTTGTTTGGCTGGGAGAAAAGAGGGCTGGGGGGGTTGTGGTTGCAGTTGCCAACTACTTGAAAGGGGGTTGGAGGGAAGATGCTGCTCAGAGGTGCCCAGCGAAAGGGTGAGAAGCAACGCCACAGTTTCAGTGGGGAAATATTCCTTGGATATAAGGAAAAAATTCTTCCCTGTGACCAAGGCACCTGTGGGGTGGACCAGAGAGGTAGGGGGAGATTTCCATCCACGCGGATGTTCACCACCAACCTGGACAAGGCCCTGGGCATCCTCTTGGGCTTTGCCATTACCTCATTTGGGCAGGAGGGTGGATCAGAGACCCCACAGGGTCCTTTCAGGCTAAATTATCCCATGATTCAGTGAGATTTGCCCCGCTCGCTGTGCAAAGACACGCAGTGAGGGTCCCACGGCAGTGCCTTCAACCTGGCAGGGCTCCGGGGTTCTGGCCAGGCCAGCGAAGGTGAGGCTGGACATGGAGGCACCCTGCCCTCATCCTGCTTATGGAAGGGCACCACAGGGCACCTGCTTGGGGGTCTTCTCCCACCCACAAGTCCAGGCCTGTTCTTGCGCGTCAGGACCCCATAGCAGGGAGCATGCAGCATATATCTGCTCGTGACTCACCCCAAAGGATATGTAGGCACCCATCACGCTGCCTGCAATGGTGGAAAACCCACCAGTCATCACAGCGTGGATTTCTGAATGGGTCATGTCTGCAAGGTACGGGCGGATGAGCAGCGGGGCTTCAGTCTGCGAGAGAGAAAGCCCTGTTGTCCTTCAGATGGGGCCATGCAGGGCCGCAGGGCCCCGGGAAGGGAGGAGGAGACCCTTCCTCCAGGGCAGGCTCAGCTGCGAGGGCTGAGGAGCTGAATCTCCTGCCCAGGACCTTACCTGTCCCACGAAAATGTTCCCCGCCACACTCAGGGTCTCAGTGGGAGTGGTGCCCATCGAGACCTGAAGCAGCCAGGAGATCTGGGGAAAGACAAGGCCACCATGTTCAAAAAGGCTCCTGGCACCCTGCCACCCCCCCTGCCCCGCCATGAGGCAGGGCAGTGTTTGGCCCTCAAGCTGTACAGAGGTGATCTTGGGAAGTGCCCACAGACCAGGTGGCAACATCAATTCCAGGGCCGGGCTTTCTCAGAAGGACATGCAAGAAAGAGGGGGGTTGCGTCTATTTTTTTAAGCAGGACAAATCACCCCAAATTAGTACCCTGCCAATTTTCCTGGGACATCCCTCAGCTGATCATAGCAGTCAGAGAACCCATCAGCTTCCTCTCCTTTCTACCACCACCCCAGAGCCAGAGGTGAGGCCCTACCTTGACAATGATCCACTGCATGATGCCGAGGTAGTAGAGGATGGACATCACACAACTGAAGAAAACAACAATGGGCAGAGTCTGCAGGCAAGGCACCAGGGCACAGGGTTAAAGGAGAGCTGAGCAACGCTTCTAAGTACACTTGGGGACCAAGCCACGCTGTGCCATGGGCTGGGCATGGCGTGGTATTGCATAGCCAGCCCACGCTACTGGGGTGCCACAACACTGGGCCAGGCTGGCAGGAGGGACAGGGACCAGTGCAAATCCCCCATGGCACTGAGGAGGTCCACAGGTGGGTACGAAGCTGAGGGAGACCCACCCTGGAGCTGGTTGAGCTCTGCTGCAGCAACCCTGGCTGCGCTTCATTCCATGCTCTCCAGGACCCAGCAAGGCAGCCAGACCAGAAGAAAGCCAGGCCCTCCCTCTCACTCCCTGTACCCCACTCCCCACGCTGACCTGAAAGGCAAAGACTTCTTCAATGAGCTTATCCCCAAAGACGAAGCTGGAGCCAGCTGTGGTGTAGCCCAGGAAGAACTGCAAGTGGAGAAGTTACATGGTAGGATGGAGATCTGCATTAGCTCTTTCCCCGACGTCTCACTTCCACCTAGCAGGGGTCTGTACCCCCAGCCCCACAGCTCACTTCCCTACCCCACCAGAGAATGACCGTCTGAAACCTAAGCTGAGGACACCGGTGGGCTGTCTCCAAGCCATGGGGCACTGCTCCAGCCTGCAAGGGTCTGGGCTGGTGCAGAAAACCAGGAAAGAGCTGGTTTTCTCCAGTCCCAAACAAAAATGTTTGTGAGCATGCAGTCCACACCATGCCACCCTCTGCTCTTCTTGCTGATCCTGGGGGGAGGGGGGCTACATGGAGGGCGCAAGCACAGGATGGGGTGAGCAGATGCAATACCTGGATCTGGTCACCCAGCCACTGGAAAGCTTGGACACCAAGGGTTGTTCGGAGGATGAGGAGTCCAAATAAGAACTGCAAGCCAAGGCCCCAGAAGACGGCTCTCCAGGATACCTGTGGACCAAGAGCAGAACGGGGACTGAGACGTTTGCAAAGCCTACAGGCTTCCCTCTCTGGCTTCCTGACCCTTCGACAGCTGCGCATGGCAAACACCATTACACTGTGCCCTGGGTGAGGGTCATGGGGATACTAATAAAAAAGCATCACAGAAACCCACAAACATAGGTTGGTGATAGAGGAGGACGATGAGTTGGTGGGACTCAGGAACTGGCTGGTGGAACATAATAACATGCCAGGCTTACCCGGGAGAAGAGGATCACAGAGACCTTCTGATGGTTTGACTGGTAGTACAGACCCGCTAGCTCAAAAATTCCTGTTCATTAACCCTTTGGAGGAGGTGGATGGAGATATTGCCCAAAACACTGAAGCAGGTTTGGTTGCAAGGCACTGGGACTTCAATCACTTCTGCCCAAGTCACCCAGGGCAGCCGAAGCTCAGGTCCACCCTCCACCCACAGGCACCTGAAGCTCAGGCTTGGGTCTGGTGCTGGGTCTCTCTTGGTCTGACCTATTATGAGGGACAAGGTGGAAAACAGGATGGAGGCACAGTGGGGGCGCCCTGGGTTGAGCAGTGGGAAGGGGAGCAGTGAGGTGGCTTCGGGGCTCCATCCACCCAGCCAGCTCGGCTCCCCAGGCTGTGCCCAGCTCTGCCCAGGAGCTCTGCTGGGCTTCTGCCTCCTCCAAGCAGCTCCAGCGGTGGGCCATCAGGGGAGGCGCTTGTTCCCCAGTACTGGGTGGCCACCTCCTGTGAGGGGACCGATGGCCATGCCACACCTGAAACACATACTGCGCCATGGTGCTTGGAGCAGGCAAACAGGAACAGCACCAAAAAGCAGAAGCCAGCTAATGAGATGAGCTGCTCTGGATTTCTGGAGGTGTCCAAAGCCAGCCACGTGATCAGGCCTCCCAGGAGGGCCACCCACAGCAGCCTGCAAAGGAAATCCCAGTCACAGAGAGGTTGTCCCCATGGGGAGAGCAGCTCACAAAGGGCAGGAGCTAATTGTGAGGGAGATGCCACAGTAAGGTCCGTGTGTCTGAAGAAACCTGGGGCTCAGACACAAATGAGGGGTGTGAATAGCCATCACGCTACTGAGGTAGAGTAGCAAGACATTTCTGCCATGGCTTCTAAGGGGTCCCCAGGCTGAACCATGCCTCATCATTCATAAGGTGCCTGCAGAGCACTAGGGCATGTGCCCAGTGCCACCGGCTGTTGGTCACGCTGGCAGGGCAGCCACAGGAGAGGGGACCTGGGAACTGGGAGGGATCTGGCCCTGCCTTTTCCTGACTCACCATTTCAGCCATGGCCAGGACTTCTGGGAGCATTTCCAAATGGGGCTGAGGAACAGCAATACCTTTGCCCCACAGTGCTTCTTGAAGAGACTCCAGCAGATGAAGAAGACAACCACAGCAGTCATGACAACCAAGGCAAGGGCTCTCTGGAAGTTGAGCCAACAGGCCGCAGTAAAGTAGCACAGGTACGCTGGAGAAGGCACATTGGGGGTCAGAAACATCAGGGCTGTAGGATCACGGCTTCATAAAACTAACTGGGGCCAGCAATGAGGTTCATCTCCTCCAAATGTCCTTCCCTGGCCACCCTCGAGGCTCCCATCTGTGTGCGAGGAAGACTTAGGGAGCACCACCCCAGCAGCCAGGCTCACTGGTGACAGCACTTCAGCTGTCTGCGGGCACAAGGAGCGAGCAGAGGAGGCACAGCAAACCCTTTGGGCAGGTGGAGAAAGGGGAGAAGGACAGTGAGGTGCAGGTAGCCCTCATGGACAGGAGTGGTGGGGTGAGGAGGGGGCAGGCAGTGGGGCTGGTGAGAGCGGATACAACCTTCACACAGGTGGCCATGCCCAGTGCTTGGAGGCTGGGGGCACGGCCAGCCAAAGGAATGTGGAGATGGGGTCTCAGTGCTGGCAAGTCCTCACCTACTCCAAGGAGCCCCAGGACAACCCTTCTCAACACCTTGGCATGAGCCTTGCAGAAGCGCTTTGCCTTGGACGCTGGCTGCAGGGCCTTCCTGGGGAGAGTCACATGCCAGAGATGTGAGAGGTGCAGAAGACGGATCCTGAGGATCAACCCAACCCAACCCAACTCAATGGAGCCAGGTCATGACCACACCTCCCAGAAGGCGCTTGCGGCAGCAGCACAGTGGTAGAGGTGTGCCGTGTCCTCTAGCAGCTCTGCTGCCCACTCCCAGGAGGAGTGAGCTGGCCTGTTATGGCAGGGGAGATCCCATCACACATCCTAACACCCCGGGCACCATGAGTGGAGGCTTGCTCTCAGTGGCTGCTATGGGGACAGAGACCTGCCACTGCCACCCTACAAAGCCATACAGAGCCATCAGGCACTGTCCCCGCTATGTGGTCAATATGACCCTGCTCTGCTCCCAGGTCAGGTTTGGCTCCAGGAGAATCGCTGGCCCAAGGATTGAAGGCTTGCTATGATCACTGGATGTACCATACACACACACATCTCCAGGGGTTACCCTACCTGCAGCAGGAGGAGAATCTCCCTTTCCCTTCTCCTCTCCTCTCCTCTTTGCTCTCATCACATGGATCATCACATTCCTCATCGAGTCTCTCCTCCTCCTGGAAAACATCATTAGCTGGAGCACCCTGAAGAGCTCCTGTACCCCAATGGGAGGGGAAGAGGGACTTACCACAGAGCTGAAAGCTGGGTTATCTGCACCCTTCTCAAGGTTGTCCAAGGTTATCTTGTTTTCTTCCATCTCCAGAAGTGCTGCAGCTTCAATGCATCAGAGAAGCAGCACTGTGAGGGACCAGCACTGGCTGGGGAGAGAATGATGGGATCACCTCTGGGAAGGATGAATGTCCAACTCCAGTTTTCAATTTTGGGTCTCCGAGAGGAGAATGCCCTTTGCAATAGGTATTCAGAGCAGTTCCTGCACCAGCACATCAAGGGACCATCCCAATGGGTCCTCAAGCCATGGGGCTGGTGTGCTGACTTCCTCATTCTCCTGTAACTCTGGGAAGGTTTTTGCTCTTCTGTGCTTCCAAGGCATTACAGGAGAGGATTAGATGCAGCAGGGAGAGCTGGTACTTCTCCTCCAAGGTGGTGGCAGTGGCCACCGGCCTCCGTGAGCCCCTTCGCAAATGGGATTTTGCAAAAATTGAATGTGGCTGCATTCCTCATCAAGAGCTCTTTGTGCAACTAAGATAAGGAACAAAGTCCTTTCATGTTGATAACTAGTACAGTGCAGGAGGGTAGGATGGGTAGGAATAAGAGGTAGTTTGCATGGGGACTGGTCCTAACTGAGGATCATACTGGGAGAACTGGTCCAGCAAAGCCATAAGAACCAGTGTTATGCCAGGGCAGGAGCCCTTGGAGCATCCCATTTGGACGCTCTTCAGGTTCTTCTACCTGGAGAAGGGTGAGGGAAGAGCAGAGAAGTTGCAGAGAAGGCAGCTATTGACTGTAGGAGCACTTCTGTGCGAGGACAGAGGGAGTAAGAAGTTGTCCTTGCTTTGGAGAAGAGTTGTAGAGGTCTGCATGGAGAAGGTGGAGACAGCAGGGTCATCGCCTGCTCCCTGCAGTGTGAAAATTAGGATCTGCTGAAGGGAGGAACCCAGCCCCAAATGAAATGAGTGGAGGTGAGGACTTTGGGAGAACACCCCCCTCAACCTGGGACCTCACAGCAGCTGAAGGTGGCAGTGGCCTCCACAGGCCAGTGGAGCCACCACGGGGGACCACTGAGGCGTGCTGGCCCCCAGCATATCCCTGAGCTCGTGGCTCCTTGGCAGCAGGACAGGTCCCAGGGCCAGGGTAGGAACCCAGGACCCCAGACCTCCTCCAGGGCCTCCAGTACCCCTGGCGCTCCCTGGGGCTCAGGGACCCCTCACCAGGACCTTGGCAGGGATCAGGAGGGCCCTCCCTCCCCAGGCCCACCACTGTTTTGGGGACAGCCCCCCCCCCCCGGACCCCTCTGTTCTCAGTGACTCCTCCAGCACCCCCAGTGCTCAGGGACCCCTCCAGGACCTCCCAGGGCTCCAGGACCCCCCCCAGGGCTCCTGGTTCTCCCCATCCCTCCCAGGCTCAGTGCCCTCCAGGACCCCTGGGCTGATGCCACCTCCATGCCCCACCCAGTGTCACCCCCCCCTCCCCTCCCCCGATGTGGTTCATCTACCTTTTGTTTTGGTGTAGCCTCACTGGCTGCCCTCCCCTTTGGGGATGTGGCTATGTGGACAGGCAGCCAGTCAGTGGGGCAGCAGATGGGTGCCCCCCATGTGCCCCCTCACCTCATTGCATCCCATGTCCCCACGCTGTGACCGTGCCCCCTGCGCCCTCCTGTCCCTCGTGGACCCCCACGGCTTCGTGGTACAGCGTGGCTGCACGCCCCTCTGCCCTCCCCACTGTGTCTCTGCACCCCACGCCCTCACACCTCCCACGTCCTCGTGCCCCATGCCCTCACACCCCCCATGGCCTCATGCCCTCCCCGTGCCCCACGGCTCCCCCCAGGGCCCTGGTGCCCACTGGCCCCCTGCGCTCACCCGCCAGCCCCGCCGGCCACGCAGCTCCCGGCCCTGTGCCCCGGTTACCCATTAACAGCTCGGTCCAAAGAGCTGGGCTGGGCGCTGCGGGGCTGGGGCCGCACCGGCTCCTCCCGGGGCTCATGCCCAGGCACCCAGCCACCTGCCAGGGCGTGCGGGGGAGCCCACGGGGGTGCCCATGCAGGGCACCGTGTTGCCCCAAAAAGTTTGCCCGGGGTACTTTCACCCCCAGGCAAAATGAGCCCCGAGGGAAGATACTAAAAGCAGAAATCCAACCTTTAGCCCATCTCAGGACGTGCTTCCCGGGAAAGGGGCCGGGCACACACGGCCTCCAAAGCTGCCGTGGTGCAAAGGCACGTCACCTGGTCCCTGAGCGGCCTTGCACGGACGGGGCTGCAGCCAGCAAACACGCGGCCTGCCAGCGTGTCTTGGAAACTACTTTTTCCACGTGGGACAGCGGGAGTTGCATCCCCACATGCATGCACCCGGCTGGTATCTCCCTGCTTTATTTTTTTGCACCGGGCATGGTGAAGCGACGTGGCTCCGAGCGTGCCAACACCAGGGGTTAGCAGGAACGGGTTCAGGGGTTGCCGGCCGGTTAATGACGCCACGGGGTGTTCGGGGTTGCCGTGTGCCACACGGTCCCCGTATCCAAATGCTCCCTGTGCCAGTTCCCCAGCGCATGCGAGCAGCACCTTCTCCCTGTGGGTTTTTATCCAGTCCCGCTGCTAACGCGGCCTAAATTGGGGGTTGGCGTGGCGTGAGGGCGCTCAGCACCTACTCGCACAGGGCCGCGCGCGGATGACCACGAGCAAAACCCCGAATGCGGCTTGAGCAACGCTGGCGTGACACTCCCCCCCCGCCCCGCGTGTCCGCGGCTGCCCCAGCCCGTGGCGACGCTCGCGGGCCACTGGTGCAAACACCCGTGGGACGCGCGGAGCCCGGGCACCGCTCGCCCCTTCCCCGCCACTCTGACCGCGCGCGGGTCGCGGGGGGCGGGCCCCGGCCCGACAGCTCCGCGCCGTCAGCGCTAAGGGTGGCTGCGCCGGTCGGGGTGCTCAGAGCCCCAGTAGCGCGCCGTGATCGTATAGTGGTTAGTACTCTGCGTTGTGGCCGCAGCAACCTCGGTTCGAATCCGAGTCACGGCATCGCCCCGGCGGTACCACGGCA
>JAVKLA010000002.1:136642-148066 GCA_034782735.1 Sagittarius serpentarius | reverse complement strand
GTCCCGTGCCCCTCACCCCCCGCCCCCCCAGCTGTAACCCTCTCCCCCCCGTGGATGTTTCTCAGGGAATAAAGTTTCTCTTTACCACAGCATGAACGACTCACCACAGCAGGGTGGTGCCTGCCAACACGGAGAGGAAGATGAGGGACTAAGGATGAAATTGTCTTTGTGGCTCAAAACAGTGGCAGGTATCACTGTGCTCTGCTTCCTGTTTCTTCCTGGTGAAACACATTAATAGTTAATGACTGTTTGCTGTCACCGCTGTTGCTGATATTTACAGTGCTCCAAGTATTAAAGGTTCTTTTATTTTCACAGATACGCAAAGAATTCAAAATGCCTGGGATCAAAAGGATTTCTTTGTGTAAAATATTTTTAGCGTGATTGTGGCACGTCAAGGCACTCGGATGGCCCAGATGACTCATACCTCTGTGCTGTGTCACGGGGAAGAGCTGGTCACAGGAACCTCTGCTCCTGTGTGTGCAACGAGTTCCTCACGTGGCATCACATATACGCACCTCTGCGTGTTCTGCTTGCGTGTGAGGGGCTGCTGGAAGAGGCAGAGGTCTCCTGCAGCCGTGCTGCCCGTGCTGGGCAGGGGTATGTCCCTGCACCATGTCCGTCCTTGTGTATCTGCTGCAGCTGGTGAATCCTAAATCTAAGAGTCTTCCTGAGGCTTGGGACAAACCAGAGGAAGGCCCTGTGCACCTTGATTACTCCGTGAAGTAATTACTCCTGCCACCCTGAGCTCATCTTGCTCATATCCAACCCAAAGGAACTCAGAGTGGTGTAGGAAGACGGAACAGCCTTTTGGGTCCTCTTTTTGTCTATGCCCACCTCTTTCTTCCCGCAGCCTCTTTGCTGTTGACTTGCCCTGAGCACTGGAGTGCACGCTGGTCCCTCAGCAATGGTAGGAACCTTTGCAGTAGGAGATGCTCTTCACAACGTCAAACCTGATCAGGAGATGGTGGAGGAGGGGCTCTTTGGTGGTATCTCTGAATGACCTGCTACTGCCCTTCTGCCCCAGTGCTGCCCTTCTCCCTCCCTTGTCCGCCCTCCAAGGATCCCAGTCTGTCCCTCCCATAGGGCTGCAGGGACACTGCTCTTGCTCATCTGTGGCCAACCCTGTCACCATCTGTGTCCTCACGCTGGACCTTAAGCGGGTACAAGCGTCACTGGTAGGAGATACGTGTGTCTCCTCCCACATCCAGGGAGTTTAACAACGTCATCTGCCCCTTGGCTGCACCGTGGAGAGAGATGGGACCACCCAGTCATCTGCAGGACAGGGGAGCCGTAGAGGCGGGGTCATCACAAGCTCTGAATCTCAAGGCACGAGCTTGTGGAGGGGAGAGGTCCTTGTGCTGCCCTGTGCGTGGCCTCTTGTGCCTTCCTCCGCTCTGAGCTGGTGGTGTCACAATGCCAGTGAGCTGGGCTTATCACCAGTGAAAGGACAAGCCCAGCTCCATACTGCCCTGCTCTCGCGCGCACCCCTGGGCAATTGCTGTCTTGGGTCAGCACAGCTGTGGCGGGGAAGAAGCACCCAAGGGAGAAGGTGGGACGGTGTGGAGATGCACAGCACCTCTGGCAGGACATGCTGCCCATGCCTGGTGGGGACAGAGAACCTACAGTGATGCACACAGCGACCACGGGATTCCTCCTCGGGCACTTGCATGGGCAGGCAGAGTGGGACCCCTGAGGTTGGTGTCCACCATGATCTTGATCCCGATGCTTGGCCTGGCATGGTGCAGGGTTCATGTTTGCGTGGGTGTGTGCCAGGCACTGCTTACACGGTGTGCACAGTGCAGACTCCTCAGTGGGCAGGTAGGAGGCAGCGGGGCTTATGCGATGCTTGGCAGACGTTTCTGGAAAGGGGAAGCCAGCAGAACAACAATGATCTCAACTGCTGGAACAGGCATGACTGAGATAAACACTGCAGCGATAAGGAGGAGTCGGCCAAACATGGAAGTGAGCAGGGAGGTGGCAAGTGGACACAGAGATAAGTGGCAGGGGCCCGGCGGGTGCGGAAAAGGAGGCATGAAGCTGCTGCCACCCATCACTGGTGGTGGTGGCCCCGTCCCAGCACAGCTTCCTACCAGTGGGCTGCCTTTCCCAACAGGATTTGGATATGACCACTTCTAATGAAATCATGCCAAGGTTGTCAGGGCCTCAACAGCCCTTTGCTGTGTGGTTTTGTCCACAGGATGCTGCTGGTCTGGCTGGGATGGTTTGGACCTGCCAGGACATGTTCACCCAGCATGGAGGAAAAGGGGTGAGCTTGTGGGGGCACTGGGAGATGATCTGTCTGCTGGATGACCTGATCCCTTCGGGCTCTGCTCAGCACCCGGGCAGGATGGCTGCTCCAGGCAGGCTCCTCTGTTTTTCCCACCCTGCCCGGTCCCTCGGTGGCATTTCTCCAAGCCCTCTGATGCCTGTGGGTTGGGTTCAATGGGATTTTGAAGGTGCCTGCAATGTCGAAATGCTGGTGCAGCCAGGCAGAGAGTGCTGCTGGGCCCAGACGTTGCCACTCCGTGGCACAAACATAAATCTTCCAGCTGGCACAGGGACAAGAGCAATTCATCACTGCAAGGCTGTCTCGGCTGCTCTGCCCCTTGAGCGGCCTCTCCAGCTGTTCCCTCGCTGGGGCAGCCCCTGGCCTCCTTTCCCCATCTCAGGGAGGCAGACGGGAGGCAGAGCGATCCCCACCGCCTCCTCTTTTGGTCTCAGATCCCTAGAGCAGCCCCAGGAGCGGCGCTGGTGCCCGGGGAGGTGGGACGGATACCAGTGCTGCAAGGAGGTGTTCTGTGTTTTACTGGTGATTGATAGAAAACTGTGCACTGATGCAGGCCAGCGCTGTCATCTCTGGGTATTCAGAGGCCATAAATTCAGCCTGCAGTTTGCTCTGCTGCAGAAAGCCCACCTTCCTTCCTAAGGAAATCAGAGCGACTCTGCTGAGTTATACCATCTAGCCTGGTATCCCATATTCCCATACCCGCAGGCACTGCCGGGCCAGTGCAAGATGCTGGAGCAAGAGCAGGCCAGAGAAGTGTCCTGGGGCTGGGATAATTTTGGCAGTGAAGGTTTGGGTGGGATTTGGGGGCACATCTGAGCTCGGAGACAGCTGCAAGCAACCTGACACAGCTCTGTCCCCACCATCCACCTCCCTGTCCTCTTATAGCTCATGAGACACGTGCACCAAGGACTGAAGGAGAAGGACTCAAGCATTTCTTGACATGAATGTTCAGCTGTGATGCTCCTGAGGGGCTTTATGAGCCCACAACAGTGCATGAGATGGTCTTGGTTCTTCTAAAGCCCAAGCTTCAAGGGATGTTTTTCCAGTCTGCCAGCATTATGTAGGGCAGGCAAACAGGCTACAACAGACTGATTTTTCTGCTTGGTCATGTTTTGGGATCCCCTTGCCTGGCTCCAGCATTCAGAGATCAAGGAAAATGGCCCCCAAAATGTATGCAGCAGGGATTCACCAAAGCTGTTCTGTCTGACCTCCAGGGAGCACAAAGCCTGGGGCAGTCTCTTGAGCCCTTTCCTTGTGTGTCCAGCATCCAGCTGAAGATGGGATCTGATAAAAGCGTCCCAGGGGAGAGTCAGCCACCCCACAGCCCTATATAAATGCTGCCACATGCTTGTGTGTGCCCTGCCTTATTCCGACTGCCAGCCCAAGCTCTCACGCTGCCTTTGTCTGTGACATGAGCAGGAGCCTCCTCCTGCAACAGGGATTTACAGCCTGCACACAGCCACCTCTTAACCCCTCTTTGTGATGCTGAGGGGGCAGAAAACAGGCAGCCACATGCTGCCAGGCAGTCTGGCCAGCCCTCACCTCTCCAGTCTTGCACTCGCCTCTGAATGCACCTTCATTTTCTGCCTCCCAGCCCTTTCGGAGATGCAGGGCTGGGTTAGTGGCAAAAGCAATTGCTCCCCTCTGTGTGGAGAGAATGGCCCCTGTTTTGCTCATCTGCCATGCCCATCTTCCTGATGGTTGATGACAGCCTTATTAAGAAATATAAGGGGGATGCCAGAGGTGGTTCACACCCTCTAGGCAATGTAAGGCTAGCCAGAGTCTGTCTGGAGAAGGACTCGGCTGTGTGAGCATGGCCATTGTAGCTGGATTAATCAAACCCACCATTAACACTTTCCCGGGGCACACAGGTCCCCTGCCAGCCCCAGAGCACAGGCCTCCAAACAGCACGTCACTCTGATTGAGCTGCCAATGCTCCAGCTCCTTAGTTTGCTCTGCCTCAGATCGATAAGTGCAGGCGGCTCCAATCAATTCCACTTTACCATTTGCTATCGAGTTCAGATCGGCGCTCTCCCAGCTGGTCCCACTTCCTTTGTTTGTTCAGAGGAGGAATTCAGGCATCTTATCCCACCTGGACACTGCTGTGCCCTTGCAGGGTCAAGACCCCTGGCAGGGGCAAATAATACTCTGGGGATGCAGATGTTCCTCCCTGCCCTCCCTACCAGAGGGCCAGCAGTGAAGGGGTTGAATTTGTGCCACGGCTGGAGCCCTGAAAACATTAACCTGGCTGGGCAGAGTGTGAAAGCGGGTGGCTGGATGAGGCCGTGAGGTTTGCATGATAGCTGTTGCCACCAAGCCGGCATCTGTCATGAGGTTTCCCTGCCACGAGCCTGGTTTTGCTGTGGAAATACTGAAGGCAGCTGCAGAGAGCTCCTGTGGCTTGGCTCCCCTGTCCCCACGGGCACGGAGTGCGGCTTCAGCTCTCCAGGGCTTGAGCCCTGACATGAAATGATTTTACAGAAAAAAAAAAATGAGGCTGAAGAGTTTACATAGTGGCTGTTCAGAAATTTCCCTCAAACCCATACGTAGCATTTGTCGGTGAAAGAAGGGTTTCTCACCCTCTGGGTGTCAGTCCTGAAGTAATTTTTTTCTCCTATCTGTCACCCAGCTCTCTCGCTGGCCTGTTTCCAGGGTGTGGTGCCTGGATTTGTGGAAATGAAGTTCCCCACAGCTCTCCACACCTCGTCAAGTGTTAATGAAATAACGGATCACACCAGAAAGCAGTTATGATGCTCAGGGTCACGGATGTGCAGAGGGCTGTCAGCGTTGAGAGCCGAGGCAGAAAAGCCGCTCGGTGTGGCTGAGGCAACGACCAATGTATCTGGCTCTGAGCTGGCAGATGTCTGTCAGCGAGTTGTCGTCTCTTCTTTTGGTCAGTTAGCATGGTTTCAATTACATTATCAACTGCATAATGATTTCTTTTGACAGGAAAGTTGGGGAGCTGCAAAAAGCGTCTGCAAGAATTTGCTGCGTTTGGTAAACACACGTGCTTTGGGCATATCCCGGGTGTCTGGGCAGACAGTGTCTGAGTGGCCTGAATGGGCTTACAAGGTCTGGGTCTGCATCACATGTGCAAGTGTTGATGCAGAAATGTCCTAGTTTGTGATGCCTGGGAGGAGCAACGTGTCATATCATACATGGGACTTGGTGTGGGTCCATGTTCTTCATGTTCCTCCTTCCTTTCCCCCAACTTACCACGTGCCTCTGGCCCTTGCCACCTCTGTGCAACTCATTGCAGCAGGCGAGGGTGAGAGTGGGCTGCAGAGCATCTTGTGCAGAGCATCCCTTCCATGCCATTCTGCTCCCTGCCTTCCCCAGGGCACAGCTGGGATGAGTGGGCATGGCTGCTCCGTGCCATCTCCTTCCAGCCTGATGGGATCTGGAAGGGTTGCACGGAACTTGCAGGCTCCCAAGTGCTATGGAGCAACTGGTGGGGGATGTGCTTGGTGTGCGGACAAGGGGCTGCTGGAAGAGGGATGTTTCCAGCCTGGGAATGGCTTGCTAAACGAAAGCACGCTGCCTGCACGATATGTCTGGGAGCAGCATCCCCCTGCACATGGGCAGCTGCTGTGGTGAGAGTGGCCCATCTCACCCACTGCCTGCTCTTTGATGGTCTCCTGGTGGAACTGTGTAGCAACAGTTCCCCTGGACACGATCCCTGCCTCTAAATATTTGCAAGGCTCCTTGGGCCAGTCTTTGTATTTAGCGGTGCTTGATGGATTTCTTTCTGTGGATTTGTCCGGTCTTGTTCCTAAACCACGTAGCATCTGCAGCGGCCCGTGGCAGGGAGGGCTGCTGTGTGTCGAGTCACCTCCTCGTGTTTATCCCTGATGTACCAGTCTCTCCCCACCCTCTCCCAGCTGCGCAGATCTCTGCCCGGTGACTCCAGTTGTCTCTTTTCCATGCCAAAGAGCCCTGGTCCATCACGCACCCCATGCCCAGAAACCTTTGATCACCCTCTCGCCCTTCCCTGCACGTTTTCCAGCTCTGCTATATTCTCGGGATGGGGGGACCAGAACCACACGCAGGCCAGGACTGACCAGGGAGTGGTGGCACCTCTGATGTCGTCTCTACCTTTTCCTAACCCTTCCTATCAGTTTTGACGGAGAGCTTTTGCAGTTTTGACCTCTGCTGAGTGCTGAGGGGACATTTTCATGGACTGTCAGAGCAACCGGTCTCAGAGCCAGTTGCTTTAGACGTGAGGCTGGGCTTGGTTTCCCCATATGTGTCTCTTCCCTGACGCTGGCTTTCGTCTCGTTTTTTTGCCAAGTCGCTCAGCCTCTGGAAGTCCTCCTGCAATTCTTAGCATTCTTCCGCAGTATCCAGAGTAATTCAATATTATTAGCAGATTTTGTCACTTCTCTACTGACCTCATCTCATCAAAGTATTTGCTTGTAGAAATGCAGGTGACCTCTCTCAGCTGGATTACCTGCAGGTGCCTGCTGGCTCTTTCCAAGAAAGCTACTAGCTTTGGAAAAAAGAAATTCACTTTAAGAGAGCTGTGTCATCTCTTTCCCAGTATGTCATATTTATCCATCTGTTCCCTAACGATGCCAGTTTCCTACTCCTTATGCCAATTTTTGTTCATTTGCGGAGAACAGATGTGTCATTTATCAGTCCGGGGCTCCCTGGCTGCCTCCTGGGCAGCATTTTTGGTGTCACAGTTGCCACCTTCCAGTCCTCACGTCCCCTGCTGTACCCAGACCTCAGGGGAGGTTGGGGTGTCATCCAGCAGATGTGACATCCTCCCTGTCCCTCCTGTGCCGCACAACAGGGCTTATGTAGGGTGCTCCCAAGGAGGGAAGGGGCTGGAGTCACCACAGACATTTCTAAGCTCCCGGGAATGGCTTTTATTTGAAGTTGCGGAAGAAGTACCTGGAGATTCAAGGGGCTGCAGGCTTCCCTGCAGGCCAGGGGAGATGCTGGCATCAGGGGTAGCAGCTGACCCAGTGCCTGACTCAAGTGACATGCTGGCAAGTGTGAAATGCTAAATTCAGCCCCCGCATCACCTGTGGGTGAATCATCTTCCAGCACCACCTCAAGAGCATGCAGGAGCAGAGAGCTCCTCTGAGGTACTAAAAGCACTGCCTGGTGGACGCTGGGCTGTGTCCACACCACCCGGGGCTAAACTGGAGGGGAAGGTTTACCCAGAGGATGCGGCCTGAGCCCTCCTAGCTGCAGGGAAGGTCCTGTGTCCTGTTCTTGGCCTGGCTGCCAAACAGGGCTCCTGTCCCCAGTTGTGGGTGACCGCAAGGAGCACTCAGGGTAGCTGAAGCAGCTCCTCACACCCAGGAGGATGGATGAGGGCTGAGGACACACACAGCTCTCCACAGGGCTGGCAGGAGCCCGGAAGATGTTGCCTGGCTTTTTCTTCCTGGTGCGTGCTCCGACCTGCCTGGGAAGTGTTTACCCAGGCGAGCAGCTACTGCGGCCTTTGGTGAGAGGAAGGGCTGTGCTGTGAGCTCCAGCCCAGAGATGAGAGAGAAGATCTCCTGGACCCTCCAGAGATGGAGAAGAGGGTGGGAGGAGAGCTCCCGGCACAGAGGTCCAGCCCCAGGTCCTTGCGGGCTGCTGCAGAAGGCCTCTTGTCTCCCCTGTTCCCGTGGTCCGTGAGCCAAAAATCACTTCTGAGCAGCCATGGGTGGTTCTCCTCCCGACTGACAACTGTGGGTGCGGCGGCTCCACCGCCGTCCTTCCCTCCTTCCCTCCTTCCTGGGGGCTCCATGGGCAGTGGGCAGTGCGAGCAGCCAGCAGGCCCCAGGGCTGCGCATCCCGCCGGGGAGGCTTCCCGCCGTCACAGCTGCATGAGAGAGCAGGCCGAAATGTGGAGTCTGGCACACAAGTGGCGCAGCGTGTGCTCCCTGATCCTCTCCCGTCTGCCAGTCCCACCCCGTGCCCCCCGCCAGTCCCTACACGAGCGATGCTAGGGTGACAGCCATCTGCCACAGCGATCCACCGGGCCACGGCGACTCGCAGGCGGAGTGGCATCGCGGCCACAGTTGTGGTATCGGGGCCAGTCTCTACGGTGCAGGCAATAAAACTCGGGTCCCAACGTGCATCAGATATGAGGGATGTAAACAGTTGGGGATTGGAGCAACACCAGCTGCAGCGTGAGACACAGATGGAGCTTGGCTTCGGTGGTGCGAATGCAGAAATCTGTCGCTGCTTCTTCAAACCTGAAACAAACTGCTGTGAATGGAAGGATGTCGCTAGTGTCTTGTCACGACTGCAGAAAAAATATGAGTAACCTGCGCCTGTGCTGAGACACGCGGGGTGTACGGAGCTCATTTGGTCTCCTTCTGGACTGCCCTTCAAAGCTCCCCAAGCAGAAAGAAGGCTCCTGAGGGGGGCTCCCACCCCAGCTGTGTTCTCCTCACCCTGCTGCCCCGTGTTGCTGTCTGGATGGTTTGCCCCAGGGGAAGCCAATATCCAGGGGAAGCTCAAATCTGAGGGCTCCGTTGGGTCCAGGGATCTTCTTCTTGATGCCCCTCCAGGCTCTGCTGAAGCCTCAGGTGAGAAGGGGATGCCCTATGGGGCACAGATGAGAGAACAGGGCTACGCTGGGCCAGGTGCCCACCTGCCAAAAGGCCAGGGAGGAATTTGGAAGAGCAACAGGCCCAGCAAATGGTGAGGAGGTGCTGGGGTCCTAGGTGGGCTCAGACCACAGACCCTGTTTGATTCTCAGCATGGCCCTGGTGCAGCTCCCTCTCCAAGGAGGGAACGATGGGAAGGGATGTGACAGGAAGGACCTCTGCAATTCCTCTGGTATGGTAGTATAAAAAAACACACCACCACAAGCCAGATCCCTCCTCGGTCACCTCTCAGGAGATGCTGAGCGTGTGTTTTCCAGGCCTGAGGATTTAACAAGAGCCACCTCCAACAGATGTTGCTGAACATCCTCCCTGGTTACTGACAGAGGGTGGAAGTACTCTCAGTCTCATGTACCATCAGCCCGGCATCCTGCTTCCTTCCAAATGCCGGACAGACAGATTTATTGAGAACCTCTGTCTTTTCTGCATTTTAATAGCAATCTTATCATCCCCATCTGCTGGGCTTGAGGTCTGCTGCTAGACCTCAAACACTGTCTTGTGTTCACTCTGTTACTGGCAGACACTTTTTCTCCTCCTGATGCGTTTTGTGTCTTCTGTTCCCTACCTACACTCTGAAATTTCCAGCCTTGGTTTCTGGGTGCCATGGCTGTCTTCTCCCTAGGGACGAAGCTCCCTTGATGTCTGGTTGGGCCTGGGGGATCTGGCTGGGTTTCTTGGGCAGGAGCTTGCAATGTGCACATACTCAATAAATCAACAGATCAGGGTCTCGGTGGGCTCACTGGGCACACGTTCAGCATGAGCCGTGCCAGGCTGGCACAGGAGGCTCAGCTCCTTGGCAGCCCCATCCCAGCTCTCCTCCTGCACAGGCACTGGAAGGAAGGGAGGTCACCACGAGCACCTTCTCTTTCCAGGCATCCTCTCCTCCCTGCAGCAGGCACCCCGACAGCCACATCCCAACATCTCTTCCTATAGTGGGGCAGGAGCCTGGCTCACAGTGTGAGGACGGGCAGGACCACGCCGTGGCATCTCTCGCCCCTCACTGCATGCCTCTGCACGGCTTCACCTCCGCGGTGGTCCCGCTTTCAGAGCCTCCTGCCTCTGGCCCCCTTCCCTTTCAGGCATGGCTGACCATGGCCTTTGGGGGGTTCAGCCTGCGAGCAGGGCCGGGAGCGGGTTTGGGAGAACGGCGTGCGCTTAGGAAGGGATGTAGAGGATTCAGGGATGTAGGTCTGGAAACAGGGCTGTGCACAGTGGCTGCCGGGGGTTAGGAGGGCACGGGGAAACAGTCAGTCCTGGGTGGTGGGTGAGCAGGGGTGGTGGTGGGTGGTGACGGGTGTGTGTGTAGGGGTAACCGTCAGAACATGGGTAAGCGTGCTCCTTGCCGCCGCAATGGCCTTGGCCTGCGCTGCTGCGCTCCAACACGCTGCTCCCAATGCCACTTCCCTGCTCTGCAGGCTTGTCACCACCGGCCCCTTACCAGCAAATCCAGCCCTGCCTGGGCTGCACCCCAGGTGTTGTCCTCCCGCCCGCGTCCTGGCTCCGCGTCTCCTGGGGCTCAGCCCTGCCCGCTCGCCCCGACGTCCCTGCCCGCCTAGCCTCGGCTCAGCCTTCTTCCCAAGCACCTTCCTCTGGCTTGTCCCTGCTCGCCCCTGTCCCGCCATGTTTCTTGCGGAGGGGTCCACGGTGCCAGCCTGCTGTTTCGGTGCCTCTCCCTGGAGCCATCTGCTCCGCGGGTCCTGCACGGGGCGGCGACACGAACACCTCCTAGGCGGTGGGTTTGCCACGGAGGGGACCCTTTGTTGCCCCTGTCTCGTTAGCAGCCTCCCGGTGGCCCTTCTCCGGGTGCCACCGCAGGCGCCTTTCCTCCGCTCCCGGAGCCGGGCGATGCTCCGGGGGAGCGGGGAGCGGCGGCAGCAGCCGGGGCCGGATCAGGCCCGCGGTCCGCAGGCTCCGCAGCAAGGGGGACGGGGCAGCGGGCGCCCTCGGGGGCCCGATTCCCCGCCGGGGCGGGACGCGGCGCCGCTGGGAGGGAGCCGAGAGCCAGCCGCTGCCTGGAGCGCAGCGGGGGGGGTCGGCCCGGAGCGCCGGGGAAGGCCGGGCCGGGCGAGCCCGCAAAGGGGCGGGCGGGGAGCGCCAGGCCCCGCAGGCGCTTCCGCGGGCGGGGCCTGCGCGACGCCACGGGCAGCGCAGGGGCTACAAATCGGAGGGGTTTATTGGGCTTCGCGGCCTAAAATACCGACGCTGACAGCGTCCCCAAAGGCATACTACGCGTTCCGCGCGGAAAAGAAAGGCGCATGCAATCCCCCCTCCCGAGAAAGAACGGGCCGGCTGCCTAGGAGCCGAGCCCCTCCGAAGGCGGGCCGCTCCCGCAGGCTGCCCGGCCGGCTGCCCGGTCCTTGCGCTTGGTGCCCCCGCCGCGGGCACTCGGGCGCTCCCGGTGCCTTTCCCTGCGGGCTGTTTAAGTTCCCCTGCAAAGGCAGTTGAGAGGGTGTCCTGGTTTCGGCTGGGATAGAATTAATTGTCTTCCTAGTAGCTGGTACAGCGCTGTGTTTTCAGTGTGGTATG
>JAVKLA010000002.1:120052-136080 GCA_034782735.1 Sagittarius serpentarius | reverse complement strand
CCGCCCCGCGCCCCGGCGGCACCCGCATGCCGGTCACACGTCAGCAGCGGCGGCGGCGGCGGCGCTGCGGGGGCGGCCCCGGCTACTCCTCCCCCTCCCGCGGGAGGCAGGTATGACCCCCAGCAGGAAGCGTCGGTCGCCGAGGTGCGAGAGCGCAGGGCCTGCCGGCGACCTTCCCCCCCCTCCCTTCTTGCCGTTTCTTTGCAGCCAAGTGCTTGGTGCTCTACAGAGGTGAAGACCTTCCAGCCTGGGAAGGTCCCGCGCGGCACAGGACCGTCTCCGGTGGCCTCCGACGCCAGGGCCGGCGGCCCTGGGCCTCCTTGCACTCTGTGCCCAGCGGCGCGGATCTCCCTCTGCCTGCTTGCCAGGGCCTGCCCGTGCCAGCGGCGGCGGACGGGCCCCCGTGAGCGGCCGTGCTGCTTTGTCAGGGAGCCTCAGCGCCTCTTTGTCTGCCGCCTCCCAGCCAGCTTCTCGGGGGTGAGAGCGGAGCCTGGTGCTGCCGGCGCCGGAAAGGAGGCGAGAAACGTCCCCGGCGAGAGGCAGGAACTGGGGAGAAGCTCCCCGTGGGGAGATGGGATCCGAGCGGCACAAGGACCCGGTAGAGAAATAAACCCGCCGGGGCTGCGGCTGTCGGTGCCGGGCCTCTTGGCGGAGAGGTTGATGCGGGGACTGCGCAGATAAAGGCAGGAGGGGTAATTAGTGCCCGCCAGCGCTGCCGCCTGCAAGATGGGGCTTGTCGAGCGAACTTGACGGGATTGCAGATCTGGCTGGTGGAGGGAATGGTGGATACAGTCATTCCATCTGTGGTCCTGGCATCACTGGGCGGCATGACGAAACGAGCACCGGGCAAAAGCTGCTTGGGAATATTTTAAGCAGATAGAAAAACTTGTCGCTGGTGGATCTTGGAACGTTGCTCATACTGACTTTTGGGAGGTTTCTGGAGGGGTGCAGCAGAAACCCCCTTTTGAGCTGGGATCCTGTAAACTGTCCACTGTGGGCAGCGGAGGAGGAGGAGGAGGGCACTGGCAGCAGGGACCAGAGGTGCCATTGTGGTGATGTGGTTTGCTGAGGCAGGCTGGATGGTTTTTCCTCTGGAACGCACGGTCTGGGATCAGAGGGACCAGGAGCGGGGGTGGTGGTCATAGGAAGGGCTCAGGCTGTGATGTGCAAAGGGCTGAGCAGGAGCTGCGGGAAGTGGGGACTGCTGACAGGTACATCCGAGGGCTGAGGAGAAGCTGGGAAGTTTAGAGAAAAGCCAAAAGCTGGCACACATTTGGGGAAACCCTGCGAACAGCACTAGGCCGAAGAAGACTTTTCATCTTATCCGAGATGGACGGTGATTAGCTTATCTCCTGATCTCCTCCGTGCCTCAGTGGGGAGAACGTTTGTAATTCTTCAGGGCTGCAGCACGTGATGGATACAGGCAGAGCTCTGGAGGCTGGGTGAAGCCAGAGATAAAGTGGGAGTATCTGATAGTGCCTGCAACTGTCCATTAAAACAGTTCCCCTGGAGGAGCCGGGGAGCGTCCACCACGTGGAGCATCTCTGTTGGGCTCGAGCACCCTTTGAAGCTCCCATCTGCTGGCCTTGACGTTGGGCTGGGTGGTGGGAGGGTTCCCCGGTTGCTGCAAGGTCGTGGTGGTTCTTGCTGGAGGTGGTCCAGGAGGACGGAGGCACCTGCTGGGGGATTGCTGACGCTTTTGCGGCCCTTGCTCTTGGTGACAACCTCAAGGTGTCCTGGAACAGGGAAGGCGTGCCAGGGCCGGGCTGGAGCCTCTGCTGAGCTCTTCAAGCCGCCATGATGGTTGTGGTAGGGGGCTCAGTGTTCCCACGCTTAGGAAGAGGCGATGGGCACTGTTCCCTACCCTCTGCAGGGACTGGGACTCCAGAAGGCCTACAGGTGTGGGCCTTGAGTTGCTGAAGAGGAAGGGGGAAGTACAGTTCTAGGTACAGGCAAGGCTGCTGGAGCAGAGAGGTTTTTTGCTAATGATTGACAGTGAAAAACACACTCTAATAAAATGTGCAGCCCTCCCGAGTGGGGAGGACGAGGATGGACGGAAGTGGAAGGAGCAGCCACGAGTTCCTGGTTGTGTGGTTTGGCCGAGGCCATGTGGTTTGTGGTACGGGCGCTGTGTTGAGGCTGGGGGACCAGCCATGTTCCCTGGGAGCCCTGTGCCCACTGTAGCTGTCCTGCCCATTCTGGAGAGTTGAAGATGGGGCAGGAACATCTTAGCAATGGCATCCTTCCTGCCCGGGCCACGCGATGCTTTGCCATCGTAGCGTGAGTCGTCACGTCTTTCTGCCTTGTGTGGGATCTGCAACATCTTGCGGGGATGCGCTTAGGGTGAGCTCTGCAGTGGCTTCTGCTCCATTACAGATGCTTGCTGGACTTGGTGGGGACTGGCACAGGTCCTTCTCCATCTGCTTGGTCTGGGCAGTCCTTTCCCTGCAGCGGTGGGCAGCAGACTGACCCTGTATGGCTCGCCTGAGCAAGGCGGATACCCTGGAGATGTCTTCTCTGCTGTGTATGGATCAGGCGTGAGGAGCAATGCCACCAGGATGCGGTGGGGAGAGATACGGTGAGGGACCTCCCTGGGTGGGGACGCCTGCACCCAGGGCACAGTGTGTTGGGGGATGGGGTTGGGGATCTGCCTGGGGACATCTTTGTCTCATGCCCGCCGGGACTGGTCGCTGGCATTTTTGCTGGGAGCGCAGGGTCAGTGCCGCGGGGTGTGGGAACGGCTGGCCAGGAAGCTCCTGGGCGTGTGTCTTTCCTGCGAGAGCCTCCCTGAACTGAGTCATCCTGTGCGATGCCGTGCTGTCCGCCCCGCGCTCCCTCCTCGTGTGCCACGGGTGCAGCAGCTGTGGGCTCCCCGCCTGGCCCAGCCGTCCCCTGTGGGCTGCGGACCAGACCTTTCTTGGAAGACCAGCACTCGGTTTGCTTTTGGGTTTGGCTTCGGCGTCCACCAAAAGCCAAGCTGCAAGATGTGTGAAACTGGGGAAATTTTGCACCTGACAGAAAGAACAAACTGAGTTTGGTTGTAACTCGGAGTGGCTCCAGCATTAAACCCAGCAATCTCCTGGGGGTACCCCAAACACACTTTACGTCCAGGGCAAGAAACTTGTTTATAAAGTGAGGGATCTCCCCAGGTGTCCTCTGGGGACCTCTCTGTGGAGTGGAGCATCTTGTTGCGGCAAAAGGTGGTGGCAGGTAGGACGTCTGTAGGCAAGATGGGGTGAAGAGCGCCAGCTCTGCCCTGGGATCTCGGTGTCTGAACTGTGAACGCTCTTGGAGAGCCCGCCGTCCGTCGCCTTTCCTGGTGGGCAGCGTAAAAACTGTTTTACTGTGAGAACCCAGCGATGATCTGGTCCTTCGCCTTACTTTTGTTTTTATTTTCTTTTTTCCTTACAGTTGGCATAAATGATAGAGCGAGAACAGCCTCAGTACTGCAGCAGGGATCTGGGTGTGCATTGCCACGGCAGATAAATGCGCGAAAACCACTCACGTGCACAAAGAGGATGCGTGTCCAAGTGCCGGGGGTGCCTGGCTGCTCTCTGAAGGACTAGTCAGCACCAAGAGCTGCCCTGGGATGGTGGCTTTGTGTGCCAGGCTTTTGCTTTGCACCCAGATTATTTCAAATCTAGCAAAGCTTGTGCTGTGTATGAGCAGGCGATGCCTCGGTAGATGGGCATCTGAGCGGCGTGCTGGGATCGGCCAGGCAGCAAGCAGCTCCCTCCACGACATGGGAGGTGAGCGAAGCATGGAAATGCCTGGCCTTTGACTGAAGTGGGGGGGGCGGTCTGGGGCACCCCTGGGAGCTGCCCTGCCAGCGGCTGTGGCCCCCTCCTGTGCTGAGGGAGCAGCTGCGTGCCCCGTGACTGCTGCAGAGAGCCCTGCATGGCTCGTAAGGTCCAGCGCTCTGATTAGGAAATGTCAGAGATGCAGTTTCCTGGGCAACCTTAATTTGGCCCCACATGCAAGGGCATTAGGACGCAAATCGGTAAATGTGTGATCCCTGCCGTTTGCCCTCTAAGAGCCCTGCCCCATTCCCAGCACTGGCTGGAGCCTCCAGCCCCTCCAGCCTCAGGGCTCAGGGTACCGTTCTCGCTTTCTTGATTGTTGCAGTGCTCCTGGAGACGGGAGTTGCCTTCCCAGCTTTTCCATGGCTCTCCCCTGTAATAACTGACTGTTTAAAAAATGAATGGGTTTACACTCTCAGCACCCTATGGCGGGGAGACTTCGCTCCTACAAAGAGGCGACCTTGAGATAGTGGAGGGGTAAAGCCAGTGCGGCGAAACCGCACCAAATCTAGGGAGCTCAGAGGCTCAAGTGCCTGATCTGAGCCATTTGCTCTGGGTCTGAGCTAAGCCCAGCAAACCACGTCTTGCCTGCATAGAGCCTGTCTAATTGCTGGAGTGCCTCTGCACCCCCCTGCAAGCAAAATACTCAGTTTTAGGGGTCTCAGCAGAGACGTGTTAGGATTCTCCACCATCCTCTGCTTTCTAGGCTTGGGGCTGGAGGCATCTGAGTGGGGGCTACTCTGTGAACTTGCTGGAGCTCGTGTGTCTCTGCCTGGGAAGACAGACCCCAGCACTGAGGAAATACGGAGGGGGCTTTCCTCTGCTTGGGAAGTGGGACCGCTGTGTGCAGAGTAGCCTCTCAGCTGCCAAGGTGCTGTGCTGGTGCCCTGTCTTGTCTGAAGCTGCTCTGTGTTTACGGGTTGAGAGAGGGAGGGTCCGGAACTGGCTCCAGCAGCAAGCCGAGTCTGTGTCTGCCTAGCAAAATGCATCTAAGAAGTGGGGTCCGTGGCAGGTTTGAATGCGGGTAAGTTGGGCTCGGGGCGGGAGGAACGAGCAGGCAGCCCCTTTCTGAGCCCAGGAGGGTCAGCAAACTATGTTTCACAGCCCCGCAGCACACTTGGAGCCATGAGAGCTCTTGCAAAGGGTGAGCATCGGGCATGGCGCTGCCCGTCCGCCTGTCTGGCCGGCGCCCGTGCGTCGAGTCTGTGCATTTGTGCATGTCGGGACGCCTGCCTGCGTGCTCGTGCCTCCCTTGGCACCAGCGCGTGTGTGAATGAGCTGTCGCCGGCATGGGGCTGTGCTCTGCAGATGTCCTTGCGGCGGAGTGAAAGCTGCTTTGCAGCTTTCCGAGGCGTGGGTGCAGCTCACGGGATCTCCCGGCTGTTTGGAGCGGTGGGCGCTGGTCTGCCCTTGGGATCTTGCAGGCAGTGGGTGGGAAGCACCCGCCTGCTGCAGGCTGAACCCCTCTTTGCCTTGGAGAGGAAAAGGGTGTTGAGAAATCAGAGGGGCTTCCCGCAGTGAATTTGCAGTTGCTGTCGCTCATCATCTCCCTGCCCCGTGGGCATTAGGTCGGGTCCTAGTGACCGAGCAGCTGCAAAAGTCTCCGGTGACTTAGATTTCCCTGGGGGGCGGGTCTCGCCCCAGTGGTGGCAAGCAAAGGGCTGCAGCCCCCTGGGCTCAGTGTTGCCCGTTGGTGTCCCCGGTGCCTGGCAGGGCCTGAGCGATGCCATGTCTCCCTCGGATGATGGAGGCGAGAGCAGATTTCCTGTCTCCCACTGCATAGCCAGGGGCTGGCTGCTCCTGCAGCCGCGTCCCGGCTCGCTGGCACTGGGCCCTGCCTGCAGAGCCAGCGGGAGTTTTTGCTCTTTCCCTCTCATCCGGCGGAGGCCGGTACCCCGAGCAGCCATCTGTTTTGCTGCTGCCTTGCCAACGGGTGAGAGCGTCTGCTTGCTCCCACGTCTGAACCCGCCTTGCGCTCGCCTGGGGTGGCTGCGAGGCCTGTGGCTGGCAGGGTTTGCTCCCGGGGTGATGCTCTGCTGCTCGCTCCTGCCCCGGTACGGAGGGGCCGGGCTTGGAGAGCTGCCCCGGCTCCCCCCTGCGTCGGCCCCCCGGGGAGCCGGGAGCTGGGACGTTTACAGAGGAGGTGGTGAGCCGGGGCGCAGAAAGCTGCGTTTCTCCCACAGCTCAGAGGGATGCAAAGGCTCGGGGCCGGGCAGAGGTGTTTATAGCTCCAGTTCCTGTTCCCTTTTCCTGCTGGGTTTTGCTGCTCGAGGCTATTGTCGGGCCATTTTGCACAGGAAGGAGGAAGATGTGTTTTGTTTTAAGCTGATTATAGGAGCTGGAGAGGACAGCGTGAGCAGCCCTGGGCTCCAAGGCTGGCCAGGAGCAGGGACAGCGTGGTGGTGAGGACAGAGCCTGGCGCCAGGTGGGATTAGGCAGCCACCACACTGTGCTCTGGCTGTTTGGTCTTTGCTGTGGGAGCTCTGCATAGCTGGTGGTGTGGTGGCAAAACCCATCTTGCTGGGTGGTCCAGCCAGGGGTTTGCAGCCCGGTGGGTGAGTAAGACCCCCGCAAAGCTGCTTGGGTGCACTCAGACCCTGCTGGAAATGTTGTGTGGCCCCCTTTTGGGACCAGGCTTTGAGGCTGGAGGGGGGACGTACAGCTCTAGGCTTGCTGGAGGCTGTGGCCTCGTGCGATGGGGTGCTACAGCCGGGAAGCTGCTGGGGTGCTGGAGTGGACGTGTGGCTCCAGTGCTGGAGGGGATCAAGCTCTGGGACGTGCCCTGTGTTCCACTGCAGGATCATTTCCTTTTCACTAGTAAAAGCAAACCTTGGGCTTTTTGTGCCATCCCAGCGATGTGGCACTCAAGAGGCTCCTGGTTTTGCTTCCCAGTGACTCCTGATCACATGGAGGAGCCCTGTCTTATGTTACGTGGGACGTGTGTGGAGATACTGCGGGGGCCTGGGAGGGAGCGGAGAGGAAGCCATAGGCTGTTCTTAGCCCTTTTGTTAAGAAACATCTTCAAATGAGCCTGCAGGAGCCCTGGAAAATAACCAGTCAGTTCCCAGTCGTGCCAGTGCCCGCACCAGCTGACACCCCTGTACTGGGATCTGCGCCCCTTCTCCACCTCGGGGGAGGAAATGTGGTTGCGTGCAGGGAGAGCGTCTGTGTGCCATGGTGGGGGGACGGCACCGCCGGCAGCGCCACGTCACGATGGGACCTTGCCGGGGTGTCTGCGTGGGCGCTGGCAGTGCTCAGCCTAGGGTAGGGGAGGAGGCTGGGCCGCCTTCTGCTCTGCTTGGCTTCGTCCCAGCTTTCGGGACAAAGGCTGGAGCACTTCCACAGCCGAGCGCCGGTGCCTGGAAAGCCGCCGGCTGCCAGCACCTGCTCTGCGGGGCTGCCATGGTGAGGGCTTGGGGTCCTGGCTGCCACCCTGGCTGCTGCTAGCAGAGCTCCTGGTGAGGTTTCAAGAGACTTCAACTGGTCCCTTCCTCCCCCCGCAAAAAAAGGCAGGGAGTATCCTAACCCTTCTCCTACCCTTCCCCTCTTCCAGCTGGCTGTCTTGGAGGACTACGCAGATCCCTTCGATGCGGCACAGGTGGCTGGTAGCCAGGCGGGACTGGAGAAGGTGATGGAGAACGATGGATACATGGAGCCGTATGAAGCCCAGAAGATGATGGCTGGTAAGGTGGAAGGCTCTGTGCAAAGGCCACTCGTCGTGTCTCCAGTCCCTGCTGTGTGAATTTGGTGGCCACTGTACCCTGTTCCTTGTAGCCCGTGACAGCACTGGGTCCCCCAGACAAGGCAAACCTGGGTGACCGCTGTGGTGCTGCATGGCCACTTTGCGGGCAAATTTTCACAGCTTTAGCTGTGTGCGATGGGCTTGTCGTAGCCAGAGCACTCACAAAGGCTACCTGAGCAATAAAGGCACCTCAGTATTTCTCCATGTGATGCTGTCCCCTGGGACCACAGTGCCTGCTTGCCAGGCTGAGCCAGGAGAGACCCGACATTTGATGCATCTGGCATAAAACTAAGACGGATGTGGGAGCTATTTAATTCGGTTAGGACTGGGCCAGAGCGTGCCATTGTCTGCTGCAGCGGCGGGGTCCCTAGTGGGCTTGTTTATGGCTGGAAAGCAGGAGAGGTGAGAGCGCGCGCTCCCGAAGGCATTGCTCTTACTGCTGCAGCGCACGCAGGGTCACTGTGCCGGCTTGCACGCGCCAGGCTCTCGCTCTGCTTTGCAGTTCCCTGGTTTTCCTGGAGTGAGTGGTTTCTGGAAAGCTCATGCGGCTTTTTGGACTAGACCACTGCATTTCTTGGAAAAATCGGCAAGCGGCGAAGAGGCTGCTTGCGTCTGTGGGAGAGACTTTTGTTTTGCTCGAGGGAAGGGCATTATTATTAAACTAGCCACACTGGGTGTCCTGGGAAGAAACCTGGCCTTGCTGCTCAAAGGGCATCAGGCTCTGGGATGCTCTGTCCCCACGGACCCCGCTTTGCAGGGCTGCCTGAGAGTGGGGATATTGTACTGTGGGGAGAGATGGCATCTTGGTGCTGTGGACTGCTCAGGACCCAGCTGTCCGGCAGCTCCCCCGCTTCTGACAGGCACTTGCTGGAGGTTTGGAGGGGGGGAGGGGGGTGTCTCCTCCGTCGCTGCTGCTCCCTACCCCATGTCACCCTTGGGTGAATTGACCCCTTTCATCTAGCAGGACTTTGGGGACCATGGCCAGGCTGTGTTGGGCAAAGAGCTCATGGTCTTTTCCCTCTTCTCCTGCTAGAGATCCGCCAGAAGGGCTTACGGGAGGCTCCTGCCCGGCCACTGCACCTCTATGACACTCCCTATGAGCCTGTGCTTGGAGGGCTGGACATGGACAGGGACCGCCCGGCTTGCCAGAGGCCCAGGGAGTCCCGGCTGCCCGAGGACGACGAGCGGCCGCCAGAGGAGTACGACCAGCCCTGGGAGTGGAAGAAGGAGCGGATCTCCAAAGCCTTTGCAGGTGAGCAATGGGACCAGCCATAAAGGACGGATAGCAGCCGTAAAGCAACTGATGCTGTGTTGCGTTTTGCAGAGGAGAAGCTGGCTTCTTGGGGTTCCGTCATCTTTTGGGGGTCAGTAGTGTTGGCACCTGCCTTTCCGTGGCTCGGGGAGTGCTTGTGCACTTCAGCAGGGAGCCAGGCTGGGTGGAGTGGTGGGTGGAGCTGCCTTGGCAGCCTGTCCAGTGCCCATCTCTTGTTGCCTCTTCCCCCCTCGGACTGATTGCAGCCTCCGCTGCAACCCCCCCAGCCTTGAATTGCAGGGGAGAGGCTCGACCCTGGGCTTCAGCAGATCCAGCCTTCCTCTGGGCAGGAGGAGAGCTGGGCACTCCCCCAGGAGCCTTTGGCCAGGCAATTGTCCAGCCCCCTGACCTATTTATCTGTGTTGTGGGATCGATTGTGTTTGTGTTTGTTAATGAGGAAATCCATGCTGTGTATTAGCGCTGGCTCCTCTGCCGGTGCTGGCTAATTGCCACACTCTTATCTAGGATGCATTTTAATTGCAGCATTGTGCGTCTGCGCTGCAGCCGGCGCGCACAAGGCGCTTGAGCTGGCGGTTGTCGGCGCTGCGCGGGGATGCTGGCGTGGAGATTCGGGCTTGGGAGGGGTTCATCTTTTGGGTTTGGGCTCTGCAAGCTGGAGATGTGTCTGCTGGGCTCGACGCCACAGCATCTACTCATGCCTGGGGTTGCACTCGTGCCGCGGGGAATCAGCCGGGTGCGGGGCTGGTGCCCACAGCACGCTGTGCCAAGAATTCGGCTCGTCGGGCTCCGTCATGAAATGCGGTACGTTGCCGGGCTGGGTTTGTGCTGAGGTGTCTGTGCTCCGGATCTGGGCGGATGAGCCGCCCTGCTTGATGTCCCTGGGTGGAGGTGGTGTGTTCACAGGTCTGGCTCATGCGTTCATGCACGTGGGCGCTCCCCAGGGCGCTTCAAGCTTGCTCCGAGTCCCGAGGGAGTCAGGATGCCGTGCCCTGGGCCATGTTAGGACCTGCTGCCTGTTCTTTTCCAGGGCCAGAGCAGGTCCTGCTGTGGCTCGCAGGGTGTTTCTCCTCTCCTGCGATGCCGGAATATCTCTGCTGGCCCATTCCCCCTTTAGGGGGCCTGTGAGACACCCCTGCTGATGGGCAGCTGGTACCAGCACAAAGCAGCAACCCGCTGGTGCCTGGCAGGGGAATGTGGACCCTGTGGGGTGGCTGGTAAGCACCCGGGGCAAGACGGATGCACAGGCAGGACAGATGGCAACGGGACGCTTGGCCAAGGTCCCCCGGATAGACGTGCGTGTGGGATGGGGGTGATCACAGGCTCCCCCCGACCCCAGAGAAGGTTGACTGGGAAAGCGGATGGAGGAGCAGGGGCTCTCCATTGGGAATGTGCCCCACATCAGGCCTGTTCCTGCTTGGTGCTGGGGAGGGGACTAGTTGGCCAAGCTGGCGTAGGGCTCCTGGGAGTTTAGCCCTCAGGTCCTTCCCCTCACAGCTGCTCTCCTTCTCCATGGGCCTGGTGTTGCTGGTTGTTTCTAAGCCCTTTCTTTCTCTCTTTCTCTTTCTCTTTCTCTCTCTCCGCGCACCCCCTCACCCCCTCCAGTTGAAATCAAGGTCATTAAAGACCTGCCATGGCCACCGCCGGTGGGACAGCTCGACAGTGGTGAAAGCCCCCCGGACGGTGAGGCTGGTGCCTCCGTCCCTCTGCAGCATGGCCAGCCCGGCTACGAAGACGCCAACGGTGGGTCTTGCATGACAGTGGGGTGTCCCCGGGGGGCTGCGGCCAGTGCTTGCCGTGACCCTGCCTCGCTGCCCCGCCAGCGCCGAGATGCTGCGACACCTTGGAGCTTGCCCGGACCTGGGAGGTCTCTGCCCACTGCCTGCAGGCGCTGTCAGACATCCACTTTCCTCCTCTGCCTTCCCCCAGCTCCTCCTGGCCTGTTCAGTTGTCCTGTGCCGGACGCCAGACATTTGTCCTCGCCTCTTCTGCATCTTCTCTAGCTCCATGATGCCTCTTTGCACGCAGCAGTCGAACTGCACCAGGGGATTATTCAGTGGCAGAGTTACTACCTTCTCTTTTGTTCTCTTCTCTTTGCCTCCGAATTCCCAATGTTTGATGTCTGCTTTTACAGTCTTCTCAACAACTGCTCTAAGCATTTAGCTGATGTTTTCTTGCAACTTAATACCCAGGTCCCTTACAGGTGTGGTAGCAGCTAATTCAGATCCCACTGCTGAAGTTGGGGTTGTTTTTTTCCCTGTGCGACTCGCTTCATCATTTAGCGCTGCTCCGTTTCCTCTGCTATTTTATTACCTTGCTGCTCAGTGGCAGGAGGTCCCTCTGGATTCTTCACTCTCATTTTTGCTATCCTGAACAGCTAAATCTCTCAGGTACACTTTGTCATCTCAGTTTTGCCTTGTTGTGAAGCCTTTTTTGTGTGTGCCGAGCAGCAGAGCTCCCCTGTGTAAATCCCCCTTGGACTCTGCTGGCAGTCTGGCTTATGAAAGCCAAATACTGCTGCTTCTCTTTTAACCCTTTATTAATATTTTAAGGACCTTGATCTTATGCCGTGGTGGACTAGGGTTTTGCCAGGAGCATTAGGTGTGTTCGTGGGGGGGTGTTGTTGAAAACCACCCAGGCTTTCGGGGTTGGGCTGTTGCTCTTGCAGAGAATTTGGACGGATCTGCGAGACGTGACTTATTCTCTGCAAAGCGGAGGCTGCGCCCCGGTGTGCCGTGTCTGCCCGTGCGTCACTAACGCTGCTCCTGGTAGACGCTGCGACGTGCCAGGTGCAGATGTCTGATTTCCTTATCTGCAGTTACCCAGATCCCTGCAGAGCTTCATAAAGAAAAAACAGTGTGGCTTTTGTGCCTCCCAGGTGGGTTTGAGCACGAGGTTGCACGTGACAGCTGATTTCACTGCCGATTGTAGGGGCACTCCAGAGCGATGTGGCTGCTCTTCCAGGCCTGCATCAGGGTACTGTCCCAAACCCGCAGGGATGCTACAGGCTGAGAGCGGTCCTGAAAAAGAAAGGTCTTGGCAGGGAGGTTCCTACAGTGAATGCAGGTGTCAAGAAAAATTAATTTCATTGCTATGCAGCCTCTTCTCTTCCCCCATCATTTATTATCCCCGCAGTCACTCTGACACGCATCCTGCTCCTGATGAACACATCAGTTTGTCATTTTTCCTGGTTTTAGCAACACAGTCCCTTTTTTTTTCCCCGGACTTGCTTTGTTGTGTTAAGTTTATCTTGCCAGAGTTTTGTTTCATTTTCTACTTCTCCTGTCTGGGGGTGACTTGAACTTCTTGAAGGATGTCTTCTTACTCCTAGGGGCTTGTTCTTAATATCCTGTTTAATCATGCACATGCCTCTGCCTGTCTCTGACAGGTGCAATGCATTTCTTCTGAGCCTTTAACACGGTGGCTTTGTGCTGCCAGCAAACACTTTGGTGTGTAGCTTTTTAATGACCACCCCAATTTTTTAAGGTGATGAGTTGAAATTGAGGCCTGGATGTTATGTACAAGGGTGAGCCTGGCCAGTGAAAAGCCAGACCGCTGCAGAGGCAGGGCTTGTCAAGCCTTAATGCTGGGCACCTCCTCCCTGAGCTCCTTCTCAGGGGGTTTTAAGCCATGCTGAGCTGCAGAGGAATTTGGCTGGGTTTCCTTTTGGCTGCCTTCCTCTCTTCTTAGTGCTGGGGGGGCTGGAGACCCGCTTGCCTGCATAGGGCCCAGACAAGGTGTCCCTCCAATAGCTGCCTTAGAGGATGCCCTGCTAGAGAGAACAACATCCCTCTGTGGGTATTTTTTGCCTCTGCCCCACAGCAGCGGGGCCTCAGCATCACCCTGCTTTTGCCTCCCCCTCCAGCAGCCAGGGAGCATGGGGAGGGGGGCAGCTGCCCAGCCCCGGACATTCCACTCGTCCTGGGAGCTGCAGTGCCCAGGCTCGGCCACCTCGGGGGCGACTGTGCCTCCGTGGCATCAGCCACCAGCAGCCTCTTGTCAAGGCAGCTCTGCCCGATCGATAAGTAATTTGTGCGAGGGGGCTGGCGTTGCAGGGGAGCAATAATAAACTCTCTGGAGGAGGGCGAAACAATATTGTTAATGCTGAAATCATCCCGCACGGAAATAACAGTCAGCGGGAGGCTGGGTCCCTGGGGCACATCTTGGTTAATCCCCCGCCGCTCGCCGGGCAGCACGCACTGGGCTGCCACGCTTTCAGGGGCCTGTGGCTGGGCTGCCTCTGGGCAGGCGGCTGCGTCGGGGAGGTACCTCGCCGTCAGAATGTCCCCTTCCCACCTCAGGGAATTATTTTTTTCGCCCCAGGAGGTTTACCTGTGCCAGCAGAAATGTGTCCATCGTTTCCAAACTGACTGGTCCATCTACCCTCTCTTTTTTTTTAATTTAATTTTCCTCTCCCCACCAAGATTGGAGAGCCTCTCCTCACTGCTTCTTAAGTCTACGCCGCAACCGCTGAATCGCTGGTTGCATTAGCAAAACCTCTCGGAGCTTTTGAAACCTCCCTGGAAAATACTTCCAGGGGCTCGGGTGCTGCGAGGACCCCAGTCCTGGCGTGGTGGGGATGCAGCCTGGTCTGTGCTGGGGCACTGCAGTGAACAGCAGTCCAAGAGCTGCCCTGCCCTCCCCTTGCTTGGAGCAGGGGACAGGGCAGCGCGAGGGGACCCAGCATGATGTGACGTGGCTCTGGCTCTTTCTGCGGGGGGAAAGCTGGGAGCCCAGCCTGTCTGCCTGTCCCCGCTGCCAGCTGTGACGTGTGTCTGTCTTGTAGGTCCATCGGAGGGGCTGGGGTACGGCCGCACCTCGCCCTGCAGGGAGGAGAAGGCCAGGGCTGCCCTCAGGCATGGCTCTAGCAGCCTCAAGAGCACGAAGACGCTGATTGCCGAGCCTGGCCCCTTCGTCGGGGAGAGGATTGACCCTGCCCTGCCCCTGGAGAGCCAGTGGTGAGTCCTGCCTTCCCTGAGCGGCTGCCCGACCCCTCCGCCTGCTCGGGGATCCCTGTCGCCGCACCACGAGGAGCACTGGGGCAGACCTGCTTCTTTCTTTCTTCCCTGGCCCCGCATTTCTGCCTCCTTGCCCCTGCTGCCCATCTTGCAGTCGTGGTGTCCCCGTGTGCCCTCTGCACCCCCCTGAGCTGCCCGGTGGAAGCCCTGCCCCTTGTCCCCCAACCCCGGCAGTGCCACCCACATCCCTCTCCCTCAACGTTGCTGCTGTCCCTGGGGAGGTGCCAGGGGTGCTGGCATTGCTGCTGCCCCGGGGCAGAGTCCTTCCCGGGGTGTCCGCTCTTTGCCTGGCACAGCCGGTCCCTCTCCTGCCTCCAGCTGGTACCACGGGGCCATCAGCCGGACAGACGCGGAGACGCTGCTGAGGCTGTGCAAGGAGGCCAGCTACTTGGTGCGCAACAGCGAGACCAGCAAGAACGACTTCTCCCTCTCCTTGAAGTGAGTGCGCTTGGGTGGGTCTGGGTGGTGGTGGACCCACAACAGAGGTGACCCGGTGCCATGGGTAACCCCTCGCGGGTGGATGTCCCATGCGAACGTGTGCCCGTGCTGGTGGGGTAACTGAGATGACCATGGAGTGGACAGAAATGGCTGGAATACGAAGCCTGCATTTTTCAGTGGTGTGGTGAAGGCTTCTGGTTTGGTGTCTGGCAAAAGTATCTCTCGGGAAGGCTCGTAGATCTGGAGGCACGCTGCTCTTCCCTTGGCAGTGCTAGTAATCCCTCAGACGGATAAAATGATGTGCCTCACTGCTCACTTGAATGAGTCTGGTTACAGCTTCCAGCTCTGGCTTCTCGTTACCGTGGTTTTTTGTAGCTTAGTTTCATGGGAAAAGAAAGTTTGTGCGATCCTGTTGTTGATGGAAACGCGGGTGCCTGCCCAGCTCACGTAATCATTGAAGCAGCTGCTCAGCCGTGCCGTATAGAGGGCATTACCCTGCTTTGATTTCCCAGCCAGGGAAACCTCACCCCCACAGCACAGCTCGGTTTCTGCTTGGGTTTTTTGGGGGGATCTTTGCACCCTCCCCAAGTTTTCAGATTCCCTGAGTACCAAAACCGCATGAAGCATCACCGCACGTGTCCTGCCAGGGACAAGCTGCCCATAGCTCCTCATCCAGCTCTTTCATGACTCTTGAGGCAGCCCAAACCCATGAAATCAAAGCTGTTACTGTCCTGAAGATGACGATGGATTAGCAAACACCTTCTTGCCCTTCTGCTGGATGACTATATTAGCTCTGTTCCTGACAGATGTGAAAAAAGTATTTATTGTGTACTTCAGTCATCTCTGCCCAACAACAGGCCACATATCCCTACGCTTTTCTCAATATACTTTAAGTTTCCCCAGTGGTCTCTGTACCTGCATTGCTCCCTGGTGGTTTCAGCCTCCCCTGCTTATTTCCCAGTGACACAACTGTGAATTAGATTGCTGCATCTCTCTCCCTCTATTTTTTTTCTTCCACTTTTTTGTTGCCTGCAGCAGGCTGAAGTTTAGCTGAAAATATTCTTTCTTTCTCATGCACTTGCAGCTTTCAAATCAGAAAACAAGCCTTTCTGGAAAAGCTCCCTCCTTTCCTTTTTTTTTTTTTTTTTTTTGTGAAAAATTTTTACTTATGTTTTAATTTTCTCAATATTTTTTCCTTGCCCTGGCTTGCGAGCAATTTTGAAGCAACAGCTTCTGCTGGTTGATGAGTTGTATTCGAGGTTGTGAGAGGTCCTCTCAGTCATTGTCCTGCGGGTGGCATTAGCCAGCGTGTGTGTTGGAGAGCCTGGGAGGTGGCCTTGGGGTTGTTGATGGGGCTTCCTCTCTCGCCAGCCTGGGTGCCCCCTTCCATCACTTCTCTACAAGACAGTTACCCATTTCTTTGGGGTTTTTTTCCTTACTTCTCACTGCCCATCCTCAGTCTCGTGCCAAAAATAGCCACATCCTCTTCTTAAATGGCATGTGTGGCTAGGACGTGGCCTTGCAGCGGTGTGCTGCCTCCCCAGAGGAGAAAGCAGCCCATCCAGGAGGTGCTCAGGCATTGCCTGTCCACCGCCTGTGCTTGCAGAGAGCCCACAGCCTTGGGAGCATGATTTTTACTCCATTGCCTTTCTCTGTAGATCCTTTTCAAGGAAAATCCCCTGGGATGCTTTTTTATATAGCTGTAAGCTGGCTGGCTGTGCCTCTGGTTGTTTTTTTTTTTTTAACTCGGGGGGCGGGGG
>JAVKLA010000002.1:109386-120023 GCA_034782735.1 Sagittarius serpentarius | reverse complement strand
GACGAGATGGTCTGAAAGAGAGCTCTGGTGCTGACCTAAAGCCCTTTTGTGTAGCTTTAAAGGGAAATATGCACAAGAGAGAGCAGCAGGAGTGCTGTACACATAGCATGTCAGGTAGCTGGGTAGGTGGAAGAATTTAACCCTGCCATGACAGTCCTGGCTGGTCCAGGCTAGGCAGCCCCACGTTGCGTGTTGTGGACAGGGTTGTAGTGTCATTGCCTCAAACGCTCGGAGAATGGGTCTGTCCTGGCTCGCACCTCTGTGAGTGGCTGAGGCCACGCTGCAAATGTTTGGGTCCTTCCTCACATCTGTATGGTGCTCGGCAGGAGCAGCACCTGCCCCCTGTCCTCGCCCCGTCCCTGCTGCTGGCTGCGAGGCTGCTGGGTTTGCCGTGTGCTCCCTCAGGCGTCTCTCTCTCGGGGTCTGATCTTGGTCAGGTCCCTGCGCTTGTGACAAAGACCCGTGGAACAATTAGGGCAAAACACAACCAGTATCACCTCTCTGTGGACCCGTGTGGCAGCGCTCCGGCTCTGGACCAGCACTGATCCTGCACCAGACTCCTGCGCATTTTTCCCCTGCCAGCACCAGGCAAGGGCTCGGTCCGTCTGCAGACAGGGTGCAGTGCCGAGGGCGGCATCCGTGGGCAGCTCTGCATGTTAGCGGTGCAACCGTGTGTGTGTGTGCAGGATAAACCCGTGCACCTTCACGGGGTGCCATGCACGGTGCAGCCCTCACAGCTCTTTCCTGGGACCTGTCGCTGGGACACAGGATGCGGCCAGCTATCGCCTTTCCTCGGCCCCTGGCGGGGGCTGCGGCTCTCCCCCCCGCCCTCCCCCAGGGCGGCCAGCTCCTTGCCTCTCCACGCTAAATGGATTGCAAACCCATTCTGCTAATGCAGCCGGGCCGTCCATTACGGGCACTGTCTCCAGCCGGGGGGATGGGACCGGCCTGCGCAGCGCTGGAAGCGGCTCAGCATTGCTGATGAGGTCCTGTCTGCTTTTAAGTCATCAATATTTTGCCGTAATGTGCATTCCAGACGCTGCAGACAGGCTGTGGCTCTCCTCGGAGACGCAAATTAATAGCAACAGGGCCATTAGCCCGTCACTTGGAATCAGTGCTCGTGGCAGGATCTCCCTGCGCAGCCTCGCGTGGCTTGGTGCCCGTGCTGTGCCGGGAAATGGCCTTGCTACGCTGAGCGGGTTTTATGGAGCCCACACTGTTGGCATTGGGGGGAGGGGGAGGGCAATGCACTGTGGGCCGAAGGAGAAAATCCTGCTTTGCCACGGTGAGGCTGGAGATATGTGAGCTGAAGTCCTCCCGTGTGAGCTGGGGCGGTTGCAAAAGGGGCTTTACCACATGTGAAGGGTGAAAGCTGCTGCCCCGACGTCACCCTGCAGCAAGAGCCCCTGCTGCTCCTGCCCAGGCTATGCCCTCGCTTCCCTGCCTGCATACACCTACCCTCAGCACCGTCCTTGTCCCCGGATGGACCCCTTGCCCCCCGCTGCATAGCTGTGCTCCCCACCAAGGGGCAGAGTGCAGCGTGGCCGGCCGTGTCCCTCCCTTGCGCAGCGGCCTTTGTCTGGAGTTCGCCAAGAGTGGGATGGTGCGGGCAGGGCTGTGGCTGGGGACAGGAGCCAGCAGCATCCCCCCAGCTGCAGGGGCAGGCTGCCTGTCTTGGCGGGGGTCAGGAGCTGATGGGAGGCTGGGGCTAGCTGTACCCCCTAACCCTGCCTCGATCTCTTCTTGCAGGAGCAGCCAGGGCTTCATGCACATGAAACTGTCCCGGACCCAAGAGAACAAGTACGTGCTCGGTCAGCACAGCCCGCCCTTCGACAGCGTGCCAGAGATCATTCATCACTACGCCAGCCGCAAGCTGCCCATCAAGGGGGCTGAGCACATGTCCTTGCTTTACCCGGTGGCTATCCGTACCCTATAGTACTCACCCCCCATGAGCCAGGCTCGAGGCCGGGTGCACACAAAACTGGCCCATCCGCAGGGCCGAGCGCCACCGTGCCGAGGACGGGCTCCGGACCGGCAGCCCACGAGCACCTCGCTGGGCACGGCCAGCACTGCTGGGGATTGCTGCAGCCAGACCCTCTCTCTCGGGGGGCTCCCGTGCGCTGGTTTGCCCACTGGGACGGCGCCGGGGGACCCCCTGCATGAGGAGCTGAGTGGGGCTCGCCGGCTGCCCGCTGCCCTCGCCTGCCTCCTGGCAGAGCTCGGGATGTAAGGACTGGAGCTGGGGCCTTGGAGAGGCCGGGGAGGGGGGCAATATGCAGGAAAAGGGGGAGAAATAATCTGGTAGCAGGCCTGAGGTGCCTCTGTGAGGGTGCCTGGCTCTGTCCGTGGGAGACAAAATGGCTGTGCCCGCAGGCAAGGAGGCTGGCAGGGGGCAAGCAGGGGCCTGCCCAGGGCTAGTGAGGTGCAGGGGAGGGGCAGGCAGGCCAGTGGTGGCCCCCACGTGCACGGGTGCTCAGTACTCGCTGCCATCTTTTGCCAAATGTAAATAGTGACCGGTCTCGGCTGCACGTGCAGCACCACTGCCTAATAAAGCGGTGCATGGTCACCTCCTGCTTCATGGGGACCGCGCGCCCACATCCCACCACCTGGAGTGGAGGATCGGTGTGGCAAAATGGCGGGGAGGGGGATTTTATTACACAAAAGCTCTAAGCAAATTGATTTTTCCTTCTTGCATACACTGAGACCTGTGTGTCTGAGTTGTCCAGCCAGCTCACTCGTTTGAGACGCAGGGGACAAGGGGCGCCGGTGGTCACGTCCTTGCTATGTCTTTGGGGCCCTTTGCAGGCAGTGATGAGCTGATTCGGGACTTGCCTATTATTCCCTGTAGAACGGCGTGCTCTTTGGGATCTTTTGCCTCATTGTTTTCCTTCACCCCTTCTAAGTCTTAAGCAAAATCCGTGAATTTCACAGATCTCCTGTTCTCCTCCTCTGGGTATTTACTGGCTCCAGTCGTGTTCTTTGTCTTCCTGACACCTTGTCTTTGGGCCAGCTTGCTCCTTCTCTTCATTTGGCTGAAGCTACACCTGGTGCTCTGTAGCATTTAATGCATACTTCGCCTTTTAACCTTGTTCCTGGTGTTGCTTGCTACTGTACCCACGCACGTACATTTCCTCCATCCGTGCTTCAGACTAAGCTCAGTCTCGCTGTTACTCCCCTGCAGCACGTTCCCTTTCTCCTTCGCTGCCTGGGTGGTCCCGCGGTGCTCAGCACAGGGGATGGCAGCAGCAAATTTGCTGCTGGACCAGCAAAACCTTTTGCATCAGCGGGGGAAAGCGCTTGAGGCATTGGTGAGATGTGTTAGCAGTGGCTTGACAAGGGCTTTGTGAAAAAGCATCATCCTCCCCACCGCCTGCTCCCAGGAAGCAGCCGGTCCTGCTGGTTTGCTGGGGGGGTGGAGGTGATCCATGGGACTGCAGGGACCTTGGGTGGGTGAGCGCCGCAGCTGCAGCAGGAACCCTGCTCTATGGTCCAGGGCTCTGGGCTTTTCCAGACTCAATCTGTAGCTGGGGAATCGCTCTCCTGGCTGCCTGTCACAGCTTTGAGCTGCTGTGGGGACCATCGGGCACGGCCAGTGTGGTCCCCAAGTGCATGCCGTGGTTGGGAGCCTGCAGAAACTGTGGTGGCTTGTTCCAGGATGCCTCAGGCTCTGCCGCTCCTTAAAAGGCAGTGGGTTTTGCTCCTTAGGCACCCGGTGTCTCCTTACAGCCCTGCTTGGCTGCTGGCAGCTCCCTGGCTGCCTCTCTCCATCCCAGGGAGGCTTCTTGTCCGGTGGGGACGGAAGCGGCAGCGACTCCAGCTGGAGGGTTTTTCTCCGGGCAGTGCCACACCAGAGCCTGCAGAAAGGGCTGGAGATGCAGAAATCTGCAGAGATGCTCTTGGATGCCCTTGCTGCATTTAAAAGGTTTCAAGGGCCCTTAGCAGCTCTGCTGTGCCCTGACAGTTCCAGCGCAGAGCTCATTGCAGGGGATACTCTGCCTTCTCTGTGGCCGTGGCTGGGAAAGCAGAGGGTTCTCGGGTCCGCGCAGCTGGGGAATGAAGGCGCAGGAGAGCCTCCCCACGTATTGTGGTTTTTTTTCTGGGGAAACTGTGGCAGGGAGCAAACTGCCTGGCAGACAGCGCTGGCTGTATCAGCAAGTTCGCAGCCTTACGGTGAAATCCTGCCCAGGCAGCCTAGATCGACCTCAGGGGCATCCCTGCCGAGTGCTAAGAGGTGTGAGACCTGTGTGCGTTGCACCAGCTCCCCAGAAACAGTCGCAGACCCGCCGGACTGCTCTGGAGCTGGGCTTTGCGTCCAAGGGCTTCAGCTAAGCAGCTCGCAATCCTCCCTGTGGCAATTGCATCTCTCCTCAGCCCTCTCTTCTCCAAGCTTCTCCTCAAGCATCTGCTTGTACAAGATGTTCTCTGGCCCTGACCATCCTAGTGATCCTCTGCAGGACTCTCTCCTTGTACTTGGGGTCCAGAACTGGACACAGTGTCCAGATGTGGCCTCACCAGTGCCAAATAAAGGGGAATAACTGCTTCCTTTGACCTGGCTACACTTGTACGATAACTGGGGTTGGAAAGGACTTCAGGAGGTCTCTGGTCCACCCGCCTGCTCCAAGCAGTGTTAGTGTTGACCAGAGTCAAGAAGGGCTTTTTTGGAGAGAAGCAGAACTACCCTAAGCCCAGCTAGGGTTTTTTTTTCCCCCTCTTCATAGCATTACCAAGAGGGACTGGACACCAGGGACAGACGGCTGCAAATTCACTGCAACCTGAGGGCAACGCCTCCAGCCCAATGGAGCCTCCAGCTGCATGTGGGGCCTCGTGTGGTGGGGGAAGTCCGACAAGAAAGATGTAGGAGCAGGGCGCAGGACGCAGAGCTGTAGCAAAGAGCCAGCCCACAGCTCGAGATTAGGTCAGGGGAAGGACCTGATCTTCTCAAATGGGACAGATCCAAGCAGGTCCTGGGTCCTCTTTGGACCCAGCGGATGTCATTTTGGGATTCCCCCAGAGAGCATATGGCTCTGGGTCTGGCTGGTGCGTTGCATCCTTTGTTTGTGATGGGAGCTGATCAGGACCTCCCCCGAAAATTTGAACTGAATCTCTTACAAGGGTATTTTAGTGCTATCTGTGCCATCCCATGGCTGAAATGAGTGTTGTTTGGGAATGGGGTGGGTGGGGGCAGCCGCAAGACAGGGCTAGAGCGGTGACTGATGGGAATCCCCATTCATGAGGTTGCTAATCCCCAGGACACGGACAAGGGCCTGAGCAACCTGATGTGGCTTTGAGGTTAACCCCATTGGGAGCATGAAGGCTGACCAGAGACCTTTGTAGCAATTCCCAGTTCACTTGTCCTGGCAATCCCCTGTGTCCTGGCTGCCTCTGTTGTCTGTCCCTCCTCCCTGCAAGTGAAACAGCTCTGTCATTCATCGCCTGATCTCTAGTCCCTTGCTAAGCCCTCCACAATCGCTGAGCTGTTTTAGCATGCTGCAGGCACTGATAATGAAGGAAGGAAGTTTGTTTCGTAATTGGATTAGCACTGCTGGGAACATGCTCTTGCACAGCGGTCAGGGCTGAGCTGGCGCAGCCCCCGAGCCCCGTGCTGCTCTGCCTGGTTGTGGGCCAGCTTGCGGCCGTGCTTACTCCTGCACAGGACTTCACTGGCCAGAAGATGTAGTCTTGCAGGAGGAAGGCAACCAAGATGGGTGAAAGGCTGATTCAGGGCAGAATTTGAGCCTGCCCTCCTTGGAAGCTGAGGTGTGTTTGCTCAAACTCTGTCACAGTCTCTCATGTCTTCCACCTGCTGAAAATGAAGCACATTTTGGTTAGCATCAAGCCCGACAGCAGCCTCATCACCTGCCCCAGCACAAGTCATCAAGGCTCCTGAACACCTCAGAGGCTGGAGAGTATTACGAGTAACTGATCCTTGCGGGACTGGGCAAAACCCTCAGATGTGTGTAGGGGGTGGCCCATCATTCATGCCCCCTTTCTGCTCCTCTGGCCTGGAGAAGTTCCCTTAAGCCTAAGACTAGTGATTAGTTTAAAACCCCAGCCCTAGCAGTGATGCTTGAATATCACTGAAAACACAGTGTCCTGTATTCTGTCTCAGACCGCAGCCATCTGCAGAAGGATCAAATAACCCAACAGCTCAGCTGCCAAAGTTTATAGCAAAGGAGAGAAATTTGTTCCTGATCCCTGCAGGCTACCAGCAAGACGTGCAGTGTAGCACATACATAGCACACGCATGTGGCACACACATGGCCCAGCTAAATGCCTCCTTTCAGATCTTCTCAGGAAGACCAACATATTTGATGCAAGGGGCCAGTTTCAGCTCCTACTTCAGAGACCGCCCTTGCTCAGTCCCTTTGGTATGCTTTCCCAGCATCATCTCAAACCAGTTACTTGCTCCTGGCACCCTGTTTGAAAATTGTCCCAAAACATCCATGCTTGGATGCCTCCACCCAATTTTCAGTTTACACTTGTGAGCAGTTCTGTCCTTTTACTTGCACAGTTTTGGAGGCCTGTCTGCAAAACAGCACGCTCGGGCAGATCTTCTGGGTGAGATCTTCCCAGTGCCTTGCTAGTGGTGTGGCTGTGTCCCTCCTGAAAACGCATCCCAGGCACGACGACTCCACACTCCCAGCCTTGCACTGCTTGCTATTAACATTAGTCAGGTCATCCCAAGACTGGGGTGGGGGAACAGTGCTAGAAGCATCTCCTTGCTCAGAGACACCCCTTTTAATACAACCCATCATTTACTTGATCAGCTGGTTCCTCCTCTGCTATATCCACCCCCATGACTTCCAGCATTGGAAACTGGTTCATTTTGGGTGCAAATCAAACTCCTTCCTTAAATCTAACCAGCCTAAATGCACTGCATCACCTTGTCTAAGTTTATTATCAAAGAAAAATCATTACATTACACTGAGACAACGTATCTGTGATAAATTCTGTTTCCATTTGCCTTCCTATCTTGAAGCTGGGTTTCCTTAAAAAAAACCCTATGAAAGCCTAGCTATGTTTTAATCCCTCTTTTCCCTTTTGTGGATGTGGGAGGCACATTTGCTGCATTTGTTTGCTATTTGAGCCATATCCAGGTTATCCTAAATCTGGTCCTTCCTTCACAGTGAGGTGACCTTGCTCCTTTCCTCCCCGATCTCATGCAGCTCCTCCTGGTTGACCCTCGTCTCATGCATTCAAAGTGTGTCCTCATCTGGTGGTTGTGCCTCAGGCATTCTCTGTCCTTCACATCTTGCTCAGCTTGATGACCTGCGCAGCTACAAGTCTTTCTCTTTAATTTCCAGGATAAATACATGCATGCTGAATTTTTCTCCATTAAGTGGTAGCACACAGCAAGTCCTGATCTGTGTCTGCATGGGACCGAGGGGCTCTCTGCACGTGTGTCCTCTCTCACTGTTCCTGTATGGGGTAGCCTTGCGGCGCATGTACAGTGCACTGTGATTTACTGCCCGTATGCAGCATTACAGCCTCTCTGCGCATGCACAGTGTGTCCTGATTTACTGCACGCATTAAGGGTTACCTCTCTGCAAATTCACAGCACGTCTGGTTTTAGTGTGCGCTCTCTGACCGTGCACAGCGTGTCCTGATTTACAGGGAAGGCTCCTGCATCTCTTTGCCTCCATGTAGAGCACCTTGAGTCAGTGCTCACACATGCCACTGCCCCTCTCCAAGGGGAACAGTCTGTCTGATACACCCCTTGTGCATGCAGTGGTCTTGGATTTACTGCAGGTGCAATGGGTGGGCACTCCATGCGGTGTAGCGCAGCCTCTGTGTGCTCACAACATCCTAATTTATTGCACATGCATTAGCTGCTTTCCTATGTGGGTGCCTTGCGGCCCTTGGAAAGGCGTGTTGCAGCCGTGCTTTCTGCATGTGTGCAAGGCACTAGCATTGTGTCCCAGCATCTGAGCAACCCCCAACTCTAGCTGGTAATTTATGGTAAAGATTGCAGGCTCTGTGCTGCACCTAATTCCCTTTTCCTTTCGCACATGCAGGCTGTCTGAGCCTCCTCTGCCCCCATCTGCTCAGCCCCTCTTGTAACTGTCTTACAAGGGCTGAGATGCAGCCCGGCACCACCATCCTGGGCTGTCCTGGCTCATGTCCTGCTCTGGAATCCGCGGGCTGTGTGGTGACTAGGTATTAAAAGTCCTGCCAGAGGTAGTGGAGTGTGTCTCTGGCGGGCAGCAATACCCAGTGTCCTGCCAAATGTCATTTAAGCCAGAGTCCCAGGTGCTACCCATATTGCGGCTCCAGTAACTACGGTCTTCTCAGGGGATGCTTATAGGATCCCAATGACTTCCTCTACTGACCTGTTGGCTTGGGAGAGCAAAAGGGAAAAACTGGGATATCAGGGACCCCCAAAACCCTTCAGAGGGCAGAAGGGACCATGCAGTCCAGAGGAGAGTGTTGTCATTCCAAGTTGCAGAATGTGCCCTTCCACACCTACACCAAGAAAGGTGAGGAAAGTGTGACCCACAGCCATGGCCTACAGCGGCCCATGAAGGAAGCTTGGGAGAGGCAGGATCTCCCATCCTTTATCCTGGGAAGGTCTCCAGCCCTGTCTGTGATGCTGGTGACCAGAGCACGCAGGGAGAGCTGCCAGCTGGAGCTGGCTGGGGTTGGGGAGGAGGTACAAGCTGAAGACTTCCTCAGTTTGTTGGAGGGAAGGTGGTTCCCGGTTTTCTTCTTTTTTTCCAGAGACGAGCTGAGCTAAAAAGCATCTTGCCCTCTTCTGCTGTGAGTTGTCACTGAGCTACCAGATGCCATAGGGCTGGGGGAAATGGTCCAAGCGGGTCCAGGAAGGGCTGGAGAGAGTGCATCACCCACGTGGTGAGGGCTCTTGCCCTTGCATTTGACTTCCAGCCAGTCCCAAAGGAAGCAGCATGTCATACACCAGAGCAGGGAAGAAAGCAAGCCCAGGGATGTTGCCCAGTCCCCTCTGCATCGCAGACCCTGCAGTGCCCCACTCGGATGAGGGTCCCTCTGAAAGTCCATCATTCAGGGCGACCTCAGGCTCTCTGGCTCTGGCATTGTCAGCCCTGCAGACAGCATGGTAATTCGCTCTGGCAGCAGCTGCTCCCGCTATCAGCACCGTGATAATTGTCCCTGCTGGGCTGGTCCCGCTCAGGGCCATTAGCAGCAAGATCCTTTTATCATCGTACACCTCATTCCCCTCTTGGCAGTTGCAGTAAATGTCTGTTAGTGAGGCCGAACGCCCGTCAAGATGCAAGGTCAGATTTTGACATGCTCACAGGTTGCTCAGGGTGTGGAGTGGGAGCATGTGTCTCTTGTGGCTTGATGCAGGGATGGGACGGGGTCTCATGCATGGGGACATCCCTGCATCATGCCACCCCCCGCCGCTCTGCTATCCATTCAGCAGTGCAGCTGGTCTGCCTGTGGTCTCTGTGTGCCGGGATGGGGGAAGCGGGGACAGGCAATCCCTCCCTGATGGCAGAGGTGCTGCTCATTTCCATTTAGATAGAGGAATTTCAATCTCGGCTTGACGTCTCCTCACCACGGTGCGACTCAAGACCCAAACTTGCAATTTTCTTCCCCACACAACACCAGATGCTCTCTGCTGGCTTGGGAACTGAACAACATTAGAGATGCTGCAGCCCAGCAGAGGCGGACAGTTAGGTGCATGAACATGGATGATTGTCTGTGTGTAGCTGCACGAGGCAGCTGGCAACATACGGTTTCTCCGCACCCAAAACTGCTGCACTGCCTATGGCTCGAGGCGCTCCCATTGCCTCTCACTACCTCCTTTCCCGTGTCCAGGGACAGGAGATTAAAACCAGCATCCAGAGCTGACCCCTGTGATACAGGATCCGGGTCACTTGGGCAGGGCAGAGGATGGTCACACAAGAAGTCACCCAGATGACCACGGCAATGAGGACAAGTGGGAAAAATGCAAGAAGAAATCCAGCAAGGGGGTGAGGGTGTCCTCGTTTGCTGCCTACATCGAGTACACGTTCACCTGCCCGCAGGCAGGTGGACACAGGGAAGCCCGCGGTCCTCGACGTGGTCTCCTCCACCACGAACTTCGCATGTCTGTTCCTGTAGGAATAAAGAAACACCGCGGTTTTGCTCAGCTAAAAATGGGACAGCTTGTGGAAAGAAGCTGGAGAGGGTCAGCGGGGGGAGCTGCAACCTTGTGGGTGATGATGACCGAAGACTCCAGTTTGGAGGTCGGGGACAGGTGTCTACCTTGAGAAGGGAGGTTGGCCTAGCCAAACCGAAGGGTAAAGGAGGCGACAGAGAGGCTCCTTCCAGCCAGCTGAGGGCACGTCCCGGCGCAGAAGGCATGCCAGCCTGGAGGAGGTACTCGCAGGAAGGCAGCCCACGATGAGTTTGAAGGGCAACCTGGGGAAAGCCCCCAGGCGTCAGCGTGACCGCTGCTCTGCGGGCCCGGGGGGCAGCAGAGCCGCCCTCAGGGGAGCGGGAGGGGGGACGGTGAGGGTGGAAGAGGCCCGCGGGCCCCGCCGAGGACCGCCCCCGCCGCCCCACCGCCGGGCAGGCCTCGGCTGCGGCTGGAGCGCGGCCGCCACCTGCCGGGCCCGGGCGGGAAGAGCGGGGCCTGGCCGGGGCCGAGCCCGCCGTGCGCGGGACCGGGCCTT
>JAVKLA010000002.1:56604-92361 GCA_034782735.1 Sagittarius serpentarius | reverse complement strand
TTTAGGGATCTGCTTGAAGCAGTCCCATGGGATAAGGACCTGGAGGGAAGAGGGGCCCAAGAAAGGAGGTTGATATTCAAGGATCACCCCCCCAAGCTCAAAAGCGCTCCATCCCAACAACCCAGAGCTGCATCCCATGCCTGAGCTCCAATTGCATCCCTGACATTCCCTCTTAGAGCTGCATCCCATGCCTGAGCTCCAATTGCATCCCTGACATTCCCTCTTAGAGCCACATCCCCATGTCTGACCCCCAAGCCCATGTCCAACCCCTCTCACAATCTCATCCTCATTTCCTCCAGGCCCTGCAGAGCTGAAGATGCTCCTGTGGGGCTGCAGCAAGAGGCAGTGGCTGGGGCCCGGCTGGGGTGCAGCACCTCGGGGCAGGGCCAGTCTACCACAGCACCTCAGGCTCAGGGTCCTGGGCTACCAGGGGCCGAGGCAGTGCCAGCCGTGGCACCCTGTGGGGGTGCGGATCCCCTGAGGCTGGTGCAAGGGGCACTCTGGAATGGAAAGGACAGGATATGGGATGGGACAGGAGGTGTCAGGGTCAGCCAGGGCTGGCATGACCAGCATGGAGAGGAGCAAGAAAGGCCAGGGCTGGTAGGGGCAGGGGCTAATGGTGTTTTTTCCTGCCTGGTTCCCTCCCAAAACTACTGCAGTGGGGAGAGAGTGAGGTATCAGACCTGGCTTTGATGCAGAAAGAAGTGGTGTGTTGGGGAAGGCACACTCTTCCTGTTGGAAGGGTCTCTGTGGGGTGGCTCTTGCAGAGCATCTTCCATGGGCGCATCCCTCGGGGCATGGATGCAGGCAGGCTTCCCCCAGGAGCATCCCCCAGGGCTGGGGTGCAGACAGTCTTCTCCCTCCCCCCCACCCCCCCCACCCGGAGACAACATGAGGTAATGTGATTAAAGGCTCATCTCCATGAACAAAGAGGAGTGGAGGAACAATGAGAGATGGAGGAACCCTGGGAACATCCACAGCACCAGGAATGCCCCGACCCAGCTGCTCCCAGGGTCGTCCATGGGCCAGGAGGTGGCACCCATCACGATAGTCGACTGGGGCAGCTCTCCAGATCACCTCTTGGACTGAGAGTGTGACTGCCTAGGGGAGAGGGACACATTATGGGATGCAGGAAAAGAGCATTTTGGCATTATACAAGACTTATTATGGGATGTTCAGGGGGAGGAACCAAAGGTGGGGGAAAGGAAGGATCGAGGTGGTTTAGGGAGCCACAGATGTGGGAAAAATAGAGGGATAAGCATATGAAAGGGGCTGTGTATCATCTACCTAACTACCCATCTACCAGTGTGGGGGGGTATGTGTGTATGTGCCTCCTGGGGATACATGCTCAGCCTCGCTGCTGGCTGAAGCTGGGGACATGGCGCCATGGCAGCCTCGGCCATGTTGGGCTGCTGGAGTTGGCAGCACCTAACAGAGCATCCCACAGGTGTTACACAAGGGGTGCTGGTACAGGCTTGCAGGCACAAAGAACTACTAGCAGTGCCTGTAGCTGCTGGCATACATTGGCTTTAACGATACATGTTTATTATGGGCAAAACTAAAAAAAAGAGAGAGAGAGAGAGAGACAAAGATGGGGGGAGGGAAACCTCTCCCCAGAGGCCAGCTGGTGTAAGAAGCACTGGGCTCCCAGATGAGCAGCAACCTTGGTCACCCATCCAACGCAGCAAGCTGTGGTAGTGGTGATGGTGGGGATGTATTTAGCTTGATCCCGTTTGTGACACTATTAGGGTGCTTAATCAGGTGCATGCATTGCACACTGACCGGTAGCTGGCTTTCTGTGCAAAGCTGTTTTTTTGACCATTCTTCACTGTTGAAATGGATGCCGTTGGCTGTAGCATGCAGTGACGTTTGTCCTCGAATACGAACGAAAACCCGCAAAAGGAGTAGGGAAAGCGTGGGGTGAGACTAGAGGGCGAGGCTCTCCCAGGGGACCATCGCTCAGAGCTGAGGGGTGCAGGCAGAACACCCGTAGGAACACCCCAAAAGCCGGCGGGGAGGGCACGTCGGAGTGCCTCTAAAGAGGCCGCTGCGCGACTGTAATGTAAGCAGCAGAGTGGCGCAGCGGAAGCGTGCTGGGCCCATAACCCAGAGGTCGATGGATCGAAACCATCCTCTGCTAGCTAAGGTTTGTTCTTTTTTCTTCTTTCCCCCGCCCCCCCGGCTTCCTTTTTTTGCCTGCCTCCCCGGATGTCCCGCGTTGCGTGGCCCCAGCGAGGGCCCTGCGGGTCCCTGCACGATCACTGCCCGGCGCTGGCGAGACAAAATGGAAGGCTCGGGAGGGGGGGGTGAGGAAGAAAAAAATATACGCGATGTGGCCCGTACGGGGATCGAACCCGCGACCTTGGCGTTATTAGCACCACGCTCTAACCGACTGAGCTAACCGGCCGCACTTGTGTATTCTCCCCGCGCCTCGCCCAACTGCCCTGCCAGCTCCGCGCAGCAGCGCGGCGCGAGGGACTCCTCCACTGCCTCGGGGAAAAGGTGTGAGGCGGCCAATAAATAAAGTAGCTAGCAGAGGATGGTTTCGATCCATGGACCTCTGGGTTATGGGCCCAGCACGCTTCCGCTGCGCCACTCTGCTGTCGCTGTGGGGGTTCTCGAGGTACACCTCCTCACCCATCCTCCCTGCCCCAGCCCCGGGGGACGCTTCCCCGGGGGTCTCTGCCGCACCCCAGGTCTGGGGGATGCTCCATCAGGGGAGTCCCGCGGGGCTGGGCAAGCAGTGGTGGTACCCTCATCCCAGCAGCACCCACATCCCGTGCGAAGTGACGTTAACAGCCCTGCTGTCCCCCCAGACGGGGTGACTGTGAATGAACGCACTGTGGTGCGCAGCTGTCCCACCTGCTGTAAGAGCTTTGACCTTCTCCTGGGGACTGGAGACGAAGTCCCCCACCCTGTTGCTGAAAGCTGAACAGAGAAAAAACCCATCTGGGATCTTCTGGTTTTTGGCCAGCCTGGTAGGAGCCGCCATTCACCTGTTTGATACAACAGTCTGGGCATAAGATTTTGGGAAAACAGGCAGGTATCCTGTGGGGAACATAAAAGAATGAAGGTGGGTGTATTTTTGCACAAGTTTCTCACAGATTTGGGTGTCTGTTTTGCAAAACTGCTGGCAGTTGGGAGATTTTAGTATTTTTGGAAAAAAAACCAAAAGAGAACATAAAGCCTGGGACCTGAGCCACTCAGCTCATCAGACACCTCATATCCACCTCAAACTGCATCGGTGTATTCACACCAGCTCCATGGGAGCAAGACTCAGGTGCAAAAGGAGGACACCCTGTCAGTGCTGCGATTTGGCTCCTCATTTTGGAGGAGAAGCTGAGGCTGTCACCCATGTGCTTGCCTGGCACAGAGCCTGTTTGGCCTCGTGGTGGGTTTCTGGCAGTGACGGCCTGTCTTCCTCCCTCTTCGCTCCCACAGCCCATTTCCAATGGGTGCAAGGAAGTGCGGTGGTCCTCCTGGGGGTTGGTGTTATGCCACACTGGTGGTACACAGACATTTTGGCTAAGTCCTTTCCTCTTCTTGTGTCCCTGGAATGACAGTCCCCAAGAGTTGCTGGACCCTCTCAAGATGTTCCTGCCTTGTAGCATATCTCTGCTTCATGCATCTTGTTGGATTTTATTGACGGGCTTGACTGCTAGCATCCAGTCAGTGGGGTAACAGCCAGACCTTGTGCTGGTGCCAAACTCAGGCCTGTCACAAGCCACAGCTCTGTCCCCTGGTCCTGCCTGCTTAAGCCACCTGGGTGTACAGGACCTCTTAGAGCACTGGGACATGCAACAGCAACACACCATCTCACAAATACTTCGCCTTGATCTCCCAAGGACGTCAGCCAAGCACGCAAGGGCTTGATAGAGGTACTAGCTAGCCTGGCTCACAGGGCACTTGCCGCCCGTGTGGTGAGAGTTTGTACCTTGCCCCATGGAGGGTACTGAGGTGTGTACTGGGGCCATGCTCAAAGGGACGTCTCACATTTGAGCCACGTCTGAGTCCAAGAACTGGGCTGCTGCAGAAGGTGCAGATGGCGTATAAGGGCATACTTTTTGACCTTGAAGACAGTCAAGCAGTGTAGCAGGTCATGCAGGGAGGTTGTGCAGCCTCTATCCTTGGAAGTTTCCAAGACCCAGCAGTATGAAGCCCAGAATAATATAGGCTGATGCCAATAGCTGAGCATGCTTTGAGGATGAGGTGGGACTAGAGATCTCCTGGGGTCCCTTCACTCATCTCAGGGTTGTTCTGTCTCAAGAGCTGTGTCCATATGCTCTGCTCAGCTGTGGCATCCGGGAGAACCTGCCTACTCCTTCAGCCCTTGCCATACCTTTCGCTTGGAGCTGCAGTTCTTGCCCTGCCTCTTCCCCATGGGAAACTCCCCACATTCCCCATTCCTTCACACTTCTCCCACTTGCTTGAGTGGCAGACCCCAGCTTAGATTTGAGTCACCATATAGCAGATAATTGCAATTTTTGCTTTTCAAGACTGACAGGAGATGGACACACAACATGGAAAAGCATTTGGTGAGGTGAAAGGCTCTGTATTTTCTGTTTAAAATGTAGGAAATTTCCCAAATTTCTATATTTTTCATGTAAATCCTCCCTTCTTCCACCCATTCCCTCCCCCAAAACCCCTGCCAGTTCCATACCTAAAACTCACTTGTCCCCAGATATCCCTGCTCAATGCTGTGGCCTCTCAGCACATCCTGACGTCTACTTACCTATGCAGCCACCACAAAAGATGATTTCTGTTCTCCTAAGCTTTCTTCTTTTGCCCAGTCTTGGGCTTTTCCTAGCACTCCCTCCCCTCCTTTCCGTCACACTGTTGAGGCCAGGGTCTTTAGAAAGAGCCCAGGCAACACAGAGACAAGGATGCAGAAAACGGGGATGTACTCACGTTTCCAGCCCAAGTGTCCACCAACTAGCGGGTCTTCAACCCCCTGCAGTGCCTTCCCACTGGTAGTGGGTGGCTTTTTCCCATGGCACAGCCTGATGGCCCAGGGAAATCCTGTTTCTCAAGGAGCCCTTTTTAAGGCAAGTCTTCCTTGGAGGTGCCTCGTTTTGTCACTCCACTGCTGCATCCTGAAATACTTTTTTTCTTTCATACTTGTGTTCCCATACTACATGAATAGGTCTGGAGTCGTACCTCTAAGACATGGTTTTGAGCTGTCCTGGTACTGGCTTGCGAAGAGTTGCAAATAGCAATACGCACTTCTGACAGCCTGTGGGATCACCTTGGAGATATTTGAAAGGCATCTGGACATGATCCTGGGCAACTGGGACCCTAAAGGGTGGCCCTGCTTGAGCAGGGGGTTTGGACAAGATGACCTCCAAAGGTCCCTTCCGATCTCAACCATTCTGCAGTTCTGTGACATCATATGGTGGGATCCCTAATCACCCTCACACAGCCAGAGATGAAGCATGCTCATGTCTCAGAAAAATAATGGATACAGGGCCATGCACCCTGGATTCGGTTTCCTGATGCTCTTCTTGTATGGCAGCTGGAGGTCTTTTGGGTACGTCACTGTGCACATCCCTTGACTAAGCTGCAATATAGGTGTGACTTGAAACATGCTTGGCTGCCTGCAGTCCCCAGGGTTATCTGTTACATTTGGGCTGGTAGATATAACACGGGCTTATGGGAAACTCAAACCTTTTTGCACTGGAACTAAAATAAGATGATATAGGGCATTTCCAGCAGCGCTAGTTGTCTGTGTTCAAGCAGCCAAAGCAAGCTGCTCTCAGTTGTTCACTCCTTAAATGCTGCCAATTGTATTGACTAGATTGTCATTGACTCTGATGGGCGTGTAGGTGCTGACTTATGTGTAGATACCTCTCCTTACTCTTTACTTTCTGGTGGGAGGAACGGATTACCATGGGATGAACTTTATCAATATGCCAGCAATCTGTTGGTGTGTTTTTCCTGAAAATATGCAGATAATTTTTCTGACTTTGCTGGAATTTTGCTACAAGTCAGGTTCATTTATGCTGGAGTCATGTGTTCTTTTGACAATGAATTATTTTAGACATGCTTGAAAGCTAACCATTACGTAGAAGAAGGGAAAAAGACTTAAACATTTTGTAGTTAATGTACAGATTTTATGGCTTATTTCTATAGTCTCTGTAATATTTTGGACAGTGACATTAAATGTATTCATTATTTGTTACACAGATTATGTACATTTCTCAGTATTTTCCAACCAAAGCTAAAATGTCCAGACCCTTTACAGACTTTGAGGAATGCATTAATTCTTTGGTTTCTAACCTTTCAAGTGTGAACAATTTTCAGAAAATCAGTGAGACTATCTAGGCAGAGGCACCTTGCTGAAGAATTGTCTTATCCCAAATGTCTTTCTCAGAGCATGCTTTACTTCTTCATTTCGTAAGCTGTAGATGATGGGATTCAGCATAGGAGTTACTACTGTGTAAGACAGAGCCACCAGTTTCCTGCTGTTTGTCAAGAGACTGGACTTTGGCTTTAAATGCATCAAGCCCGTTGTGCAGTAGAACAGTGTCACCACCACCAGGTGAGCAATGCAGGTGAAAAAAGCTTTGCGTCTTCCTTCAGCAGATGGCATTTGTAGGATGGTATGGATTATCTGAATATAAGAGGCTGCTATCAAGATAAATGGGATCAAAACAATTACAACAGTAGCAACGAACACAAGAAGCTCAAATAAGTATGTGTCTGAACAGACCAGATCCAGAATGGGAGCAATATCGCAAAAGAAATGTTCAATCTCCTTTGAGCCGCAAAAGGGGTAGCTAAATAGCCAACCAGTGAGTCCTACAGAAAGTGGAATACCAGCAATCCAACATGCTATGACCATATGAAGACACACTCTTCTGTTCATTGTTATGGCATAGTGCAAGGGATGGCATATAGCCATGTATCGGTCATAAGCCATGGCACCCAAGAGGAAACACTCAGAAGTGATGAAGAATATGACAAAGTAAAGTTGTAGGGCACAGGCAGAAAAGGAGATGACCTTTCTCTCCAACAACAAATCCACAAGCATCTTGGGCACTATGTTTAGTGTAAAACAAATTTCAATTAAAGCCAGATTTTTGAGAAAATAGTACATGGGGGTGTGCAAGGCAGGGTCAGTGGCTGCAGCTATGATGATAAGAAAGTTCCCTGTCATCGTGATTAGGAACATCAGAAGAATTCCCTCAAAGAGGAAGACCTGAAGAGCGGCGAGGTGGGAGAACCCCTGCAAAGTGAAGTAGGTCTGGTTTCTGAACCCCAGTGCTTCAACAGCTTCCATGTGAAAGAGCCTGTATAAGCCAACAAGGAAGACATGAGAAAAAGTCTTTATAGGGATGAAGAATAAATAGTGAGCTGCTCTGAACTTGGTTCCATTATTTAGTAAGTGGGACACCAAAAAGAGGCACACTAAAAAAATGCAACACATGCTAAAGATGAGGTAATAAGAAAAAAAAGGAGCTTCAGTGCAGAACAGCTAGGATTTTCCTTATAGTTTGTCTATTTTCCTATTTAATTATGCTAAAATATTGCCATGTGTACTTCATATTTCAGTTCAACTGATATTTTCTGAAATATGTTTTCATCAACAAGGCACCTGCTTTATTTTTTGTGTGTAAAATATGAAATAATTTTCTAGAGAACTGAAATTTAATTACGTTCTCTGCTCTATTTTTAGAAAAAAATGTTTTCCTCTGTTTTCACAAACATGCAAGTATATATATTAATAAATAAAGGAGAATAAAATTTTTGATGCTACAGCCATATGTTTGAAGCTTGAAGAATGGACAGAATATATATTTTATGATTTGGTCTTATCACTGCTAAAATATAAAATAATGACCTGCTAATTTTGTGATTTTTTTGAAGCTATTGTTGTTCTTTATTCAGTGCCACTGGACAATTGCTTATGAATTCAGTATTGTAAGAAACTTTCCTCTTGTAGATCATCTGCAATCTACCTGTCTGTATGTAGATATTTGTGATGTAGATAACCATGTCCGAGGTAAACAATTGAATTACCTCCTCAGTTTACATGTCTTTACGCTAGCTACAAAGGTAAGTCAGAAACCTTGATTGTGTTTCTCACTTAGTCCAGTTATCTTTATTCGTGTCACTATGTGTGTGGGGGTGCCATTCATTAGCACAGAAAGGAGCAGCTACATGCATTGCAGAAAGCAATGCAGAAAGCTGGGAAAGGTCATCCCCAACAGTTTTGCAGTTAAGGTACCCTCCAACCTGCACTTTGATTATCAGCATTGGTTGACCTTCCTATGCTCCTTCACAGTAAAGTGAAGTTACAAGTCTGCATTGTTACAAAACACAACTCCTTTCAGTATGTTACCATCTTGACCTGTGTTCCCTCTAATCATCTTAGTGGTTCTCTTCTGGACTCTCTTCTATTTATCAATCTCTTTCTCGTATAGAGGGATCCCAAAATGGGACACCTTTCTTCATAGGTGGCCTTGCAAGTGCCAAGCAGAGAGGAATGGGTGCATTCCTTTGACCAGCTAGCTAGCTCTTGCTAACACAGCTGGCTAGATGGTTACTCCTCTCCAATGCAGGGACACACTGCTGGCTCATCTCCAGCTTGCCATCCACCAGGAACCCCACATCCTTTTCCGCAGAGCTGCACCTCAGATAGTCAGTCCCAGTCTATACCTATGCATCTCTTGTGCCACGGCCAGGACTTGGCATGTGTCTTGAACTTCATGAAGTTCCTGCGTAGGGCTCTTTTCCCCTGACCCCACATTTCTGTCTTCCGGAAACTCTTGAGGATGTTCTCCATCACATCTTCCCAGTCACTGATGAATATGTGAAACAGCGTTAGTCCCAGTATCAGCTCATGAAGAATGCCTCTTATAGCCAGCTACGAGCTAGACTCAGATTGTTGACCTCTATCTGTTAAAGCCTTGATGGTCCAGACCATTCCAATGTTTTCCCATCCAGTTTAGATCTTCCCAGTATGGCTACAAGGCTACTATGTCAAGAATTGCTGAAGTCATTTAATGACATCCACCACTCGGCCCTCACCCACTCTGAGCCAGTCATCTCATCATGGAAGGGTGTCAGGTTGGTCAGGCATGATGTGGTTTTGGTAAATCTGTCCTATTACACATCCTTTCCTGCCCTTCATTTGCCTGGACAGGGCTTCCAGAAGGATTTGCTCCATATTCTTCATCGAGGCTGAGGTGAGGCTGACATTCCTCAAATCTTTCTTCTTGAAGACAGGCACGTTTGCCTTTTCTCTGTCATTGGGAACCTACCTCAATTTGTCAAAGATGACAAAAACCAGGCTTGCAATGGCATCAGCTGCTTCCCTCAGCACCTTCCACTGCATCCATGGGTTTGGGTGTGTTCAGTTTACTGAAGTACTCTGTAACTTGATTGTCCTCTGTTGTGGTAGAACCTCCCTTTCCCAAACTGTGCAACTACTATGTTTCTTTAAAAAAAGACCCATTTCAGACAAGGGAGGAGTTTTTTAACAAAAAATTCCATACTTTTACAAGTGAAATATTTTCCTGAATGATCAAGAAAAACTTTTGTGTTGTTTCTGCAAACAGTCTATGGCAAACATCAGCAGCCGAGATACCCATTTAAGTTTCCCTTACAATCTATGAACAGAAATGATTCTCAGATGTTATTTGTTGTTCGTTGTTCATTTTTCAGAAGTAATCTAAAATAAGCTAATTGCTAGAAGTACTTAAATCTCTTACATCTCCATGAAAATCTTAACGTATAACTCAGACATCACTGTGTACATTGCAGATGTCTGAAGCTCTCAGATGCATTCTATTCTATGCTTTAAAAACATGAAATTACTTTTTTTCTTGAGCTGTCTATACTATTAAGCATTTTTCTTGCCAGTGTTCATTACCAAATAGTATAGAAAATATGGGTATACCTCAATTTTCATGAGAAGCAATCCAGAGTTTCTGATGTGATGCCTTCGTTTATGATTTCAGATACTGGGATACCTTCTTCTGCCTTTTGGGCAACACTTCAAGACTGTGAATAGTTTCCCATAGCATCCCCAAGAAAGAGTGAGGTTCAGCTGTTCTGAACTACATGCTATCTTACATTGCTTCCTGAGATAGGAACCCCTCTCTGGATTCATTACGAAGTATACTCAGAAGACAAAACATCTCCCTTGGCATCGTAGCAGACAGTGGACAATTTAAATTAATGAAAGTTAACTTCTTTTATTTTGTTTTCAATCTTACATGAGCAGAAGCAATAAAGTTAACGATAATTAGGTTAAAATTTAAATTTATTATAAGGTTCAAATAGCTAAATGTGATCCCCTATTTGAAGGTAATGGGAGGAGGAAAACACCCTTTGCTAGATGCCTTGTTTAAATTATTAATCCAGACTGTCTTGATGAAGAGAAAGGAACCTCAAACCAAATCAGACCATTTGTTTTAGACATCTGTCTGAGGATGGGTATATCACATTCTGAAGACAGCTCTGTCTTTTTATTGTCAGACAAGCAGTAGCAGTATGTCATTTAGCTAAAAAGTCTATAGTTGAATGGATAAATTCAGGTGAAATGGTTCCTACCTGAACCACGGCTCCTCAGAAAATTAGAAATTCGGCGTGGCATTTCCAAAACTAAGTTTTGAAAAGTGTCCTAGACCCACACTGAAAAAAGTATTTTGTGCAAGGTAAGGGAACCTGGTAGCAAGTCAGAGAGATTCATCATACCTAACTTCAGACACCTGTAATCCAGTGGTTTAATTGTTGTTGGCATATCTAGTGACTTTTAGAATGCTCTACAGTATCCAGAATATCTGCTTAAGACTGGCAAATATGATAGAGATCTACAGGAGACCTGTCCTTCTGGAACATTACTGGAGACCAGCTAAGATGCTCTGGGTGTCTCGAACGGCACTGAAGGCCTATGTCTGTCAAGTGGTTTCAGTCCTAAATTTCTACATCTGAGCTTGTAATATAATCAAAGGAGAGGAACAGACACTTCTAAGGCATAATTTATCATAGCCTCAAAAGTCCAAAATGTGCAAGTAAGTCACAACGTAGAAATGCCTTTTTCCATTTAGTGAGTATGTTGGGAAACTAGGTGACTAACACACATGCAGAGTTTGTATTGCAGATCGAAGTGTTAATGGATATCCATTAGAGTAAATAAAGCAATATAGACATTTCTGGGCCTGGTTAATTTGGTCTATTGTAGATATATGCTATGGGACAGGTAGATGTGTATTCTTGAGTTCAGAGCTCTAATTAATTGCCTAAACTTAGCCAAGGCATGAGAAATTTTCCTGTCTCATACAGCTTTGTGTGGCAAGTGGTACCTATTTCTTCTTATTTTTGCTAATCTCCTCTCCAGTCATTCCCTCCTCCAGACCCCAGGGATGTTTCCCATTAGCCATTTCTTGCTCTGTTAACTGCTTTCAAAAGCTGTATTTCCTTACTGTGATGGCCACCCCTGTTCCTATGCTGTCTCTTGTCCACTGCTTTGCTAACCACTATTTCTTTTATTTTTTTAACCACGTTAAATATAAGAACACATATAGCAATCACAATTCCATAACCTACAGAAGATTTCTAAACAGCTTTTCCTATTTCTTAATTGTTATCAAGGAGAATAAAACCACACATGCAAAATGAACTTATTTCAGGTTGGTAAAGATGGTCCTTTCCATTTACCTCCCCTCCTTTCCACCAGACCTCAACAGAGTGGACATTCTTCTGCGGAAGCTGCAATGTTGTTGTGGGAGTTTTGCTTTCACTTCAAGGTTTTAATTGTCAGTCCAAATATGGATAGTATTTAATTAATTTTAGACTGGATGACTACATTGCATGTTCTTCTGTATGAGCAAGCAGATCTTTAGTGTATTGAACTGAGCCCTTCTAAAGCATGGTTTATATTAATCAAAACCAGACATCCAAAATAGATCAGACGAACTACATTGAAGCAGTGTTTCTCAGTCTTTTCATTTGCAATCAAGGGATTCCAGATAACTGTCTTGGATGTAGACATCTACACTATAGGTGTAAAAACAAAGGGTAATCCAGAACATAACATTGATAAAGAAATGGTCTATCCACTATAAATTGAATTTAAACTTATTCTGAACTGAATGTCAGCTGTAGTGAGGAAAAAGAAAGTAAGCAGGCAGGCAAGTAATCGTGCAGTAATACATATACAATGACATTCATCGATTTATTTTGCTTACTTTACGGTGTTCGCTACATGTTCATGTTCTTTCTCCATACCACCTTCTGACTGATAGAACGATTACTTACCTCTTTTGTTTCTCTGCTTATTTATTTTTAAGGTGTACAGGTATGTTTTTCCTAGCTTTATTCAAATTAACCATATTCACATGCCATATAACTGTGTCTGAACCTGTAACTCATTGAAGATTATTACATCCTTTTTTTTTAACAGGAAACAGCCTTCTGAAAGCCAGCAATTTACTTGTCTGTTTTTGCAGAGCTTCCTTTACTTCTTTGTTTCTCAGGCTGTAGATGAGAGGATTGACCAAGGGAGTGAGAATGGTATAAAAAACAGAGACAACTTTGTTTGGAGATGTTTGGGTATCATGATGAGGAAGTACATAGACAGTTAATATTGACCAGTAAAAAAGAATCACCACAATAAGATGTGAGGAGCAAGTGGAAAAGGCCTTTTTCCTTCCAGTGGCAGAAGGAATTCTTATGATCATGATAATGATGTAGAGATAGGATGAGAAGGTCAACAGAAATGGAGGCAGCGAGCACACACCTGCCACAACAGAAGTGACAAGTCCCACGACATGAGCGTCACTACAGGAGAGTTTTATCATTGGGAACGAGTCACAGAAAAAATGTTCAATTTCATTAGGCCCACAGAAGTCTAAATTTGAAATCAGGAATGTTAGTACAGAATTAGATAGAAAGCCACTTATCCAAGATGCAGCACCCAGCTGGAGACAGAGCTTGCTGTTCATACAGGATAGATAGTGCAGGGGTTTGCACACCGCTAGGTACCTGTCATAGGACATCACTGCGAGGAGATAGCACTCTGCAGCTGCCAAGCAACCAAAGAAATAGTATTGTGTAAAACATCTGTTGACTGAAATACTTCTGTCTCCACCAAGATAGCCAAGCAACATCCTTGGCAAGATATTTGAGCTGTAGCAGATTTCCAAGCAGGCCAAATTGCCCAGGAAGAAGTACATTGGGGTGTGAAGGTGCCGATTAGCCACCATCAGCACAATGATGAAGATATTTCCAGTTATGGTTACAACGTAGATTGACAGAAACATCAGGAAGAGAAAAGAATCCAGTTCCGGGCCATTCCCAAATCCCAGGAGGATGAACTCTGTAACAACCGTTTTGTTTTTCCACTCTTGCTTTATCATAACTTTTGTTCTAGTGATAAAACAGGAAATGTCAGTACCAATGAAGACCTTGACAGTTAAGACTCAAATAATGAAAGTTTCTTCACGGAATAGAGAGGCAAAAAGTCTTTGCATTATCAGACCTGTCACCTGATTTCTATAAAGATTTCTCACATACTAAGAGTCACATTACTTTTTACTCCGTGTACTGGGAAGAGCACTTAAAACTGAGGTAAAGCCTGTGCTTCTTCTCTGGCACAAGGGTACTTTCTAACACATTTCCAGTCTGTGCAAGCAAATTAAAAGTCAACTTCTTCCATCAGATGCCATCACAAGTTTTGCCATATTCCTTTCTGTGGTGAAAAAAAGACATATTTGGTCTGATTGCTCCAGTAGTAACATAGCTATATTTCCATTGCTAATATGTATTGATGCATAATATATATTCACTACATATAAGTATGTAGCATGACCTTTAATGCAGTCATTTTTCTTATTTGAAGGAGGCTGAAAAAGAATCCAACTTCCACCAATGAAAATAAGTATGAAGAACATCTATACCATTGTCAGCATATGTCCGTGCTGCCAAAAAAACCCCAAACACACACAAAAGCACCTTCCAGTTGTCTCACCCTTCTGTTTTGTCAATGGGTAGAATGAAGAATTCCAGATTTAAGGAGTTTAATTCACCCTAAAACAGACAGAATGAATCCTCTTGTGAAAATACCTATTTCTTGTCACTTAGAAGTCAGACAGGGTTTAGTTGCCAGAGCCTTAATCAGAAAAACACAGTTTAGATAAATCCTACTGCTTGTCATAATGGTCTTTTTTATTTTCCTCTCATGTGTACTGAATCACCTCATTCTCTAGATTTCCTTACAAATCCTGTTTTCCAAAACTCCTGAGGCTTTGGCTGATCTTTTCTGGATTTGCTTAGTTCAAAAATACTAAAAAAAATTAAATAAATTTCAGTGGCCAAAACTAGACACAATACTGTGGTTAAGGCTATACGGGCAAGGGAACTGAAGAGAAAAGCTACTTCTTTTTCCTTCTGTATAGACTCTTCTTGTCAGCTCTGTTTTTATCCAGATGTGCATGGAGTTGGGAGAGGTACTGACAATGCATTAATGGGGTGCATTTTTTAAGCCTGTGTACCTGACAACACAAATTCCAGCCATGACTCTTCACAGAGTGGGAGGGACAATTTTCAGCCCCGAGTTTCCCTAAATACATTGTCTTGTGTAAAACACCCTCTGTTACAAATCATCTATTACAAATCCTCTATTACAAACCTCTGTTACAAATACAGCTTTGGTGGTTTTTTTTTTTTTTCAGCCCATTGTCTTCCTAAATCTAACACTCCGATTTAGCAGCATCTATTTGAGCCATCTTCAGCGGGATTAATGTAACCTTACTTGGAACATCTGCAACTAAGGCACTCATCTCAGACTCCTCTTATAGTCTACAGAGAGAAGTACGCGCATTGGACTGTAATCCATCCAATATGCTTTGTATATCTATGTTTTATGAGCTGAATCATCTAAGGAAATGATCTGTTTCTTTCCATTGACTATAGTAGGAGTTTAGATATTAGCTCAGAAGTCAGCTTCTGACATGCAGACTGCACTTCCTTTTTGATGTTCCTCACGACATTTAGGCACTATAGGGAGGTGACCAGACACTATAGCAATGAAGGCCATATAAGGACACCTATCCCATAACTTACATCTGGATCACTGATGATAGTATAACTTGGTAAGACTTACATATTTCTTTCCACAGATCTAATTTTAAATTTTCCTTTAAGCACTTATTCAGTCAACCCCCCCCAAATTTTAGCCTATTTGCCTACATTAGACAATGGAAAATGTTGGAAGTGTGCCTCATTTCTGTGTCAATCAACAAACATTTCAGACCACGACTGTTTCTTACCTGAAACCACAGGAACATTGAAATCCAATTAAAAAATCTTTCACTTCTCAAGGTTTTGTATCCATCTTCACTTTCTTTAAGACCTTGATATTCTCATGGGAAAAAAAAAAAAAAGAATTAGAGCTCCTTGTTTGGCAAAGACACTCTCCCCGCCGCCCAATAATTCCCAATTTTTCTTTTTTTTTAGCCAGCTGAATATACTGACTCTTCTTTTCCATTCTGTCAGGTAGAGTGTTCCTTCTTTCACCTCACTCCTTAAAAATCTTTTCAGAGCTGAGACCAGTGAAACACCCCAGGGGATAATCAAGCAAAGAAAAGCCTTGGAGAGGTTGTTGTCATTAACCTCATATGCACATAAATAAACATTATTTTTCTGTACACTCTGGAATTAGCATTTTCTTAGCCTACATTTCGATTACTTTTGGGCCTGGATGGAATTCTATTGATACATAGGATGACAACTGAGTGAAAGATTGCTATGATGATCATCATTGCTATCAAGTCAACACTGGCTTCTACAGATGTGTTGAAGTCTAAAACTGACTAGGGCCTGGATTCAATGCCAGGCAGCTACCTAAGTGCCAGCGATTTCAGTCATCCTCTGGAGATGCTGCTCAGTCTTCTTTTTCTGCAGAGTGACTGTGTTCCTAGCTGTGGTAGCACAAGTAAGCGAGATATTTGTTCCAGGTCCTGGTTTTTCATCTCAGCTTCCTAGCTTGCATTTGAGAAAGCCAGGTAGACTGTAATTTGTTAGTCAATGTTCAGACTGCTTAGTCTCCAAGGCCAGACAGAAACAGCTTGATGAATAAATACCTCTTGGCAAAGCACAACTTTGCATCAGCTTAGTGAGCCTCAGAAAGAAAAAAAATCATAAGAACATGGGGAAATTCAAAGACCACATGAAAAAAAGTGAAGTCCCCAAAAAGTAGAAGGGGAAGTTTTGTTGTGCAAACACCGTTAGATGGGAGTGTAGTGAAAACAATCTGAAATACCAATTTGTATCACAGTGACTTTGGCCTGTGCAGGTGCAGAGCTGGTCCTAGATGAACTGCAGAGACTGAATGTCATCCATTTTGATTGCTAACATGAGATGGAATAAATCAGTCTCAAAAATCCAAAAATCTACCTGTTGACTTTCACATGAGACATCCTTAGCTCCGCATCAAGTAGCCACTCTGTCAGTTCCATGATAGAAATAAAATCCTTGTGTTTAACCAGACAGCCTCAGCTGCATCATTGCCATGGTCTCTGTGTGTAAGCATCATCTAGAGGCTTTAGTCTGGAGGATGAGACACACCAGAAGACAGATCTCTTGTCTTGGTGCCAGAATGCCTTTGTGTAATTAATTCACACGCTATTAACTTGTACTTAGCCTCAGGTAGCTATTTACAAACTCCATCTGGAAAGAGAAGAGAGAATGGGCAATGTGGGTCTTTCAATATCAAAATTGTTACCTGAAAAGGCTATGGAAACTCTCAGAAGTGTCCGTGCCTCTCCACTGAGAAAGCTACACTGAGTATCTAGTTGATTCTAGATATCTAGATATCTAGTTAAAATAGGCAGGTGTTCAAGAGGCTAAATTTGGGTGAGACGACTCTAGCTTCTAAGTAGCTAAGGAGATTTCTGTCTTCCTTTTTTAAACCTGACAATGATTACAGCACTTGCTCAGTAAGTAAAATACTTGAGTCCTAGCTTCACATGGGGCTTTTTCTCTTCCATGAAATTCAAGCTATATTATGCACGTTGAAAATTGGATTAATTGACTTAAACCTATGTGTCCAGTGTCATTTTATGTTCATTTTGATTTTTTTTCTTGCCTGCATTTTGCTCAAGAAGGATGGAGGTCTATTGTAGGTATTGTGTCACACCTGCCATCAGACTGCAGAACTCTCAGACAGACTAAGTTCTGCGTTAAGTAGCTGAACCCTGCACTCAGCTCCGGAATCAAACACTTAACATTGCAGTTTCTACCATGTAGGCCTGTACACAATTGTGATGTCTAAGGTCGCATTTATAGTCCATGGAGATTTGGTCAATATGGCCTGGAGAGCTATTCAGCTGATTAAACTACGGTGGGATTCAGGTGCCAAATAAAGGAGCCAAATACCATTTCATATACTGTAGGGTACCACAGACATCCTCACAACAATAGTATGTGGCATAGGACCTATTGGAGATCCTTCTGGAGCGATAGCTGGAGTTGATGGTTTTGGGCACCTGAAATAGTCCTAGATGCCTATATTTAGGCAGTTTAATTAAGTTTCTTGCTCAGGAGACACCTGAATTGGAGACTTCTAAAATTAAATGCTTAACTTTGGATGTCAGTTACTCATGAGGACTCAGTTCATTATTTTCCAGGTTGTTCATTATGGGTAAAAAAGGTGTGTTCAGTGTTTGAGAAGTTAACAGTTATTCACACTGGGAAAGAAGTGTCCATTGACCCACAGCAGGAACAACAAATAGGTGGTTTTTTTTTCCCTTTAATTTGGGAAGGCAACATCAATAACAGCAGGTCAGTCAGACAAGTGCACTGACACTAGTGCATCTGACGTGTAACTGTGTGAAACCAAGGTTCATAGGAGATCCTGATGTATAACCATGAAAATGCAGAGTTACTCAATTAATACTAAGTTTTATTATATAGAAAGCAAAGGAATCACAAGATATATTGGAACTAAAGCTTACAACCACGATGTTAGTTTCTTATACACACCAACCCTGGGGAAGATGGTACGGCTCTGAGCAGGAGAAGGAAAAGGATCATGCCATTTGGGCTGCAGGGCGGTAGGCTCCTACACTTGCGGAGCGTCCTCCTGGTAGCTTTGCGCATGGAGGCCTTCTCTTTCTCTCTCCCTCTCCAACCACCCAACAGCACCACCCTTATATCCTTTTCATAGAGCGGTGGAAAGATACCAGGTTCGGCTGCTCATGGCGTGGCCAGCGAGTGAACAGCAGAGCCTTTACCACCTGACTGCTCAAGCTAACAGCATGTACCACGTTTGCACTCTGCAAACAGATGTTTTCAGGGTTTCAGGATCTTGCTTGTTAATTTTCCTGCCTCAAAAGTCCTGTTCTCATAGAACAGTTACATACGCTCTGTTGTGGGCCAAACAATGGACCATTAGCTATTGTCTCTAGGACAGATGTCACTGGATGCTCATGTTAGGCACTGTCTTTTCTCACTCCTAGATCACCAGCGCTAGGTGCAAAACCCACAATCATTGCTGAAAAGATGTATGCTGCATGTGAACAACTTAATTACTGGAATCATTTTGGTTTGTTGTCAGACAAAAAACTGAAGACCAAATTATAGGAAAAAATATGACGCTTCAACTTTTTTGAATTTCTGCCCTGTTTTTATCCTCTGCTTGATATTTGCCATGTGTTTGACACTCAAGTCAAGTGGCAAAAGCACTCAAGAGATCTGGGGTCTAGTGGGGTCTAGTCCAGACCATGCTGAACTGTCCCTCCAGTGTAGATTGAGAAGAAAGCACTTCAGGGTTTGGTATCTGCCAAGGCATCCATGCAAATAGTCTGTTTGTACCATTGATTGGCATCCATGCTAACAGTCAGTCTGTTCGCACGACTGACTTGGCCTAGTCTGTCTTTCACCCTGGTGTTCTGGTCCATCTTGTAATCCTCACAGCACACCTATTTCCCTGTTTCTCTTCTTCTTTCTAGAGCTTTGCTTCATGTCCTCCTGTGAAGGAACTCAGGCAATATTGACACAGTAGTTCTCCTCATTATCTGCGTCAGATCAGAAACCCAGCTGTGGAAAGCACCAGTCGTGGTTTGGCCCAGCAGAGGTTGTTCTCTGGAATGCTGCTGCATGCCCTCATGCCATACATGAGTGCCTGCATGAAAGGCATGTTGTAAAGACACTGTTCAAGTGGGTTGTGATACAGTCCCCTCTTATTTGGTGTAGTAGATACCCAGCTCAGAACACATTTGTTAGCTATCTCGATGCCTTTGGAAAATCGAATATAACTGGAAATAATATGTGTGTAGGATGGAGAAAGAAAAATTTATTAGTAAATTTCAGTGCAGTATTAACATATTATAAACTTTAATCAAGAATGTTATTGGGAAGATTCTACTCAATCAATAAATTATTTAAAATTCCCATTAATAAAACTATCACAGGAGATTTTGTATTCTTACTCAGGAGTATATAATGAGTCACAAGGGACTTCTGCGTTCATCTCGGCTCCAGTATATATGGAGATTTATTAAAGACAAAGCAAATACTTGGGAAGATCAAGCTCTTGGCTTTCATATAAAGATGATGAAAAGAGAAGACAACCTGCAGAATCCATGCTGCATCCCACAACCTGATGTGGGCAGGGGTCTGAGAGACCCCAGTCCATAACTGGCTACTGTGGAAGTAAGCCTGACAAAGGAGAGTGTGCAGACTTGGGAAGAAAGTGAATGAAGAACTGATGAGGGGATTAATTTATGACTTTCTGTGTTTTTCTGTCAGTGGAAATAATTGCCCATGTGCTGAACTATAAGGCTCATCATTTACTGACATGATTTTATTATGCCAGTCACAGCTTTAGCCAAATATCCCAATATTTTTTAAGTGACGCAACACAGAACAACTGAACAAACTCCATAGACAGTCTTCCCCACGCCTAAAATTCCCCTACCTTGTAAATCCACTGGGTCACCCAAGATGCAGAATATAAGAAAACTTGTGTAAAGATTGTCTGGTTGTAGAAACTGATCTGATGTGACGGCAAGTTAATGCCATAGTTTAGGTGTAGGTTGTTTTGAACACCTTTCCCCATGTTGGTGTAGCTGGGTGAGATGCAAAGCAGCACAAGTATATAAACATATATCTAGAACACAAAAATTAAGAATTAGGGTGTGCCTCTACAAGACAGGGAAACAAGCCAGGCCACTGAGCCAAAAAATGGCGTGTAATCATCCATACTTCTCAGAAAAGAAGAAAACTGTCTTGTCCCTGAGGCATACCGACAGTGATTGAAACTGAGATAAAACAATTTGTTTTGTCATAGAAAATATTGCTGAAATGCTTTAAGAGTTGGAATTTTAAATAAGTTATCAGGACATAGATATTGGGTCCAAGAATTGACTAGTGTATCTTTACAGCCACGCATGGAAAATATTTTAATTTTTACATTACATTTTAGTATTTTCTTTCCCCAAGATTCAGTGTGATGTGAGCTACAGAAAAGCTAAATCAAACCTACATTACAGAATTCATCCTCCTGGGATCTGGCAATTTACCTGACCTTCAGGTTCCTCTCTTCCTGCTCTTACTGGTGATCTACATGATGACAAAGGTGGGAAACATTCTCATGCTCATGTTGGTGGTGGCTAATCAGCATCTCCACACCCCAATGTACTTCTTCCTCGGTAACTTGTCCTGCTTGGAGACCTGCTACAGCTCCACCACGCTGCCCAGGCTGCTGGTCAGCTTCCTGACAGGCAACAGAAGTATTTTCTACAGCAGCTGCGTGACACGGCTTTTCATATTTGCTTTTCTAATTGGGGTAGAGTGTTATCTCCTGGCAGTGATGTCATATGATTGATACATAGCAGTATGCAAACCTTTGCATTACATCATCCTAATGAATCATAAGCTTTGCATAACACTAGCTGCAGGGGCCTGGGTAAGTGGTTTTATGGCTAGTTTTGTTATCACACTGTTGATGTCACAAATGGTGTACTGTGATCACAGTGAGATTGATCATTCCTTCTGTGATTTTGCCGCTGTGATAAAATGCTCCTGCAGTGACATACTTCTAATACAAGTTGTAACGTCTTTGTTGCATGTACTACACTACCCTTTCTTTTCATTGTAGCATCCTATATTTTAATCTTCACCATCCTGAGAACCCCTTGAGCTACAGGAAGGCAAAAGGCACTTCCACACGCTCCTCTCACCTCATTGTGGTCACTATTTTCTATTCAACTCTCATCCTTGTCTACATGTTACCAAAAACTTACAACCTCACAGGTTTCAACAAGTTGTTCTCTGTCTTCTGCACTGTGGTGACACCCATGGTGAACGCACTTATCTACACCTTACGAAACAAAGAATTCAGAGGAGCCCTGGGGAAAGAAGTCCAGGCATTTATGGGTTTATATAAATGACATATCAAAAGCTATGCTTTGTGGAGCTTTTTTGGAGGGGGCAGACTATAAAAATATAAAGCATTGGAGGTGATTTCTACAGCAAGTATATGGTCACTGATGTAGAAGCTTGCCTAGTCACAAGTGGAGCTGGGTGGTTGTTTGGGGAAAAAAAATGTTTTTTTTACTTCCTCAGAAAATCCCCCTGTAAAACCAAAATGTAAGCACACCACAAAATAATCTTGATTAAACTCAAAACAGCTTTGCCATGTTTTCATGTGTTGTGGTTTAACCCCAGCCAGCAACTCAGCACCACACAGCTGCTCACTCACTTCCCCCCCACCCAGTGGGATGGGGAAGAGAATCGGAAAATAAAGTAAAGCTCGTGGGTTGAGATAAGAACAGTTTAACAGAACAGAAAGGAAGAAACTAATAATGACACTAATAACAACAAGAAAGTGACAATAACAATAAAAGGTTTGGAATACACAAGGCAAGTGATGCACAGTGCAGTTGCTCACCACTCGCTGACCAATGCCCAAGCTGCGCTCCTTCCCCCCCACCAAGATGGGCATGACGCCCCATGGTATGGAATACCCCTTTGGCCAGTCTGGGTCAGCTGTCCTGGCTGTCTCCCCTCCCACCTTTCCTGTGCCCCTCCAGTCTCCCTGCTGGCTGGGCAGGAGAAGCTGAAAAGTCCTTGGCTTAGTCTAAAGTTAGACTGAGCAACAACTGAAAACGTCAGGGTGTGATCAACATTTTTCTCATACTAAGTCAAAACCACAGCACTGTACCAGATACCAGGAAGACAATTAACTCTATCCCAGCTGAAACCGGGACAGTGGTGAAGGGTTTCATTGCGGCAAAATAGCAGAAGTGTTGGCCTCAGTCTTCCTCCCATGAATGCAGACAATCTTTTAAATATTCTGGATTCAGGCCAGAAGCAGTTTGAGTTTCTCATAAGAAACCTTTGTGTAGAGTGGAAAGTGAGTTCAATACAGACAGTTTGTTTATAGCATGCATTGCTAAGGTGTATGCATTGCTTAGACAACTTAGAGAATTCTGTAATTCTTGAAGTTTTGAAAGCAATAAAGTCGAGATGTAGAGATATTTTAATATTGCAGTTCAGCAAGGTACTTAAGCAAAATGAGCCCAGATTATTTTATGTGTGAATGAGACAGCTGTGGTCAACTATATAATTTTTAACCTGGCTGTGAGGCACTATCTACGTGCTGTACAAGGTCTTATTCTGTGAACAATACATTGAATACATCTCAGATACTGAATGGAGCAGATGCCTGTAAGAAATCTTTGATTTTTGAACCATGTGTAGAACTGAGAGAAAATATTCCCAGTAAATATTCCTATTAAATCAATCACGACAAGTTGATTAAAAACTTTTATTACAGAAGTTTGAAAAGTACTACACTGAACATAAGGACACAATATAAGCAAACTTTTATTAAAAGGTACATGAAAGGCAGAAAGGAACTGACGTATCTAAGACTGAAGAACTCTCCTTGAAATTTTGTGGAACTGAATCTGTGATAGTGGATCAGACCTTGACAGTCTTGTTGTCCACATCTAGTTCAAAAGGAAGCATGGTAACTAACTATGGAAGCACATAAGAAAACACAAAATATTTTTTTCTGTAATTTAACTCAAATACTTGGCTTTATCCATGTCATACCCCCAAGTATCCACATGACACCACAGACATGGCTTTGAGGAAGCTCTTCAGCTGTTAAGAGAACACACAATAGAGTTGAAAGGGATGCTCAGTCTCATAGATCATGCTCCAAAAAGAGTTAGTATCTCATTTAGGCTAGAGCTAGAAAGGGAGCTGAACGGGCTTAGAAAAATGTTCATTGACCTACAATGACAGTAAGGACAGCTACTAATAGAATGGAAAATAAATGAAATCTTTATCTTTTGTAGTGATCACAAGAAAGAGTTAAATATGGAAAGACAGAACATTTTGAACAATCTTTCAGGAGTGATGTTTTGGTCAAGATTGTCAACGTTCTTTCTTAACTGAGGCACGGATACAGTTTTAGAATAACTGTCCTTCTGGATTAGTACTCCTTTTTTTGTCAGTGGTTGATGGATATCTGGAGAAAATACTGGAAAAAGCATGCATGTAGTGATATTTCCTCTGAATATTCTTTCAGCAGGCAATTCATTTCCTGAACCAAAGGTGGTGCTTCAGACATCTGTGGGGGTTCTGGTGACTGACATACATCTGTTCATATTCAAAACCCTTTTCAAAGAGACTTTTTCTTCAACCCAGATTTGGTTGTTCTTGACTTCCAGGTATCTCACAGGAAAATACAAGCAAGTTATGTCAGCCCAGTAATTTCTATGGGCAGATAGTGACAGGACGAGGGGGAATGGTTTTAAACTAAATGAGGGGAAATTTAGGTTAGATGTTAGGAGGAAATTCTTTACTCAGAGGGTGGTGAGGCACTGGCACAGGTTGCCCAGAGAAGTTGTGGATGCCCCATCCCTGGAGGTGTTCAAGGCCAGATTGGATGAGGCCCTGGGCAGCCTGGTCTAGTGGGTGGCCCATGGCAGGGGGGTTGGACTAGATGATCTTTAAGGTCCCTTCCAACCCAAGCCATTCTATGATTCTATGATTCTCTATTTGCAATTTGATCAGAGGTGAAGGGAAAACAACAAAGTAGCATGACTGGAGCTTGAAGAATGGGAACAACCATGACGTAAATGATAATTTAAAGAAATAAATTTCATATAACAAAATCAGCACATCTGAGAAAAATATTTATATAGTGAGATGGATAGTTAAGTTGCAATCAAGTTAGAACAACCACCAGTGAATCCATCTGCTTCACAGCAGATGCAGAGGCTTTTTGTAATTGAGAATGGTTCAGAGAAAATAAAATTAATGTATTTCTCCAAAACTGAGATCCATAAGATCCATATGAGATATATGCTTGCAAAGATGTTCTACTGATATGGTATAAATCTTAATAATGAATCTGAAAAAAGGAAGGTGTCAAATGGGATGAATACAGTCATGACAATCTAGTAAGCATTAAACTCTGTTTCCACAGTCTTCCAATGATCATATTAATATGGGCAGAACGAATAGTCTTACTGAGGTCAGACACCTGTAGTTTGGTGTGTTAAAGACACAAGTGGGCCCCCTGACAGCACAGAAAATGTCTAAGAAAAACTAAACGTTCTTAAATTGTTTCCATAATGGGTTAGCTATAATAATTTTAATTTATTGTATACATTTGTATAAATTTACTCTTTAGTGCCGGTATATTTGACAGAGAAAGAAATGTGTGGCGCTGCACTTTCAGCGTGTTCTCCCACAAGCAGTCTGTAACAGTCTTTAACTCACCGGTGCTGAGCAGCCAGTGTTAAGGCTTAGGCTCAGGTCAGTCAGACTGCTGCTGTGTCGCTGGCTCTGGGTGGTTTCTGAAGAACACAAGAATCTCCTAAAGAAACAGGGAAAACAGAAGATTGCTGACATCTGTTGTCAGTAATGAATGAGGAATCTCCAAGACATATTGACAGTTTATCAGAATTTGTATGATTTTTAATATCAGTATTAACATAGTAGATGTAGCTATAAGATCATGGAAGCAATTGAAAAACTTACTGTTCATACTAGTTTAAGACTTGTGTTGTTGAGCCTGAAGAGATGATGGTTCTACTTCTGGCATTTCCCTTGCTTGTTTCATTTACAGTCTAATTGCATCTGATGTCTCTGGTGCATGGCTTTATTGCATAAGGACCGATGGCTACAAGGGCAAGTTCAGTGCCTTTAACACAGGAATGTGACTTCAAGGGAAGAATAAGCCCCAGGAACAGATGAAGTGCTAAGCAGCCAAATGCTAGGACCATTTTCTTGTAATAGTTTTAGCCATAAAAAAGAGTGGAGTGAATAAAACCAGTAAGATAATAAAGAGGTCCTTCTAATCAGAATGAGCTTCAAAGATTTCTGTGAGACAAGACTGACTTTCTTCTCTCAAAAAGGCACCAAATAAACTGCATCAGGAATAAGACCCTCTCCACAGCAGTGGTACACACTGCTTTGGTAGATTCAGGGGAGCAACGCTTTGAAGAATCTGGAGTCCAAAAGTTCAAAAGAATATTCCTGTACTATGATGTATAGGATTTTAATAATATTTAGTAAGATTTACTTTGAGATACACTTCTTTTCGTGCCATCAAATATTCTTCTGTGTATAGAAAGTAGCATTTCATAGTGGAAATAAGAAAGAAAAAAATACCAAAAGTAAAATTGGAAGCAACATTTTTACCTGTGGAATCCTAGGCTGAGAGGCAGAACTTTGGGGTTGGGCTTGGACTCTGTCATCTTACTGCTCAAAGATTTACTGTTCATATGGGGCAAATTGTTTCACCTTTCCAAGCCTGGAGATTTGTTTATGAGGCTAACAATATTTACTTTGAAATGTACTTGTAGTACTTTCCAAAAAATATTTTTATAAGAGCTGCAATGCAGTAGTCTACTGGGTTTGCTGTATAATTTTAATAAGATACAGTAGATAAACTAGAATATGGTGTCAGCTTATCAATACTAGCAGTATGTGGGCTGGATAAAATTCAGACTATTTTTTTCTTGCTTTTGCCCTGTTCCAAGGATAGTAACCATTTCTGAAAAGTGAAAAGTAAAAAGACAATTTTCACGATTGAGTGATTTTGTGGTATTTGAAAAAAATAATATGATAACAAACATCACATTTTGGGAATTAGCAATATAGAGGTCTATACAGGCAGAAACCTCAACAGGTGTACTTTGAAACTTCTTTATCTGGTATATACTTAAACCTCATTTTTATAAACTACTTCCCTGCAGAACATTTTTTTTCTTGTTGGTAGCAATATGGAGAGGACAATTTGAAACAGAAATGTCAGGGTTGGTCTTTACCACTCTTTATTACATGCCACAGAACTCCACCATGTCCCACCTTGTTCTGCTGAGAGCAATTTGGGTAACCAAGAATCATGTGCCAGGGACAAAGAACAGCAAACTCACCATATCAATCCTGTGATTATAAGGACATCACTCTGCACTCCACCTTTCTTGAAACAAAACAGTCAAATAAAAAATCAGAAGTTATTTTGAAAATTCATTATAGAGAGACTTGTAAATATATGTGAGCAATGCTGCAGACTTCCCAAAGGCCAGAAGCACATTCTATATGGAAACCAGTTAGTGTAGACATAAGGTTAATTTCCTTTGAGCATTATTTTTTCCCTTGAGAAAATAGATATTGATTCAGAAGCATGTTCTCTTTCAAATAACATTTTAAAGTTAGAGCTACAAAGGCATGTGTAATTAATTAGCAGAATAAAGTGAAATTTTGAATGGAAGACCTTCATGCAGCTGGGAAGAAACAGAAAAAGTGTTTTTCATATAGAACAATGTGTTCTATAAAAGGCTTGGTTTAATGAACAAACCCGAGCAAATGATTCACAGCATATAATTTATTTGACAAGTTCATTTTCTTTCCTTTCTCATGGTGAACCAAAACAGAGGCATATTTTTTGTTTTGAAATTTTTTTTATTTTTTATGATTTTATTGTTTTTACTGTACAAGGTGATTACAAGTTTTTCAGGGACTGCAAAAACTGTATTTGGCATTCTGATATTTCTGTGTTGTTAATTTGTGTAGTGGTTTAACCCCAGCCAGCAACTCAGCACCACGCAGCCACTCACTCACTCACTCCCCCCCACCCAGTGGGATGGGGCAGAGAACCGGAAAAGTAAAATAAAGCTTGTGGGTTGAGATAAGAACAGTTTAATAGAACAGAAAGGAAGAAACTAACAATGACACTAATAACAACATGAAAGTGATGATAATAATAATAAAAGGACTGGAATACACAAGACAAGTGATGCACAATGCAATTGCTCACCATTCGCTGACCGATGCCTGAGTCGTGCTCCTCCTCCCCCCCACCTCCCCGGGCATGACGTCCCATGGTATGGAATACCCCTTTGGCCAGTTTGGGTCTGCTGTTCCTGCTGTCTCCCCTCCCACCTTTCCTGTGCCCCTCCAGCCTTCTTGCTGGCTGGGCATGAGAAGCTGAAAAGTCCTTGAATTATTCTAAACACGACTGAGCAACAACTGAAAACATCAGTGTGTGATCAACGTTCTTCTCATACTGAACCCAAAACACAGCATCGTACCAGCTACTAGGAAGACAATTAACTCTATCCCAACCGAAACCAGGACAAGTTATTATTGTGTCTTATAAATTGTATCATATTCCGTTTTCTGACTTTTCTAACAGAGCTCTGAGACATCTGTAGTCCTGTGTTTTGAGCAATGTCCATGCCGACTTAAAACCGTCAATCTGGGTGCAACTGCTCCCATGTGCAAGTATTTAACGCTTGATGTGTGAGAGTACAGTGTAAAACTTAAAAGTGTGTGTTTTGGGCCTTATCCAATGGAAATCAGCAAGAGCCTTTTTCCATTGGCTTCAGTGGCAGTGGATCACTGTTCCTGTGAGCATCTTGATGAGTGAAAACTCAAATGCATGAATATGCAAGGGTCATGAAGACAGACTGGCTGTGAAGAGAGCTGAACAAATAACAGAATTTTTCTTAGCAGGCAGATTGATTAATTGCCTAGAATGACCTAAAGTTTCAGTTGGTGGAGAGTTTTTGCTTAAGCCCTTCTTAAACTTGATGGATGTTATTCTATGCCATCACTCTCTTTCATTTTGCTTCAGAAGTGGCTGTAACTGTGAAATAAGAATAATCTTCAGCATGTGACCAGGTTAGTCCTGATTTCAGGGAGTTTTTCAGTTTCTTTTATCACCCCATACAATGAAGCATGTGGGTATGAGGGCACTTGCAAAGGAAGAAGCATCTTTGTTTTCACACAGGATTATATCTGTCCAAGTTTTACAATATCCCTGGAAATAGACAGTCCAATCATAAGCTTTCTGGAAGTGCCAGCAAGGCCTTGCTCTTCCCATATCCCTGGAAGGTGCTGGTACTGTTCATGTAACATTTCTTTTTCGGGGGTAGTGTCTCAGCCCAGAGTACTGTGCACTGGCTGGCTGGGTATCAGCGGGTTTGCTTCCAGGCAGATTTGGCAAGTCCTAGCAGAAGAGATCTTTGTTAATTTTAATATACATTTGAATCCTTTGAAAAACAGGAAATTCGGTGTTATATTTTTGCATACAGTTCAAAAAGAAAAAAAAAGAGGTACAAAAATACTACTTATCATCATGCAGTATCTTCTTAAGCATTATTTTATCCTGTCCATTTTGTCTGCAGAGAGCTAAGTGCAACTGTCTGATCACAGCTTGTTTTGTGACCTTTTGGGAGGCCTTCAGTAACACATACCTGAAACAACAAAGGTCAGAACTGAAGTGCACTGGCGTCACACCATAAAGTAACCGACATTGCATTATGCCTAACAAACCACTGTTTTTCTGTCGCTGTCATAGCCACTCTTGTTGCTTGCAAAGTTTAAAAGAAAGAGAATCAAAAGTGTGGATCAACCATTTAAAAGTAATTGGCTTGTGTAAACGCCAAAGTTCTACTTATGCTGCTTGAATGTGAGCAGAAAGTCTAACACAGAACATGGCTGGTTTTATAAAATCATGGTTCTTGGTGACTCTTTCAGAAAGCGTGACTTGAACTCAGTCACTGAAAAAAACTGTGTGGCTGACTCACACCATGTCCCAGGAGACTTAGTTTGCTGGTATTTAAAGAACGTGCTCTTTAGATAAACCAAAACTATTGTAGAGTAATGTCAAAAAAGAGGCTACTCTAATATCAGCTATGGGCAAACCTCCATTTACTCTCTATTTTTCAGGAAAGGCATGTATCTGCTGTTATGATACAGGTCAGCTGGTCTGTCTTAATTGCACTCCATTCTTGTCTTAGCGATGAAGTTCTGAAGAGTCTTGGTGGAAAACGGGCAGTGCTCCAGTAGAGACCAATCCCAGATCCAAGAGAGGACCCTTCCCTTTTGTTTCCATTCCACTTCATCTATGCCTCAGACTAGTACCAAGACCTATAGTTTTAAGCACACTTCCTGTCAGTTAGGTGAAGTCAAAACATGAGTCATAGACTGCATTGTTTCACCTGAATAAATGATCAGGGCAGAGCATTTTCTCTAAATACTGTTACGATAGCAAGAGTCACCACTAAACCACAGGAGAACGGAATAAAAAGAACCCTAAGACATAATTTTGCCCAACTCTTTCTAAGAGAAAAAAAAAGAATTAAAAATTCTTTAATTGTCCTTGGAAAATGGTTACTCGAGTCTGTATCAAAAAATACTGATCTATAATGACCCTTTTCCTCTTTTTCTAAGTAGCTTTTTGCAGGGCTTCTCTCGCCTCAAAGTTAGAAGTGCATTTCTAATACCTTTTCAAATTTTTTGCTGCAAATTAGATTAGTCTCTGCATTGTCAACAAAGATTTCAGACTGAGAAATCAGTCTGTACTATCAGAGAAAGGTTATGGATGCTCTCATCTTGATCCTTGAGTGGTAGCCAATCCAGCTACAAGTTACAAGTGGTTAACCCTGTCTCTCCAGAAGCAGAAGCACCTTGGTCCCAGCGTAACCTCAGACCCTCATCTTTGTTCCATGTGGATCCTAAACTCACTTTTTCCTACACTGCTAAGAAGCCCATCTTGTACATTTGGCCGGGTGTGTAGTCTGCTGTGAATGTTTTTCTCCAGATTTGCAGTTCAAACTGCTGCTGCAATTCTCATTCCTGCTTCAGCAACAAAAACTGAATCTGGGTTTGAAATACAAATACCCTTAATCTAATTGCAAAGCAGAAACTATTATTTTATCATCTCTCTTGATCATACATATTAACAATTGGCATCTTCAGTTTACCAGACCAATGTTATAATCTCTTTCTGGTCTATCTTCAGGCAGGTAGGTTTTAATAGTAAGACTGAAATTTCCAGTGATGTTACTTTCTGTTGTTGTTATCTCCTGCCACTAAAAAAAGACTAAGAACCTACAGGAAAGAAAAAAAAATACTGCAAATTCTTTCTTCAACCAATGAACATCAAGATCCCGTATTCAGCAACACTTTACTCTCTACTTTGCAGAAGTTGTACTTCCAACTTCTTCCATAAATTATTACTATGACTTTTAAGTATAAGGGATATTTATTATTAATTGAGCTGTGGTGTGCACAATTATAATACGTCACACTCTTTAAAAGAAATAAAGATTCTGTAATCTGACCTAGGTGTGTACTTCAATTAAGGCTTAATGGAAGATAATAAGGCAGCATTTTAGTAGCTTTCATTGGTACACGATTGTCATGAAAACTTTTAAATCAAGTTACTTCAGTGTTAAGTAGTTTTAAGAAAGAAATTTGCCTGCCAGCTACGACAGGGAATTGTAGGTCAACACTATTCCTAGATTTCATTCTCAGTGGCAAGCAGCCTGTTTGCAGCCTAATTTCACCTTCATGTCTCAGGTGCTGCCTGTGTGTGAAATCAGTATAATAAAAACTTGCTTAACTCTCAAGTGTATCATGAAAATTAATGTTTGCAAAAGACATTTTCTCCATTGGCTGATCAGCATATGTTTATCCACTCAGTAGAAACGCATGGCTAATGAAAGTGGAGCATTGCTGAGCCCCTGAGGGGATCCTGCCCTGGGGCCCAGCAGAGCAGGAGCTTTGCCACTGGTGTCCACAGGTGCAGCAGGTCAGACCCTGGGGGCAGGAGAATCCCAGTGACAGCTCCAAGGAAAGTGTTCTGCCTCCTTACTAAATATCAGGATGAAAAGCCGTATAAACTGAAAGGCTTGTTTATGGTATTTCTTTTGCTTCAGATATGGAAAATGCCAAGTACAATCTATTTTGGTCAAGCTGTCAAGAATTTATGCCATAGTACTGACCACAAGAGCTATATGCAGAAATCCTAAGGAGATGTATCTCTTCTTAAAATGCTGTTAGCAACTTTCCCATTTCAAACAGCTGACAGGGTGCTCCACAATAATTTGGTTTTATCTGCTTATAAATTTTACCTTTTTATATGTGTTACCTCTTTTAGTCTTAGGTACCAAAAGAACCAGCCTGACTGATAAGATGAAAGATTTAAAATACGTAGATTGAACTCTTTTCAGCAAAATTATTTGCTTTCTTTTCCTGTGACTTTCTTCACAAAGATTTAACTAAAAACAGCTCAAGCATCTCTATGTTCTAATTTAAAGGGCTGATCACACTCTTTCTTTGTAAAGTTTTATTTTAGCACTCTCTTTCCTTCTTCCTTTCCAAAATTATTGTGCCATACTGTTGAAGCACCTGCCATGTTGATTTCATTTCAGTGTTGGGTGAAAATAGTTCTAGTTCTGTGAAATGATTCATACGTGCATGCAGTTTGTCAGGCAAAAAAGTTTCTTAGAAACGAAAGGTTTTATATAACTGTAATCTCTCATTGCAATGAAATGTAACTCTACCACGAGGAAAACAAATCTATCTTTCTTCTTCATATTTTTCTCAGAGTTCACATTGCTGGCAAAACTGTACTTAAAGATAAGCAACCCACAGACTGAGTCCAAATTCTTATCTGAAATCAAGTAATGAGATCCTTTCATAACATACGCAGCAAATAATTGTATGTCAAAACAAATGCCTGGGATGACTTCAGTGCTAATAATTTTGTTTGTATTTGTATGAATTCCCTCATATAAAACAAACAAACAAAAATTTACAACATCTGTTCCAAGGAAAGTATTTATTTTCTTTCTTTGTTTCTTTTTTGTCCTTCGGTATTATTCTATCTGGAGAAAACTTGTGCTTTCTATTAAAGTGAACCTGAATGTTCATTGCAGATGTTTTAAGGAAGAAATAAAACTACTGAGTCTAGTGACCTTGAACAAAACTGGTTTATACCTACCTCCAACCTAATCATTTAAGGATGGCCCAGATTTGGAGCACAATTCCTCTTCAAATCTAATCCTGCATATCCAAACTGCTATCTTGAAATCAGGCTAAACTGAGACATTTCCTCCCAGTGAGCTTCTTATCTTCAAGTCAGGAATTTCATGTATGTCTGTGTGTTCTGCTTGGAATAACATTCACATCTTAGAGAAATTTATTTTAACAAAGCTTCTAACACACGGTGGGGGACTGATTTGCTGTATTGGAGAGTATGACAATTTGTAACAGCAAGACAAAACAAGAGATTGTTTTCTTATCTAGGCATTTGTTCCTAGGAGATCTTTAGTTTCATTGATTAACTCGCATTAGAGTTCCAAGGCAGGCTGTGAAATGACAGACCTGGCAGAAAACAGCCAGAGGCACCAGGAACACCTTGAATAACAAGGGCCACTTCAAAGCTAACATCATCTTACAAATAAGCTTAATGAGATGATGTGTCTAAGGAGCCAGGGAGCTTTAAATACTTGATTGACACTTCCTTGAAAGTAATTTATTTTATAGATCTCAGCCAACTGCAAGTTTTTACTTTATAGTTTCCCTTGCACTGATTTTGCTTAGATTTAAAATCACCGACAAGCTTTCTGAGCCATTAGCACACATATATCCAAATGCAGTTTGCTGATTAAAAAGAATTTTAATAAATCAATGCCTATACAGTACAGCTGCTTGACGTACAGCTGGTTTAAACATGCTCAAGTAAAACTAGCAGCTCCTCCTGACTTAAGTGATAAAATACATCAAACCTTTGAGAAAACCCAATTTGCACAAGGAAGGACTTTGGAGAAGGCTGCAAAACAAAAAGCGTTTTGAATCCAGTTTCAGTGTAATACCTTTGTAAATACTTGTCTTAATAAAGGATAATTTTTTTTTACAAGACATAAGTAAGTGTGCATTCACCATAGAGTCATTCAGTACCAACACTTCCATTTTACATAGGATTTGCTCTATATGCACAGAACAATTGAGGAGAATATGTGAAATAATTTTCACAGCTCTTGAAAGGAGGTGGGCAGGAGAAGCACATCTGCTACTTCCGGGAGGTGTCAGAACGCACCCAGAGAATACACACAGCATGGTACTTCTGTTTATTCCTGAATAATATTGAATTTACTGTGTGTAGGCATGCAGTACAGCGTACATAGATTGTGGCTTTTACCTGACAGCCGTAAGCACAGGATTTCTGAATGTCCAGTATCTGGGTAGGAGGTTCCCAACCTGCTAGGGCAAATGGACATAGAGAAACCGTAATCCACCTGAAAAAACAGGATAGGTTTGAGGAAAAGTGGATGTTTGTTTTATGGCTGTGAGAGCCAAAGTCACATGCAAAGCATGACTGAAAACATAACGGTCAGCACGAACACAAACCATGTTTCCAAATAAAAACCTGGCAGTGTGAAGCAAAAACTGATCCTGTGTGGAAAGGTGACCATTAAAAAATATACAGGAAAATGAAAATGAAAAGAAATTCCTTAAACAGCTCATACGGCATGGAAAAGAATGAGCAGCTGAGTGAGATACTGTAATTAAGAATACTGTCTGAAACACTGGAACAGCAGATAAAGGTGCCTGAGGATTATGACCTACAAATGAATGAAACTGGAATATGATAACATGTTTCTACATCCAAAACCAATACTAACATTACACAGCTGAGAACTCTGGCATCCACATGCAGCACTGGAATCATAAGAGACTTGCTAACTAGAGCCAGGCTCATTTGTGGGACGTGATTAAAGCCTTCAAGAGAGGTTGTTGAGAGACAGATCTAGCTCCACAGTAATGTCTTTAAACAGCAAATATGGCTGAAATGTGCAGAGAAATGCTCAAAGCAGTGTTCAGAGAAAGTACACATGATTAAATTAAGAAAGTCCAGACCACAAGACATAACAGATTTAGAAAAAAAGAAAAGAACACTTAGCAGTTTCCATACATAGTATACACCATCGGGAAACTACAGGAATGGAAAAAAGATGTGCACCTAGTTCACAGACAGTTTTATAAATTATATGGAGAATATAATCAAATCCTACTTTGAAGGTGGTGAACGAAAACAAGCATCAATACGCAGGGTCTTAGGACCCAGAGACTTCTAACTAAGAAACGGGATATCAGGAATAATACTGAAAACTCTTATGAAGAGGACAACATTTTTAGCAAAGCTGAATTTCTGCAAAATGCTGTGCTGTAGAAGTGAGCTGCCAGTCATGCAATGCCATATTTGCAACTATCACATCAATGGCTAATTTAACTCCAGCTGGATGGTGAAGCTAGTTGCAGTGCAAATCCAGGCACGGTTACAAAGAGCAAAGCTCGCGTGGAGTAATCTGACCAGGTGCTAGGGATGTACGACAAAACTGTTCTGAGGCCAGTGACTGAAAACCTATTTTTTATAAGAAATCTTGAAAAAAAAAAAGAAATACTATGATTGAGAGATCTTATTAGGCAAAGCAGAGGTAAACCACAGCAGCAGATGTTCAGCAGAAATGCGGACTTCATTTCAACACAGTGCCAAGACAGAATGGGAAGAGCAGTCATGGTTAGTTCTGTTCAACCTTCTAACACAGTATGAAGGGTGCATTTCAAAGAGCTGAATGCACCGAGGATGAACACAAACTAAAAAATGCTATAAATTTATTGGAAAGAGGAGGTCAAACAGTTTTTACCATCCCTTTCACTGTTAGTCTCAGGTCGTACTTTTCTCTGATGGAGCGTGTTTGTAGTGAGAATTTTCATACCTTCTTTCCTCTTGAAACACAAGGAGATAAAGAGTGTATTGTTCTCTTGAGCTGTAAGCTTATGGGAGGAACAAAGGCAGCCCCTTGGCAAGACCCAGCTGGGAAGGGAAGAATCCAGGCTTGCTTCTTCTTTTGTCCTTTTCAAAGTTTCCTCTTCTCCCAACAAAATTCCTCTGTGTATGTTTGTATCTATGTATAGGTAACATATCTATAAGCTATTAAGACACACACACAACAACAAGAAAGAATACTTTAAAATGGCAGTTTTACTTCTTCCTCCAGCTGCCCAAAGTTACACCTGTTATAACAGATTCCATAAATTTATTCTTAATGCAGTCTAAATATTTCCATCTCTTATTCTGGATAACAGTAAAGAGAAGGATTGCAAAACTCTTTGAAATATCTCAACAGCTGTTACTAGTTCATTTCTTTTAATATCTTGTTTCTAGGGGATATCTATTTTCACAGCCATTTAGACCTCTGTCTACATATCTTTAGTAAACTTGTAGCTTTCAGAAATATACAATAAGGTGGAATTAGTATTTGAGGAAGAAAGGCGAAGGGCTTGTAGTTCCTACTATGACACATAGATTTTACTTAAACTGGTTAATATTAATTTTCCAGCTTTCACATTTGTGATGGGTTGACCCTGGCTGGACGCCAGGTACCCACCAAAGCCGCTCTCTCACTCCCCCTCCTTAATTAAACA
>JAVKLA010000002.1:8221-28634 GCA_034782735.1 Sagittarius serpentarius | reverse complement strand
CCTGGAGTCCTGTGTCCAGCTCTGGAGTCCTCCGTTCAGGAAAGACAGGGACCTGCTGGAGCGGGTCCAAAGGAGGGCTACAAAGATGATCAGAGGGCTGGAACACCCTCTGGGTTGTTCAGCCTGGAGAAGAGAAGGCTCCGGGAAGACCTTATTGCGGCCTTCCAATACTTAAAGGGGGCCCCTAAGAAAGACGGGGAGAAACTTTTCAGCAGGGCCTGTGGCAAGAGGACTAGGGGAAATGGGCTTAAACTAAAAGAAGGTAGATTTAAATTGGATATAAGGAAGAAATTTTTTACAATGAGGGTGGTGAAACACTGGAACAGGTTGCCCAGAGAGGTGGCAGAAGCCCCATCCCTGGAAACAGTCAAGGTCAGGTAAATTGTAGGTATGCCTATCCTTCTCCACCAACTACAGATCGATCCTGAGTGTTGAACTGAGACCAAGCTTCTAGCTCGTAAGCAGCTAAAAGTTAGGTCAGAGAAGTCTTCTTCTAGGGAATACTGAAGGATAATTTCTGTAACTTCACGTATTACAGCTGTGATCTGAGCTGGCAACTGGTTTCCTACACACAAGCTTAGGGCAGATTACTCCTTAGGAGAGCATGGAGGCCTTTCTTCTGAGGCACAAACACCTCTGAAGTAACATGCTGGGAATTTCAGAAAATAGTAGAACTACTGGTGGCTGGTGCTTGTTGATACAGCCTTCCCCTCAAAACAAAAGAAAACAAAGAAACTAAACTTATCCCGTTGAATCCTCCTCCCGCTTCAGGTAAGTCCTTTAAGTCTCGTATTCATACTCAGGTCAGAGGAAGAACACAGGAAGGAAAAAATAATTCAGCCCTCCTGGAAATAGCGTGAAAAACCTCCTTTTGCAACCAGCTGTACTGCAAGCTCACACAAGTTCCCTCCTACGTGCTAGAGGAAGCAGCATGACAATGACCGTAAGTGGTTGTCTAGTCTGTCCACCTGCTCCTCTCTGTGTTTCTTGACAAGTCAGATCATTCCCCATTTTAATTTGGGGCTATGGCTAGTTGCTGTCACTCATACTGAAGCAAAATGGTTTAGCTTGTTCATGTCCACTTAATGTCTTAAAATTAACATTTTTACTTTAAAAATATATATTGACCTATTTCTAAAGGAAAAGTTGTTGCCTGGAAATTAAAAATAGATAAATCTGGTGAATATCAACATTTTTGCTGAATTCTAATCCATTAATTTAATTGCCCAAAATGTTTTTCTAAAATTGACTGAAATCTGGCAAATATTCCCCATGCTTCTAGAACTACATTTTTCGTTTGTTGAAAGAAAAGAAGTCTGTGTGTGCATGACACTTATTTGTGTTCTTAATACTTTAGCTAGCTCACTATATGCTAAATTTTCTTCTGCCTTTTTCTCTGTTTATGCAAATGCTGATTTGCCTGCCTGTCTACCTATCAAATATTTTTCCATCAGCTTGATATTTGTCCTACCTAATATCTGTCTGTTTAATTCTTGGACAAGTACTATCACTAGTCCCCGCCTTTGATCTTCTCTCATCTTATGGTACTCGCATCTATGTACTGTTTTGTGTGTCTTCTGATCATACACCTGTCTCTAGCAATGTGGCCGGGGTTGACTGTGTTGGTGTCTCTTATAGTCAAATGAAGGAGTCTGAAAACCCATCTTCAGGTTCTTATAAAATGTTAGTTGCTTTTTGAATAATTTTATGTATGTCAGGACTTTTGGTACATAAATGTATTTTTCATCCTTTAAACTGAAAGAGGGTGGATTTAGATTAGATGTGAGGAAGAATTTCCTCACTCTGAGGGTGGTGAGGCACTAGAACATGTTGTCCAGAGAGGCTGTGGATGCCCCGTCCCTGGGAGTGTTTAAGGCCAGGTTGGCTTGGGCTTGGAGCAACCTGGTCTAGTGGAAGGTATCCCTGCCCATGGCAGGGGCGGTTGGAACTAGGTGATCTTTAAGGTCCCTTCCAACTCAAAGCAGTCTGTGATTCTGTGATCCTAACTCAGTGTGCAGGTAATTTTACAAGAACAGCACCAGAGGGAATTGGAGCTGTCACTGGATTTGAATGCAGTGTTGCTTCTGAAGATGGTGAGCGGGCCGATTTTATCACGGCCAGCTTTGCCCTTCATGACTCCTGAGAGAAACAGCTGAAGACACACAGTCCACAAGATGCTCGGCCACAAAGATAACATTGTTTGGTTTTCTTTGACACCATCAGCCCCTGTTGGGAAATGAAGTTTATTAAGTTCATTTGGAGTATATTAATTTACATCATCGGGCTTGAATAAGAAACAAGCAAGCTCCTGTTGCATCATATGCTCATTAAAAACCTGAAGTCTAGCAAAACTCTTTCTCAAAGACTATTCCTCCTATTAGCCACCTGATGACTGTACAGAGAATTAGCAGCAAGAAAAAGCTTGTTACAGTTTGCTCGGTCTATCAAGCCCTTGGGTAAAAATTACGTAGTGTGAAGGACGGTCACAGGAGTGAAGTTTCCTGGAGTTTTAATGGGGCCTGCTGAGGCTATTCGCGATGGAGCTCTCGCAGGAAGTCTAAGTGGCCCTCCTGGGGGGCTGATCAGAGCAGAAAACCAGAGCATGGTTACAGGAAAATAAAGGAGGGAACACATGCTTTCACCAAGCAGCCCCTTCGATGTGTCCTGCCAAAGAAAGGGGCCGGGTGCTGACCCACAGCAGGACCTTTTCAGGCCTCGCCTGCCTCAGGCTTCTTTCTGGTCACTGTGGAGTGTGCAGAAGAGACACCCAGGCTCCTGGGAGGCTGCAGCGGCCCCACAGCAAAGGTGCCTGAGCAAAGGTGTATCAGTCTGGGCCACACATCACTGCTATCCCAGCCTTGGGGCTGCCCTCCTCCCCTGTGTGCCCCAGGCTCAAGCGCTGCTGCTCAGTCCTGAAACGCAGCTCTCACCACCTCACTTTTCCTGATACCCCTCTGGCCAAGCCTGCAGGCCACCAGCAGTCCAGCTGCATAGAGATGGTACCCAGCTTCTCCACACAGACTCCGTCCTGCCCCAGACCGCTCCCCACCCCACCAGACCCTATTGCTTCAGTGGTGCCTCATAGACTGCCCCTGCAACCCCTGAACTTCCACTCTCTGCAGACCATTCCCCTAGCTTTCCCGATATGGGTGGGTGCTCATCAGCCATGAAGAGCATCTTCTCTCTGGTGGTGACAGCTTACAGATCCCAGTTGTCCCAGCCCTGCCCTCCAGCTCTGTTCAGCACGTGCCCAAATTCCCACTCTCAGTGTCATGCCCTCTTCCCCATCCCAAAGCCTTGAGCAATTCCCTGAAATTCTGCCCCCTCTGACCTCCCCCACCTCTGCAATACTCACCCAGCTCACCATTGCCCCTCACTGAGCTGACATCACTCTTCTACAAGTATCCCCAGTGGGATGTCCAATGGAAATGATTCTGCCAAAGGGTCATTGTAAAGGTTTTACGTGTCTGAGATCAAGATATGAGTTCCTCCCTACTGATGCAGAGATAATGATATGTTGTGGTGTAATGTTTTGCAACCAGACATTTAAGAAGACATAAGACTTCAGTTTCAGTACCAGCTTTATTGCAATGCACGATGAACCAGAATGAACAGGAATGAAGCTAACTTGAGCATTGGGGCCTGCCGTCCATGAAGAGATGCACTTTTTTTAGGTATAAAGTTATGAAGGAACTGTTTGTCTCCCTGCATGACACAGCCTGGTGTTCAGCTCTGCATTGGTGCTGGCAAAGGCTATATGTGTGCTTTCTTTGTGGACCAAACCAAAGAGAGATCTCTGCTACCAACTCTGTTGGTGTAGACTAGCTTTTGCCCAATAAATGACAGCTTACACCTTGTGGAATAAACTGCCCTGGCCACATGCATACTGTTTATGTTAGATAACTTTTGAGTCTCATCTGGTGTGTAGCCATGTAGCACAACTCCAAGAATGTAGATGTTCTTGTTTAAATTTTTCAATTCAAAAAGGGATTTTGTGGCAGCTTAGTAAGGTGTGGTGATTTTCACTTTTTGTTAATATTTTGCCCAGTATCTCTGTTCTGTGACCCTGGTGGTAACAGTAAGAAATTAAAAGGGTGTTTGAGATTTCTGCAAAAAAGAAATGAGGGAAGTTCTTATTGAGCATGTAAGAAACCAGTGTCCTGTGGTAGGCATGGAATTGAAGAGTGGTATCAAGACACAGTGTAAGGTAGTCTATGCTCCCTCTGGCCACTGTACAAAGGGATGTTTGCGACCATACAGTGTTTTCATGGAATAGTTTTCACCTGGTGGAACTTTCTATTTTATTTGTGCCAATGCCATGTCATGGGTATATGTGTGCTGTTTGGAAAAAGTGAGTTTCAACTATGTCTTGTAAACAGTTAATCTGAGTATGACCAAACTGAGCCTGTGATTACTGCTGTGGTGTTGAGACTGGAAGAGGAGTTTCCAAAAAGATGTAATCTGGAACGGAGGAAACTGGAATTACCAAAAAACCCAACCCAACCCTACCACTTAAAAAAATTCCACATGCCCAAACATTATTCAGTGACAAGAACTAATGAGAAAATGGTTTCATTACTATTGATGGATATTAATTCATAGAATCATAGAATGGTTTGGGTTGGAAGGGACCTTAAAGATCATCTACTTCCAGCCCCCCTGCCGTGGGCAGGGACACCTTCCACTAGACCAGGTTGCTCAAAGCCTCATCCAACCTGGCCTTGAGCACTTCCAGGGAGGGGGCATCCACAACTTCCTTGGGCAACCTGTTCCAGTGTCTCACCACCCTCACGGTGAAGAATTTCTTCCTAATATTTAGCATAAATCTACCCTCTTCCAGTTTAAAGTCATTAGCCCTCATCCTATTCCTACCTGCTCTTCTAAAAAGTCCCTCCCCATCTTTCCTGTAGGCCCCCTTCAGGTACTGGAAAGCTGCTATAAGGTCTCCCTGGACCTTCTCTTCTCCAGGCTGAACAGCCCCATCTCTTTCAGCCTGTCTTCATAGGAGAGGTACTCCAGCCCTCTGATCATCCTCGTGGACCTCCTCTGGACTCGTTCTAACAGTTCCATGTTTTTCAGGTTCCTTAGGTGATCACGAACCTGATCCTCTCCTACAGTGGGCGGTTCTTCGTTCTCCCTGTCCCTGCTTTTGCTCTCTAGGATTTGGGCAGTGTGGCACGAGCTGTTGCCGGTGAAGACTGAGGCAAAAAAGTCATTGAACGCCTCAGCCTTTTCGCTGTCCCGGGTGACCAGGTCTCCCGATGGCTTCCAGAGAGGGTCCACATTTTCCCTAGCCTGCTGTATTCAGCTGCTGTATCTCACAGATAATTTCAAATTTGAGGAATTGTAAGAGATTCTGTGAGCTTTGGTCAAGTGTGTGTTAAGAGTAGTTGAATCCAGTGTACTAAAAGAGCTAGGGAATTCCTGCAGTCCTGGAAGTGGGAGTTGAACAACTGCTTCTTACCCTCATTTTCATGTCCTGCTAGCAGTGAGCCTGAGCATGAATTTCCAACAGGTGCATGTATGCACACACACGCGTGCGCATGCACAGAGCCACAAATGGATCAATACGGATAGAAGGACACTATCTTTACAGCTCTCCACCTAACACAAACAGCAAGAATGCAGATCTCTACCAACAGAAAATCTCCTTCATGGTTTTCTCTGTCTATCAGACCTTTTGTCTCCCCAGTTTTGGTCTCCCAGGACCTTGGTCTTTTCAATGTGTGACATCCAGAGTCCCAGTCTGTCCAGCAGTTGGGCTTTGGACTTAAAGTCTCTCCAGTATCTTGCTCCCTGACACCAGTCTGTCTGATTTTTGCACCCCAAACTTCTTCACTCCAGAAATTGGCTTTCAGGCCTCTTGTCCTACTCAATAGCTTTATGCTTATTACCAAATTACTCACATATATGCACATGCACACATAAAAGGGAAAATCTTGAGGCAGGATATAGAAAGGAAAATAGTTTAATAAAAAGGTGGGACAGATTGTGGCAACCAGGTGCAGTGGCTGGCCAGACAAGTGTATTGACCAAGAGCCTGCTTATGCATGACCAGTCCCTTTTATCTCCTTTTCTCTTCATTTTCCAATGCTTGATATCTTTCTTTATCTTCCTTTGGCCTTTTCTAAAAAAACCTGTAACATCTCCAGTTCTTTTGTTTAATCACAAATTTTCCCTCCACCCCCAGAATTCCTAGAGTAAATTCTATACTACTTGACACATTAGTCCCTTTTAGCTTGCATAGCATTTGGGAGAGTTTAACCTGTTGAATCACCTTATTAGGTTTCTGTACCAGTGACAACGGCTCAGTCCTTCACCTTTGATAGTCTTAGGGGTGACTGATTCAGATGGATCAGGTTGTCAGCATTCTCTAGCCTGTCATTGTTCCTCTGATCACTGTCTGTGTCCATTTTGGGAGTCATTAGCCAGATATCTTTACGGTGTGCTTATCAGTTTATCATAGCTTATCCTTGTATTTGGAGAGAAGGGGTGGATCTGGAGACCTTAGAGATACCAATTTTTTCACAGAGAGCTTTTTTCAGTGCTCTTTTCACTTCCTGGTTCCTCAGACAGTAAATGAAGGGGTTTAGGATGGGAGTAACAATAGTATACACAGCTGACACAAGCTTATTCAGGTCAAAAGGGTCGATCTTCTTGGGCCGAGCGTACATGAAGAGAGTGGCTGAGAAGAAAATGGTGAAGAACATGTGGAGAAGGCTTTCTTCTTACTCTGGGTATTGGGGATATGCATTATTGTCATGATAATTAATAAGTAAGAGACTATAGTAATGAAAAGGGGAATGAGCAGTATGAATAAGGCCAACACAAAGTCCACCATCTCTGCCAGTGACATATCAGTGCAGGCGAGGTTCAGCACAGGGCTAATATCACAGAAAAAATGGTTGATAATATGGGGACCACAAAACTTCAGCTGAGAGATGAAGGAAATCTTGATTAAAGACACACTGAATCCGCTGAACCAGGAGACAACTACCAGGTATATGCACATTTCATACGTCATCATGACTGGGTAGCGCAATGGTTGACAGATGGCCGCATAACGATCGTATGCCATTGCAGAGAGAAGGACACACTCAGTGCACATGAAGGAGCTGAAGAAAAACAGCTGGGTCATGCATCCCACAAAGGAAATACGCCTGTCTTCAGCAATGAAATTTGCCAAGAGTTTAGGGATAGTGACTGAGATGTACCAGACCTCAATGAAGGAGAGGTGACCAAGAAAAAAATACATGGGTTTGTAGAGCTCACAGTTTGTCTTGATCAGGGCAATGATGACCACATTCTCCAAAACAGTTAAAATGTAGGTCAGCAGAAATACTGTGGAGAACAACACATGCAAGTCTGCTAGGGCTGGGAATCCTAGCAAGAGGAACATGTGGACTTGAGTGGAATTCTTCTCCTCCATGCAGAGAAGTGCAGAGCTGAGCCTTGAAGATTAAATACAGACCAGGAAAAAAGAAGGCAGAATATGGAACAGTTAAAATTTATACAAAAATGCCAATCCCAAGGTAGGATTTGTCTGACTAAGCTTTAGATGCCTGCCTTGTAAGTTCCCCTTTCAGTCAATGGAAAGAAACAGGCAGTTCATCTGCCCTACTGACACCTACCTAGGATGACATACACTGCACCAAAAATGCAGGTCTGGTAATAACAAGAGAAACATAGGTGACTAGTACAGGAATAGGCATCCAAGTAGAAGTCATTTATAGTACATTCTGATGAATCCCACCCCCAATTCCTATGTTCATCTTTATTCTAGTTGTTCAGTAAATCTCTGGTCAAATTTTCAAAGGCATTAATGGGAGCTAGACAAACTAAGTGTCTAGCCTTTTGGATTCAGGTGTCTCAGAATTGTGATCCTGAAGTTATTGGAAAGTAAAAGCTGGTCATGCTCTATCTTTTTTTTTTTTTTGCCTGTTCAAACAGTTTGCATGTGAAATGTGCTATTTTTTTGAAACGGGAAAATTTACAATATTTGTTATATTGTTATAAGATGTTAAAACTATATTGATAGACCATTTCCTAGGAAAATAAGAAATTTAAATAATTTATTTCAGCTTCAGAAGCAAAAAAATAAATAATGACACAGAAATTCTAGTTCCTGGATATTGACCATAGGTGGCTGACTTCTTAAACATTCCTTTACAAAACAACATTGAAATATTTGAGAAGTTCATGAACTGGGTTTACATGCCAGCTAACATGACCATATCCTAGATTAAATCCAGGATTTTCCATAAGTTATCCAGAAGCAGACCCTTGCTTGATGTGTTCTCTTCCAACTACATGACATATCTATCTTCAGGTGGGATGAATGAGTATCAACAGGTGCCCAACTCTGTCATTAATCACAGAAAACTGAACTGACTAGATATTAGACACCAGATGCTAAGAAAGAAGGATCCTGTCCTTGATAATTTACTCTCATTTAACTGCAATAAGATCTGGACACCTAGATCCTTATGGTCCTTGACAATCAGCCTTTCCATGATTTTCCTATGGTGACAGATGAAAGTAATAGATTTTCTATTACTGTTGGTGTCTATGTTAGCCTTGCTATTTTGTTGCTTACTTTAAGAGTCCTGTTTGTGGGTTTGTTTGGTTTTTTTCCCCACATTTTTAAGATGGTAATCATAACTGTTACAGGCCAAGCTTTGTATCTCAGACTCCATTTAGGCACAAATATTAGCTACCCAAAGTCAGGCTGCCCAAACCAAAGTTTACTGTTTGTTCTTAAAAAACAGACAATAGGTGCCTGATCCTGATGTTGCCAGGTGCTGCACACACCGCTCCCTGCCGCAGCTATTGCTACACACACTAACTGTGTCTAGCTAATGTAACAAGAAGGATGGGATTCTGCAGCCCTAAGGTAGACACGCAGCTTCTAGGCATCTAACACAAAACTAGCACTTTATGCCTCCTCTGTGGTCTACAGGGAACTAGGCGCTACCAGTGGGAGATTCATCTCCTTCTAATATAGGTGTCTAGAGCAGGACAGACCTATCATATCCTAGATGATGACATCTGCTGATGACAAAGGGTGTCTGGAGCACTGACTCAGATGTAGCAGTTCTCATGGGGGCACCTGAGTTCCACCCTTCCTCCTTCACTTAGGGCAATATTGTCATGAACTTCAGTTATCCTAGGCAATCTGAGTAATCACATCAGATTAAATGTTAGAAGAATTTTCTCAGGCAAGAATAGTAATGAGAAGAAACAGATCAAAACAATATTCTGTTTCTGTCTTTCTGCTGCAATCTCTGCCCTGCTACTTCTCTCTCTTCTCCAGGGTCCCACATCACTTCTCTCTTTCTTATACCTTCTCTCTCTTTCCCTCTTATTTATGTCATCCACTGAAATTTTTAGACATATGTCTTGCAATCTAACTTTTTAACATTTCTAAGTGGTATAATTTCTAACTGTAATAAAAGAGAACCACCCCACACCCAGATCTCCAGGATATTGTTTAAAAAATGAAATGCACCTTTTTGTACATAATTTTTTCAAGTAAAAGACTATAAAGTGTCAATGACAATTATAAAACAAAAGGAAACATTGGCTTTATGGAACCATGAAACAGTGGAGTTCAAGATCCTGGGAGGGAATAAAAAGCAACAGCATAGTACAGACGCTAGACTCAGGACAGCAGACTTCAGCATATTCAAGAAATGGGCTTGGCTGAACAGGGAACACATAATGGAGCTCCAATGCAAAAAGGCAGCATGCAGGAGATGGAAACAGAGCATGGATTTAGAAACTACAAAGCAGGGATTTAGAAGTGCTGTCGAGGGATATAGGCATTGGGTTAGGAAAGCCAAAGCTCAGCTAGAGTTCAGACCAGCAAAGGACATCAAGGGCAACAAGAATAACTTCTACAGCTACATTAGTAGTCAAACGTTGAACAAGGAAAATGGGGCCCTGATGCTGAATGACACAGGTGAGTAAGTGACAGCAGACAGGTAAAGCAGAGATACTTAATGCCTTCTCTGTCTCAGTCTTCACCAACAAGGTACACTTTTGTCAAACCTGCAGATGATGCCACTTGCAGGGCATTAGTTGATATGCTCATGGTCAGTGATGCCATCCAGAGGGACCTGGACAGGCCAGAAGAATGGGCCAAGAGGAAACTCATGAAATTCAAGAAAGACAAATACAAAGTCCCACCCCTAGGAAGGAAGAAGACCTTGCAGCAATATGAGCCTGGGACTGATGGGCTGAGGAACAACTCTGCAGGAAAAACCCTGGGAGATTTGCAGGACCTGACAGGATAAAGCTCTGAGCCACCTGGTCTGGCCTCACAGCTGATTCTCCTCTGACCTCATAGCTGATTCTTCTTCAAGCAGGAGGTTGTACTACTAATCTGAATTATCCCGTGACCCTAGAGAAGTGCATAGGAAATTTCTGTTAGGCCAATTTTAACAGCTTCCTTTTAATTCTGTGGAAAAAAAAATATATTTAGAGTTGTTTCCATATGCTATGTAAAGGCAAAATACAGGTGAAAACAAGTGATACATTTATTAACTTGTTGACATATTCATACTATAACAAAATAAACATATCTATATGGTGATTTTTAAAAGACTATTTTTTTTTTCATCTTATTCTCATTTTTTAAAATGAGAATTGTCATTATGACCCTTGTGAGTTCATCAGGGTGAAAACAATTTTGCTGGAAAATTTTGCCTATTAAAAAAAAAGCAACCCTGAACATAATTGAAAAATTTTCAATTAAAATCTCTCACCAGTTTACAGACTTGGATTTAAGAAGCATATCAGACTTTAAGGTGCATATTTTATACCTAATTTTGGATCCATTTAATACACCTCAAAAGGTGAATTTTCTTCCCATTACTTGTAGAGTACAATTCCTAAATGTTCAGCTAAAATTTAGACAATGACACTTTTCAGATCAAATGAATTGCCACTAAAAAGTGTTCAAGAACAATAGTCCTATTAGCAACTGCAGCCATTTTACTGTGATCAATTTATACGCAGAAAGTTAGGAGTGATTAGTGCAGCATCAGGACCCTGTAAAGCCTAAAATTTCTAGAGGAATGTATTTGACACTAAAATCTCAATAAAAATAATTACTGCTGACTTATAGAGCCTGTTTCAAATCACCACCTCAACATTAACATTATTGCTCTTTCCAGTTCACTGTTTTGCCCAAATATAAACATAGTATAAGCTTATCTATCAAAATGTAATCTATATATGCAAAAAAAAAAAAAAAAAAAAGAAAAAAGAAGATTTAGCATCTTTCTGTAAAGATAATCACCAATCCAACCTGTCTCCTCATTTATGTCTGGTATGAACATGTGCAATGCATCTCTCCAAAATAAAATCACAGACATCGGGTGCAAGAACTTACAAGATGGAGACTTGAGGAAATTCACAAGCAAGGCTGAAGGAGATCAAAATTTGAGCCTCATCACATGAAAATAAGTCAATCACTCCCACATTTGTCACATGCTACAAGGCTTCTCCAGATTTTTGTGTTTCCTTTTTATCCTTGAAGTCATATATGGAGCAGAAATCAGAAGTGTCTTTAAGTAGCCATGGTTCCACGGACTTCAATGACTCTCAAACAGGTTACAGCAGGCTGTGACTGCTTGTTGTATACAGGAGCATAGTTCTACACAAAGGCCTTTGAGACCTTGTCAGCAAGCCTTCAGACCATTCCCTGAAGGATCCTGTCTCTGGATAGAAGACTGCAGGACTGACTTCTTTTTTTCTCCCTTGCCATGTTAAACACTTCTTTCATGTTTTTAGATAATTCTAAGAGTTGTGTGGCCAATTTCAGCACTGAGCTGGAAAACAAAATCTCTAAAAATGTGATCATATTACCTGAGTTGCAGATAGATAACAAGGGCTTCATGTGTACTTGTCATGCCATTTTCAGGGAGGCAGTGTAGGCCAGAATGATGGTATCGAATCAACAATGATAATCTCTCTTACAAGCCCTGCACAGATTTTGTGCATGGGGCAGGAGCAGGATGGATGCTGTGACTCAACCCAATAGAAGCTCCAACAACTGCTTCTTTTCTTGTATCTAATAAAGGAGATAAGGAGGGGGAACAAAGATGGGAGGAAGAGAGATCCTACAAAAAGATATTTCAGTGCCTGAATTCACAGTGTGTAGAATAAAGATCTTCCAATACAGTGAATGCAGTTCTAGATGCAGTGTAGCCAACCATAGCTGTAGGCGTCATTGAGCTGTCCATGCCATCATGACCTAAAGGGTTACCTGGCCTGCAGCTGTGTACAGATTGTGACTGTGCGTTTGTAGGATTCCATAACACACAAGGACATGGAGGTTTCATCCTCAAAATTTCTCTACTTTATTACAGACTACCACATATACCACAAAAATCACCAGTAGCAGGTATACCTATGATTAATAAAGCAAATACATGTATCTCAAGCTATTACAAATTATTATCACCAATCAATAGTATAGCAGCAATCAGTAGTAATGGCAATAAACAACAGCAACAATCTGTAACAGCGACACTCAATGATAGCAGCACCAAATGTGTATATGTAATATTACAGATTACTACAAACTTATTGCTACTGAAGCGAACTTATCAATAACATATGTGCTGGGTTGACTCTGCCTGGATGCCAGGTGCCCCCAAAGCCACTCTATCACTCCCCTCCTCAGCTGGACAGGGGAGAGACAAAATACAATGAAAGGCTTGTGGGTCAAGATAAGGACAGGGACATCACTCAGCAATTACCGTCACAGGCAAAACAGACTCGACTTAAGGAAATTAGTTTAATTTATTACCAATCAAATCAGAGTAGGCTAATGAGAAAGAAAACCAAATCTTAAAACACCTTCCCCCCACCCCTCCCTTCTTACTGGTCTTAATTTTACTCCTGGTTTTCTCTACCTCCTCCCCCTCAGCAGCGCAGAGGGACAGGGAATGGGGGTTGGGGTCAGTTCATCACACATTGTCTCTACTGCTCCTTCCTTCCTCAGGAGGATGACTCCTCACACTCTTCTCTTGCTCCAGCATGCGGTACCTCCCATGGGATACAGTCCTCCACAAACTTCTCCAAAGCGGGACCTTCCCACAGGCTACAGCTCTTCACAAGCTGCTCCAGAGTGGGTCCTTTCCATGGGGTGCAGTCCTTCAGGAACAGACTGCTCCAGCATGGGTCCCCCACAGGGTCACAAGTGCTGCCAGAAAACCTGCTCCAGTGTGGACTCCTCTCTCCATGAGTCCTGCCAGGAGTCTTCTCCAGCACGGGCTTCCCACGTGGTCACAGCCTCCTTTGGGCATCCACCTGCTCTAGTGTGGGGTCCTCCACAGGCTGCAGGTGGAGATCTGCTCCACCATTAACCTCCCTGGGTTGCCGGGAGACAGCCTGCCTCACCATGGTCTTCACTATGACTGCAGGGGAATCTCTGCTTCAGCGCCTGGAGCAACTCCTCCCTCCTTCTTCACTGACCTTGGTGTCTGCATAGGTGTTTATCACATTCTCACTCCTCTTTCCTGGCTGCAATTGTGCAGTTTCCTTCCCACTCCCTTCTTAAATATATTATAGAGGTGCTACCACCAGCGCTGATGAGCTCGACCTTGGCCAGTGGCAGGCTGGTCTTGGAGCTGGCTGGCATTGGCTCTATCAGACATAGGGAAAGCTTCTAGCAGCTTCTCATAGAAGACGCTCCTGTAAGCCCACCCCGCTACCAAAACCTTACCACGCAAACCCAATACAATATAACAGCATATGTACTTATGATAGTTCACTTATATGCACTTGTATGGTATCAAGAGCATTAAATCAGTCCCAGAGGGGGGCCAAAATATCCCAGAGGGTAGGACAAACTGATCTCAGAAGGGGATCCAACCATCTCAGAAGTGGGAGGACAAACCACAATGACCCCAGAAGTGGTCCAGAGGGGGACCAAGTAAAATAACAGAGGCTCACTTCAAAAGTGATCCACATTACAAAGTTTGGGGTGAGCCAGGTGTCCCTGGAGAGGTCCCAAAATTCTGTAGAAAATTCATGCAGAGAGCTCAACCTGTTTAGGAAAAGCAAACATATACACAGAGCACAGGCAGGAGGAAAGCAAAGAGGTACGAATACAAGTGCTTGTGCTGGCAGTGCCAAGGAGCATCAGGCAGGGCTTCAGATGTCCTGGGTGAGATACTGGGGAGAGCAGAGTGGTGCAGAAGCAGCATGCTGGGCCTATAACCCAGAGGTAGATGGATCAAAACCATCCTCTGCTAATTGCTTCCCCCTCAACCCGCTCCAGCAGTGGCAGATGCTCCCTCTCCCTTGCATCTTTCACCAACCTTTAACCTGCACTGCTGCGCTCCAGCTTCCTGGGCACACATGGCCATGGCCCTCTTGCTCCCTCAGCTTCTTCTCTCTGCCACTGCCACCTCCTCCTCTGCTTTCTTAGCGCCAGCACTCACAAAGTGCCCCTCAGCAAGGCAGAGCAGTCAGTGTGGAGCAGCAGGCAGAGCACAGGACAGAACTCCCCCCACGAGGCAGTGGGTGTCCTGGGGAGACAGGTTTTTCTCCCTTCCCATCAGGCAGCTCAATCCCCAACTTCCCAGCCACAGGTGGGGACCTCCAGGACTCTACAGTTGGGGAGGAGGACAAGGCTGGTACTAGTTTGGGAAACACCAATGTGATAGACTCAACCACCTGGGGGCTTTCTCTGTCCTAATCTGTTTGCTGCTATTCCCACTTGTAGGTCCAGCCAGGAGGAGAGCCGAGCAGGTATTCCCAATGGGCGCTGCATTGGCTATACGTGGCTCGGTGTTGGTAGTGGAGGGGAGAGGGGGTGATGCAGTGTGGCCTCTGTGAAAAGAGCTAAGGGGCTGCCCTGCACCGCACACAGCTGGTTCCATCTCCATAGCAAACTCACTATAGGACACAGGTGAGCCATCAACAAAGTTTGTGGCCTCTGTGAAAATGTAATCCAGAAAGGGTAGCAAATGCCAAATAGAGAGAGGAGGAAGGGAAAAAAAAAGGTTCAGAAAGAGCAGAAGGAAAATTCATCTGCCCTGTGCCACTTGGGTGGGTAGAGGAGTCTGGAGTGAAAGAGTGAAACTGAGCCTGGCTAAGAGGGAAGAAAGGTGGTTTTTTATGTTTGTCCTTTTGTTTCTCACTATGTGAGTCTCTTTCAATTGATAACAAATTAATTTTCCCCAAGCTGAGTCTCTTTTGCCCACAACAGTTTTTGCAAAGCCATGTCCCTGTGTTTATTGTGACCTGGAAGCCTTCTCATCCTATTTTCAATGCCCCATATCTCACTGAAGGTGGGGAAAGGAGTGAGCAGCTGGGTGGGTGTTTGGCTGTTAGCTATGCTTACACCACCACAGGTACATGCACAAAAACGCATACACACTTGCATACTACATGCACAGCTGGCACACGTATGTACACAGATAGGGAGCAGTGCCATTACCAGCACCCCCAAAAGCTCCTATGCCACTCACACAGGCATGAAGAACACAGACAGCCGGATCCTTTTCTTTCCCTCTGGCTGCTCAGGACTTGAGATCAGTATTAGGGACACACCCTCCCTCCCTCCCACATGCACATCAGCAGGTCCCTTGAACCCTAGGCCATACTGTCATTCTGTGCAGAGCCTGTGCCCAGAGCTCAGTCCCAGTTTGTCCAATGTCCTGATCCAACCCTGGGCAGTCCCTAATCTCCCTTAGTCGGTGGCTAGTGCAACTTGAGATTCCCTGGCCGACGTCTTATACATACAGAAACACAAATACTCTCTGGCAGCTTGTGGTGGCATGTCTACAGGGGACTGGAAGAAGGAGACCGCTTAGTTCATACAAGAGTAGAAGCAGACAGTCTGTGAAGTAGAGGAGCAGGAAATACTACTTTACTAGAAGCGTTGGTGGTATAGTGGTGAGCATAGCTACCTTCCAAGCAGTTCACCCGGGTTTGATTCCCGGCCAACGCAGTCACATTTTTTCCTGAACTGGCGCTAAAGATTCCTTGCCTCTGCTGCTCCGAACTCTCGCCCGCTCAGCTTCCTCCAGCAACTTCAGTCCCCGCTAGTGAGGAAGCAAGCACGGAGCAGCTGCGTGGCACGTGCCTCTGCTGCGCCTTGTGCATAGAGACAGAGCTCTGCACTACAGCACTGGAGGCAGGGTGCTGTCCTTGTAACCCTGGGTGGAGGCAACAAGTCAGCATTCACCCTGTTCCCTGACATGATGCATCTGCCTTTGCTGAGCAGATGCTCTCTACATCCCTGGGTCTCCTAAGTTTCATAGAATCATAGAATGGCTTGGGTTGGAAGGGACCATCAAATGTCATCTAGTCCAACCCTGCTGCAGTGAGCAGGGACACCTTCAACTGGATCAGGTTGCTCAGAGCCCCGTCCAGCCTGACCTTTCTCTCCCAGGCATACCAGATGAGGATGCTGGTGAGAAATGCTGATACAGTGTCAGCCGCTTGGGGCCCTGCAGGACACGCCCCTGAGATGAGTGTGTTCTTCCTGCTGAGGTGGCTCCAGGCTGGGCTTCTCACTGTGATGTTGGTATAGGAGCCAGAGGAGAGGGATTTTTGGTCTGGCCCAGAGCCAGACCTGCTGCTGCTGGTTGCACCTGGCAAGAAAAGCACGACGCTGTGGCAGGGTAAAGGTGAAGACTCAGAACGCCTAGGGGGAGACCAAGGCATACACTATGCTTCATGAGGCCAAGTACACAATTTGGGGATACAGTGGCAGGATGCCTGTTCTTTACATAACGACTCAAAGTCACACAGGAGTGAATTTACTCTCCATCCTCCTCCACCTTTTCCACCTCTCCAGTGCTAGCTGGTCAAACTCGGGGTTTCATAACCTTCAGAGGGGATGCTGGTATGTACAATGTCTGTACACAGAGCAGAGAGTTATTTCCTCTGTAGCAGCCTTTCCTGAAAACACTCTAGTATGCATTGTAACTTGGTTTGAAATACTTTGTTTAACAATCAAGACTGCCTGTCTTGGAGACCCTATGCCCCCAGTCCATGTGCAGGGCCACTGACCTATCTTGTCCAGGCTCCAGCATTGCAGAGATACCCTCAAGTTTACTGGAACTGGATGTAACGATGTTACTGGTAACTAAGAACTGAGACACCCACACTTCTCTTGCAGCTTATAGCATGTGGGCCAAGGGAAACGTAAGAAGCCTCTCACAACTAGACTCGTTACCTAAAGGGGGTGAAGCTTTGCAAGTCTCTTATTCCAGGGTTGCTTAAAGCAAAAAAAGCAATGTTCTTTGCTGTGCTGACAGTCTAAAAACCAGTCTGGGTAGTGAGCTTGTATGGAAGGTTTGGGTTGGCACAGTATTTACAGGCTCCCACTCTGTCATCAACAATGCTACAAGTAGACGGAGTTACAAAGAGGGGGATTGTGACTGTGCATGCTCTCTTCCCTACTGAAATGCCCACCTTAACCCCATCTTACAGTCACACTGCCTGCGTCTAGACCTGAAAACCAGCACTTTCCTCCTTTCCACATCATACTCATCCCCTGGAGATTATTCCCACAACACCAATGAAAGAGAGATTGCAATGGCTGTTTTTCATATGAAGTGTACGAACAAAAGTTGAGACGACATATGAAAAGGTCTGTATTAACATTCACATCTGACCAACTGGGACACTGGTCTTTGACCACCCTCACAGTAAAACAGGGTTACAGTGTGTAGCATTTCTTGCATTTCTACCTCTGTCCATTGCTTCTTGCCCTCTCACTGGGCATGGCTGACAAGAAGATGGCACGCTCTTCTTTACTCTGCCTGTCCACACTACCGACCCAGGTGTTTGGAGACATGCATAAGGTGCCCCCTCAGCCTTCCCTTTCCCAGGCTAACCAACTGTTGCACCTGAACCCTAAATGACAGGGTCACTATTAGCTATCTGCATACAGACTGCCATAGGGCTGTCAAGATGCAGATTGCAATAGAGCAACTAGGTGACAGGATGTTTATTTTTAATACACTGATTGGCTGCATGTAGGTAATGCTGTCTTATAAGGCTGTACCCTGGCTGGGGGCAGCTAAAGCGATTCATTGGAGCTGTGAATCCTTCCCAGCCAAGGATACTTGAACGTATTCTTAATCGTATCCTTTAATCTCCTATCTGCAATGAGGGTTAAGAGGCTTTGCATTAATTGGTGATTATGTCATTATTATATTCATGTGATATCAATATGGTAGTTACCATTGTTTTAACCATAGTATTTTGTACAATAATAGTAGTTGTAAGTGTTGTTATTTTGGTAGATAAATTAAAGATTATACTCAGACAAATAACCATTGAGAGTAATGTCTCTTACTCGAAACTTGAGAATGATGAAGATTGAACCATGACCCTGTAGGATGTCTGTCAAATGTTTTTAGAGATTACTAAGCAGATATTGAGTATTAGTTATCCCTGTTCTATTCGATTTGTTTTATGAAGCTTGAGTAGATTGACCAAGTTTGATATTTTGGAGACAAATACAGCAAATTGAGTCATGTGATAGTAAGATGTGTGAGAAGAGCTATGGGCCGGCAAGTATCACAAAGTCATTATGAACCAGCCCTTAGCTACTTTACCTCCCCTCTCTGAAATATAACCAACATGATCCCCACTTCTATTGGATCGTGACACCAACACCAGCTCTCCCAGCCTATACTTGTATGACAGATAAGCCAAGTCCTTAATCACCTCAATGTCCCTGGAAAGGGAGGCAAGAGAGTAGGATGCAGAGCCTGGAGCAGCACAGGCTTTTATGCTGTGTCCTAGAGGCCTGGAGTCCACAAACATTCATTGCTCATGAAGCATCTCGACATCTAGTAGCTGCCGCTTGCTGAGGCTTTGCTGGTAATTAAGCCCTTGCCTCTTTCACCTGAAATATTTTGCTCCCACTGCATATTGTCTAACATCAACATAATTAATTTGTGTCCAGGCCTGCTAAGACCAACTGGCTCGGAGGTCTCAGGCTAGCTGTGCAGAGATTTTAAGTGCTTTTCCATCACAGAGATCACGTTCGTTACATCGCCTTCTTCATGGTGAGCTTGGCAACCAGTCATGGTGAAATTCAGCCATTAGGGACACCTCAAGTCAGCTCTCAAGTGCTTTCTGTGCACAGCCCCAGGATAACCCTGGGAGACATCTCTCTCGCAGCAAGTTATCGTAGGCTCGCAGGAGATGTTGTGAGTCCAGAGATGTGGTAAAGCTCAAGGGCAAGGAAGGACTGTTGTGGCCTGGAGGAAGGTCCTTGGGGGCAGGAGTCAGGGCCATGAGGACATTGCTTACACTCATCAGGCTCTGCCACAGCCTGGTTTTTCTGCCCACGAGCCCAGGGAACGAAGGCAGATTCATAACGATGAAGAGCAGAGAGTCAGGCAGGTCTCCTTCCAGTGACTTCTCTATGGGATGTCCATAGTCGTGTCCCTCGATGACTAGACCAGGCTTTCACGCTTTATCCAACCAGGGGTTTGGGCTCTCCTTGGAAAGTGGAGAACCTGTTGGAAACAAGAAAATCAATGCGTAAAAGGGTGATGAAAGAGATGCCTGTGTCCTTCCCCGAAAAAGACCCACACCTAAGTTGACTTCTTTTGATTAGCAATTTAATCCCAGAGGCCAAAGGCCTGGGTGGCCTGCTTTGGAGGCGAGGCTCAGGGCAGGGAGTCAAAAGCTCATGGCTCTTCTTCCTGGGTCAGGGATAGGGCGGCCCATTCCAAGCATTTCGGATTACAAAGGGACATTGGATCAGACTCCCACAGCACCTGGGAGTCATTGTGATGTGGAAGAATTGGGAAAACCCTGAACTCCAGGCAAACATGAGTCACCCAGCTGTGGAATTCAGTGGACATGATGGCCTGGCCTCAGGCATGCCAGGGATACTAGATCTCATAGCCTTATTCCTCTGGAAGTTCTGCTTTCTTCAAAGGCATTTTCACACACTTTAGGACCATTCCTGAAACAAGTTCTTCTATGCAATCTTCTGCTGCTACTTCCTTTCAAGGCATTGCCTTTTGGTGGCTGCTCTAGGGCATCTGTGATTCAGTGAAACCCAGAATAATGACAGCTAGAAAGGACCTCTGGAGGTCCTATGGGCCAACCTCCTGTTCTTAGCAGATGAAACTTCCCAGTTACCTCAGGAAGCTCTGGGCCTTGTTCCGTGCTGGGTCCTGTTCCAAAAGTGGGTCAGCCTTCCTGTGCCGTGCAACTCGGAGGGCACAATGAGGGCCGTGGGAGATGTAGGCGCACTGGGTGTTTTTAAAACAGAGTGTTCACGGGGAGAGCTGAGGAAAAAGAAAGACAGAGTGATATTAAGGTTCGTGCTCCCTGCTTGCTCTGTGTTTCAGCTTTGCCTCCCTCACCGAGAGATGTCTTGCTTCAGACCCTGTCTCCCAGCGCCCTGCGGCGC
>JAVKLA010000001.1:54412350-54431909 GCA_034782735.1 Sagittarius serpentarius | reverse complement strand
CCAGGGCGGAGCAGGTTTGCTGGCAGGAGTTGTGACCCCGCGGGGGACCCGCGCTGGAGCCATCTGTGCCTGAAGGAGTGCAGCCCATGGGAGGGACCCGCGCTGGAGCAGGTTGTGAAGAACAGCGGCCCATGGGAGGGACCCACGTTGGAGAAGTTCATGGTGGACTGTCTCCCGTGGGAGGGACCCCAGGCTGGAGCTGGGGAAGAGGGTGAGGAGTCCTGCCCCTGAGGAGGAAGAAGCGGCAGAAACAACATGTGATGAAATGACCGTAATCCCCCTTCCCTGTCCCCCTGTGCTGCTGGTGGCAAGGAGGTGGAGAATTTGTGAGTGAAGCTGTGCCCGGGAAGAAGAGGGAGGTAGGGGAAGGTGTTTTAAGACTTGGTTTTATTTCTCAGGACCTACTCTGGTTTGATTGGCAATTTTTCCCCAAGGTGAGTCTCTTTTGCCCGTGACGGTAATTGGTTGAGTGATCTCCCTGTGCTTATCTCGACCAACAAGCCTTTCTTTATATTCTCTCTCCCCTGTCCAGGGAAGGAGGAAGGGGAGTGATAGAGCGGCTTTGGTGGGCACCTAGCTCTTAAGTTCAGGTTGTTTCTGTCATGAATAAAATGTTCAACTGGTTGTTTGGTGTCACTTCACCTTAATTTAGCCTGAGGGAATATCGAACTCTCCATAACCCCTCCCTGGTCTGTCCAGCACGGGTTGTGACAACAGGTAGGTAATTTAAACTTGTTTTCACTCTGACAAACACAAACTTTTCTTTAAAGCTGGTAAAATCATTTGTGGTTATTGGAGGCTACAGTGGAAAACAGTTGATTGACATTTGTAACAGTATTGGAAACAGAAGTGTAAGGCTTTAGTTTTCTTTCTAACGAAGTAAATTCTGTACTGCTGCCCTTCATTTCTGTTGGGCCACACACGCTACCAAAGCTACACCAGGAGTGCATTCTGTATAGTGCTGAATAATACAACAGAAATATGTCTTGGAAGAAGATTTCATTTACATGACCTCCACCTCCTGAGCGAATTGCTTCCTGTATAGCACCTACAATTCCAGGTCACTAAGACTCCTAGGATGTCTCTCTGACCTAGTCGCTAAAGAGAACTAGAAGAGTCCTAAAAGGTACAAAAAAATCAAAATGAGGTTGGACTGCACAAGCAGTGCCTCAGAAACTGTAGTTAACACCTCAGAGAATACCTAAGTGGCTACGAGTCCAATAAATAGTGATAACAAAATAAGAAGCACTTCAGGAGTGGTGCTAAGGGAATTGGAAGGGTCCAAAGAGAGTAAGGGGGGCAGGAGAAAGCCCAATCACACAATGAGGGATGCAGGAGGGGGCCTGTGGACCCCAGAGGGGTCTTCAAAGGACTGGACAGGCAACAGAACACTCTGGGGCACAAGACAGCGTCTGGGCAGCTTCTCTGTGTGCAAGAAGAGATCCCAGAGGGGCTCAAAGGCCAAGACAGGGATCTCAGGTGGGGTAGAAGGCCAACAGAGTGCTCTGGGGCACAAGGAAAGCCTGAGAATGAGTTGTGAGGGAACCCGAAAAGGCCCAAAGGGGTGCTGCAATGGCAAACAAAAGGCTCAGGGAAAAATTAGTAACGGGAGGGGTTTAGAGCAAAGCATAGATATGTTCAGAGGGCCAGGGACTGAGCATGGTCATCCTAGATGGCACCGATGAGGAACAGCATGCTCTAGAGTACAAAGAAGGCCTCAAGGGGGGTCCTGGGGGAACTACAAAGGTTGAAAGAGGTCCACAGGGGTAGAAGAAGACTCAAGAGACATAATGAAAGCCTCTGGAGGGAATGTGAGATGAGTACAGATGTCATCGGGGGAGAAAGGACTCAACAGAGACATTCTAGATGGCACAGAGGACAATAAAAGCACTATAGGGTCCAAAGGTGGTCTCAGGAGGAGTCCCAAGGGGACTACTCTGGTCCAAAGGGAATAAGAGAGTAAATAAAAAAACTCTGCGACAGAATAAGAGATGCAGGAGGGGTTGTAAGAGGACTCGGCAGGCAGCAGGCCGCCCTGGGCCCAGTGCCGAACAAAGGGGCCGACCGGAAGCCCAGACCCGGAAGACTACGTCTCCCGGCATGCTGTGCGAAACAACATGGCCGACCGGGAGCCCAGCGCCAAGCACAGAACAACCTGGCCGGCCGGGTCCCCGGTGCCGGAGCACTACAACTCCCGGCGGCGCGCGCTGCCGTGTGGTGTGTAAACCTACGTACACGTCGTTTCTCCCGGCCAGACGCGGAAGCCGCTACGGAACTCGGGTCCCTGATCCCCAACACCAGCACGGCTGCCGGCCTGCGGTTCGGCTCCGACGGTGCCCAAGCCTCACCACCCCCGCGGCTCTCCGGCACCGTGCCGTGCGTCCAAAACGGCCCCCAACCGCTCCAGCCCCGCCGCGTCCCCTTACCCCCCACCCCCAGGACCATCCGCTTTGACACCGCCCGGCCCCGGCCCCGTGTCTGACGCACCCGGCACTACCACGGCTCCTGGCGCAGACCCAGCACGCCGGCAGCTCCGCTCCGGTGCGGTCCCGCTATGGCGCAGGCCCCTCCCCGCCCCCTGCAGCCCCGGTACCGCTGCCTCCCGCGCTGCCCCAGGCCAGCTCCCGCTTTGCCCCTCGCCTGCTGGACCCCCCGCTGCTCCCGCCACAGAGCCCACAGCCCAAGCGCGAAACAACCACCCACGCTCACCTACTTTACGGTTGCGGCCGTAGTTCTGGCGCCAACCAGCCACGTTCAACAACTCCCCCCGATGCAACTGCCCCCCGGAGGCAACACAGCATCCACTCACCTGCCCCCTGGCCCACCAGCCCCGTGGTTCACAGCTGCAGCCCCTCAGGAACGTGAGGGCCGTCACCATTATCTCCATCAGGGAAAGCTGGGCCTCCCAGGGCAGCAGACGTGTGTGCTGGCTCCCGAGAAAAGCTTGCTGAAAGCTAAAGGGAGTGCCCTGGAGTGTGCAAATCAGAAGGAGAAATAGCATTAAGAAGACAAGAGAACAAATGGAGAGCCTAGCAGTGTAACAAAATGGGGGGTGGGGAGAGAAACACCGTGCAGCAATGGGGCAAATGGATGACTCTGGGAGCGAGGAAAGGCAAAGGGAGGGTCCTGGTACACACCAAAGGGCTCCTAATGCATGCAGGGGGTCTCAGCGGGGCCAAGGGGAAGTCAGCTATGATCATGCAAACTCTCTCTCCCAACTCCTGCCAGCAAAGGCCCCACCCCTTGCCACCAGACACACTGGGAACATCTCAGGATGCTGACAGCAAATCCAGGGGCATCCTTAGGACACAGCACCAGAGGAACCCTGGCTCCCCCCAGGATGATGCAAGGCATTTCTAACAGCCGAGTGTCAATAGCACTGCGAGAAAAATCCCCTGCGGCCCTGCAAACAGCACTGGGCTTGTCCTGGAACGCTGAGGAAACTTTTAAGTGGTCCAAGAGCCCTTGGGACCAGTCCCCAGCCTCTCAGACACGATGTGTAACCTCCTCTCCGGAGCACTGTGTTGAGGCACGTTTTACTGAGCACAAAGGGACACATGGTACAGTGGTCACGGTCATGACCTATGAGGGTTAGCTGACCTGCAGGTGTGTAAAGACCACGACCATGGGGTTCTCAGGATTCCGCAATACACAAGGACATGGATGCCCAGGGTTTCTGAGAATTTCTTTATTATGAATTCCTACAAAACTACTACTAAAACCAAATATATAGATATATATATAAAAGTAGTATATATAGTGGATGCGTGTATATATCTACACACACTACAAGTCACTACAAAATTATCACTAGGAAAGCAAATATATATGACAAGTAAAGCAAATGTGTATTACATGATACTACAGAATTCCAACTAGTGAAGCAAGTATATATTTATAAACCTTTACCTGTGTGCACACCTGTAAGTGTATTATGTGAGGTGTTACTGGTACAACACTCACCAAACGGCTCCCGGGAGCGAGGCTAATCTGTGACGGAAAAGTCCCACTTCAACGATGATCTGCATCCCAGAGTCTGGAGCCAGCCACGCAACACTGGCGAGGGTCCAGCCTGTCCAGTAGATCTCATGCAAGGAAGCTCAGGCAGAGCAGCTCATTTTGGGTAGGTGACGAGTTACTTTTTATACCTTTTTGGTGCGGATAGGTAAGTGGGTGTAGGACATTAGTTCCTGGAATAGTTGTAGCTAGCTCCTGTTGTCCTAGATGGTCTGTTCTTCATCACAGTTTCTTTGTGCTGCACACATCAAGTTTTTTTTGTCCCACCGACTACTCATCAAGGATGTTTCTGCTGAGCTTATCAGGGACATCTTAGGGAGACACCTTTCTTTGTCAGTATGTCTACCAGGTCACCTTTGTGGCAGTTCAATCGTACGGACATGACTTGAAAGAATAAAACAATCATTTATTAATAACTGCACGTGAATGACACGCAGGAGTGTATCACACATCTCAGTGCCAGCATGCTCCTCCTTCCCCTGTGACACCTGAGGAGCCATTCCACTGTTCATCAGTAGGGAAGGATCGCCTCAGCTCCTGCCTCTGCCCTTGATGAGGCAAGAAACTTAAGTAGCTGTCAAACCTACCCCCTTCTTCCTTCAGGGATAGAGTTCAGCCCTGGTATTTGAGAGCAAAAGCTCTGATTTCACCTGTCTGTACTTCTGCTGGACCTCTGGAATAAAGCCCACAAGAAATTTTCATAGCTCTCAGCTTGCTTGTCACCTTAGCAGTCTGACTTCGTGTGAGGTGGCTGTACCATACCAGGTCGAGACCGTGGATGAGAGCACAGAGCTGAACCCTGGTTGGCGCAGAAAAAGGTTACAAACCACACAGAAGGGTTCACAGCCTAGTGTTTAGAGTTCAGGGCATACAGTTTGTTATGAAAGGATTTAGACATTTCCAGTTTTGTAAGTCATCAATTCTGAATCTGAGTTCTAAACTTAAAATGGTTGTTGGGGATTTAGAGTTTAGGGATGATGATGACAGATTTTAAACCCTGACGCGTGATCAATAGATGCGTAAACTATAAACCCTGACAAAGACTGAGCCTCACAAAAGAAATTGAACCTCCGAGTAAGCCATCCTCAGCTACAAACTAAAAACTAAACCATAAGTGAAAGACTCTGAACTCTCAGTTTTAAGTAAGAAACACCAAAGCACATGTGAGCAGGAAAACAGTAAAGAGAACCTGAGGAATTATTTGCCCACAGCTTTCAAAGTTTCCAAGGAAGACACGCAGCAGAATGCGCTCCCACTGAACCTGCATGCAACACCATAAGCCCCAATTTATCTGCACCAGGGACAATTAACAGTTTTTGGGGACTTCTCAGCTCCACAGGCAGACATCCAGAGCCAGTCACATTTTATTACCAGCAACCAGCCTTTCCTTAAGGAAAGCAGAACCTGCTGAGAGACAAAGAAGCATTTGTAACAACCGGTAATTTTCCTTCTACAGTCACTAACAGTACCTCAAAAACCTTTTCCTCTGGCCAGTAAATCCCAGCCTCGACTAACCAGAAAATACCTCACAGAGTAGCCAGAACAAGGGTAAAACACTGCAGCTGGGGAAATGGTTTTTGTTTGTTGTCGGCTGGTCTTCTTATGATGTAGAACAGACTTTTTTTAGCACACTACTCGCATGATGAGTATTTGTAGACCAAGCTACCCAACTACTTGGCACATTGCTGAGATTCACACTGCCTCTGACACACTCACCACTCACCTAATGCCTGCAGCTTCAGCCTCACAATGCTCTCTGTCTCTGGCCACTAGAGTATCATTCGTAAGACCAAATCTTTTCTTTATTCTCTGGAAACAGCTTTTCTAACATTTTTCGAATGTGACCATGTGTTACTGCAAGCGTGTTGTGAAAACCCTGCAGTGCCTGAGTAAAGGTGTTTGTCTCTAGACACACAAGCAAATCTGTACTGTCTCTTCAGTTAGTGTGATGGCAAAGGAACAGATCTGTAACTGAAAATCACTTGTTCTGTTCTTGTAACTTACCAATACTCTTAAGGTATGCTTGCTGCAATAAGAGCCATCATCTGGGTGAACTTGCCTGTCTGGTGGTAATCCACCATCATTTGCCAAGGTTTTCCATCGGCCTTCCTAACAAGCCCAAACAGAGAAATACATGGGCTTAATTACTTGCAAAGCACCTCATTCTAAATATTCTTTAACCATTTAACAGTAGCAGCTTCTTTAGGATATAGGTATTATTTAAACAGATGAACTGAGGGTCTTTGGGAAGAACTGTGCCTCCAGCCACACATCTATGGAAGGCACTCAGAGAAACACAGCACAAGGGGCCTTCGTCACATCTTGACAGCCTGAGAAAGGGCACTGTGCACCAGTGTTGGGGAACAAAGCTCACAGCAGTCACCTCAGTAGAGAAAACAAGCTTGAATGAAGCAGTCCTTAGCAGACCAATGTCCCTGTCGTCCTACCCTTCTTCTCCACCTCAGAAAGACCAGACCACAATAGGAACTCGGGCCCCTCTATCAGGACACCAGGCCATGCAAAATCAGCATCAAGTCGTCACAAGAGTACCTGACTTTGCAAAGGAACATACCACAAATTTAGCAAGTCCTCACAGGTATTTGGAAATGCAAGAAATCTGTGAGCTGCCTGTCCTGCCACATCCCCCCTCCCAGTCCCTCCATTCATCACAGACACTGTTACATTGAGAGTCAGGGAAGAAAATTTGCACTTACGGTATTTTCACTCACAGTGTACAAAACCACTTGTTTTCCATTAACTGTATAACCATTATGTTCATACAAACATTTTGTCTCTATAGTGTATTATCTTCATAGTCAATAAAACCATGCATGCACCAAGATGACTGAGGGATTGGGGCATCGTATGAAGAGAGGTTGAAAGAGCTGAGGTAGCTCAGCCTTGTGAAGAGAAGGCTTGGGGAGGGGGTGTGGGTGCGTGTGAATCCCATCAATGTACGCAAGTACCTGACGGGAGGCAGTAAAGAAGGTGGAGCCAGACTCTTCTCAGTGGAGCCCAGCAACAGGACAAGAGACAATGGGCACAAAGACATACAGGAAATGCCATTTAAACATGAAAACACCTTTTTCTTTTTTACCACGAGCATAGTTAAACAGCAGAAGAGGTTACCCAGAAAAGTTGCAGATTTTCCACCCTTGGCGATACTGAAAACCTGACCGGGCATGGTCCTGAGCAACCTGCTCCACTTGACTGCTTTAAGCAGTACGTGTATGTATGGGGGGGGTGGGTGGTGGTGATGTTTGGACTCACGATCCCTGACACCCTCAACCATTCTGGCATTCTGTGAATTGGAGGGCTCTGGGGCACACCAAAAGAGCAATGGAGAGGTCCTGAAGAGTCTGAAGGGCAGAGTTGGATGAAAAATCCTTGCAGCAAACAGAAGGCTCTGGGGTGCACAGAAGGGCAACAGTGGGACATACGACAGAAAGGCAAATGGACAGGTTAACAAGGGGGTCAGAGGACACCAGAGGAGCAGGGTGCCCTGGGTGCAAGGAGGGCAGATGAGTCATGAGAAGACAGGGTGACAATCAGTGGGTCCTGGAGGAACTTGGTGACAATCAGAGGGATCTGGGGAACACTGAACTGGAGGGATCCTGCAGGGGATCAAGAGGACCAATGAGAGGGAGTCCTGAGGGAACTAGAACACTAAAAGCAGGGGAGTCCTGATGGGAGTGACAGCACATGAAGGTGTCCTGAAGGGATCAGAGCACAAGCAAAGGGCTCTGGAGTGCCACAGAGGCAAAGAAACCCTCTACCCTTCCAGCTCCAGTGCTACCTGATTACATGCTAGGTGACCCAGAACTCCAGGCTTTTCTGTTCTTCTGAGCCCATTAAGCTCATGGAAAGCTTACACTGCTCATCCTTCACTGTTCCAGCATCTTTCTAGATCTCCTGTGCAAGACACTCGTCCAGAGATAGCGGCATCAAGCCTGAAGTCACTCCCTCATAACGAAAGAGCGGCAGGAGAGCCAGAACCATGGCCAGGTTTGGGAACAGGCTAACTACGCACAAGATGAAGGACATTTGAAGCAATACAGCTCAATGCAGCACAAGCAACCTGCAAGATGAGGCTGGCACACAACAACAGTATACACATGGTAGCAAAAGTCAGAATTGTGACATGGAAAAACATGCTCTCTTCCTCACCCCCAACACAGAAACAGCTGCGGAACCCCAGGATGGGTGCTTGCAAGCACCTCCATCTGAGGGGGCCAAGGACATCTGAGGCAGCCACAGCCCTAAGAACTCACAATTACACTGAGCAACCCCGCAGATCTCAACTGGCCCCAGGATGAGATGAGGCACTCAATTCTGCAGCTTATACCCATCAGCATGAGGCCATGCACACCTGGATCTGTCATCACTGGCCTCACTGGGGAGATCTGGGCCCACCACTGAGGATTAGCTACACCTGGGAACAGCTAGAACCAGCAACAAGCTGTGGCCATTCCCCGTGTCTCCAAACTCAGGGAAAGAACACGGTGCAGGCACAAGACGGCATCAGCAGACGAGACAAATGCATGCTTGCACAGACACTTGCATGAACATGTACATGCTTTGTGCTGACACAAATACACTCGCATGGACCCACAAGAGCTTGCACAGACAGACGCTCCCATGGACACAAGATCTCACGGCACAGGCATATGGAAGACCACAAATCCTGGCTGCTCTCGGCCTCTACCCTTCTGTAGCTGGGGGCAGCTGCGTTGCAAGGCAGAGCTCTCCTCAAGGAGGCAGCTGGGAATGGCAGCAGCATTCTTCCCAGCTGACACGTTCAGATTCCACCACAATATTCCCTCACATCACTCCTTCATTCGCACTGGAGCTCAACAAGGCCGCAGGACAACAAAGTGACAATTCACTCGAGCCGAATTTGCACATGGAACTGCAGCTACTTAAGCTGCTCACCTCCATGGAATGCTATTTGTTACAAACACAGAAAAAAAAAATCTTAATATCCTTCAAGTCATCAATTTATTAGGCTATCAGAGATTATGCTTGTAACTCTAAATGTACTGAGTGCATATGAAATACTGTCTGCTTCACTGTATGATGTTTTATTAAGCTATACCTACTAACTCAGAAAGGATTAAACATTTAACTTTTATTAGAAACCTAAATTCACCTTCTTCAGAAATGAGTTAGAAACATTTTCACATATGCCTGGACCTTTACTTTTCAAATGAATGTCTGAAAGAGAGCTGTATTTCAACTAATTGCTGGAATGATACTTCCGAGGCTTGACACTGAACACCCAATGACTACAGGATGAGCACAGGAATATGCAATTTCCTTAGCATTCCATTTTCTTTCAAGTCTTACCAGTGACAGGCTCTCCCATGTAATGCTAGTAAAATTAACCCTTAAAATCATATGAGTTCACTTCAGCTGTTAAGGCACATCCTTTCTTCTGCACAAGTTAGTTTTACGTATTGTAACAGTAAACTGAATTCAAGGTATTTCAACATATTGCGCTCATTGCAGATACACTGTTACTGTAGTAATTAAAAAAAGCTAACATAAATATTTATAGCAAATACAATTCCAATACAGGTATGACAATTTATTTTACCACCATTCATATAAAGCATTTCAATCCAAAATGGTCAGAAACAATCTTAAATATCTGCATAAGAATTTACAAACATTAGTAAATATATACCACAGACTATAGCTTTCTAAGTTTTCAAGTGTAAGCTCTGGTAGATATCCATGTTTAAATAAAATGGACAATACCAGTAGAGATGCATACCTCTATCGTCTTTATTTATAAAGAAGTGACAACACTAGAAAACACATTGATAACCAGTGCTTTGAACAGTGAAGGTGGGATCTAAAAAAGTCTGATTAAACTACACAACCTTATGTCTTTATCAAGTTGCATACCTGCCAGGAATGCTGAATGCAAGAGTTTACACCTGCAATATTCCATAAAGGAACAGCCACATAATATCAAATATAATCTCCAATTTCCAAACCAGTACATAAAAAAAAGCCATCACTAAGTATTAGAAGACCACTGCAAGTTCTTATTGCTTTTTGAGTCAAATAATAATCTTCAAATAAACCAAAACCCAAACAATCTCTACAGTATCTTGCTCATCCTCCTGTTCATTCGTTAACACTGGAAGCAATCGGTTATTTTATGATGCGGCAACAGAGGCATTTTAAAAAATCCAACCAAAACCTATTTAAGTACACGGACATTCCCACCCTCCCTGCCCACCCTCACCCTGAAACCCACTATAACCACTTAGTGCCAGTAGAGGAGCAAAACTCAATAGACAAAACCAGAAATGTGACTATAGTAAGAAGGAAACATAAAGGGAGATATAGCTTCCTTGAATATTCAAAATCTGATGTCTTCCAAAGCAAAGCACATCATCCTCATCATTTAAAAAGGGAAGTCGCTTTATATGTATCTAATCCTTGCACATGCTGCGTAGTTCTCAAGTCCACTGAGTCCCACTGTGCAGCAGCTGATTTTTAATTCAACAATCCTTCAAAACCTACAGTAATATTCAATGCGCTTTTTACTAAGGAGGGGAAAAAAAAAAATGCATGTTGATGTTGTTCTTGCCATTCAACAATTCTGCAGCAATTCCATTTGTCTCTTGCAGCATGAAAGTTCTACCAGCATCAGTCTTCAGAATCATCCTCAGAAGCTGTTGGAACAACACAGTATAATCAGAAGCCTTGACAAAGGTCTGTGAAGTTAGAGCACTTTAAGATGAGTAGTGGAAATAAAGGTGATTTTATAGTGTTAAATAGCAGATCGTAATACCCACCCAAACCTTGTGTAATTACATAGCTTAATTTTAAAGGCATCTCATGTCTGAGAAATATAGCATTTCCAAATCAAAACTTGACATTACAAAATGCAGTGTCCTCCTGCTGTTCTTCCTCAAAATAAAAGGAAGAAAACTTAATTGCGCCAGAGATTCAACTTTTATGTAGCGTTTACAGTGGCTGATTCCAACAGTAGTCAGAGGAGAATATATTCAATCCATGACAGCAGCACCCAACACAAGGGAAAGAAATGACTCACAAAGTTAACAATTTGGATACCGAAGTATCTAGAAAAGCTCAGCAGTCTAAACAAACAGAAAGACTCTTTAAAAAGTTTTTTTTATACATAGATGTTGCTTAGTGCAATTAAGTCAGGCCTACTTGGAAGCAGCTCCTCTCTCCACCCCCATTCTTTCAGCACATGCAAAATGAACAGAAAGCCCACATACGCAGAGGATTTTGTTGTTGCAAGGTGAATTAAAAGACAAACACACACTTGTCAACTATGATAAAAGAAGTCAGTACACACATCTACAACAGGGTTGTAAAGTGTTAGCTTGTCCGTAACAGGAATTTAATCCTTCTTCTTACAAAAACTCTGCAGTCAAGGAAGTATTTACACTCAAGTAGCTTGTTCCATCTCTGAACACAGAAAGAAGCAAGGTCTGTCTCCTCACTTCTCCAGTTCTTAGAAGAGAAATGTAACTAAAGTAGCATCAATAATACATCTAAACCTCAGTATTCCTCACCTGCATGTCAGATAAAGCCTGAACCAAATATAGATTAAATTGCTGTTTAAAATGACACTCCTTAAGATTAATTTTTACTCTAATAAGGATGCACATAACTTAGGAATAAATTCTGAACTCAAGTCCACCTTTGTGTGCTCTGACTGCAGAAATAATCATCTGCTCCTTGAACTAAAACTTACACACACACACCACCCCCATTCCTTATTGTATTCCAAATGCATCCTATGCACTGAAAATTCATATAAAAACTTTGAGTATTGACATTCGCACGCACACTAGGAAGAAAAAAAAAAAAAAGTAGATCAACTACCCTTCTACTGCCTATTCATCATGCCCAGAAATAATACTTAGATTCAGGATACATTTACCAGAAGTCAACATATAGTTTTGAATTTAAGCACACTGAGGAAGCCATTAGGTGAAAAGTACACTAGTCCTTTGCCAGAATTGGCAACAGTTAAATTTCATTCTTGAAGTGGATAGGTCTGATCAAGGACTACGCACAACTGAAAAGTGTATGTGGATTGAAAAAAAGAAAGGGAGAAGAGGGAAAAAAAAAAAAAAAGGGGGTGGGGGGGAGAACAGGAAATGGCAAGAGTGGTATGGTAATTTAAGTGCAGTGAAATTCAACTTCAAATATTTTTTTTCTACTAGGACCCACGTAAAAGGCTACAACCTGAAGGTCACCACCAACTCCATAACGACGTACTACTAGAATTACAACAACCAAACTGTAACTAGTGAGGAATCTCGTTATCACTTGCAGAAAACACTTCTGTGGTCTAAACAACCCTATGCTGTTGGGAAATTAATCATGGAGAATTAAAACCAGTTCCCCCTCAGAATAATTCTACTGATAATGGAAAAAGCACTGCTGGGTAAAAGTCAAATTTTCAGTAATTAAGTTCAGTATCATGAATCTTGGCAAGGAGGATTGTACTCATTTAACTTTGAGTTGATCTAATGGGAGGGGAGGGGAAGCGGGGAAGCACCTACTTTCAATATCTTCCATATGTGCCTGAAGAGTTCTTGCAAGGTTAATAAACTAGAAACAAGGCAGAGAGAAAGTAGTTTAAAAGTTGCAAAGTTATCTGCAGAAGTTTGCAACAAGTTCGCAAAGTTTTCTTCACTTTTTCCATCCCAAAGCTTCATCCCAGATGTCGGTTATCCTAACCCATTTGCCCAACTTACAAAATTCAGTGCAAAATTTAATACAAATCCCCCACGCGTTAGACTTCAAATTGCTACTGCACAGTTATTTCAGCTTCCACTGTATGTCAAATGTTTCTGGTAGCAGTTAGTGGCATCACCTTCACGTTCTACAGTCTGTAAAACACATTAATTTTGAAAGTAGCACACATGAACAAGTGCCAGTTTTATGAAAACTGTTCTTAAAAATTGCAATGCAGAAAAACATCATCTGTAAGGACTGCATTAGTTGGATCCATTTCATTTACTTCGCTATTAATACGGCAAAACTGAGCGCTCTGACTGAATAAGGTTAATGAAAAATGCATAAATACACTTAGGATTTTAACTGTAAATAAAAAGTTTCAGAGCAGGATTACTATTAGGCAATGGTGGCAGTTTAATGGTAGAAGTACGTGGTATCAAAACCCAGAGCCAAAATCCCTAGGAATACAAGTTCCTTAGGCAACTTTGAAAGTCTCAGCCAAGTGTTGTTTTGTCAGTGACAGTTTACATCACCGTTTCAGTGATAGTTCAGATGTTCAGATACAGCAAAACTGAAACAAGAATGTGATACTACAGTTTCCATAGCTCCGTTGTACACTTGGTATCAAACATCCATTGGTGCTCTCACTGGTCTGAAATGCAGCGTCACACAACTGTGTAACGCTGCCTCTGATGAAAAACCAGTAAAACCATCTTATTTCTGCAATACACTCAAGCTAATAACCTGTACTGGATGCTTGCTACTATTAGATTGTATGTCTACACTTGTAGTCTCTACACTTGTAGCAGAGAAAACTGGACATTTCATTTGTGGATCACAGAATACAAGCTCTACATTAGATGTGTACAGAAAAGAGGACCACTGTTCTAATACAGTAAGAGATTAGAGCATAGTCCTGCCTCTACCCCAAGGGCCTAGCACCTGCCAGCAACCATTCCAGTAAGCCTTGGACAAACTTAATATTGTCAATTCTTTGTATGCACTTTAAAAAAAAAAAAAAAAAAATCAGCTCTTCAGGAGCTCAGTTGACGAAGAGCACTAATTCATTATCTAGTATCAAATAAACGTGTAGAACACAGGATTTCTGACTGAATCACTATGCAGAAATAACTCTGCATGATGATCTCTTACTGGTAAAATGCGTACTTACTGTATTTCTAAGCCAAGTCATTGTGACAAGAATCCAGTCAAATACAACTGAGAGAGTTTTGACTAATGCCACAAAATCATACTATAGCTAGGCAGCTTCAGAATGTAACATTCAAGTACATATTTAGGCACAATCCAGCAGACAAGCATTGCAAGGTCTAGACTTCTGCAATGTAGACCAGCATAATGAGAAAAATTAATCAAGTAAGATAGTCCAACATTCTCAACTGCATGTTTTGTACAGAGGGAGGTTAACCTTCCAATTCTGCATAAATTCACAATAAATCACGACAATATAAGTGCAAAGCAATGAACTACCAATGACCTTGACAAAAGTGATTTTGCAAAGTAGTACCTTCAGTTTGAAATCAAACACCGTGTTACTGCGGTGACAAACCCAGACCATTTTAGACCTAAATTTGCTAAATAAGGATGCTTCTTGGGTATCCAGCTCCCAGGTTGCTCAAGGTAACCATCTAGTTCCAAGTTCTCTGTATGAGCAATTTGTGCCATAAAATCACTGCATACTTACTCGGACACGTGTGCTGGCCTCACTCGTAGTTCCTAGCATATCAGAAAAGCGCTGCTCACATAAGTGTAACAACACTACAAGGTAGAGACCAGAGCTGATAAATTCATAGTCTGCCTTAAAGGAGATCAAAAGAAACATTCAGAATGTCAGTGATATGTCTGCATATACAATTCAAGAAGTAGAACAAGAATCAAATTTTACTGGAAACATTATATATTTGATCTCTAGCTGTTCCAAGAGAATTAGGGAAATGTAGTACTAAAAAACTTTAATTACTGAAAAGCTATTTACACTTTTGGTTCTTCCCACCCAGCTCAGATCTAACATGTTATGCTTGAAGAGAAACAGGAAAAGTTCTACAAATAAAATCTCAGTCAGCACGATTAGTTCACAGGAAGGAATCTGAAAATCAGAGTATTATACCACTGGGGAAAATAAACAACAAACTTTGCTGGTTTCTTTTCAGTGCTCCCAACACTTTACAGAAAGCCAAAATAAAGGGAAATATTAAAAGCACTTTATGATGTTATGAATATTTTGAGAAACTATTTTCCCTGCTAAGATAAACTTTTAAAGTGTTACTGCTGAACTGATCATTTAGAGCCAATTCTTTATCAAAGCTCGTGTTTCTATCAAAGTACGCTGACAGTAACTAACAATCAGTAGTGCTAAAACATAAGATGATGGCACTCTCGAGAAAGACTTTTCAGAGTCTGGTCCAGGTTACAGGAACTAGAGTACTAGGGTAAGAGCTTACTCCAAATACTAAGAAAATTAGAGGTTGATGTTTGGCCCCCAAACTGTTATCATTTTCTATTTTCTTTCAACTTCTGAGGTAGGCAAATTTCATTAGTCTTTCTGTATTCACAGAATACAACCCAGAGAATAAGGAAAAACCTCTAAATAAAGTTCATTAAAATAACACCAGCTTTTTGTTATTTATTCATTTTTAAATCCTACAGAATCCGGTAGTTCTATGACAATGTATTTTATATAATGAGAGTAATAGTAATGGATCTTTAATTGTTTTTAATTTAAGATAGGACTTGAAGGAGCAACAGGAAACTGTAAGAAAAGAGAGATTAGTTTCTACCGCTGTAATGAAATAAAAAAAATTTTTAATGCTATGTTTAAAACAACTGCTTAAGCATGTTAAAAAACAGCTAAAAACAAAGACAATTAATGACTTCATGTGAAATTCAATCTAATCATGCTAGTATTTGCACTGCACCTGTGTGGCAGAGACACTGGACTGCAAAGCTAGATGACAGATCTGCAACTAAGAAAAGGGTAAGAGATATATTACACTTACTGAAAGCTCAGCTATAGGAAGCACAGCAGGAAGATAGAATTTGTCTGAATATTGAGGAAAAAAATCTGCTCCATGTTGACACCACTTTATGTGCGTAACAATCCTTCTGAAAAGGGGATGCATTTTCCTTCTGTAAAGAAGGGCGCCCTCCCAGCACTAAACCAACACTTACCAAATTAGGCAAAATATACTAACTTGTTCATTTGCATGTGCCCTATAGAGTTCATGAATGTCAAAGTCTTCCAGATTCAGATGCAACTTCTCCTTGCACAGTTCACAAGTTGTTACTGCTTCCAAAGAAGAACCTGGTGGGCAAGGGCAGGGGGAAAGTCAGTGTCAAGTTGCAACAGCCTATAGCATAGGACACAATTATGCAAGCATTACAAACTGTAACTAATCCTTGGCTTCATTTTGCAGAGCAAGGTTAGAAGAAAAGAAAGCCTCTAATTTGAATGCAGTGACCATCTGCTACTGTCAGACTTTAAATGTTACAGAGTATTTATTCTCTATCCAGCTCCACCTATTTTGCCTCATGTTCATTCTGGACATCATATGCCTCTTACTGAAAGTCTGGCATAAAATGCTGCTTGGGCTGTTTGAATTCTACAGTGTAATCCAAATGTACATAAAAGTATTAATAAATATACTGGAATAGCTTAAAGTTATTGCCAGAGTAACATTTTGACTTAAAGTACTAGGTTTAAAACAAGCTGCTTCATAAGCAACAAGATGAACAAAGCAAGTTTATGGTGGATTTATGTCTTATGTAGTTAAATACTTCAAATTAATTTCTCCTACAGGCTGAGGCTTCTAATACATCCCTACTCTGGTGCGGGTTCTCTGATACTGACTAAAAAAGTAAACAGATGCTAGCACATTCCTTTGGTAAAGAGCATTCTATGATCTTGATGTCTTCTACCAAGCCACCTATTTTTTAAGTCTTAAAAATACTACAGATAACTTAGTTACAAACTGGTCAATCAATTTATTACAAAAACATTTGTACAGTGTGCAATTTCTGAAGTGTTTTAAAAAATTTCTGTATGGACTTTGAAGTGATTTTTTTTAACAAGCAGTCTTAAATGCCTTGAATAGGAGTTAGTATCTTAAAAAGAAACAAACAAACAAAAAGATTTAAGTATTTAAGTATAGTTACAACAGAAAAATATTTTTGGATTTTCAAATTCCTATCACTCTGCTACATTCAGCCTGCCTGTAAAAGTCTTAAAAACTAGAACCACATGCACAAGGAAAGGTGAGGAACAAAGTCACCCAAACTGGTAGAGTAGCTCTAAAACTACACTTCGGCGATGTTTATTTTGTCTAATGTCTTAGAAGACTATCCCAAAAATGTAATTCCCTGAATGACAAATACAGTTCTTGGAACTGCTCATATGAGAAGCTACACAGACACACAATAAGCCTGGAAGTGCCACACTGCTGTTTGTCCCCAACTGCTCGTTTTTCAAATAAATACCTTAACATTAGTAAGAGTAATCCTCCTAATGTAAGTGGAAGTCTACCTTGGTCTAGAGTCTGCTTTACCTGAATTAATCTTGGACTGCAGCCATTTTTTCATGCACTCCTGGTGAACATACTGCAGACTTCCAGTGCATTTGCATGGCTCTATTAAAAGGTTGTCAGAACTTGCAGAGGACATCTGACAGATTCTGCATAAGTCTCCCTCTTCATCTTCAGAATCTTCTAAAAGCAGGCTGAATAGGAAGGAATATCAACAAACACTGTGACACATTTCATGTAAGACTTCTTAGAAAAGTAGGTTCTCAAACCTACAAGGATTAAAACAAGTTTCTCTAAAGACAAAAGCAAGAACACAGGTGACAGAGGACTGAGTTGCCACCTTCTCTGAAGGAAAGTTTCCTTTTAACATCGTGGTTACAGAAAACCCTCTCATGTTAAGTCAGGTGCATTTTAATATTTCCAAACAACATACTAATTTACCTCTCTTTGATTTTCTGGAGTCTTTCTGGATCTCTTGAAGGTGGTATTTTAGACTTGCCACTTTCTTGTCCATCAGACTGATTCCAGCCAGAGGGAATAATATCTACAGTTATCATAAGATTGTCAGACAGACTGCTTCCTAATGTTGGAGGCACTGCAAAGCGAAAGAGAGAACCAGGCAGAATTCCAGAACTTCTCCTACTGTGGGCTGAATCTGGTGGGGAGGCAGTAGCTGTAGGAATACCAGATACTGCAGGTGTTGGTGGTCTGCTAACAGAAGCCCGAGGGGGGCTATCTGATGCTTCAAGAGAGGTCTCCTCACCTGGCTCTCTTCTTCTGAAGACATGTTGTGATCTGGCAGTTGTATCAGAGGTAGAGATTCTTGCGGATTCATCTCTTCCTTCTCTTCTTCTTCTGGAAAAGAGAGGTGTACATCTGTTCCTCAAAGATGATGATAACCAGGATCCCGTGCTCCTACTTTCAGAGTCTGGTCTGTAACTTTCCCCATCTGAATCAGAGTTATGATTTTGTGAAACTCCTGATAAACCCCATCTTCGTCTAAGAAAACTAAATCCCTGAGGAGCCTCAGATGTCTGAAGTCCTGGAACTTCTGGAGTTGCAGCTCCATTACTGCTCGACAGAGTAGATGCTTGAACTCTTGGGACCACCGTTGACTCTTCAGAGCCTAATGATCTTGTATGCAACGAGTCCTGGCTAGACCTTCGAGAGAAAAATGTAGATGACATACTAGATGCTAAACGAGACAGCAGCTGTCTGGTCGTGCGCCTCCCTTCACTGTCAGCTGAAGGCTCATTCAATGACCTCTGAGAGGATAAAACCCTTTCAGAACCACTTGAGGAAGGAGTTTCATCTCTAATGGCAGTAAGAGAAAATGCTGCCTGCGTGCTTCTCTGGGGAGATTCCAATTCATTTCTCCTCTGTCTTGAAGAATAGCTGGATCTTGAAGAGCTCATGTTAGAGTCTCTGTTGAAAGAAGATGGCTGATGATCAGAAGGCAACTGGCGGTTCATGGATGCATTCAGCCTCAAAGTGCTTAATGAGTTCTCTTTTGGTCTTGCTCCCTCCGCGTATGAAGAGGCAGGCCTGTCTTGAAGATCTGTTGAAGAAAAGCAGAGGAAAATACTATGACAAGATGTGCTGTAATTGTTACATTCCAGACGGATAACTCTAAAGCGTAAATGCAGAAGCTCAGGATTTTGTGATCCTTACTCAAAACTGTTTCAAATTTGGCAGGTAGATTCCAGAGCAATATTAGGTTTAAATTTACTTACCAGAATTCTAAAGTTGAACTGAAACCTAGACTGGTTTCAGACCGGTAAATCCATTCGGATTTACACCCCCAAAAATCTTCAGATTTTCAAGGTATGACTCGTTTCCTTATAGCAAATACGAAAAATCTGACCATCTGTCAGAAGTTACATAAGAACAGCATGTGAATTAAAAATGGCAAACTATATACAATACTATTTATAACTTAAAGGACCATTCTGCCTGTAGACTGAGAAAGACAGGTTAATCAAAATTTCAGCAGTGTAGCAGACACCAGAGCACCCAAATCAAATGCATGGATAAAGCCAAGTATATTCCCCATCTATTACAACAAGCTACCTGTCCTGGTTTCGGCTGGGATAGTTAATTGTCTTCCTAGTAGCTGGTACAGCGCTGTGTTTTCAGTTCAGTATGAGAAGAATGTGGATAACACCCTGATGGTTTCGGCTGTTGCTCAGTGGTGTTTAGACTCAGTCGAGGACTTTTCAGCTTCTCCTGCCCAGCCAGCAAGAAGGCTGGAGGGGCACAGGAAAGGTG
>JAVKLA010000001.1:54398715-54412250 GCA_034782735.1 Sagittarius serpentarius | reverse complement strand
AATTGCACTGTGCATCACTTGTCTTGTGTATTCCAATCCTTTTATTATTATTGTCATTTTTTCTTGTTATTAGTGTCCTTGCTAGTTTCTTCCTTTTTGTTCTATTAAACTGTTCTTATCTCAACCCACGAGCTTTACTTTTTTTTTTTCTGATTCTCTCTCCCATCCCACTGGGTGGCGGGGGGGGAGTGAGTGAGCAGCTGCATGGTGCTGAGTTGCTGGCTGGGATTAAACCACGACACGACCCTTATTCTTCTCATCATAAGATCATCAAGAGCTGCAGTTACAAACACTACTTAAAGGTAGCATAAAATTATTGATTTTGGATAACAGAAATTGAATAGTACCTAAATTAGGTTTGTATCTTACTAAAATAATGTTTTAAACCAAAAACTAAAAAATAAAAAGAATACCCTAGAAATACTGTAATTCCACTGCTCCAGCCTAAACGGGTTATCTAGCTATTGCTTTTATCGAAGAAATGCAACAACTATGTTAGTTCACACATTCACCTAGACAACTGGCTTAAGCACAATCAAGACTTTACGGATCTAGATGAGTAATCTTATCCGCTCTCCCAATTACCTTGATTACCTATGGTCAATTAGATGACTATCACCACATTGTTGTGTCCTTCCCTGCTTTTTACATGTACTTTTTACATGATCACCCAGTGCTTCCCAGCAGCCTGCAGTCAAGGGACATGATTATCCCCCTCTACTCCCCTCTGGTGAGGCCCTACCTGCAGTACTGCGTTCAGCTCTGGAGTCCTCAGCACAGGAAAGACACAGACCTGTTGGACCAGGTCCAGAGGAGGGCTGTGAAAATGATCAGAGGGCTGGAATACCTCTGGTATGAGGAAAGGCTGAGGGCTGGCGTTGTTCAGCCTGGAGAAGAGAAGGCTCTGGGCAGACCTTATTGCGGCCTTTCAATATATAGAGGGCGATCATAAGAAAGATGGGGACAGACTTTTTAGCAGGGCCTGTAGCAACATGACCAGGCGTAATGGTTTTAAGCTAAAAGAAGGCAGATTCAGACAAGATCTAAGGAAGAAATTTTTTACGATGGGGGTAGCGAAACAGTGGAACAGGTTGCCCAGAGAGGTGGCAAATGCTCCATCCCTGGAACCATTCCAGACCAGGTTGGACGGGTCTGTGAGCAACCTGATCTAGTTGAAGATGTCCTTGCTCACTGCAGGGGGGGTGGACTAGATGGACCTTTAAAGGTCCCTTCCAACCCAAGCCATTCTATGATTCTTACAGGCATATTTTCTGTAAATACTGTGTAAGTACCTCAACACACCGGGAAGAATTCTACTGTAGCTGAACTGTAGTTAACATAACATGAAGCAGCTGAGGAGGCTAACGTCAGCTAGTCTCCTTCCTCACATGGCTAGATTTTGGGGGCATCGGGGCAAAGAGAGGGAAGGCAGAAGGAGCTAAAGCCCACTAATCTCATAAAAAGGGAAACTTCTTCAGTATTTTAACTATCTAACAAGCACAGGTCAGATTACGGTAGGCTTTGTCTGTGTATTCTAGAATTAAAACCTTTCATGTGTGTAGTTTTGGTCATTTTTTGTTTGTGTATTTTTTTGCTGTTGTTTTTTTTTTTTCCTCCCTTTAAACAGGTTCTGCATTGCAATCACCACTTATTGTTGAAGCTGAGGTTTTTGCATCTGGAAGATTCTAACTAAAGAAACATCTGCACAGATGCCAAGCATCTGCCACGTGGTTTTCATTACACAGCAGGGAACACAGTTGGGGGTTATTTTTATAGCACTTAACAGTGGCACTACTGCTAGAAATGCAGCATGGACAGTACAAAGCAACGCTGTGCACCCATCCATTTCTCCCATTAGGCTCTACCAAGTTAACTCCAACTGTCCGCTTCTTAAAGAAATGTGGGGTATGATGACATTAAAACATACTCTTCTGGTAAGGCAAGACTGCAGGATGAAATCTGGAACTAGTTTTTTTCTTTTCTGCTTATCTTCTGTACTTGTAAAAATGGTGTGGGGTTTTTTTTTTTTTAAACTTCTGCATTATAAAATACCACTAATATATCTGCAAAAGGTGACAAATGAAGACTGGTGATAAGCTTCCCCCAACAGAGCTCTAAAAAGCCACAACACTGAACAGAAAATTAAAATGACAGTGCAGAAGTCCATACTAGTCCTAGCACTTACCATGGAACAAACCTCTCACCTCATGTAAAGCGTGTGTTTATTCATTTTTATTTTCAGTGGTCTTGCAGTTTTCCCTAGTAACAACTCAAGAATCCAAATGGAAAGAGATAATACAATATGGGCATCTTCATGAAAACCTTTTCCTGAGTCAAATTAGTATTATATATTTAGGTATGGGAAAAGAAAAAGATCTTAATATGAACAAGAAGAAAAGAGGCTTACTGACTATTCACACAGTTACACTGGCAAACACCAGTACCATTTTCTTATGACTGAACACATCTACAAGCTAGACCATTCATATATCCTTTGATGGTTTAGCCAATGCGCGGAAAGTGGACAAGCAACTTTATTTAAAAGGATACCCTAAAATTAAATAGAACTTTTGGGTTTGTGTTTTAAAGAAAATACTAAAAGAACATGTCAAGAAACTAACAGGCAGGCAACCTATGGGTTTACAAGCTCTCAGCTGTACAATACATACATGTTGAAGATGAAAAGTCACCGTTTCTGTAGCTGTGATCCACCAGGTTATTAACAGACAGATCTGTTCTTCTTTCTAACTCTCTTCGCTCTCTCACCAGCTCAGTTCCAAGGGAGCCAAGCATCACTGACGAAGATCTAGGAATCCTACTGTACCTCCAAGAGGAATCTAGAAAGAAAAAGTAAATAAATCCCCTGTTTTTGTAATAATTTAAAAATCCATTAAAGCTGGTACTTATGCATGCATTCTGGTTATACCGTATCACAGGCGAGTTTAACAATACCATTAAGCTGACCAAGTGGCCAGCTGCCAACATAAAGCCAAGAGTAAGCAGCACTCTGCCGATGCTGGCACTTACTTAATCTTGCAGTGAATTAGTTCTGAAAGCTAAACCAGAAAAAAGTAATAACACTTTTATGAAGAGTCAGACCCATTAACACTCATACAGGACAGGAGGAGGAAGAGAAATAGCATCCTGCTTTCTAATGGTAGCTAGTTATTAAATAGGCTTCACAATATGGCACAGCAGCTTGAGACTTAGTAAACGCTGCCATTCTAATGATGCTTCTTAAACGCTCCTAAAATTCATTTTCCAGAAAGACAGCTGAAGCTGAAATGCAACTTAGACGCAACTTTAAGAACAATGACTAATACTGTTCTCGCTCATACTGCAGAGTAAAACACTTCAGTTTAAAAAGCGATCTCATTTTTTACTAACAGCTCCAACAACTAAATGGAGAACTGTGCATACTTCAGCTGTGAACAAAAAGCTCTTGTTCAAAGAAAAAAAAGTGTCCTTCAGTGGCTCTGAAAAATCCTTTGTTTTGTTTTACGGCTAACTTACAAATCCAAATTTAAGCACTGTGCTGGTTTTAGCTGGGATAGTTAATTTTCTTCACAGTAGTTAGCACAGGGCTAAGTTTTGGATTTGTGTTGGAAACAGTGTCAATAACCCAGGGATGTGCTAGTTACCGCTGAGCGGTGCTCACACTGAGCCAAGGCCTTTTCTGCTCCTCACCCTGCCCCACCAGCGAGCAGGCTGGCAGGGCACAAGATGCTGGGAGGGGGCACAGCTGGGACAGCTGACCCCAACCGACCCAAGGGATATTCCATGCCACGTGATGTCATGCTCAGCATATAAAGCTGGGGGAAGGAGGAGGAAGGGGGGACACGTTCAGAGTGATGGCATTTGTCTTCCCAAGTAACCACTACACATGACGGAGCCCTGCTTTCCTGGAAATGGCTGAACACCTGCCTGCCAATGGTAAGTAGTGAATGAATTCCTTGTTTTGCTTTGCTTGCGTGCACAGCTTTTGCTTTACTTATTGAACTGTCTTTCTCTCAACCCATGAGTTTTCTCACTTTTCCTCTTCTGAATCTCTCCCCCATCCTACCGGGGCGCATGGGGGGGTGGGGAGTGAGGAGCAGGGAGTGAGTGAGGGGCTGTGTGGGGCTTACTTGCCAGCTGGGGTTAAACCACAACACAGTGCAATGACCAACCAAAACCAGAGAGTCCTACCCCATAATGAGAAATGTTAATGGTGGTCATTTTACTAACAAAGAGTAAGAAACCATCAACAATACTGGGTTTTGAGCAAGAATTTATTACCTTTTATCTGGATGGCTGTGTGGTTCCATAAGGGGATATAAAAAGAACATTGATCCATATCACAAGGGTAATCTGAATGGATCTAACAGTCCATTTCAAAACATTCTAGAAATATTTTCAGTATAAGTTTTTGACCGTTATTTCCTGACCCTTAGACTTCTGTTAACATATTGCTTAACTTACATCTATCCAAGTATTAAATACTTACTTACAGCTTTAATGAAAATCTCAGTGTTTCCTGAAAGAGCTCGTAGCATAGAATGTTTCTTTTTGCCCGACCTACAGAGTAAGTTTAGGCCCTGCTTAAAAAGAACCCTTTCTTCCCTGACCCCTAACAACAGTGCTCTAACCAGCCATGACGCTGTGCTGCTTGGAACACGGAGCCAAGCAAGGTCAAGATTTCCTTTCTGCTGTCCCTGGCACACGTAGGTTTACCAACACAATTTGATTCATGAAATAACAGCAGCTGCACTCATTCTTTCCTTGAAATCTTAACCAATTAAGACGTATTTGAGCCCTGAAGTTCAGCTTTACTGCAAACAGAATAGGTACAGGTAATAATTTTGAAATGACAAAGTACAATTGGGTTTTCAAAAGACCATGTTAACAGCATTCTCAGTATTTTGGATACTGCTATCAGTGCGAACATACTCTTCTGTTAGGCTTAGGTTTTTAATATTTAAGAATAATAAAAGCATAGCATTTCAAAGCAAGTCTTTTAAAACTTGATAAAACCTGATCTTACTACTCAGACAATTTTCATGTAACTCATCTTTAGTAATCAACCTCTCACCTGAAAAGGCAGTCAAGCCATTACTTCTCACAGAAGAGGTAGATGTACAAGATAGCTTAGGTCTCTTTGAATCACTATCTCGCTGCTGGCTATGCAGTCTTGAATATGCTCCCTGAGTTCTCTCAGACTCACCATAACACCCAGATGTAAAATGAGAGGAAGAAGATGTAGACTGAAATAACATTAAAAAAAGAAAATTAGACACAGTATTTCAGATGTACTTACACTGAATGGAAGTGTACATAATGTAAGACACACAAAAATAGTAAGGAATAGTTTTAAGACGCAAAGTCTTTTTTTTTAAAAATAATGTAGGATTTATGCTTGCGCTCTTGATCAGTATTCCCAGGTTTACTCAAGACAATCATACCAACAAAAGCTGGTTTCTATTACGATCAGCATTTTTTTTTCCTTTATAGATAGATGTGGCTTACAGGGGAAAAAAGATATTCCTGACTTGTAAGATGCCATAAACATGATCAAATATAGCTTTACAGGTCTCCAAGGAAACGTAATTTTGCGGTCCAGAAATGGCCAAAACTGATAAGTTTCATTATTTCACTTAATAGGTTAACTAAATTAGCTTATTTTTTACCATACTAAAATATACTTAGCTAAGAAGTCAGCTCTAGCTTCTAGTAAGCTGTTTAGACCAGATATATTTTGATTACATTAAGCTCAAGTGCAACTGAAACAGTTCAGAGTAAAGAACGGGCACAAAACAATTTTTGCAGTCTACAGCACTGAAATAAAGCAGTTTTCAGAAACTAGTAGCAAAAAAACTTTAAAAAATACAAATTGAGATAGCCTATAAAGCTGTTAGTCTGGTTACTTGCAGCCAAGGCATTCATTTTCCATTTGAAATGTTTTGATTTTTTTTTTTTAATATAAAAAACTTGAGGTCGAAAAACTCAATTGAGCTGTCTGTCCTCCCGGAAAGTATCTACAACCAAGATCCTTTAAGGATCAACCAAGTTAGAGTAGATGTTATAGTCGTGTTTTATTTCTGTTATGTTTTTTACTAAGCTTATGCCACTACTTTTTGCCCTTTAAAACTAAGAAGTATCTACATACTTCTCTTATCCCATCATAAAAGACAGATGGGGAGACACAGAAACCAACATCACAAACCAAGTACAAAGCCAGGTTAATTTCCCCTCATTTGTTTAACATGTATCTTATCTTTTAATCATTTGCTATTTGATAAATGGAAGTTTCAGAGTGTCTTCTGCAATGTTCATTTGCATTAGAACTTAAATTTAATAGCAAAATTAACCTTAATGGAAAAAAAAAAAAAGTATCATTTTGAAAACTCTACAGCACCAACCTTTACAACAAGAGACGCCATTTGCATTTCAACTATATGTAGAGATAACATAACTTCCCCTGAAGGCCAGCATCTCCATACTACCTCCCCCCTGCTCCCCCAACATCTCAGAGTGTCTTCATCTTTAAGTCACAGTAAGAAAACAAACACCTATTTAAGGTGCGAGCACTCCCAAGTACCCAAACATCTTTCAGTTTGAAAGTAAGCAGAACTATCTTCCTGCCAAGCATCTTCACAGTTTTCTGCTTTTCCCATCTTAATATTTCTACTGCAATTGAAAGTCTTTTATTGTCACTCTACAGTGCATAAGCATGTCAAAGAAGCAAACTGCTTTATTTTTGGCGTTATGAAGGCACACTCTGGAGCCCAGTTAAGACAAGCTGTTAAGACCTGAGCCTTGGATCTCAAGTCAGGTGACAGTTCAGCCTCCATTTTCTTTCACAGTATGTTGTAAGCAGCATGTAAGCAAGCACAGACTATGAACCACTCCTCCACAACTGAGTTTTCTAAAGCAGGTCTCCAAAACCATGAACTTTGTGTTAACTCTCAAAGCTGGTAACATCAAAAAAAACACACCCCCTAGAAATATCCCATGGAACAAGCTGAGTATAAACAATGTTAATTTTGCCATCCATAGGACTATAACATGTATGAGATTCTAATCACCCCTCCTTTTTTTTTCCTTAAATGGATACCTGCAGAGCCACTCTCACTTCAAATTTATTTCTTAACTATTAGTAAAGCTAATATACATTATTATCATTTTCATCCTCCAAATAATTTCTTAACACCACTATTTTCTTGCTTTCCCTCCGTCTTGACTTAATAAGATCTACTTATCTAGAAACATTACAGTGAGCCCCTACTAGCAGCTTCTTAAATTGGGAAGGCTGTAAAACCCTGGGGCGTTTTTTTGTTTTGGTTTGGTTTTTTTGTTTGTTTTTTTGTTGTTGTTGTTTTTTGTTTTTGTTTTTTAAAAAGTATTACACATTAACAATTCTCACCAATCTGCTTCTGCTTCCCAAAAATCTTCCAGAATGTGGATGATCAAGTGTCCCTGAGTAGCGAGTTGGAGAGGATGTTGTAAGCTTCCACGGAGTTTCATGGGTCTCTCTTTCTCCAAATCCCCAGTCTCTACTGGAACTATTCAATAGACTGGATTCCTGAAGAACAACATGCATCATATGCATCTTGTAACTCAAAACGAAATCAGTATCTGATCTGAATATTGAAAATACAGGCAAGCGAAGGTACTAGCATATCTGGAAACCTTTCATGAGAAACCTCAAGGGATACCCAAGAAGAAATGAAACAGGCTTAAGAGAGAACCACTAGCAAAAGGAAAGATTTTTTTTAAATCACTTTCTAGCAATTATCACCTCCTTTATCTGTCCTCTCATTTGACTGTGGACAATAAAAAGTTGAAGTGTAAGGTTTCTGAGGCATTAACCCAACTTAAACACTCCAGCAAAAGGGCAGAATTAAGGACCTCACTTTCAAATGTTAAGTAAAAAACCCACACACATAGAAAAAGAGTCTCCGTGACAGGAAAAGTGGCATTTCGGCCACTAAAGCAAGCCAGCTGTCTTGTCCTGGTCATCAGTTTTACTATAGGGAAGAGTGGGCGCAAAGAGGGGGGAAAAAGGGGGAAAAATCATGTTTTGTGCCTACTAGGAGATAATTATTTTTACATAAGGAGCATGATCTGTTCTAGTAAAATAGGTGGGACAACAAATTTAAACTGTGTCATCATTCCTTAAAAAAAAAACCAAACCAAAAAACACTATTGCAAATTCCACAGTATGTTCTCTGAGTCTTAAACACTTCCCTTTTTACCACTGCTTAAGTTTTTTATTTCTCTGCAGTCTATTCTAATAATCCTTCGTTGTGTTATTGGTAAGGAAGTCTTGCAAATTAGTCATTAATTCCAATTACATTTCATGCAAGCAGCAAATGCATTTCCATTTTTCACTACAAAATCAAAACTTTTGTGTCTGTAAGTTTCTTATAAATCACTAACATTGAAGACCACCATAAAACAGTAAACAGCACTGGGTACGAAACCACTTTGGGCTTAAAAAAAAAGGTAAATAGTTTTAGTAGCCCATTTCAGACACAGTGCAAAGATACTGAATCCACAGTTTCACATGCTTAATGAACTAAGACTGTCTGGCAAAACAGTCCTGCAAATAAACATTGTTCACAGAACAAAGTGCTCAAATTATTTTAAGTCTGATGTCTGCAGGGCAATGACTGTAACCGTTCTTTTTGTGTTTTCTCTTCCAAGATGCTCAGGAGCTCTAATCTTTACCTTGGCTACACAGGCAAGTTTCTAATAATGAAGCTGGGAACTGTTTAACATGCCACTCTGCCTGTCTTTAAGAGAACTTAAGCGATGAGGTTCTACGCTACTAGCTTCAGTGAATTTCAATGAATAGATGATAATTAAGGAAAGACATTGCAATTTAATTGAATAATCATTGAAATTAATAGAAGTAACAGAAATCCAACCATTTTATTACAGCTAAGCAGAGTTTGTAAGTGATTATTTGTCCATCCTCTTTCTATGAACTATTAATGTTACAACTACAGTAGTGTCTGTCACTATTTCTTAAAAGTTGTAGTGTTAGGATTTAAAAAGCTGAAGAAATATTGATGCTTATCATTCTCACAAGCAAAATTAAACTTGAAAATAAAGTATCAGCCAGTAAGTTTTCTCATATTTCAAAGTCTCAGTAGGATTCATCACATTTCTAAATTACTTCATCTACGGATAATCTGCCCATGGGCCCAAGACTACACAACTTCAAGACAAAGTGCTCTTAAAACGCTGTTAATAGGAGCCATACCTGCAGACTTAACTGGTCTTGAAATACTTGCCTTTCCTTTTTCTCCAGCTGTTAGATTCTGAAGATCTGAGAATTTCATCTTATTTTAAGTGTCTGCCTCACCGCAATAAAGACCTTAATTCAAGAACGACATACTCACTAGCACAGCAGTGAAAGCCAGTTCATGGAACTACACCATCTACCATTCTAATGCTAACACAGCTTTTGGTAGCTGTGGCATCTCTGCACTGCACTCATTTCTTTCAAAGATGTCCCAAGGCCAAAATATAAAGAAAAAAAGCAACATACTGGATATCAAAAAAGCGGACAATCAGGCATGATGTCAGGAAAGCTCAACCTAATTGCTGTACTTGAAACTAAAAAAGATCTCAGTTTGCTTTCTTCCTTCAGTTCAGCTTAAGACTATTTCACATCCCTTGTGAGAACTTAACAATTAAAGCATTACACAAGGTATTCTATTTTTGGTGTCTATTTTCAGTACCAGAAAAATGTGACTGGGAAAACATTCAAAACAGTTTTATACACCACACTTGACCCTATCGCTCCATTAAAAAAAAAAAAAAAAAATCCAAACTTCCACTTCATTTCTCAGGAAATGGTTAACAACGTTGTATCATAAAGCACTGGAATTTTTTTCTCATGCTGTTACGCTAATTTGATTTTTGTATTGTAAGTCACCTAGAAACAACACTATGCCACATACATCAGATTAGTTTGCAATTAACCTGCTTGTTACGCCTTCTCAGATGAGCAGAGGCTGCTACCCAGACTGATGTCAAAAGTGTATGACATACAAGAACTCATACCTATATGAAAAAAAAGGGAAAGGGAAAGATAACAAACCCACTAGATACAAAACTTTTTTTGTTATTGTTATTTTTTGTTTATTTTTTTTAAGCCCTAGTCAAAACCGAGTACTCGAAGTTTGAATGCTCCGTTTCCAAAAGTTTTTGAGTTAACCCATAATCAGGTATGGTCTCTAGCTGCAGAAATGAATTTATATTAAAAAGCCAAGTCTCCAAGCTCTCTTTCCTCTGTATACCCAAAGCACTACCGATAGTCATACATTTTTTCTTCTGAATGATAAATCTCTTAAATGATTTGGAACTGAGGCAGATCTTAGTATTTTACGGTAGGCTTCTGAATGGATTAACAAAATGAAAAGGCCTGCCCATCCCACTCCTGTCCGACTGGACTTCATCTTATTTAAACTATTTGTTTCTTCTTGCCCTAGTCACTTGTAATCTTAACCTGCAAGCAATAATGGAATTTGATCCTACCAGCTCTGTAAGTACCAAAGGTTAGCCAAGAGAGGGAGCTTCCCTATGCTTTTATCACTAAGCACTAGTCTTGTGCAACAAGCTCTCAGACTACCTTCTATGATTTGGAGTGGAAAGAAGGGATACGACAATCTTCTATACAATTATTTTCCCCTCTATTTTAACTGGAAAAGTGTTATAAAGATCACTGCTCAGATTATAAGCACTTTGCTCAACAGGAAACAGTCGCAAGATAACATGCAGTGCAGTGAACACACTACAGTTCAGGTAATAAATGAAATAGTGTACGTAACTCTCTTGTGTTACAATTTCGTAACAGCAGTTACACATCTAACTTCACAGCACCAGTTCAGCTCAAGACTCATCTTCTGATCAACAGCTTTCAGTGTGATAAGCAGACTGTGTGGGTCCATAAATCCCTACAAGAGAGTAAGACTATCTGATTTGGTTTTGCTGAGCAGACTACCCTTAGACACTCCCTATAGCCTATACACTAATGAACACATGCATGCTAGATGTGGCAAAATATAACGCATATACATGTAATTGTGCTAAAAATAATTAATGCTCTATTACTTGTAAAACTGTTTCTGGAAAAGGCATTATATAATACAATGTCCCAGAGAGCTTGTCAGCAGGGACCAAACTCAGAACCATTTTATCAAAAAATAGGAACATTTAATCACGGAGTTAAATTCTGCAATTTCAAACACCAAGATGGGCTTACATTTCTGGGCCCAAAATTGAGGTGAGAACTGCTGACAGGAGCAGACAAAATAAGAGAACTGAGCCAAACAGCCGTCTGCTGTGTCTAAGTGCCCAAAATAATTTCTGAAGCAGTTTAATCTCTACTTCCTGTAACACTCTTCCAAAGCAAAAGTACCTGCATTGTGATAACTTCTTCCTGAGCATGGCTCCTCTACCCCACAAAACCAATCTGGTTAGTGTAAAATGTTGCATGCGAAACAGCAAAGGCCTTCACCCCAGTCCTGTCTATCACACACAAAGCCTAGCTGTATTAACATACTGACGTGACAGTATGATGGAAGCCTAAAGATCCTCTACTTACCTTCACAAAATGCAAAGAAAGTAGGTGCTGCACAGAGCACTACAGCCTACTGTCAGCTCTTAGAACTGCAACATATTCCTGTACTTTTTGCATCATCCACGCATGAAGTCTAACACCCTATACACATCAAAATTCAAACAAAATCCTCACCTCCCCTCAACAGAAAACCCCATTTACCCAGGTTTAAGACTGCAGTGACTAGCGCCAAAACAGATCCATAGTATCAGGATGCCCTTCATTCACCAAACAGCTGATTGTTAAAGGTGCAGCTACAAACAAAAGCAGGTAAAGATGGCAAACCTAGAAGTTCCAGTTCACGCTGCAAAATACTGTCATTGGCCTGGTTATTAAATCCTTGCATTTTAGAATTAATTGTGGTTTTTGTTCACAAACACGAGGCCCTGGGTGGGACTTTCCCTTATATTCCCCCCCCCCCCAATCTTTTTTTTGTCTGGTTTTTAGAGTTTTTCTTGGCAAAAAAAGACATTGAATTAATTTACACTTCACAGAAAGAGGCAAAACACATTACCTGATATCCAGATTCTAATCTCCGTGAAGATTCTCTTGCAGTGTATGCACCAGCTAAACTATTTCCAGTCAATGTTCTAGATCCTAGCGAAGAGCCGGAGGCCTGAACAGATATCCTTCGCGGAATTCTTGAGGGTTTTGACTCCATTCTTTGTATCCTATATAAGGACACACTGATTATTTTTTCTTTTAGAAGCAAGGACCTACATGCAGAACATGCACACGTCATTCTGAGTATGTCATAAATGTGATTCACACATACAAATATTTACACAGCGCTTTGGTCTGACTGTGCATCAGTAAGATGGGGAAACGAGTTCTTACCCTAGTTTTTATAACCTCTTCTTTAGATCTCCTCCCATTCCATGTTAGAAAACTAAATAAATAGCCCTTTTTGCTTTTTCTTATTATTATATTACATCATATTCTTGCTCTTATATTACAAGTGGGACTCCCTTAAGAACTCTGCAGCACTAGTATTAACACAAAATGAGCCAAGAGTGAGGGAAAGAGTCCTCAGATTTCCTAAATTGATATATGACTTTTTTGTTAATGCACTGCACCTCAACACTTGCAGAATCTACACTAAGACTTATTCTTCAAGGTCAAAACTATGGAACTTCACTCTCCTGTGGAAACAAACAAACAAACATTTGCAGTCTACCTGCATCAAAGAAATACTTAACTTCTCCAAATACAACTCCCATGAAAATTAATGTATACGAAAGAGGACATGCTGTCTCACAGGTATATATAAATTCACCTTTGAGTCACTGAGTGTTTGTTTGCTCTTTTGGTATTTCTAGGCATTTCAAAAGAAATGCTGGTGCCTTTTCCACATGAGAAGTGATCCCGTAGTCATTCCTGTCCTTGAAAGAGTATCTTGACCTAACATTGCTCAAAAGCTCCAGGTAGCTAGCTAACTGGTTTGCTAACATTCCCAGATTGTTCCTCCTCAGGATGGTAGAGACAGAATCAGACCACAAAAGGTAGCTCTTAAACAAAAAATTTAAGAGAACTGCAGTATCCTCAGCGGTGTGGTGCAAAAAGAGTAGCATGATAACTAACAACTCTAAAACAGGTGGCCAAAAACACCATTGGTGAAAAGCGATTTGCAGAAGTGGTACGATTTGTTTTATTTAACCACTTCTAATTCTGGCCTAACCTTCTGAGGATGGGAATAAGCTGTATCAGAAAAAAAAAAAATTATCAATCAGTAAAGCACATTTCTTCCCACACATCAGCCATGCTTATCAATAACACCACCCATGAATCACAGAATCACAGAACGGCTTGGGCTGGAAGGGACCATCAAAGGCCATCAAGTCCAACCGCCCTGCGGTGAGCAGGGACACCTTCAACCAGATCAGGTTGCTCAGAGCCCCGTCCAGCCTGGCCTGGAATGGTTCCA
>JAVKLA010000001.1:54382510-54396254 GCA_034782735.1 Sagittarius serpentarius | reverse complement strand
TTCTATTAAACTGTTCTTATCTCAACCCACGAGCTTTATTTTTTTTTCCTGATTCTCTCCCCCATCCCACTGGGTGGAGGGGGGGAGCGAGTGAGCGGCTGCGTGGTGCTGTGTTGCTGGCTGGGGTTAAACCACGACAAGTGGTAACCCCAAGAGGACAATGCTACGAATCAGCTTAATCTTGTTAATTAGCACAGGCTGTCATTTCAACCTGAGTATGTCAGGATGATAATATCCATATAATATTTTCCTTCTCTAAGTAAAGAAATCTTGCAGGAACTATACACAAAAAACGTGTTAAAACAAGATAAAAGGCAGCACGTAAGAAAACACAAAATTTCATGTCAGTTTATGCATATACATTATGATTAATTTCTTTAATACAACCATACATTTTTTCTGCAGTCCTGGCCTCAGCCAGCAAACCAGAAGGACCTGCTATAAAGATGAATCAGAGTTGTGTAAGAACAGGCATTTGACAAGAGGAACCCTGCCTTGTTTGATGCAGAGGTGGAAAGGTACTGAAAAAAAGGCCTTATGGTCTAGGCAAAGAACTCCTGCTCAAGGAAACTGGATTTTATCTCTGCTTTTCAACAGAGACTCATGACATGAAGCATGTCATTCAGATTCATCATTTTTTAAAAACCACTACACAAGAGCTCCTCAATTTCTGGGCATCCATCATAAAATTTACTTGGAATCCAACTAGCAGAAATCATGAAAGCATGTATCTGCAACTGAAGTCAGTGGAGCCATGACTTGAATTTTTAGATAGATAAAACTAGATACTAGGCATCTCAACTTCGGTAATCGACACTAGTAAGAATCTTCTGGGTTTTTTGGGGGGGTGGTTGTTTCTTTTTTTTTTTTGTCCAGAGTTCTTTCAAAACCATTTTAAGCATTGTACCTTGGAAGCCTGAGAAGTAACCGTCTTCATAGTTGGCTTGAATACACACAATACAGATAGAAAACGTATGCTGATCATGGTAACACAATGAGGTGGTCAAGGTGAACATGCTAACCTATCACAGAACACAGGACAGAGAGAGGCAGAGGTCTCAAAAAAAAAAAAACCCAGACGCATTATTAAAGCCACAATAGTACTTCTCTGCAAGGGGAATATCATGGTTTTATAGGATATTTCAGAATGAGAATGGTTCCCTTTCACAGTATCAGCAACTTAAGGGTTTTTTTGAATGAGCACAAAGACACTCAAATTAAAACCTCGAACACTTTGTTTACCCACACAGGAATTCAACAAATCCCAAGTGGTAATTAACACGCTGTTACGAGTTCTATAATGACGAAGTAGTCACCTCAATTTACACAGGAGGTAGTGAGGCCAAAAAAAACTTAAGTGACTTCTCCAAGGAATAATAATTAAAAAAAAAAAAAGTCTAAGTTGTGCTGCAGTCTGAACTGATTTAAAAGCCTGTTGTTCCCACAAAGCAAAGGAATACCCTACTCAAATATGACACCTGCTGTGTCCTCTGTTGAGCAACCTCAACACACTACCCTGGCAAAACACACTTCTGGCTTCTCCATCATTTTGACACTATTCACGCTGGTATCCAACAACAGAGAAATGAGAAAGGCAACAGCAGGGTGAGAAGCACTCTTTTCATCAAAACAACATATTTCATCAGCTCATGCCATGTTACACAACTTAGCAATCAAAACACAGAAAAATATGGAAATAATTCTTGTGTCTCCTGGAATAAGGAATACATGCGATACCTCTCAAGACTTGGTAAGAAACCAAGTTCTGAAATCAAACTTGTAAAGTTGTACCTAGGAAACAGATGATCGGCTTGTAACAGGAGGTGGAGCTGAACAGCCTATTTTGAGTACACAGCTCAAATGTCCTGCCCTTCTCGATCTGTCATCCCTCCAACTACATTACAAAAGACCAACCAGACCTAACATAGCCACGGATAGAGGTAACGAGATAAAAGATCCAAGAGGTCTTTGCGGGGAAGCAGTGTAGTCTCAAAAGGTAAAAATAACACAAATAGTAAATATTTCAAATAAAAACCTCTCACTCCTCCTCTCTTCTGCCCTGATCCCCCTCTACTGAGAAACGAGGGGCAATTTGAGGTAGTCATGTCTACCAGTAAAAGAAGCCTTTACTAGCTTCCGTGCCTTCTACTAACAGCTTAAAGCATTCTCGTACCCTCAATCAGAGAGAAGCACATGCTTCACGCCCAGCTCCTAAATTCAGATTTTCTGCCTTGGAACTATGCGGTGACACTTCTAGCTAACACTTGAGCTTTTATGTCTACAGGTTTTTGCATGGTTTGATATACAACTAACCGTTCAAGAGACCCTCTCCCGAGCAACTTGTGACACGTGTCTTCTTCAGCGTTTACTCACAATCATGTCTTTATGCCAAACAAGACGGAGCTCAGGGACAAATCTCTCAGCCTGCGCAATTCTTTGTTCGAGGTATGTTCTCAACCTTCAATCAAGGAGGGCCGACAAAAAAACTCGGCAGCGTTTCGGGAGTCCCGTGAGCACGAAAAACGTTTACAAATGCCGATCACCGGCCTACGCCGCGGCGGCTGGTGCCGTGACGCTGGGATGCTCCCCGAGACCGGAGCCGGCAGGTTCCCGACAGCGGCTGCTCCGCGGAGCCGCTGAAGGGGCACCCTACCCTCCTCCCCAGGCGTGAAGGGAGAGGCCCGGCCAGCGAGGCTCAGGGCCCGGCCGCACCCCTGCTGCGCCCGCTCTCCCGACCAAGCGGGGCTGGCGCCAGGCTGAAGGGCAGCGCCGACCGCTCTGCCCCGACCCCGCAAGGGCAGAGGCTCCTCAGCGGGAAGAAAGGAACGGCGGCTCCGCTGCCAGAGAAGGCGCGGAGGCCTGCGGCCTGCCGCCAGAGCTGCTTCGCAGAGAGGAGGGCGGAGGAGGCCAGCGCCAGCCCCGACACAAAATGGTTCCCCCCAGCGCTGGCGCGGAGCCGCCGGCCCCGGCCCCGGCCCCGGCCCCGCACGCCGGCGCGAGCTGGGCCGTACAGGGACATCTTCCCCTCCTCGACACCGTAGGCGGCCCGTACTCACTCCCACGGCACAGCCCTCACGACGCAGACATTCAGGAGCCGAGGATCCACCGGAGGGGCCAAGTCGGGCCGGACCCAGGGGCTGCCACGCCAAGACGGCCGCCTCTCCCTGCAACACAATGGCGACAGCCCGGAGCCTGCGCGGCTGTCGATCACCACCCACGCCCCGCCCGTGCCCCGCTCTCGCGAGAACTGCGGCGGCAGCGGCCTGGGGGCGGGGCCGCGGGGGAGGGGGGGGTGCCGCCGGAGCGGTGCGGTGCGGGCGGGCGGGCAGCGAGGGGGGCCGCGGGGAGGCCCGCGGTCGCGTTTAGCGCTCCTCACCTCGGCTGTTAGAGATTAAAGTTACGGCACTCCGCAAAGTGAAGGCGATCTGAAAAATCCTCGTATTAAAGAGGGAATGCCTTTTCTTTTTTTGTGGAGAAACATCCCAAAAGCCGCAGTTTGCATCGACTTCCAAGTGCAACGTTCAGCCTTAAAACTGCAAGCAGAGGTTTTCAGTTCTCTCCCCATGGTACGCACTCCCCGTAGTTTCGGTATTGTTTTATGAGTAAATCCACCGTATCTCATGACCAGCCCCGCGTCGCCCGGGTTTGATTTCAGTTCCCTGCAGGACGTGGTGGGACGGGGACACCGGAGACAGGCTCCTCAACTGCCGAGCAGCGGAAATACCGTTCGTTTTAATTGTATTCAGACTTCGGTTTTGTCCTCTTGAAGGTACTACACGTTGGCACACATTTTTACTTGAGGGGAAGATTTTGCACGACTTACGAAATCAGGAGATGATCTCATCAAATTCTGAAAATGCCAAACCGTCACAACATCTCTGTCAATCCTAAACAAATGATGGTTTCCCGACTCCCCGCCCACTACAGAAAGTGGCAGGGATCTCACGCTACTGTGTGTTCTGAACCAGGCTCTGAAGAAGGCACGTTATCACTAAGGAGTCTAGGCTTCTATCACTGAAGTCACCAGTCTCAGTATTTTACTGATCCAATGTCCATCTGTCATCAGTTTACAGCAGGGCTTCCCTGAATCTCAGTGTCAAAGTGACTGCCCTAGATTGCATTATTGCAAGTTGGATAAAGGGGTGTGCAATAGTAGCAGGCTGGCCATTCTTTAAGGCAGGAACATAGGAAAAAAAAACCAACCCCCAAAAACAAAAACCACGACCAGCCACCCTGGCACAAGGCTACAACACATACAAATCCAATGTGTGCATGCCTAATAGCTCTGACAGATCTGGGACGCATGTAAGACCAGCCAGGCTGGTTAGGAACTAGCCAGGTGGCATCTCTAAATTATAGGACAGTCCAGTGTTAAGCAATATCCTTGATTCTGTTTCCCATTCATGCTTTTAAATGTGGTTTTCCATATCTTTGGATTGTGATGGCTTTTGTTCACTGATTCTCTTCCATAGAGAAATGGTGGGCAAAGTACTAGTGAACTGGGGAAGAGGACGAAGGGCTGGGAAGAACTGTAAACAGGGAGAGAAGTAATTGAACAAAAACTGATAGATGGGAGAGAAAGGCTGCTGGGTTTTTGCTGACAGGCATGTTGCCTTTCACCAGCATGCCCAAAGCAATGCTTATTGGACTTGGAAAAATCTTGTCTACAGCAGCCAGAAGCAGGCTGCTGCCCCTGCCAATACCATTTATTTGGCGTATCAGTCTCCAGGGTAAAAGGACAGCTGGGAATGGACTTCCTGAGTCATTCCAGCAGTAGCAGCTGCCCTTTTCCCTGGTTAGCAAAGAAGAACACTTATAGAGTTCGATCTACATTAAATTCAATCCTTAAATGAGGCATTCTGTCCTTTAGTCATGCACAAGTGAGCTGTAATTCACAGATCAAGTAAAATGACTGTGTGAATGTAGAAGACAGAGCATAGAGCCCTCCTGCAGCCAGGACAGATCATGGCCACCACCAAGCCAGTCCATTATGCTTTTCTTTTTAAAAGCAAGTTAAAAGGTAGGTAGGGTAAGCTCTATCCAATACAAAGCTTCAGAGCTCTTCAACTAGGTCTCAATATCATCACAAGAGGATTTACTGGGGGGGGCTAAGAAAGATGTTACACCATTCACTACATTAGCCCTGTCCAATGCAATGCACAATTTGTATTACTTGAGGGTTGATGCAATACCCTTTTATTAGCAATCTATGAGCCATTTGTTGGCCGTGCTCTTGTCACAACTTTGTTCCTCTTCTTAGAATAAAAAAAATATTACACTATCACCTGAGGTCTTAGGCTTGCATTTTTTTAATCTGCAAAATGGATCAAAGATCTACCCTGTAATATTGCAACACTGCATAAGTAAACTAGTTTAATTACAAATATACAAAATTGGGAAAGGTTAAGATACAATGATCAATACCACCACATTTGACAAAGACCTCTCTACATTGTGAATCACTCCTAAAATGGCTCTAATGAGCCTGGAATATAGTTTGGGATCTGTCTTAAGGAAAATGTCAAAATGTTGGGTGACAGTGGCTGAAATCATAAAAGCCTGTGTAGTATGGAAATAGGCAGGTTCAAGTCAGGTAATTATTAACAGAGTTACTATCCCTAACTGTCCATTCTTACATCCTCTCACAAAAGCTGTTTTTCCACACAACTGAACTTTTCATACAGTCTGTCTTTAACTTCAGTAGATCATACTCTGAAATTTTAAGATGATCCGAAATTGGTGTTGTCTAGTTGTGTAGTTTCAATCTACCCATGTTAGTAAATCATTCTTAAGTAAAATTCACTGCTAATAACTATCTGGAGATAGATACTTTCCAATGAGTTTTCATAACATTTCTGACCAGACTGCAAGATTTTTATTAGAAAGCACTGATCTTTTTATTTTTTTGTATGTAGTTTGGATTGCATCTTGTATATTCATTTGCTATGAAGGAATTACTATTGCTTAACCCAGGCCACAGCAGTGGAAATTACTCATTTAAAGATGAAAATGTCTTTGCTTATTGTTATTTAGGAAGAAATTTTTGCTGCTGGAAACTTAAGAAAACTTGGATAGCCTTAAGATGCCTTTCTATGTGCCTAAGTTATAAGAATGAAATAACTGCACAAACCCAACACATATATATACATAAACACATGGGGATAAAAAAGTTTTTGAACAAGAATAATTGCAATGTAAGATTTTATTGAAATCTAGCTGAGCTATAGCATGTAAGTAGGGTGGGGAGTCCAATATGTTTTACTACTGTGTTGATGAGAATGCACCGGAATCCAGGAACAACATAATTATTGTTATTGTGTTATTGTGATTAATTTAGTGTTAAAGCAGAGAAGGAAGTGGGAGGAGCAAAGCATCAGGAATTATTAGTTGCATGTACACACAACAAGGGGATCATTGTGCTTTTCCTGCAATTGAAATGTGGGCAGTAGAGTTGTCTCTCTCTATCTGTCCCCCTCTCAAAACAACTACCCGAATTTATGAATTTATTTATTTATTTATTTTCCTTAATTTGTATTATCTCCATCATTTTTATGGATAGGAACAAATGAGTGTGATTAAAACAGAAGACATTTTCAACTCTTGGTGAAACTACACCTCTCTGTTGCTCTTGCTATATGTTTGAAAAGATTAATACCCCTTCCTTGAGGTTCAACTAGGAAAAAGTCAAAATGAACAATTGTGTTTTGCTGTGCACTTAATAAGAGCAGAGTAAATCTCTTCTTCTTGTGCCTAACACGAATAAGAAAATAAATGTCAAGAAGATTTGACTTAATAATCAAGTGTACAATTAGGAACGTAGTCCTGACTGTTATCTGTACCAAAAGTGTATTTCACTTGTGGAAAAGCTGCTCAGCTACTCCCTGGCTGCCTGACTTTCTTCTGCTTTACACTGCAGATGTGGTAGATAAAGTAATGTAATTTTAAAAAAAATACAATTATTCATTTAAAATGAAGGGGCATGTGCATAAATGCAACAAAGGCCCAGTTACAGTTTACCTGATAACAAGTGATTTGCAGAAAAAAAACGAAACCATATTTTCTATTGTGTCCATTTGATACCAGCTTAAGGTAAAGAAATTGAAGGAGAAAAGAAAAGGATTTTGTTTTGACCAAGGATGGGGAGCCACCAGTCAGCAGAGATGGGAAGGGGGAAGAGAGGAGATGAGGTCACACTTCTGCTTTTGGTGTAAGGTATCCTTGGAGTTTTTTTGTCAGGGAGGCCCACGTGGGCCTGAGACAGCATATCTTCACCTTTACCTCCCAGAGAGAGGATTGGAAATAACAAGAGGACAACATAGACAATGCTGGAAACAGATCAGGGAGCAAAGATGCTCCTTGACTCCATCGGGTATTGGTCAACTGAGGCGTTTTCACTGCCTTTTGTTGAGTTTGCCACTATATGTGATGATACGCACTACCAGTGTTTCACAGGCTGTGATACCAGACACTCACAGTGTTTGTGGGAAGAGACACCAAATACCAGACTCGCAGCCCAGAGCTGTATGTTGAAAACAGGTGGTGACACACATCTTCAGTCTTCATTTTTATGATGACTGATTATTTTATCCTCACAGACACAGACTGATGCTACAAGATATCTTTTCTTTCTCAGGTGCCATTAAGGGTCAAGCAAGAACATAACTGGTTTTAATGCTTCAAGTCTTTTTTTTCTGAGAATGTACTATAGGCAAGTTACTTGAAGCAGGCTTCTGCGTTCATCTAATTTGAATGAACTCAGAGGAGTCTCAGAGAGCACACGATGCTTCTAGCTGTGGACTCCTGAGTGCGGTGAGCAGTCCCAGTAAGCAGGTCCAGCCTCTCCTTCTGCCCTCTCCTACTCTTTGTGTGCTGAATCACACTAAGTTGTTCTGACCTCCATATAAATGTTCTAATTTATTTTTATGTCACCCAATGGAACAGGCTGCCCATACCGTACTGCTATTACATGCTGACTTTCAGGATCTGCTTTTTGCCAGTACTTTATGTGAGGCCAATATAATTTGCTTGCATTTGGCAGCAGAAAAAAATGGTTTCACACTAGACAACCCTAAAATATTTTCACACTTTATAACGTGTCTGTTTTCTGCACTCATCACTCTTTGGGAGAGTGCTCAACTTTGCTGTTCCTTTCCACAGTCCCACACCCTCCCTCATCAGAGCCCAAAGCTGCAGGCTGTTGCATGACTCTTAAAAGAAATGTCAGGGAGAGGGGCAGGGGGGTGCGTTGGAAAGGACATTTGTAAATAAGAGACATGGGTGTTAATACTTATGGTGACTAATGAATAGGAAATACTACGGGGCAGCATACCTGTGCAATTACATTCCACATTGCCCGTCATGACTGGTAAAGCCCAGTATGCTTTGCATGTGAGCAGGGCTATATTTTTATCTGTTTCTAAAAATGACTATGACAAAAATGCAATGTATGTCCTAGCCTTGGCACAATTAGGCATAGCATGCTGCAGGGCTGACGTGATAGTTTTGAACAAAACCAGCATCCGGCATATGTTCCCGCATTCATACTATAATAATGGACTTAGTACCCCAGGCTATCAGAGCCTATCACGGGCACTAGCTTCTAGACAAGGATGTGGTCTTACAAAAAGGAGTGCTGCTACTCTGTATTAGCATTCTCTCTGCATCGAATGTTACACAAGGATAGTTAGATAGCTCTGTCCCACCACTTGCAGGCTTTAGATCCTTTCCGTTTAAGTTGATTTCCAAGGATAGAAATGTCGGAGTTGGCTCTACATCTAGTATTATTCCTTTATATTAATGGTGTTCCAACTGTACTGTTCCTAATAGTTCACCGCTCTTTTAATGTCCCAAGTATGTGAAGGAAGCAGAGGTGTTATTGTCTCTGTCTTTACCTACAAATCAGTGTGACTATGAAGCAAAAAAGTTAGCTTGCTGATCTTGCAGTTCTTCCAGCATTGCCCCAATGCAGAGCACACACAAGGAATTTCTACACTAATTCCAGTGAAGAAACACTTGTAAACACTGCAGTCATATTCCAACACTGTTGTCCATTTATGTTCTGCACCTTTTTTTTTGAGAGAGAGCAAAATGCATACGCGTGTGAGTGACGGGAAAGAAGAATTCCTACAAATGGAATATTAGGTTGCTGACACAATGTAGTCAATTACTTTTTAAAATATGCTAAACACAAGTTTTCAAGGGCATATGCAAGACTAAATAATTTACCAAATAATTTTCTTATTGATTTAGTGTTAATAAAAAGTTACCTGTCAGCTCTATAATGTGACTCCACACATATTCCCTCCTCACTTGAAAAAAAGGGAATATAGCCTTGCTGTTTACTCCAAAGATAATTTGGAGTGTTGCAAATAGAATGGAAAATCCCATCTGAAATAACAAGTACAGAAAAATCACAGGGAAAAAAAGATTACTCCAGTCTTAGATGGAATCAAATTTTTTTAAGACTCTATAACTTAGAACCAAAAATTTAAAAGTCATCTTGAAATCTGTGGAAAACTCCTGATACACACGCACATGAGTATACATATATATGTACAACACACATATATTTGTAAGAGTACATATACACACATTACAAGCAATGTCTTCTCACTCTCCATTTTATACAGTGAGGGGATGTTCTTGGAGATTTGTCCTTGAAGTAAATACGGATCTTGCCAAGAAGTGAGTAGGCTCAGTCTGAAATAAGGAGGATCTAGTTCTGGGTGAATAGGCATGAAAAAGGAATTTGATTGCAGTGAAGCCAAGGGGTCGAGGTTGAACTGAACTGCACTCCCTTGTTAGAACATAAGAATAGCCATATTAGGCTGATGAAAGGTCCAGTCAGTGTGGTACCTCATCTCAAATAATGGCTGGTAGACACATCTAGCAAAAAGTGTAAGAACAGGGCAAAGCACACTGTGCAACTTTCCTCTGTTTCACCAATCCCAGATAGCAGCAATTTGGACATAATATCCATGTTTTCAACAGCCTTTGATGGATCATAATTTTACTTAATTGTTTTTTTGGAACTTTTTTGGATACTTTTATACATCCTGTAGGAATAATTCCGGAATTTAGCTTTGTGCTGTGCAAAAAAAGGATCCTCTTGCTGTTTGTTTAGAACTTGCTGCCTTATAATTTAATTTGATAATTGCTAATGCTTGTAATAAGAGAAACAGCAAATAATTGTTTCCAAGTTCTGACTTTATAGATGCCTATCATCTTGACTTTAAGTTTTGCCTTTTCTGAGTTACAAGATTCTATGGGAATTACAAGATTCTACAGGATATTTCAGTACAGCAAGTTGAAAACACCAAGCTATGGAACAATCTCCTGACATGGTGAGCTCAGAATTCCAACTAATTTTATTTGGGTCGATGTCTAGAAACATATAGGTGCTGAAGTGGAATTTAATTTTGTACACCTGGGAGCAGGAATCAGAAAAGCAAAAAGAAAAAAAACAAAAAAGCAGCTAACCTCTTTTGTGTCTGTCTGTAGGTGACTGTGGTGGGTTGACCCTGGCTGGATGCCAGGTACCCACCAAAGCTGCTTTATCACTCCCACTCCTCGACTGGACAGGAGAGAGAGAATATAACAAAAGGCTTGTGGGTTGAGATAAGGACAGGGAGAGATCACTTAACCAATGACTGTCACGGGCAAAACAGACTCACCTTTGGGAAAATGAACTTAATTTATTGCCAATCAAACCAGAGTGGGTAATGAGAAATAAAACCAAATCTTAAAACACCTTCCCCCCACCCCCCTTCTTCCCGGGCACAGCTTCACTCTCAAATTCTTTATCAACTCCCTCTGAGCAGCACAGGGGGACAGGGAATGGGGATTATGGTCAGTTCATCACACGTTGTCTCTGCCGCTCCTTCCTTTTCAGGGGCAGGACGACTCACTCTCTTCCCCAGCTCCAGCGTGGGGTCCCTCCCACAGGCTGCAGTTCTTCACGACCTGCTCCAGCATGGGTCCCTCCCACGGGCTGCAGTCCTTCAGGCACAGATGGCTCCAGCGCGGGTCCCCCGCGGGGTCACAACTCCTGCCAGCAAACCTGCTCCGCCCTGGGCTCCTCTCTCCACGGGGCCACAGCTCCTGCCAGGAGCCTGCTCCAGCGCGGGCTTCCCACGGGGTCACAGCCTCCTTCGGGCACCCACCCGCTCCGGCGTGGGGTCCTCCCCGGGCTGCAGGCGGAGATCTGCTCCAGCGTGGGCCTCCCTGGGCTGCAGGGGCACGGACTGCCTCACCAGGGTCTTCCCCACGGGCCGCAGGGGAATCGCGGCTCCGGCGCCTGCAGCACCTCCTGCCCCTCCTGCTGCACTGACCTGGGGGTCTGCGGAGGTGTTTCTCTTACATGCTCTCGCTCCTCTCTGGCTGCAGCTTCTGAGCCCCAGCAACGTTTTTTCCTTCTCAAATCTGTTATCCCGGAGGCGCTACCACCGTCACTGATGGGCTCGGCCTTGGCCAGTGGCGAGTCCGTCTTGGAGCCGGCTGGCACTGGCCATATTGGACACAGGGGAAGCTTCTAGCAACTTTTCAAAGAAGCTGCCCCTGTTGCCCTCCCCGCTACCAAAACCTTGCCATGTAAACCCAGTACAAATCAAAACAGAGATTATGGGTAACAGTAAATAGATATTTAACTAAATAGGTATAATAGTAAATATATACCAGTGTAAATAGAGAAGTCTAAAAAGATCCTTTAGTGTCAGAAAACGTAAGTCTAAAGATATATAGTCTAAATTGTTATTTTATGTAATTGTAAATATCTAAAAGTGTAAATAGAGATATGTCTAAACAGATATATATAAGAGCAGATACATATATATGTAAATATATGTCTAGATAATATGTAAGTGGAAATAGATAATATATACAAAATATATATATTCCCTAAATATATATATGTGGAAATAGATACATAAATGTAAATGTCTATGCAAAGAAACCCCATTTATAGAAAGGATTTAAAAACTCAACCCCCCCTCTATCTCTCTACTGAAGATATAAAAGTGCTTTCAAAAGCTGTCCCTTCCCACCTCCTCCTTTTCCCCCTTTTCTCATCCCGATCTGGGGCTGATTCCTCCCATACAGGGACTTTCAGCTGCAAGACTTTATTTTACTCTTTAAAGTTTTACACTTCACTTTCAGTTTTATTGACCAAGCAAGCAAGCTGTGCGGCAGCGCAAGGGCTGTAGCTGTTGTGGTTGATGGGTGAGCGTGGGTTCTGATGAGGGTACAACCTCGTCCTGCAGCCTCCCAGGGTTATCTCCCTACAGCAGTGCTGTAAGGAAGGGAGGAGGTGTTTTCCAGCACCAGCAGGAGGGTTTACTTTTATGCTGAGAACGCATTTGAAATCGCATAATTTAGTCTCAACATTGATTTTAAGTGTCCAAATCACTCTAGCTTTTAAGGGATGTGTTGTATTTTGAGCTGACCTGTCTACCTAGAATCCTCCTTTAGCTCAACTACTGTCCTACCCCTTATCTTGACTGATTCCTCTACGGTCTTCTGTGCTATTTTTTAATACGCTGAAATACACTTTGGGAGTGTTCGCATTTCAAAACACGGCCGGGGGCGTGGCCTCAGGCTGCAAGCTCCGCCCCCTGAAACGAGCGCGAGGGCGTGGGTTTGGGTCCCTAGCTCCGCCCCCACGGTGCTCCCAGGGGTGTGGTTTAGGGGGTGCAAGCTCCGCCCTCCGCCGCGCACCCCGGGGCGTGGCTTAGCACCGGTCGCACTGCTCTACCGCGCCGCAAGTCTCAGAGCCTGTAAATCAACATCGTGACCAGCGACTCTGAAAGGAATATAATCAGTGCTTGTAACAAATCCATTTTAACGTGCTCTGGTGTCCTGGTTTCAACTGGGAGGGAGTGATTTTTCTTTCGAGTAGCTGGTCCAGTGCTGTGGTAGGGATTTAGTACCAGAAGAATGTGGGTAACACCCGGATGTTTTCGGTTGTGGCTAAGTCGGCTTTAGTCTCAGCTTCTCCTGCCCAGCCAGCACGAAGGCTGGAGGGGCACCAGAAAGTTGGGAGGAGGGGGCGCAGCCAGGACAGCCCAAGGGGCGTTCCGTATTCCGTATGACGTCACGCCCGGCACACAGACTGGGGGGAGGAGGGCTGGAGGAGGAGCAGCGCTGCTCGGGAACTAACCGGGCATCAGTCAGCGACCGGTGAGCAATTGCATTGTCCATCCCTTGTTTTGTGTTTTCCAATTCTTCTGTTATTATTATTGTCATTTTATTGTTATCATCATTATTATTTTCTTCCTTTCTGTTCTATTAAACTCTTCTTATCTCAACCCACGAGTCTGACTTTTTTTTTCCCCTCGCTTCTCTCCCCCATCCCATTGGGTGGGGGGGGAAGTGAGTGAGCAGCTGCGTGGGGCTTAGTTGCTGGCTGGGGTTAAACCCAGACACTATTCTTTTTGCTCTCCCGCTCTCTTTTTTCTGGCTCCGTGTCCCTATTTCTTAATTTCTCCCTCTCTGCCTTGTAGCATGTAGCTGTGTGGTTTGGTTTGTCCCCGTCCCCCCGTCCCCGCTGCCGCCCCTGCCTCTTCCCTCTGCTGTTTGCTGTCCCGGCTCCCCGCCCCTGTTGTTTCATTCCTCCCGCTCTGCCCTGTTCTTTGTCGCTTTTTGGTCTTTCTCCATCTCTCTCGGCCCGGCTCCCTGCCCGTTCATCTTTCCTCCCTCTCTGTCGTGCTGCCCGTCCCAGGGTTATAGTTTACCTGTCCAGTTAAATGAC
>JAVKLA010000001.1:54353376-54369478 GCA_034782735.1 Sagittarius serpentarius | reverse complement strand
TGACCAGAATAGGGGAACTGAGTTTGCATATTACAACCTCCCAGCAATTTTGTCAGGAATCATCTAGGCAACAGTTCTAGACTTTTAAAAGTCTCAAGCCATCTGAAGATTCACACAGGATTTTTAGAAGTCCGGATAAAACTGATGTTCAAAGCCTTGGGCCCACAGGTGCCTATTTGACTGGCACAAGTGCTTTCCAAGAGCCCAGATAGCTGTTTTCTGTCTAAACCTAAAATAAAGCTTACATTGTGGCTCTCCAAAGATCTGTTTACTAATAGGCTTGGTGCTTTTTGCAGTGCCTTTTCATCAGATGGGTGGTTATTATCCTGGACTGAGATATCGGTGACAATGATCCCTAAAACCATCAGTGGGGCATTCTGTGCTCACCTTCACCTGTCTTTACATGCTAAGACATGGCAGTTTTGGCTCATACAGCATTTGGAAAGAAGTCCTGCAGTGTGAGGTGAGTCCACTGCCTGTAGAAGGCTCACGCTTATGGTGCTTACTACCTGTCAGGATTGCTTCCGCATGATAGAGGAAAAGGTTACGTATGAGAAGGGGAAAAAATAACCACTAATACAGTAATTCATTTCATGATAGTCTACTTACTCCACCCAACTTCTGTTGCACGTCTCTTTCCGAAGTCAGTAAAACTGTTCTCTGTGTTCTTTGCCTCCTCTATGTTGTGTATATGTAGCGACTGATTTGGGAGTCCTCCAAATACAAAGTGGGGTAGCTTTTTTAACATTATACTTGATGAACTATTTATTTTACTTTTTTGCCCACTTTTGCCAAATATACGCTTCTTTCCACTGGTAGTTTATAATGACAGAAAGGAGCACCTGTTAAAGCCAACAACCCACGGCTCATGAGAAACCATTATTATTGTCAAAGTAAAAAGAACAACAAACATGAGAAACTTGTGTCTTTATCATGTGGAACCAAAGCTCATGGAAGAAAGTGCAGGAATAATGCAAAAATATGAAAAAAGGAACCTATTATTTTGAGGAAATTTCCTCCATTTTGTACTAATTTTTTTATCGATTTTTACATTTTTATTTATACTTATATGATTTTTATTTATTGTTTATTTCTATTTCTTATTTGTTATTATATTTATTTTAAAATTATATCTATCCCAGCACCTTCTCCAGTCCTCTGCAGTAAAAAAGTACAGATAGCAATATATACACATTCATGGAGGAGTCTGCAGTCGACCATATGCATCCATTAAGCACCCAGCGAAACAGCTAGTCCCATACTGCTGGAAAATGTGTGCACGCTAGGAATCAGCTGCCGCCTTCTTATCATTTACTTACTTAAAATGAGACCGTTCTGAAACTATTAACAAAGGTGTGCGTGGCAATTGTCTACTCTGTCTAGAAGACTGCCAAAAGAGTCTTACACCTCAGTCTTGTATGAAGACAATGTACCTGCTTAGTTTTAAATACTGAGCCAGCCTGTTTGAGTGCACTGTGTCAAAGTACATCTTTGCAGGCTTCTGCTCCTGCTTAGAAGATTAACTTCAAGTGAAGATCAGACTCAGTCTTACAAATTTATTTGAAACAAATTTTGATAGAGATTCCTTTTCATTGCCCTAAGTCATTAATTTCCCTGCCCCCAACATGCCTCTGTTCATATTGAAAAGGATCTTTTGCAGATGTCAGAAACCCATAGCTCCCAAAAATACCTGTGTGTTTTTGCCTGCCTCCTTGCTTTCTCCTTGCACACAGCTGCCTCCTGCTGCCTTTCCAGTAAGGTTCACTTTCAGCTCCTCTGGCATGCCGGCTTATCACCTTCTTTTGGACTTGAAAAAGACAGGAATAATTGTCTAAGTCATTTACTGGGTGCTTTTTCTTTCACACATATCTGTCTAATGTAAACATTTAGCATACATGAATTCCAGTGTTTTGTTAGAGACTTCCTGTAAAATCACAGGAGTGGATGTGCCCAGGTCTGATGGATAAACTATAGTGGAGGTGTGTTCTCAAAGAGGACAACTGTGTATCTCTGCTTACCCTGTCACCAGAGCCACTTTGACCCGTGCATAGGTTACAGTGCTCTCACCAGCATGGTTGGGAGATAGAATTATAGCATGCTTTCCCAAGGAAAGGAGGCTCATACAAACGCCCTGTCAGTCACATTGTTCCATGTCTTGACCAATTTCAACACATTTTGAAAGATGGATAGAAATCTCAAAGATAACTGTGTTCCTGCAAGTTTTCTGGAAATCAGTGGCTGTGCAGAGGTGAATGCCAAGATAAGAGTAGCTATTTCAGTGATAAACCCAGGGTGCATGGCCGAGAGGTTTCTAAATCTGAGCCTGAACAGACAGAAAGAGAAGTTGCTTGCTGAGACAGAGATGCTCAGTGAAGATCCTGGGAGAGCAGTAAAAGCAGACAGCAAGAAAACTTACTGGAGATCTCAGTGGCTGGATCTTTCCAGGCACGAAGGGGAGTAATATAAACGAACACTTTCAGAGAGGAAAAGAATGGCAGGATGCATATGCTGTATGTTCTGCTTGGAACAAACCTCCTGGCCAGTCAACACTCGTATGGATTTGCATTAGCATAACATGTGTTGTCTCCTGCCCCGGAAAGGGATCTTGGGATAAACTGGACTACTGTGGTAAAAGAGGAGTCAAAGGACAAAAATCCATAGAAATAATGCTTTCCCGATTCTTCTGTTCACTGAAAACCTGTGTTTTGTGCAAACATCAATATTCAGGTGAACAGTTTTGCTTTAAGGACACCAATAAACACAAATTAAAATAGCTCTACAACTAGTGGAACTGGCAAAGCCTAGTTTCCTTTCCCTCTTCCAGAAGGCCATATTACAGCTTTTTCTGTAGTTAAAAAAAAGGTTAATAGGAGGTAGGATATGGAATCAATGCATGGGTTATTACACAGTTTTTAGACTAAAATCTCTATTTTTTAATTCAGTTTCCTTGAACAAGTTGGATTTTTAAATGAGAATTAAGCTTATGGAAAACCAGGTGTTTTATTTATGGAGACAAAACTACACCTTGAAGTTAGTGACAAAATAAAATAGATTCACCACCGTTTTCACAAAGTAAGGACTTTGAGAAAATATTTTTGATTTAATTCGCCACGCTTACAAAGCAACAGTAATAAAAATCACCTTTGTATTGAGACACATGAGTAAAATAATTCTGTCAGAAATGCCAGTAATCTGAAAGCAGGAGTCTTTAATGAAGCTACCTCTCCAGTCATAGGTCTCAAATTGCTGCTGTGTAATTTTAGCAATGGCAATACACATCAGATTACAAGGAGATATTTTAAACAAGTCTTCATATGGCTGTTAACTGCATTGACCGTAAATCAATTGCCCTGTTTGAAAGCAACTGAAGTCAAACTACAAAGCCAGATTATGTTGGTAATTGCTTGTGTGTACAAAATGAAGAAGGACAAGCTTTTGCTTCTTGCACTGTAGCAATGTCCAGACTAGAAAGGCACATGAGGAATTTATCAATTCAGAGGCAAGAAGCAGGCTATAACTAATGATTTTTTTACAGGTGAAAATTAATCTGGAACAAAAGCAAACATGAATTTAATGAAGATTCTTTACAATATGGTGATTAGGCCATGCACAAGACCTTGTGTAGGTGACAGTTTATTCTGGAATAAGCAGTCCTGATCTGGCGTACTAGTTTGTACATATTAGGAATGATTTTCTCATTTTTCATATGTGGCATATTGGAATATATATCTGCTAACTTTCCTTGACCAGTTTGGCTACTCAGATGAAGTACCTGTTTTTTCTGAAGATCTTTGCTCAAACAACAGCTCTACATTTATGTCAATTGCAGTTGTGAATACCCCATACTTTCAGAAAACAGGTGGTCAAACTGCACATTTAGGTAATGAAGATTAATTACTGACCAGCTCTGAAAATTCAGTTTAAGAAAAAACATTTCATGTCAGAGGTAGAGATAGAAAGCCTGCTCTCCTGTGTGTTGTTCATTTTCCTTAACTTAAATACCAACAACTCAATATTTCATTAATTCTATGCTCCAACTTCTGCAGCAAATGAGTCAGGAATTCAATAGACAACTGCCTCCTTTGTGTACAGCCCTGATACCCCACCAAACCACACTAGAATAATAAGCTCACGAACACAAGGAGGCCAAACTGACGTTACACATGCAGCTTTAGTTCTGTTTGTTCTTAGAGAGCTGGTCTTTGCAGTCTTGACAATATTTTTTTTATATATAGCAGCAAAATGTAAGGCCAATGAAGAGGTACGAGATTATTTCTATAATATATGTAAATTTTTTGTCCTTAGGCCTGCTCAGCTCATAGATGATTGACATTTAACAGCTGTCAACTTTGTAGTCCCTGTCAGGAAGCTAAATCTCAGATCTTTGTCTATTCAGTTTACTGAAAAATTTAAACCAATGGAATAGGAATCAAAGTTGTCAGTTCTCACTGCTCCCCTCCAAAAGTCTGTTCTTTCTTTCTTCTTTTACAACTGCCACCCAGGATTTATGAATCCAGACATTTCTTCCTTGGCCATCAAAATCTCCGTTGCACTGGAGTGTTATTACAGACATACACATAGGTATACAGTTGTCTTTTGGGATGAAGCTCTTGTGCATATGAGCAACCCCAATACTGTCCTCTGGGGTGGGTTTTCAAGCAACCATGAAAGAGAGGTATTTGGAATTTTAATTTTCTAAGGTTATAAAAAAGAACAACAAAAAGAACACAAAAGATGATGGACAGTTGCACTTATTATTCTGCATACATCTTAATATATAAATATATAAATGAAGCTACAGAATGTGAAGCCCACATAGCTGCACTTAGATCAGATTGAAAGGGATCTCGTGAACACCGTTTGTAGTCCACTCAAATTAAGAGCATAGGGGCAGGTGTGGAAGAGAGAATTTCTAGGGCTGACTGCATCAAGCCAGCCCTTCAAAACCTAAGCTGTTATTAGTGGGCTAGTTGTGCTGTGCTTTCAACCTAGCCCTAGTTGAAATCCAACTAGTGTCTGTACTTGAGAGCAAAAAGCCTCATTTCTCAACTTCCCCCAATTGTGTATGAAGCTTAGGCTTGTTAGACCAAGGAACCCGCTCCCCAATTTATTTTGATTCCATATACTTCAGTGCACATAGAAGACAGCCAAGAAATCTGTAAATGCTGTTGACTGCAAGAGAGAAGATCAAAGTAAGTCTCAGACAGCCTTAAGAGGTAACGTAATAGCTAATAGTAAATAACTGCTGGGGTGCTTAAAGAACTCAGGCTTTTATGAAAGGACATACTATCAATCAATACAATTAGTATTATGCAGCACAAGTAGGGCAAAGAAATCAAAACTCAGATTACTTTTGTCAATTCATTTGACTTGAGACCAATTGGTGGAAGTTAGGATGGCTCAGAGAACTGAACTAATAAGTTTGACATTCGGGAAAATAAACCCCCCTATTTTTATCCGAACTCTTCAGTAGAGTGAATGGAAAAAAATTAGTAAAAAACAATGCATAGCTCAAGGTCTTAGAGCAGAAGCATACCCTTTTGTACCCTGTAAAATGGAAAATTAATGCTTGGTAAGAATGGGTTTAGAAATTCAGCGTTCCCTTAGTAAACACGTTTTCTTAATAAATGCCCCATGGAGGAATAGACAGACTATTGAGGACTTGCTTAGCGATAGGTTTCAAATATAACTACAGGAATTCTTCGCTGGAAGTTTCCTTGCCAGCATCTAGATCTCTTGACAGTAGTGCTATAATGATCCTATTAAGGTCAGCTATTAAGGTTGTCTGAGATTTACCTTGATTTTCTCTCTTGCAGTTATCAGTATTTCTTGGCTGTCTTCTATGTGCACTGAAGTATACGGAATGAAATCATTTGAGGTTAGTCTGCAATGGGAAAATTGCCTGTTCTTGGGAGTTTGTCCTTACTCTTAAGTGATGTTCAACGCTGGACAAACTCGTTGAACTGCCTCTACTACCAACACCGATTTTTTGACAGCAGATAGTATGTCTAATAGAGATCAAGCCTTTTTTATAATTCTTCGTCACTGGAATTCTTCATTCAATTTTGACATTGGTATCTCATGGGAAGAATTAGTCCTCTCTTTCTGCATGTATTGAGAGAAAAAAATCCAAAACTGGCTTGTTTTTTTTTCCTGTAAAATTTAAGACTTGCACTTGTGACTAGTCCAGAGGCACTATTATTACCTTTACATTGACTGTGTTTACATTGGCTGTGTTAAAGCTCAGGGTTCTTGGCTTCATGCTTCAGACTGCATCTACACCCATATACACATCTCCTTTCAAGTTGAAGCTTATATATTTGCCCCAAAATGTTAAAAACTGCTTCCCTAGCCTCTTGTTCATATATCGTTAATAGGAGACTGAGAAGAGTTTCTGCCATTACCTTCAGTACTTTTGCGGTGGAGTTCCATGCTAGGGTGATGTCTAGCAGTGAAAAAAGGTTAATAGATATGCCTAGTCTAGCTTTTTCATAGTCCTTTCATCAAAGACATAGTCTTTTAAGAAGCAAGTACACCTACTCACCTGTAGTAATTTTCAAATGCTTTGAAAAACTAAATAAACTGAGTCTTGTTTTCCATCTGAACTGTGTGTTGATGGCTACTCCTTTCTCCCGTTGCCTACCTTGATTCCTCTGCGTGCAAATACTCTCTTGCCTACTCTAAACATTCACATATTTTACATTAAACATTTCACCTGCTGTTGCCTAACACCTTTTGTGTACATAAATTGACTCATTCAGAAGCACTGCCCTATTTGACACCTGCACACATTTTAAACAAAGGAACATAAACTAGATTTCACTGCATTTAGAATAATCCGTGCCAACGAGTGAGGTAGGCGAGAAAATTGTGTGATAAACCACGCCAGTTGTGCATGAGGTCACCTCCAGTTGATCTTACACTAGCAAAACCTAACTTCAAGCAGAGATACGGTTTACTAACCAAGGTGGGACCTGGACCCAAGTGTCTCAGGTAGGCAGAGGCCGGTCTTGGTAGCGGGAACACAAACTCCAGAAAAGCGAGAGTCAGTTAAGTCTGGAGCTGTCTGTCAGTTTTGCCACCGTGCCACACCATACCACCAGGAGGCAAGGCTGCACCTCCCCTCTCACAGCCAGGCCGGCCACCGTGGCCGCCTGACTTTAGGCTAAGTTTGGCTAATCACCGTGGCCGTTACTGGGTGGCCAATCAGCACGCGGGCAGCTCTGCCCTGCCACCCCGCTCCCTCGGCAGGGTTCCGTGCTGTACCTGGCGGGGGGGCGGTCTGGGTGCGTGCTGTGAGGGCGAGGGGCGGGCGCGCGGGCGGGAGACGGCCGCCTCGCCTGGGCCGCCCTGCGAGGGCCGCCCGGCGCCGCAGGTGTGCGAGAGCCGCGCCGTGGGCGTGAGGTGCCGCGAGGGCCCAGTTGTCTTCTGTCGCTGACTGGCTGAAACTCACGTCCTTTCAAACGAGCTTACGGTGGGCCTTGTTTGGATATGCGTAAGTGCCGGGGAGGAGGGGGACAACTGGGAGACGGCCTTGGGCTTCCGCGGTAACGAAGGTACTGAGACGCTCCTTGGCTTGATGCTTCAGGTGTGCTGGTGTCGGACGGTGAAAACCCAGGTTGGCTCCAGTTTGCGTGCTGTCTTCAACAGCTAGAAATCAAAAACGTGGCGGAATGTGGGCCGAAGGCCATTAATGTGGTAAAATCGGAGAAAAGCTGCGGGGTTTAGCAATTAACTCTATAGTTATCCCACTATTTGCTCTAACTTTTTTTTTTAATAGCTGTTTAAATTTTTTGCTAAACTGCTGAAGTACCACAGGAAAGGAGATTGAATTTAGTATGTGTAGCTTATTAAAAATGTTGAGGAAAGCATCGAGGTTATTTTTAACTCTTGCATTTTATGAATATATGCAATCTTTTATATTATCTGTCATGCAGCTGTATTTATATTTGCCGAGTATGATTTAATGTTGAAACTCACGACTAGACACTTGGAATGTTTGTTTTTTTTTTTTTTAATATTACTCTGTTTATGTTAAAAAATCATGACATGAGAAGCATCAAAGGAATCTTTACTGATTTCCTTGAGCAAAATGTGATCAGAAAACTAATTTTTAGAAGACAAAATTTAGATTGACATGCTTAATTTGAGAACAGTATCTATTATGGTCATAAAAAGTTCAAATATGGCACACTTTTCCCACTTATGAGAATTCTTACGTGCTTTCGCAGAACCACAAATTATTTGTTTTACCATGCCAGCAAGTGCTTTAGGCAAGGTTTTGTCATAGAGCTTTGCCAAAAGCTCTCTGTAGGGGATAGTAATGAATTTATACAGTTTTAACTTTCAACAAAGGAAGCTAGTATAATCTGGGGGAAGAGAAGAAGGGAAAAGGTAGCAGGAAGGCCAAGACTCTGAAAGTTTTGAGTTATCGATACTTGGATATCAGCTTTCTACTTTACGAGTTACATGAAGTAGCTTTTTGTTACAGTTGTTTGCCTAAGATACCCCCAAATATATAACAATGAACCTAAGGTGTTTAAAATTTTTACTAGTAAGGAAAAGGTCCTTTTCATGCTTGCTTTTATATCAGGAAATGCTAGTTATTTGAAACAGTGTAAAATTTCCTTAATACATCTTTCAGTCCTTTCAGAAACACTTTTGAAAAATATTCCAGTCCTGATAGCTGCAATAGTAATTTCTAGATCTGTGGTTCAGCACTCTGTAGTCCTGAAAGAAGCCTGACCTGTATTTGGATTATGTTGTGCCATGCATGGTGATGATGTTCCAAGTGGGTGTGAAGAGTTAAGAAATCAAACTGATGATGCAGGAAATGTGCTCAGATAAAGAACCAGCAAGAGTTTCTGAAGAGAAACATTTTTAAAAAACGGCAATAGCCAATATTGCATTCAGGAAGAATACTTCCGAACTCTTCTACAAACTGTATGATTATAAACCAAATTCCTAGAAAACAAATCAGTTTCTGGAATGTGTGTTTCTTTACCAACATGTACAACTAACCTTAGTACAAAACTCTTCTTAAAAAGTTGTTGTCTAGTGTTTGGAAGGTGGAATTTTGTAGGACTCAGAATCACAAGGTTATGATTTCAGCTCTTAGTTCTGTCTGCCTCAATCCTTATCTATAAAAAGGACATAATCATTAGCAGTTTTCAAATTTAAGGATTACTGTGTGTGAGGCAATGAAGAAAGAACAAGTGAATGTAACTTTTAAGGATCATTGTAGAAATTACCTTTGAATCTAGCTCTCATCTAGAATAGCGCTTATGATATAGGGGAAAAATGAAATATACTAATGGGTTGATTCTCTTATGCTAAGGGCATTCTTTGGACATTAGACCCATGTTGTCTATATTTCTTTCACTTAGTGGTATTGTTGGAAAAGCCATTATCCTGGTGGCTGAAGACGTGAGTCAGAACACTTTGACGTATTGCGTACTTCGTCTGAAATGACTTCACTAGTTATTGTATCCTCCATATTTAATCAAATCAATGAAGTTATCTGCAATGATACAGTATCGGATTAAGTTAAATCATTTTCTGGGAAGAAGCAGTTAATAGAGGCTTTTGTAACTGAAAGGTAGGGGGGGTTAATTTGGTCATACATATACGTGTTATGTTGGATGAATGATATTTTAGGATGTTGTTTTTTTCCGTTATGAACATGGTTTTCTAGATTCATCCAACTTACCCTCCACGTTAGCTTTCTTGCAGTTATCCTTATTGTGTTCTATACCTTTTCTATTTTATGGATGCATCACCAAGTTCTTAAAAGATACAAGTGTGTTTATAATGTCTTTAGCAAGATTATTTGTAAACACAATAAGGATAGACTAAAGAGAAGAGTTGGAGGCCTAAGAATCTGCAGTGCATAAGCAGAGACAGTTTGCGCCTCAAAACTAAAGGTTTTGCAGGCACCAGAGATCTCAACCAAATAAAATTTGGCCAGCACGCATCTCTTTAAAAAATGAAAAACAAAACACCAAAACCCAACCAACCAAGCAACCAAAAAAAAAAAAAAATCTCTGTTGTGAACAGTATTGGTAAGTGTTGAAAAGAAATTCTGTATTACTCTGTTTCAATATACTAAAAATAAGCTAGACTATATACAAATTCAATGTAGCTTTTAAGGTATCCAACTGCATAGTATTTTATGGATAAAACTATTTGAAGTACGCTAAAGGTAACTTGTCTTTAATAGCCCAAGTGCAACTTGAATATGTATATACTGACGAAATTTGTCATAGCTTCTTTCAGTGCATACTGTACTATATATGCAGCAGTAATATGCTCTGCTTTCAAATTAAGTTCATGGACAATTAACAAAGAGTGTGCTGAACTTTTTGCAAGAGTTCTTAATCCTTGTGACCTGGCCAGATTCCAAGCTGGCTAATTACATAAGGTTATTTCCTGCTTAGCTATAGTTTAATAAGAGATGCTATCACTTCCTGTCCTAAACTATTGTGTAGTCTTGTCTGCTGTGTAACAGCTCTTGTACTCCGCCCCAAAAGATCTTCTTTTCACTTGTGGGTGTAATTACTACAGATCCACACTATATTTTGAGGTGGGCTTTTTTGAATGCTTCTGGTTAAAGAAGCAACAAGAGGAAAAAAAAGCCACACTGCATCCTTTGATCAGAGAAGACTCAGGTTAAATTTTGGTCCAGAAAGAAGAGAGCTTCATAGACATAAAGAAAATTAACCCAGATATTTTTTAAGGTATTTTGTAGAGTTATACAGGGAAGGGGAAATGCCAAATATGCCTATATAGCAAAAAGCATCTGATTTTTTTGGAGAAGATAAAAATGAACTGGATTTGCAGGTTAGTATTTCCCTGTCTTATTTCTTATAAAAGACTTGGAAAAAAATGATACACCCACCCCCAGTTTTTTGTTTTTAGGCATCTCTTTTGGTCACTTTATTTTGCAAAGATTTTGATAGAATAACGTGTGCTCTCATGGTAACAGAAGATTTTCAGTACCTTAATTGCTAGCATTACTATTGGTGAGGCTGCTGTTTCTCCAGTCAAACAGAAACAAGTAAACTAAGTATTTTCTGACCTAGAAATATTTTCTTACCTGACTGAAAAAATTTAAAATGAGCTTATTTTTCATTCATTCCAAGGGTCAAAATGGCATCCTAGATCTCTGGCCCAAACAACTTGTAGTTGAAAGCACTCTTGCGCTCAGAATCAGACATTGGTTCTGAGTACAAGACAGAGCCATATCTTTTAACTGTAAAATGGAATGAGAATACCGGTATGGAGGGGACACAGTGAAGAATATTTTTTTAGCTATCTATTTTTAAAGGGTTAATAGTTTAATTGTTTAGAAGGAACCGACATTTCTCATTGTTAGTGATTAAACTGGTTAATAAAAACGCTATTTTTGTTCACGCTCAGGGCTTTCAGATGGGAGAAAATGTGAGAGAGATGCTGGAGGAGCTATTGAAGGCAAGGTTGGAGTATGAGACACTGCTAAAATGGGGTTGGCAGAACAAACCATATATTTCTCTGTCTTTTGAGAAGAGCAGAAGTACCCTTTAACAATTGAGGACTGAAGGAAAATAAAATAACTCGTAGCTAATTTTGTCTCTTTCCCAGTGAGATGTGTGATAAGAGGCGTGCACTTTCTAAGTGTATTTGCTAAGTTGTCTGTAACATAGGCTGATGCGGAAGCCCCTTAGGAAGAATTTAGGCTTTGAGAGTATGTGTGAAGTTGCAGTCTAGATTCTTTCCCATCCTTTGGAAGTTCTTCTTTTGGCCCTTTTCCAGATCATCTGACTTCAAATCTGTATTTTCTGCAAACAGGCTGTTCTGGGGATTCATTTGCCTCAGCACTTCTGCAAATCTTTAGGAGAAAAGCTACCTACATACTGATTTTCAGCAATTAAACAGCATTTCTTAATGGAAGCAACTTAGTGGTCAACACATCAATTCAGTTGCAAAGCTATTACATTTGTTTTATATTGTATATAAATATTTTTGTGCTTTTAAAGATTCCTTGGCCTTTTGCACTTCTAACCCCTTTCATTATAGAGAGGAGACGTAGATCCTCATTTGACCGCTTTAGGATGACGTCATAAAACCAGGGGTGTAGGAGCATAAAGCCGAGTACTTAGACACGTTGACTTGTATAAATAGCTGACAGAGAGTGGTAGCATAACCTCTGCAATGCCGACAAGTATCTGTGATGAGAATAAACCTCCTAAACACAGAGTAAATTCAGCAAAAAGGCTATGCTTTTAACTGGTTTACACTGTTATACTTTTGAATGTAATGTTTTAAAACATAGATTGCACATCAGAATTGAATGATATATTAATTTTGTAATGAAATCAACCTTTGTATTTTTTTATTAACAGCACGCATTAAATGCTAACTGTGTCTAACCGTCATCAGAGGAATGACTAGTCCTACTAACCTTGAGAAAACTTTACTTTTTCTTTGATGGTAACTTTCTGCTGGTCCTTACTGCGTGTCAAAACTGTCTTAATATGTTTTATAATAACAAAATACAGGCTTTGCAAGCACTACTCCAGGACATCTGTTAACGGAAGTATATAGCATGGTTTCTAGCCTCTACTGAATACTGCATAGTCTTTTAAAACACTTTCAAAGCCTTTTTGTCTAGGTGGATAAGAAGGTCTGCCTAGAATAGACCATGTTACAAGATCAGAGCCTGGAAATGTTTGTGTGGGTTTTAACTTTACTCACTGACCCTAGAGTGTAGTCCCACAAGCAGCTGAATTGCTAGAAATGAAGGGTTGTAAACCTGTGAATAGGGCTGGAGAAGAGAGGAACCTCTTAAACTGGCTTTGCCTTTGGGGAGGTCATTACAGTGAACTCCACCCACATAGTCCCATAGGAATTTTGGGCTTGACCTTCCAGACATGTATGTATGGTACGTAAATGGGCCTAGTGACATCAGTATAATTATTCAAATGTGTAAGGTTACATGACTGTAAATATGGAGGTGGTTTGATTTTATTTCTGTTTTCTCCCAGTTCAGCAATTAAGGTTATGAATGCATTGGTGGGTGCAACTAGTTAAAGAAATATTAATGATAAGGTCAGTAAGCATAGCGGAAAAGACAAAAGGAACTACAAAACAATACTCCGACATGGTATATTGTTTTTTTTTTATGGCACTTATACTGCAAGCCTGAAAAGAATGCGAAGGCTAACTATATTTGTAATTAATTCATCATACAAAGAGAGCAAAAGGAACAAGAATCCTGTTTTTGTAGTATACATGCTACAGTTTGAATTTGCATTTTTTAAAATTGAGAATTACAGCTTTAATAGTGCCTGGGCGAGAACAGCCAAATTTGAAAGCTAGGAACCCTTCTGATGTAATAGTTAATCACTTTAAATGCATCAGTAGCATCCACTAACAACAGCTTCTGTTGAATAAGCATATTAAAACAAAGGAATTGTTAATACACTTTGAAAACCTTAGTAAGTTTTGCAGTAGTACAACTGATTTGTTTGTGACCAATGGAAAAACAGTAACTTTTAAAGCATATTTTGGTGTAGAGTATAAAATACTGTGTAGTTGCCTAAAACTATTTTAAATTGTTGACTGAAGGCCAAATGAATATTCATTGCAATGGGAAAGATATTGTTCATATTTTGATGTCAAATATATCCCAGTGCTTTAAATTTGGACAGTTGACTGAGCTTTGTGAAGAGAAGAAGTATGTGTTAGGGCCTGTGGTTCTGTGTGCAAGTTGATTAAAATCTGTCCTGCTGAGCGTTACAGAAAACAAAGATTACATAACATTGTCCAAACATACACAGGTCTTTATTTTTCACAAGATACTATGGTCTGGCTTATTAACAGCAAAAAAAGATATTTAGAATTGTTATTTAGAGTAGTCGTAATAAGAATAGATACTAGGATTTATTTTAAATGTTACAAGCAGAGATACCAACTATGTACATAACAGCCAGTAAATTCGATAGGGAATTACCTAAATCCATTCTTTGTTTCCCCTTATACAATCCTGTTATCTCCCGAGTGACAATATTGTTGTCTTGGAAAATGCATGAGTTTTTGATGCATAACATTCTGAGCAAAACAGCTATTTTTTGTACCCATACTCATCCCACACTCTTTTTTCAAGACCATTATTAGTAAATTTTGAGGTTAGAGAGGTACTGACCCAATCAAACATGTACAGAGCTTGGCCTCTGAGTTAATTAAATATGGGTTAATAACATATTATGAGGAAATCATTGTCCTTATTACAGTTATTAGGTAGTTAGTCAAATTATAGCTTCAAAGGAATGCAGAGCATGGAGAACTCAGGACTAAATTATGCATTTGAACCTTAGGCCAGCTTTTACTGTTGAGACAGTTTGCTGCTAAAAGAAATTGTGTGTCATTGAAATTAAATGCCTTTCTGGGGATGGAAGGTTCCAGTTTTTAATGAAATTACTGAGTCTGGTGTAGTGAAATGATTAAAATCTGTATTCCGGGAATGTGGTGGACAAAAAAAATCAATAAATGCTAGCAAACCTTTGCTGCTGGATGTGAATCCTGGGAATGAAATAAACTAGTACAAAAATAATAATTAAAAACATATCAGCATATTAATGTATTTAGCATGAGTCTCGTGAGACATCATCTTCACTAATTTTTAGCATACATTTTACTGTGTAATGAGCAGCTTTCTTTTCTCATACCCGTATTAGGCAGCATTTTTGCCCTTCCCCCAATGTTCCTGCATTGCAATCATTGTGCTTGCACTTATTATGTTACAAATGACCGAGGTAAGGCTGACGTTCTCATTGCATGCAAAAAGAGCCAGTCTGCCAAGCTTTTTTTTTCCCCCTAATGAAGCAGCTTTGTGAAATCTCCCCATGTGTTAATACTAATGAAGATCCTCCAGCACAATTAAAATCACAGCCAGTGGCTGAAGAGGAAACAGAAAACAATGGCATCTTTCTACATATGCATATTTCTTTATGCTGAGATCAGCTTTATTTAGAAATAACGTTGATTTTTAGAATGCTTGTATGTAGCACTTAACAAGGTTAACAAGCTGTATGTATTCTTTAATTCTGCAAGTATGATTTTTACTATCTCATCCTGAAATCACTTACATTTTCTTGATTGCACCGTGCTATAACTTTAAATCAATAGCGTTACGGTTTATAGGGAGCAGTCCTTCGGCTCTTGAAGTGTACTTTAACCCTGCCGGAGTTTGAGACTACGCCAAAGAAAGAAAAAAAGAGGAGGGTACCATGTGCGTAGTTTGAAGGGTTGGCGTAGGGAAGGACAGCTTTTACTTTTTGTACAAATAACCTCTATAGGTTGTTTCAGGCAAGGTGAGAAGATTGGTGTACCGTATTTTTTTTTTTTTTTTAATTCTTGTGTCAATAGCTGGTGAGTTTTAATGCTTTCCCATAACTTTAACTTAATTCCCCCACCCTTGTTGCATTTTTTACTTGAATTTAATTTATCTGGTTCTTCTAGAGCATAAAAGTTGAACGTTTCTTCCACTGTGAATTTCTGATTTGCTAGGCTTTAAAATGTCTCCTCTGTCGGAAACGGGTCGCCTCCCCCCCCCCCCCTTTCTTTTCAGCGGATGGCTATTGTTCGTATCGCAGATTCTTTGTTGCTATGTCAGAATTTATTTATTTTTTTTTCCCTGAACTTAATCTGCAGCGTAAGAATTAATTTACGTACTTAAGGTGGGCAACCGTGTTTCTCCCCCGATCGATAGTCACCATTAGGACATGACCAGTGCAGACTTGCGTCCTTTTGTCGTTGTCTGCAGCACATGAAGAACCACTCGTAACTTTTTCCAAACAAAAAAATGACTGTACGGCGCGAGTGCAAGGACGGCGCTCGGGAAGCCGGCACGCAGCTCGCTCCCCCGCTCCGTCCAGGAGCCGATAGGTCGTTTCTTGCCGGGGCTGGAAGGAGATAAACAATTCTCTCTTCTCCCCGTCGTGTTAACAGCAACTTGCATTGTTGGAGAGAGAGGAGCTGGGCTGGTTGACGTCACTGTCGGTCGGTGAAGCTGAAGAAACCTCGAGGAGGGACCGGCTCAGTCCGGCGCGGCGGCGGCGGCGGC
>JAVKLA010000001.1:54334084-54352490 GCA_034782735.1 Sagittarius serpentarius | reverse complement strand
GGGCGCGGAGCGGCGTGAGGCGTTCGGCGGCGCCGGGCGGAGCGGCCGCTGGGAAGGGGACGCGGAGAGCCGGCGGGAGCGTGCGCAGCCGCCTCGCGGGCGTCCCCCGGCCTCCGCGTACCTTTGCGCTCCCGAGCGCGGGTGCGTAGGTACACCTCGCTCCGCGGCGCGCGCGCGCTAGCAGGGCGGCGGGGCGTGGGGCGGGCCGGGAGCGGGCGCCGTTCCGCGCACCCGGCTCGCTGCGGGCCCCTCTGCCTTTATCTTTTGTGCGTGTTGCTTCCTTATAAAGAGGAAACAAGCAGCTGCAGCCCTGGGCCGAGTTGTTGAAATTTATCCCTTTGTGTATATTACAATATCCTCCATTTTTCTGCCCTCTAAACAACGAGCCTTTCGCCATCTTGGGCAAATTTTTATTCCCAAGTCTGTCCGTCTCTTTTAGGAGGGAATGAGTGGAAATCCTGAAAGTCCTTTTGGATAAGACTCGAAGTTTAGGAAATGTTACAGGGACAGACAGTGACGTCATGTAAAGTTTAAGGGGAATTTTTCCAAGAGTGTGTGCTTTCCCCCGGAATTCCTCATCTAATGTGTTGTAAACTGCACTTTAAAGAGAAGGGTTCCTAGTTGAGGCTGCATGTTCAGGGAACGTTAAGAATATGCTTCTTTATCTGGTGTGTGGTTTTGTAACAGGTAGAGAAATAATTGTGCTTTTCGGTTATCCCCCCCCCCTTTTTTTTTTTTGTCCTGGCCTTTCGTATTTAATATGTAATGCTTGCCTAACTGGTTGTTTAAAAAAACATTCCAGAGTTCTTATGTTAAATAACGAATCATCTGGAGATTTGCATTATTTTTGTTTACAGAAAGTATTAATCTGACGTGACGTTTACATGAAACACTGGGTACAGATTCTTCCCTGAGGAATAAAATTTCTACTTGGGATGAGGAACACGGAAATACACAGTTGTTCCATTTTTAAATGACAGATTTGGGGGGTGTATTTGGAAGCAACAAACTTATTAAGCTATATTATTAAAAAATTCTGCTTGGAAAGTACCTATATATATGTTACATGTAGTTTGGGTTATGTTCCAGATACTATAACACGGGTGGCAAAATGTAGTTACTACGCTAAACTCATTTAAAAACAAAACTCTTCTGACGATAAGCTCTGTGTCAGCTTTTGTGAAAAGGGAAAAAATGAAAGGTACTGTTTTGTTAATTTACTTCTAAATCGCGCCTTTTTTTTTAAATCTCATATAAGTTTTTCTTGGTCACATGATATGACTTGGTGAAACGGGGAACTTCATAGCTATTGTAGGTAAAGTTCTGTTTTTCCATTCTTTTTCCTATACTCATCTTACTTGCTGCATATTTACAGTCACACTAAGGAGAACATGAAACTGCCTGTATTTAATTTGCATTTTCTTTGTCTTGAGGGTTGGGAAAACATTGTCAACAGTGAACATACAAAGTAATAGGAATAGCTGTTAGTACATCAAGACATTTTTGTATCCAAGTCAGTAATGAATGATGTACCTAAAGTGTCCTTAAGGTTATGTTGGAACAAATGTTAGATACTTACCTTGAGGGGTGTGTGTGTGGTTTGGTTTTTTTGTTTGTTTTTTTTTTTAAATGCATCAGAAAGTGTGGTTGAATTGAGTGTTTGCAAGCTACATGAATAGTAGGTAGATGAAAATGTTTAAATAGTTGAAAGCATGTACAACAGATGGTTCTAAATTATACATGCCACAGAGGTCTAGAAGATTTGGCAAATTATAAATGGTGAGCAACAGAGGATAAGTAGTTTCAGAAAATGATAGTATACTTCACGTGTCGTACCCGTAATAAACTACGTACAAGTTTTTGTCACGATGCTGCAAAATCAATAAACTACATAATATTAAGAAAATGGTAGCCAAGGTAATTTTTGTAAAGTGTGTATAGAGGAAGCATTAGGAATTTTTAAGGGATCTCTTTGATGTTCAAGAAATCTTGTGTTCACTTCAAGCAGGGGATATTTGTTTAATTATAGATGGTACCAATTCCTTGCAAGCAATGGAATATTAATATCAGGTTATGATGAAGTTTTTCATAAATAGAACTCTCTGGAGAGTAAAAAAACATGTTTCTTCAGATGATTGGGCAATGTTCCTTTTTCATTACTGACCCAAAGTCTGTTCTGAATGGCACAAAATAAGGTTTTGTAAGTACTGTATATTGAAAATAAACTGGAATTGTGGTACTGGTATTTCTCATCCTAATTTTTTTTTTTTTAACTGAATACCAGTGTCCTGGGTTCCTTACAAGTCAAGTGTTCCCACAAAAACTAATTGTTTTTAAAATTCATTCTTGTAGATTATTGTAGGTTGTCAATAACATTGTAAAATTATTTGAACAGTGTTAAGGGAAAGATAACTAACTACACGCTTTGTGTCTTTTGATGCGAAATAGTTGATTTTCGTGAACGTGTAATAAGCCGCTTCGCATTTTCGAAATACGAACTAGCAATATTTTTATATTATGGAGGGAATAAGCATTGGTTGACCACTGCAGTAGAGCTGTTTAATCTCTGTACTGACCTTATGATAAGAAGAAAGTGCTAGAAGACTGATTTTTTTTTTTTTTTTGTCTTTTTGGGAGTCACTGAGAATGCAAATAAGAAAGTAATGGAAGTCTTTCTTTTTAGGTCCTGTTGCCCTTTTTCTCATTTCTTTGTTTGCATGTTTATTATAGAATTGCAGTGTAAAGGAGCAGATGTTTTGCAAAACATCCTGATGTGTTGCTTTTTCTTATGGGAGTGTATAGCTGTTCCTTCTGATGCATCGACTTGACAGCTGGTTGATTTCATGGAACTGCTAAGAAGCCATTAGTGGTGTCATTGAATTGAGGCAGAACAGTCACTCCCAGCTTGAACTGCAATTGTTAATGTCTTTGTTGCTACTTTTCGGTTCCTACACAAGATGCGGAATATCACAGTTGCAAAGAAAAGGAAGTTTGTCCTCTCTGTCTCATCTCCGTGAATTAGGGAAAGGAGGCATTAGTACTTGACTGCTTTTAGTTTTACAATATTCTTATAGTGGCATGTTTGGGATTAAGAGATCTTTGCTGCTGCGAGGTAGACTTAGAACAACCACAAATGCTGTTTGCTACACACACCCACTGACACAGTAAGGGCATCCCACAGTTCAAATCTCTTTACTGTGATCTCCTCCCTGCCCACCCACCCCTGTAAGCTTTAAGTAAAACCAAATAGGTGGGGTTTTGTTTGTTTTAAGTCAGCAAACTTTATTCTAAGAGAAGGTTATGGAAGAGTGGTACTTTTGTTTTCATCACTTAGATAATTTGGTCCAGCGAAGGTTCCCAAAGTCTACCAGCTTTCTTGCAAACGTGGTTCGACTTTTGAGTTAATTCTGTTTTACTACAGTACATTCAGTAAATTGTGTCATACCACATTATAAACTAGTTTGTGATTGTAAATTGTCATCAGAAGAAACACTGACATGGGTGTCAAAGGACAACAGCGGTTTTTGTGGTTGTTGGATAGTTTACAATGTCCTGAACATTAACAAAATGTACTAAGTATGTGTTGGTCAACTTATTTTAAACAAGCTGGAAGTTTGTGGTGAAGATAACATTATGCAGAATTCAAAATTTAGGTACAGATGATCTTCCCCACTGCATCAAAGAAGGAAATGAAATGTCTACTTTGTGACTGATGTTTATGCTTTTTACCAATTTTTGGTTATACTGCTACATTTTTAATTTAAAACTATTTTTATTGTATTCTTTCTGTGTAATGGTAGAATGAAAGTGCATCTTTGTTTTAAGTGAGTGGTAGGGGTTTGGAGTTCTTCCCTGCTTACTCTGCTGATGAGGAACAGAAACAAGGATACCGTATTAGTAAGCTTAGAGAAAATAAATCCTCCCCCCACTCCCCAATTTTTGTCTGCTTATTAAAAAAAAAAAAGCAACAAACAAATCAACAAGGAGTTACCAGAAGATTTGCATAAGGAAAATAGTAGGTTCACATTAAGTTTTTTTTATTTGTGTTTCTTAGTACTTTTATGAAGGTGAGAATGTATTAGTTTCACCGTTCATTAGTTCACAGATAAGGACTCTGATGCACAGAAGGATTTAGTCTTTTACCAGCATCACAAGAAGCTTATGGTAGAGGTAGAAGGAAAAGCTGTCTTCACTGGCTTTAATCTGTAGTGTGCTGGGTAGATGTTTCCTTGAAAACTGAAATGCGTGGTTTGTTATTTTGCAGAGAGTAATGCTATTCAAGTAGGTAAGTTGAGTGCCCATAGTCATTAAAAGAAATTGGGACCATTCATCCAGTCTCTGCAGAAGGGTCAAGCAAGATGCGGTATTTTTCTGTTACTTTGTTTCTTAATCATGCCATTTTAATTTAAAAAAAAAAAAAGTAGAACGCTTAATCCAATTAGCACACAATTTCGCATATTAGCTGTGTTAAGTTCTTGCTTACCCTTTTATCTCCATACTGCCCTAAATTTACAGTTAGATAATGCCATGGTCTTGAGCCATGCCTTAAAAAGAAAAAAAATCAATATACTTTTCGAAGTCTGATGCAGAAGTTACTTTGAGATTTAAATGGACATAAACCAAAAAAATCTTACTAATTTTACAGTATCATTTCGATTTTTGTTTATTTTGTGGGGGAGGGGGGAGAAATTGTGGTTTATTTTGTTGTGGTATTAGCACTTAATGAGACCATCAGGTGAAGAAACATTCTCAGAGGGTGAGGAAGTCTTAGGGTTGTTTCAGTTTCTTTAATGTAGCAACAAGGAAAGGCAGATACAGGGTTTTTCCCTGCTTAGTTTAACAGAATTAATTTATGCATTTGACAAAGTTCCTGATACCAGTTTCTTCTCTTTTTATGTGAATGTTTTTCAGATTGGTGGGGAAAAGACAAATATCAAATAAAGTATACATTTTTAAACCTTACCTAGTGACAGGTGATTTCTCAGAGGTAGTCTCTGAAAGTACGGACTTAGAGAAAGGTGTGCTGGGCTTGTCAGTGTCCATTTCATTCTTTCAGAAGGATGATGCCTGTTGCCATTAATGTGAAATCTCTCCCATTGCCTTCCTACTCACACCCATCAGGGCCTCCTGAATGTCTTGTTTTCTGTGTGTAAAGAACGTAAGACGCTCTTTTCACTTGATGTAGGTCAGGCATTGTAAAGAGCTGAATGGGTTAAGCCTTGGTAGTTTGCAAAAAGAGATTGCAGAGATTTTTCTAGCCCCTGAGGGAAGAATTACACAAAACCTTAAAATTCAAACTACTAAAAATGTAAAGGCACCATCTGAAAAATTGGTGTACCTGATGGACTGTTTACATTAGTAATGGTCCCATTGAAATCAGTGGGACTGCTGACTATAAATACTTGTCTCAGGTAATGTTTGCAGTATAAAACCTTGGAAAAGAAGGTAGGTTTAAAAATAATGCAGTGACCGTCAGGTAATGTCATCTTTTTGGAGACTCACACACAATTTCTTCTCTGGAGTTGTTGGAAGGGATAATGAAGAATTTTAATACTTGAATAATGGAGAACCCTACCAGTGTTTTCTTGCAAATGACAGGAAGTGTGAGCTTTTCTTTAAAATACTTATTAAATATGGTGATTTAAAGGCACAGAATATTCTGCCTAGCTGTTCTTGAGCTTGAATCTCAGTTGTGAGACTGTCGTACAAGAAGTGAGAACTTTGAAATCTTCCAGGGAATATTTTTTCCTTCACTTTGAATATGTAGCTAACTTCTTTGGATTGTGACCCTATTTATTAATCAGTTTGTATTAATGTATTAAAATTTTTTGAACGCTGGAAGATTCTTTAATAAACAATGCGTTGCATTTTATCAGGTACTTATTTTGGAACAGTGGTGTGTGGTATCCAAATGTAATCGGCAAAATAACCCCGCAGCCCCCTCCTCAGCCCTCAGTCTTTTCTTGCACAAAAGAAAGCCAGTTTGACAAAAATTATTGCAGTGGTCCATTGGATGTGTAGGGACATAATTGTGTGGATTTTGCCCCGTTTTCTGTTCTTACACTTTTCCACAAGCAGGCACTCATTAATCAAAGACACCGTACTCCTGCTGAGGGCAGAGAGGTTCATCAAATTGGCAGCCAGTATGGTGTAAAGAACAGTGTACTGAAGCTCTTAACGTGCTAGGACATAAATAAATCTAAGGTCTTTGTATGCAAACCCTGGAGGTTAATACTGTATAATTCAATGTCCTGTCTTTGTTTTTATGATTGATGTTTTTAAGTGTTTGAAGCTTGATGCAAACCTTCAAGCAGGTCAGGGCTGGCCATCTGATTGGCTGAAGCAAAAAAGCATTAGCTTGGCAGAGGGGCTTTCGTGTAGGCTGTGGAGATTTTATTTTTATTTTTTGGCTGAGAGATCATTGTTGTATTGCCTGAGCTGTTACAGGAAAGTTCTAGAGATTGACAAGCCCTGCTGTGATAATGGAGTTAGTGCGTGCAACACCAATAGTTTGGTCGTATTTGTTCTGAAGCTTACTGCTATTTGTATCCTTAACAGAACTAACATGTAGAACAAGCAAAAACTACTGGGATTTCCCTGTAGAAATAGTGCTGGGATTTGGCTTTAACATGAATTGGTTGCATATTCATAATTTAAGAACAGCTGGTTACAGCAAGCACATAGTCATTTGAAAGCTATTATAAACCATTCTACTCACACATGGAGGCTGTACTGGAGCTTTTTTTTTTTATTGATCTACCTGCATTTGAAATCTGGTCACTGCAGCCACAGAGGCCTTTCATTTTAGCTGTGCTTGCATCATAGAACAGCCTCAGTATTAAATATTTAATTTTAACTAAATGCTGCATAAAATGATAAACTGTGAGCTTCAAAGAAACAGAAGTGTAAGGGTGAGCAGTAACATATATCTTAAATACAGTATCTTGTTATGTAAGGTAGCCTAAAAAAGTAACATCAGCCAATCTTTGCAGTCCTTTGGTAGCTTTTGTTTTTCTGAATAAGAAATCTTTGTTAAATTTACCCAAGGTTACCTTGCTGAAACTGTAGTTGCTGAAATTTGTGGTTTTCATGCGTTGTATGCCCAGTGCTTTTGGAGGAAAACTCAGAAATGTAAAATGTGATTATAGTAGACAAAATGATGGTGTAGTAAAATAATAGTAAGCACAGTCTTGCCGAGTGTCACATGTTAAAAATAACAGATGTATTAGGACTGTACTCTTACATGGGTAAGCTTATCTGTTGCTATAATGTGAAAAATAGGTACTTAGAAATACTGGTTAGTAATACGTATAAGCTGTGTTAGTAAAGTTGACCCTCCACCCCTCCATTTCAGTTTTGGCATGTGAGGCATTTCCACTATACACTTATTCTGGTAATTTTTCTGTATCTTTGCTTGCCCTAGTAACTGGAACTTCTAAAGGGAGAACTGTACTTTTGACTATAAAAATAATTTTTCCAAACTTAGTTCCTGTGGGAATGAATAAAAGGGAGACCAGAATGCCCACTCTCACACATCTTTTGATCCAGTATGTTGTAAGTTACTACCTCATAACCTGGCATGTAGATAGAAAGTATTGCTGAGGAAAGTTGTAAATAAATTCTTACTTCATATGTATGGATTCAGGAAGGTGGGAAGCCATTAAGAGAAGTTCCTTACTGTGTTAGTCAGTTAGTGAATTAAAAATATCAGGCATACGTGCCTGAAAGATAGTGCAGTTTTTCAAGCTGTATCAGTTGATTTAATAAAAAATATTATCAATCCCTACAGCTGTGGTCTTTTCTAAGTAGTTACAGCAGTTTTTAAAAGGCTAAACCATAAGAAATGCAAACCAGTATTTTTCCATTGCAACTGATCATTTTTCATCGTTGGAGTTACCCTTAAGCACCTCACTGCTTCTTTTCAGTGTTGATGAAAGAGCTAGGTCAGAGATAATATTTGAGACTACAACTGTGTGGTTTAGGAGAAAATTGAGGCAGAAGAGTGCTCAATAGTTAGATCATTTGGGGACCCAGCCTCTACAACAGCCGTAATGCCAGAAACAAATTCTTTGTAGCACAGTTGTAAGAGCTTTCAAAGCAAGGAGAGTTCCTCTGTTTTTTCACTTACCAAGTCTATTAGGAACAACAGTGAGTCCCATTTTGGCTCTTTCAGGTAAATTACCTTAAGTGGGACTCTAAAGAAGTAAATGGATGTTCTTCTCCCTACCCGCCCCCCCACCCCACCCCAACACTGAATGGGAATAGTCTACTTAGTAATCATTTTCAGTCAGCAATGATTGGTTGATTATTTTTTTTTTTTTACCGTATTGTCAATATAGACCATGTTAAAACGCTACTGTCCCAAAGGAAGTCTGAGAAATGGGAAGAAAGCTGAGATCCAAAGTCTTGATTAAAGACGGTGAAAGGGTGTAGATTATTGAAAGAATCGCAGTAATACATTTCAGCAATTCTTTGTCTTTCTGACAACTTTAGTAGAGAAAGCACTCAGATTTAGTCATACCTTGAATGTATTGGAGAAAGGTTTGGAGGATAGGATTTAAGCAAAGTGAGTGGATGTTTAAAAACAAAATAGGGATGTCCCAAACTGCTCAGTCTTTGGATGGCATACTAAAGGCCTTCCATTTGCCAAGTTTGTTTTTCAGTTTGTTTGGTTTTTTTTTTGTCTTTTTAACTTGCCAACAGCTACCAAATAAAAATAATACTAAAGAGCTTGTATAGTTTACTTGCTACTTAATGCATGTAAGAGTGTTTGGAGAAGTAAATTTCAGAAAAGAAAAAAAATGCTTAAGGAAAGAATGTATTCCTGAAGTGACAACAAACTATTACTGAAGATCCTTTATTGTTTGGCATTTAACTGTGATATTAGCACTGCATTTTTCTGCAGTTGTCATCTTTTTTTTTTTCTTTCCTAGAAGTGCTCTTCAAGCCTTATTTGCCCCCCCAAGGCTTGAATGTGTAGCAAGTTGTCTTCACTGAACCAAACATATTTTTGAACAAGAGTGGGAAGTATTGATTCCATAGTTGAGCCTTGTCCAGAGGGTTAGTTTTGAAGTAGTTTTTTACAACTGCATGAAGAAGTGTGTTCATCATACAAAAGAATAGTCAAAGGGCATGCAGGGAAGGAAGGAATTTACTCTTGCTTATTTTAGGGTAAAACTAATGTTAAGTGCACTAGTAAGTGCAATCAGTTATAAAATGCCCTTTTCCTCCTGGCATTGGGAACTAAAAGGAAGAGATTATGCTAGGTAGTTTCCCTTTTCCTTTCGTGTGATAAAGGTACAGAGCAGCTTGGAATATTTCACTGGTTTTTTGAGAGATTTTTTTCCTATGTGTCAAGCTGTTTCTGATTATCATTGAGGTAAATTTATAATCTTTTGACTCTTGCAGATGCCAGTAAATTTTCAGTGTTAACAATTATGATGTTATAGATACACAGCATATTGCAAAGTTTATTGTGTTGATGTAAGTGGTTTATACAGAGTAGCGTTTAAATGTAGCCCACAGTTTTTTTAGTGTTCATGGAAATAAAGTATGTATTTTGAGAGATCCATTAATAGTGTAAAGAATTTATAATAAAACAGGCATGTAGGGAGGAGAATAATTTTTTTAAAATTTCTTTGCCTCTAAATTCTTAATTTATGTAATTATTGTAGTTTTGGTATCAAGCAAAGTACTTAGAATAAATACATAAGCAGTCATCTTATGGAATGATCTGTGTTTATATGTTGTAGGAGACTTTTGCAGTGCAGGTAAATAGGATCTTTAACACTTGGTAAAGTGGAGTTACTTTTTTTTTTTTTTTTTGGTTCATACATTAACTTCAACAGAACTGGCTTACATTCTGTTAATTTTAGAAAACTTGGACTTGCGGGAAGGGTTCATTCTTCAGTGTTTGTTGTCCCTGTTGCTTCTAGCAGTATAGGCAATAATACAGATAATTTGAGTGCTAGGATAGTTAGGTGATGTGTATAAATCTTCATATTCATTGTATTCTATTTATACACAGAATCTTATTCCTTAGTTCAGCAGCCCCTTACAAGTGTCTGTTTCCATATATAATTTGAGTGATTTATAACTCAATAAATAATTCTTAGTTTTCTGCAAAAGTTTGCTTAAATTTTAAAGAGCTAATTAAGTGCCAAATTTCAAGTCTGATTCTTTATAATAGTCACTTCAGATTTTTTAGGAAAAAATCATATGGTAACTTCTGCGGGAGACCTGTGACAGACAAGGTGATCCAGAAATAGTAAACCAGTATCCTTGGCCAAAAATAGCACTGTAAGTAGTAATATGCTGTTTGGTGAGAACTGCTGGTTGTGGAAAGTGGTGACAAACATCTAAACACCGTTTTTTCAGAGGTGTTTCAGAAGAACATTTGAGGCGTGTACAGTATTTGATGTTTAGAAGCGAAAGTTGCATTTTTTTATGTTAGGACTTAGCCTGGAGATGCACAATGACTCCTGTTTTAAGTATAGCATTAGACAGATTGGTAGATAGTTCTTACCAGCCTCACAGAGATAAAGGAACACTGTAGAGAAGTTACCTGTGTTATTTAGTTATGTTACTTATGATCACAAAATGTCAAGGGTAGAAATGAAGATTAATGTATCGTTTTGGAGGTACAATGATCTAGTACTATGTTGAAAGGTTTCTCTAGCTTGGTAAGAAGGGATAGATGCTGGTCTGACTAATTGCCACATTTTTTTCTTTCATATTTTTTAATTCTCAAGTTTGCAGTGGTTTACTTGGAGAAAAAAGTAGGATAACAAGTAAATGACTGGTGAGTTGTTTGCCTGTCTTACTAGCCATGGAGACATTCACAGAATTAGTTAATGCCCTTTTTTCAGGTCAAAACTATTCAAACCTAAACTGTTTCCCTGAAAAAAAGGCATAATGGGCATTTCATTTTGTATCTCTTCGATTTCTTTAAAAGACAGTTATTTCTTTTGCAGTTGGTGTGGTGACTCGGTCTATCTAGCCCTGAGCCCATTGGCTGTAACCTGTTCCATTGCAGTATTGTAATAAAAGTTAAGATACTACTTGTTTATTGAACACTCATATTAGCATTTATGGACAGAAAAATGCAAAACTGAGTCTAAAATGTTGCACTACGTAGGCAAAGGGGCATCAGATTACTTCATGTATATACCCAGTTTTGTTAGAAAATTTCACTTCCAGCATGAATTCACCAAATGCTTTATAGGTTTTGGTTTCCTGACGTTCTGACTTAATAAGTAAGTTTTATTCTGAAAAAGCAGCAGTCACATGCAGGTTAAAAATAAGTTAAGAGCTTTTGAACAGTGTTTACAAACAACATACTACAAATTCATGAGATCCATATTAATTTCTGCTACTGGGTAGCTTGCCTTTACAATGAGTGATGTCAGATTGTTTGATGGCTTGGTTACAATGCAGGATTTTTTTTTTTTTTTTAATAGGCTGTGATGTGAAAGGACCTTATAGGGTACAGGCTGAGTTTATCTGTTAACAAAAGTTTTGCCATGGTGAAAAAACACCATGCTTATGAAAAGATCAAACTGAACTGGAAGAGTCTTGGGAAACTAAGTGGCTGCATGAAATTAATCACTGACGGACTTGAAGTAATGCACATAGGTCAGAGGGAAGCAGGGAGAGTAACATGAACTAAACATACACAGTGATGGGTTCTAAATTAATTACCTGCCATCAGGTAGAGATACTGGAGTGATAATGCAGAGTTCTGTTAAAAACATGAGCAGCAGTCACAGTGCAAGTTTGACACATCACTGGGAGAAAAAAAAAAAAAAAGGACAAACCAGAAAACATCTAGGACACTATATTAATTCAGGTCACCCTGTCAAGTAGAACAAAAAGCAAATAAAACTGAAGTGAATCATCAGTTTTGGAACGCTTTCCATATGAGATGAGATTATATAGAATTCTTCAGCTTGGGCTATGACCAAGTGCTATAAAGTCATGCTTGGAATAGTAAAGTAAATAGAAAACAATTTTTTGGCATTTGAGGTATGACTGAAATACAATATTGGAACTAAAATAACCCAGTAGTTTGTTAACATAAACCAAGAAATACTGCTTTTCACTTGATGCTGGGTTAAATTGTGGAATCATCCTTCGATGCTGTGGAGAGCCAAATCACAACGCACTTAGAATGGTTAGATATATTAATGCAATATGGCTTTATCAGTGGCTGCTGAACATGGTGATTGAAATGCAGTGTTAGGGTTGTTAAATCTTCATACTTCTGATTTGAGAGAAGGATATATACCTTTATTCTTTCTTAAAAAGTTTGTTACTTGTGTAGATGGACCTTTATTCTGAATTAGTTGCTGTTAATTTTGTTTTTGTTAATATTTGATGTTTTGTGTCTTTGATAATTTGTGTAGATGGGATAATAAGGATGCTAAAAATATGAAAATTCTTCTAATATTTGAAAGAATATAGACGTTTCTTCATGGTTTTATGTGAGGGATTGAAAAAGAATCATCTTTGGTTTGTGACTGTTTGCCACAGTTCTTTCAGTCATCACTGGTTATCCTGTCCTTCATTCTTGGTTCCTTACTGTGCTCTTCTTGTACCGAGTTTGTTAATGTGCATTCTTCCATTAAGATAATGTAATAGAGAATAATTTTATGTACTGTAACTTAAACCTTACAGATTTTTCCCATATCTCTTTCCTTCTCTGTCCCAGTCTGTGTATATTCAGTCTTCAGATATATCAGGTATAATATTTGTAAAATGAGTCTTTACCCCACCCCTGCCATTTAAGTATTTCTTTACCTTCTGTCCAGCTCAATGAAATTAATTCTGGGGAGAGGGTATTTTTGTTCTGCTTCTTGAATAAATTCTTCTAACACCATAGTTGGTAAGATGATTCTCATACATTTCTAAAATAGTCTGGATCTCAAATATTGTCAAAACTGGGAGGGTTGAAGATAGCACATTAGTCCTGGTGTATATATTTTCCATGTATAAGAAACAGTCTTGAAATAACTGCATGTTGCAGTATTGCTTATATTAAGTATATATTGGTGTATGTAATCCTCTCTCAAGCTAGCTGGAAACATGGGGGGAAATAAGATCCTTGTAGGTTGTAGGCCATAACCTATTGTTAGTTTCAGGAGAGTGAAAAACAAACCAGAAGTTCTAGGATCAAAGGAGAAAAGCATTCAGAAGGAAAAACTGCCTAGGAAATGGCAGAGTTAAAGAACAATGCATAGACCAAAGGATTTCCTCATATTTTGCCGTATGGCAGAGACATGATTAAAGGTGTGTCCAATCAGCAGCCTCATTCTCTTGTCTCCTGAGACAGTGGCCAAGTATAACTATGACTGGGTAGTACTTACTGAGAATACTTTGGATTTAATCTCTACTGCTTTTGGTGGTTCAGGGCTGAGCTGCTCAGAAAGGAAAAAAAAAAAAAAAAACCAAGACAGAAAACAGAAGCTATTTATGTTCTAAAATAAGCCTGGGACAAGTTCATTTATTATGGTGCCAGATATGCATGAGCAAATAAATGACAACTATGTGTATGGCAGTATATATGTGTGTTCTTATGTAGGAAGGGGGAAGAAAGAAGGATTTTGCTGGTTGAAGAGTTTTCATGCTGTGCAGATTCTTTTATAAATGAAGTTTGATGCTTCAGATCATACTTCTGGGGTATTTTTGCAGACTGGTGTTTGACTTCTAGCACAGGGTCTCTAATGTTGTAATTTGTGTTTATTAGCATTTTGGAGTAGAGAGGTCTTTTTTTTTTTTTTTTTTTTTTGGTGAAATAACACTTCTACCCTCAGCTGTTGTTTATCCTTTTAATTTTACTTGTTTTTCCTGATGCCACCTCAGTTGCCACGGGAACAAAAGCACAACTGGAGAACCAGCAGCCAGCAACTGAACTGTCTGACGTAGTTTCTCCTTCTTTTTCCAGGGGAACAGATGTTTTAGAGGGGAGGATGAAGTAAATACTTAAATTAATCTGGCAACTTTTGCTTTACCTTTTTGTGACTTGTCTGACTTGGGAAAAAAGCATTTGAGAAAGGGGTTTTTGTTATGGGCTTGAGGAACAGGTAATGAGTAGTCAGATTAATCTGTCAACAGGAGATAGAGTTGAAGAGCTGCTCCACTTTTGGATTTGACAAGTAATTTTAGGATTTGATACATAAATATGTCGTGTCTTAAATTGTGTATATTTCTGTTAAATCCTAAAAATAAACAATTTGGACTATAGTGCATGTCTGCATAAATGCCTTTCAGACACTGATTTACTAAATGTTCTATACAGGTGAGTAAAATTCCATTCAGACCAAACTGCATGGGTGTCTTACAAGCAAAATAACATGTATTTTGGCCAAATAAAGCATTTTAAAATCAGTGACATGCCATTGTTTTTGAAACTTTGTGTCAACAAACATTTGGGCCATGGACTGGGTTCTTACAGGCCTCAATTGTTAATCCTAGACTAATTTTACTAATTCCTAGAGCACTGGCTACATTGTTTTATTGTAAATTTTTTTTGAAAATTTTTATTTATTTATATTTTTTTTTAGTTTAAGAGAACTGTTGAAACTATAGACTATTTGCTTTGCATTTGAATAGTTGCTGTTATATTTTAATATTTCCCTTTGACTGGAACTGATCCTTCAGTTTTAGAAAATTTATTTAAGCTTTGGATAGTGTGTAGGTATTTGTGTCTGTGTATCAGCATATGTAAACATTTAAATATTTGGACCACAGAAGTACAAAATGCAACATTTTCAGTGTGCATAATGCATATTATAGCTAAGAAGTAACAATTTACATATTAGAGGTAGAAATTAAAGCATACTGGAGAAATAACAAGAAAATCCAGTTCTTCTGTAAATTTGGAATTCTGAATTTGCCTTACCAGTGTTAAATTCCCAAGCCATCTGAAACAGTGTCAGAGGTGCTGGCGTGAAATTTTTACAAGGAAGAGAATTTTCAGCAAGACTGTGCAACATGTTGTTAAGATTCTATTTAAAAAACTTTTTTTTATGTACAGGACGTTCTTTTTTTAAATAAGACTTTGTCTTGGATGTATTTTAAATACGTTTTTATGAACTTTCTGAAAAGGTCTTCAACATTGAACAGAATTTTAGGATGGGAATAGTGTGAAACTACTAGTAAAAATGTGTAAGGTGCGTAAATAAGTTAGTTGACCAGTAGAAGTTCTTTTTTTTCATTAGGAAAAATTGTGATAGCAGTGTAGTAAACAAAAAAAGCTGTTACGTGAAAAGTACCAATTTCTTGTGTATTATGATCTAAAAAAACCCAAAAGACAAACCACAGTAGGCGTCAACTCAAAGAGTATGTTGTTGGCATTATATTAAATGGAAATGAAAAATGTCCTATCCTAAAGACTTTACACAACATTGCAAGTACGTTGCTGTTAAATTCGAGCTAATGTGTTTGGCTGTAGTAATAAATAAAAAAGTTGAAAGTGCTCGTGTCCTGTGGGGCTTACAGTAGCTGAGGCATAGAGTTCGCATCTGGCTTAGAAAAGGCCTGTTGTAACTTGTACATAAAAAAAGGCTAAAAGAGGCCACCTGCTACATACAGTTCTCAGCGTGTTTTCCTTCTGGATCACCTGTGAAAGGAGAAGATTAAAAACACCTCAGAAACTAGTGTAAACATGTTACTCTTTGTTTGTTTGTTTGGTCTTTTTTTGAGTGCAGCAGGTAAACTATCAGTGCTGTCCATGTGAATGACAGAGTACTAATAAGCAGAGCACTTTTTGGGGGTAATTGCTCTTTGAAATGCAGCTTTTAAAATAAGAATATCTCAGAATTATACTTGCTATGAGATTTCTTCTAATAGTGAACAACATTATTTTTGAACACAGAAGCCTGAGTGTATCAGTTGTTGCAAACAGGCTGAACGATTAGTTTGGCCATTCTGTACATGGATATACTGCGTTTAACTTCCGTTACAAGAATAAGAAATAGCAGTACTAGGAATTGTAAAGATTGTATGTGATAGATGGGTTATTAATTCTAAAGTGTTGAAATACATTTTGCTCTAGCACAACAAAGCTTTTTTTTTCTTGAGAGATTTGTGGATTCAGTATCACAATGATACTTTTAAAGGAGCTTTTTGGATCTCAGTTACTTACAAAGTAAGTGTTTTATTTTGGTTAGGCTAAACTAAACAAGCTAAGTCTGCTCATTAGCTTGTCTCTAATTCATATATATTGTGAAAATTAAGACCTCTGGTTTGTTGGATATGCTTATTTTCTGAATGGAATGTAGACAATTGAAGCAAAACTGATCTAATGCAGAGAACTGTTGAGTGAAAGTGACCTGATCCAGTGTGCTTATTAAGACTGTTGTACTGGGTTAACCTCGATTGTAAACCTTGATTCAACAAGAAGGTATACACTTATTCCCAAATCATGTTTCAGTAAAGGAGATAAACTAGGGAAGGCGCCCCGCTGGGCCTCATTTGCGAACAGAGAAGGACTTATGGGTGATGTGATGGTTGGAGGCCGTCTTTGGCCCAATGATCATGAAATGATAGAGTTTTCAGTTCTCAGAGAAGTAAGGAGAGGGGTCAGCAGAACTGCTACCTTGGACTTTGGAGGGCAGACTCAGGCCTGTTTAGGGGCCTGGTTGACACAGTCTCTTGGGAGACTGTCCTGAAGGGCAAACGAGTCCAGGAAGGCTGGACATCCTTCAAGAAGGAAATCTTAAAGGTGCAGGAGCAGGCTGTCCCCATGTGCTGAAAGACAAGCCAGTGGGGAAGAAGACCGGCCTGGCTGAACAGAGAGCTTTGGCTGGAACTCAGGACAAAAAAGATTGTTTATGACCTTTGGAAGAAGGTGCAGGCAATTCAGGAGGACTACAATGATGTCGTGAGGTTATGCAGGGAGAAAATTAGAAGGGCCAAAGCCCAACTATAACTTAATCTGCCTACTACCGTAAAAGACGATAAAAAATGGTTCTATAAATTGGTAACAAAAGGAGGGCTAAGGAGAATCTCTGTCCTTCATTGGGTGCGGAGGGAAACATAATGACAAAGGATGAGGAAAAGGCTGAGATTCTTAATGCTGCCTTTGCCTCAGTCTTCAATAGTAAGACTAGTTACTCTCTGGGTACCCAGCCCCCTGAGCTGGAAGACAGGGATGGGGAGCAGAATGAAGCCCCCATAATCCAAGGGGAAATGGTTAGCGGCCTGCTACATCACTTAGACACACCCAAGTCTATGAGGCTGAATGGGATCCAGGGGTACTGAGGCAGCTGGCGGAAGTGCTCACGGAGCCACTTTCAATCATTTATCAACAGTCCTGGCTAACTGGGAAGGTCCTAGTTGACTGGAGGTTAGCAAATGTGACACCCGTCTACAAGAAGGACTGGAAGGAGGATCCAGGGAACTGTAGGCCTGTCAGTCCGACCTCGGTGCTGGGGAAGGTTATGGAGCAGATCATTTTGAGTGCCGTCACACAGTATGTACAGGACAACCATGTGATCAAGCCTAGTTAGCATGGGTTTATGAAAGGCAGGTCCTGCTTGACTAACCTCATTTTCTTCTATGACAAGATGACCCACTTAGTGGATGAGGGAAAGACTCTGGATTTTGTTTACCTGGGCTTCAGTAAAGCCTTTGACGTTGTTTCCCGTAGTATTCTCCTGGACAAACTGGCTGCTCATGGCTTGGATGGGCATACTCTTTGATGGGTACAAAACTGGTTGGATGGCCAAGCCCAGAAAGTGGTGGAGAATGGAGTCAAACCCAGTTGGCGGCTGGTGACAAGTTGTGTTCCGCAGGGCTCAGTATTGGGGGCAGTTCTGTTTAGTATCTTTATCAATGGTCTGGACGAGGGGATTGAGTACCATCTCAGTAATTTTGCAGATGACACCAAGTAGGGTGGGAGTGTTGATCCTCCTTGAGGGTAGGAAGGCTTTACAGAGGGATCTGGACAGGGTGGATCAATGGACTAAGGCCATTTGTATGAGGTTCAACAAGGCTCAGTGCTGGGTCCTGCACTTGGGTCACAACAACCCCCTGCAATGCTACAGGCTTGGGGAAGGGCGACTGGAAAGCTGCCTGGCGGAAAAGGACCTGGGGGTGTTGGTCAACAACTGGCTGAATATGAGCCGGCAGCGTGCCCAGGTGGCCAAGAAGGCCAGTGGCATCCTGGCTTGTGTCAGAAATGGGGTGGCCAGCAGGACTAGGGCAGTGATTGTCCCCCTGTACTCAGTGCTGGTGAGGGGCCCCACCTTGACTACTGGGTTCAGTTTTGGGCCCCTCACTACAAGAAAGACAAGGAGGTGCTGGAGCGTGTCCAAAGGAGGGCAACGAAGCTGGTGAGGGGTCTATAGAACAAGTCTTATGAGGAGCGGCTGAGGGAACTGGGGTTGTTCAGCCTGGAGAAGAG
>JAVKLA010000001.1:54308535-54320019 GCA_034782735.1 Sagittarius serpentarius | reverse complement strand
TCCCTGCTCACCGCAGGGGGGTTGGACTTGATGGCCTTTGATGGTCCCTTCCAGCCCAAGCCGTTCTGTGATTCTGTGATTCTATGAAAATGCTTTTCTGTTGGGCTTTGTTAGTGGAATAACTGAGTACTGAAAGGGAGAAGAAACTAGTCGCAAGGCCTTCTGTTAATGCATACTTAAATGGTAAATCCTGAGCTTTCCATGTTTGTGTGTATGCACAGTTATGTCAAGGAAGAGAATATTTAGTCTGAAACAATATTCTTTGCTCCTCTATTTATTTTTTTTTCTTTTAATTGGACAGAGAAGTTGGTGTTTTTTAACTTGCTTAAGTTCATGCCAAATTGTGTCTTCGCTGCTGAGTTTTAGCTTTCTTTTCCACTTCGTATTTTCATACCTAAGGCACCTGTTTACTCTGTACTTTGGACCCTGGGGCCCAAATCAATCTGTGTTCTTTTAATCAGAGAGAAGAAAAATACTGAAATGTGTAAGGAACATTATTTATGAAAGTAGATACTTCCTTGTTTCTAGTTTCAAAATTTTAAAGCTTCAGTCTTAGTATACAGATACCTGCAGCAAATAGTATGATTTTTCAAACCTCCCAGTCACTTGTTTTAGTCGTTTTCCCTGGTTTTGCCCTATAAATAAAAGTTGGGTATTTTTGTAGATAATGATTTATATATTTTTTTTTTCTTTAAAACTTGCTTTTAAAGCCTTCAGTAAACCTAGAAGTTTGGATTCTTCCTTGAGTGTGCTTCTAAAAAAAGTTTTTATATGCTAATTTTATGCCTGTGGTGCAAACCCTTAGCTGGTCAGCTAATGCGAGTTCGATTTTGAGTAAAGCGAACGTATGAATGGACTCTAGAGAAAGCAATGATCAGAATGACAGGTGTGCCTTTTAGTTGTTAGTTGGTATATGCTGTTGATCAAGTTGGACCTGTCAATAAGTTGTAAAGTGGATGGTAGAAATGTGCGATAGGCAGCTGTAAGGTACTCAAGTAATGAAACCCCCCGCAGCTATCAAAAGGATGTGCTGTTATGTCCACCTGAATACTTACCTTTATTTGGGCCATCTAATCCATTCTGGTTGTGATGATCAAAATTCTTGCTTTTCCTAGTGGAAGTTTGAAACAATTTAGGGTCAGTGCTGCTTCCTTTTAATTGGTACAGTTTTCTACTGTGCCTTATTTGGTTTTGGGCTGAGATGTCGCTGTAAGGAGCAGTCCCACTGCTGTGGCTGCATTCTGCCGCTGTTTCGCTTTGGATTGTGTGCTTGCTCAGCGGAGTGAAGAGTGAGGCGAGTTGAACTGTTGGAAGATGTCTGTGTGTATGTAAATAGACTATAGGTTGCCTTATGGCAGTACATCTCAATCTCATTTACAGCTGGCTGTTGGAGAGCAGTATTACTGAACTCCTGAGCACGACCCGTGCATTCAGACTGATTTGGTAGGGTGAGAATACAACATTTGTGTAGAAGGAGTTGCAACCAGAAGCAATAGGATGAGAAGGAGAAAAGGGGTATTTTAAACTGAAGTACTGTCAGTTAAAATTTATAAACAGGTAAGGGAATAATTTTGGAATGTATAGAATCGGGTTCCTGAAAACTTTTACAAAACTTTGAGGAGCTACGGTGTTTGCAATGGAAGTAACTCACACAGAATCCTGAACCACCTTTGGACTGGCTAACTTACGTGTTGCTAACAGTGTCAAGGCAGTAAGGAGTATGCAGCTGCTCACAGGCTGAAGGCAAAAGCAGTAGAAACTTGAAAATTAACTGTGCTGTGTTGTGTGCTGTAAGAATATAGTCACATTGTTCGTTAAACAGTTACAATGGGGATTGTAGTGTGGATATATCCTATTTACAGGAGAGTCTTTTGCTTCTGAGAATCTGTCAAGTGGTGTGGTAGATCTGTCTTATTTTTACCCTTGATTTTATGAGTTAGATGTCTTGCTACCATTAAATTTTATACAAAGCAGCCTGAATGTTGGGTTTATGATAGCCCAGTATAAGCTTATAGGGTACAGACTTTGCGGGTTTCATGATGCCCCTCACTATATGCATTTTTTGCATTGTCTTAATTAATGTTCTTTCTGATACTAAAGTCTTCCACCTTTTCTCCACCACTTCCTCATGTGTTTGATTATAATAAGCAAATGCCCAAATAGGTCTTGGAATGTTAACCAAAAAATTATCTTACCACCGAGTGCTACTTCCCTTTAGGAAGAAATGCACAACTGTATTTACATGGAGGGTAAAGAGCAATTTCTTTCAAGCAAAGCAGAATTATTATTTACAATTTTCCAAGATAAAGTGTGAAATAATTGGATTGCACTGCTGATAATCATCTTTTGACTCTCTTGGGAGCACCAAATACGGGGTGGTGGAAGGAGGGAAAAATATGAATTCTGCTTCATGTGTAATCCTCAAAATTGTTTTTCAAGTCAAGCTCATTTGATGTGTGATACGTGTATATCTCACACACAGGTGAAATGTGCAGGTGATGGCAAAAGTAAAGTTCCCCTGTGTTTAAAATAAAATAATGATTAGAGTTACAAAAATACCTTATCTGCAACTGCTGTGAAGGGAGAGAAGGAGCATTATTGTTGTGAACGTGTTACAGGGAGGTGAAATTCCATTATTGGAATGGACAGTGTGTGGCTGAGATTTGCCAAGGTAATGAAGGGGGAGGTAGATTCGGAGATTCGGAAGTCCTGCAGAAACCGAACAGGAACTAAATGAATAAATGACACTTGATGACACAACTTTAAGCCATTCATTGTGCTTTGGTGATAGTGTGTTAAAGGAAATGCTTGTAACCATTGTGGAATGAAATGTATATTTAAAACCAAAAAGAAGAGTTTCAAAGTAGTGGAGTAATGAGTGCATTTTATATAGCATTGTTTTAATCTTGTGATAGAAATACAAAACATACTTAAAGCCTAAATTACACTGTTAAATCCTGGGACTTCGAGTTTTTGACTGGTGCCCTTTTTTTTTTTTTTTTTTTTTTTAAGTTTTCATAGCATTATTTTAAGAATGAAGTGAATACCTGGGAAGGTTAGCTAAGTCTATATAAAAATACCATTATCTTTAAGAAAAATTCACGAGGCAAATTCCAATCCATTCCAACATGTGAACTTGTAATATTTCTTTGATGCTGGGGAAGGCAGGGTGTGGTGGGAGGGATGTCTTCAATGTGTAAGTTTCTTCTCCTTTTCAAAGGGAAAATAATTGCTGTGCCTATTTTAGACGTTGCGGCCCATTTATTTACTGACTGTGGCGAGTGCTATTAATGTATTGAGGTAGCTTTCTACAGCAACTGAATAAAACTCTGAACAATAAAACCTTTAGTCTTTGGAAAGAGAATAAACAACCTCAGTAATACAAGACCACGCATTAAATATGCATTTCTTTATTGATAAAGAATGGACAATGGTCTTTGATTAACTTGGTAATTTGTTTATTGTAAATATGTACTGCATATGGAGGAAGGAACCAGGGCAGTGTGTCATGCATTTTGTAAATGTTGCATTGTATTTGCATTTGTTTATTTACTTGAGTAAGAAATGGGAAGTTGGGTTTTGTTCTTGCATAAGTATATATACAACTGTATTTTTGTTCTTAAAAACTGAATTTATTTGCTCAGGTTTACAGCAGTTGCATCAAGATGCAGGGGTTTTTTTTCCCCTTGGAGAGTATTAGATACACAGGACATTTATCAGTCAGTTGTGTGTGATACAACATTGTCCAACTGACAAGTTGGCTTATCAAAAGACAGTAGGTAAGTTTGTGTGTATATATCTAGCCAGATTTACTTTCCCAATTTGTAAAATTCTTGGATTTGGACCTTTGCTAAAATCTTGACTATGTGCAGTTGACACTTTTTGGGAGGAAGAACATTTGACCACTTTATTAGGTTAGTTCAATACTAGTACTAGTTTTATTACCTGTAATTTTGAATGTACTACTAAATTTTCCTGCTGAACAGAGACTTTTTATTTTGCCTAATGAACATATGTGACACTCATATGTTCATGCTGAGTGATTTGCATAATACCGTATGATAATTTAATGGAGTGCTATGCTCCTGTATTTCTGTGAAGTATCTCAAGAATGGGATTAAGAAATTACCGTATTTGCATACTCTAGCACCTGCTGGTGGTATTGCACAATTGTGTGTTTTCTGGTGCCTTCCTCTCCTGCTTTCTTATCCTTGTGTCACCCAGATGTTCGATGGCATGTTTGCTCATCTATCTCAAACTCTGATTTCATGTTCTGTCACCCCTTTCCAAGCTTAGATTTGACAACCCTCCTACCCTACCCCTTCCCTCCGGTGCAGTCAACTTCGTGCCTTAACTGCCTGTGGAAAGGTATTCACCTGTTAGCTCATGTAAGTACACAGGTATTCAAGGTAGGAATGGACATAGAAGATAACCTCTAATAACATGAGTACCAGAGTATAGGAGGCTGAAAGCTTACACAAGCGGCAGATACTGAGCTGTTCTTTGAGTTTTGAAGGTGGAGTGAAATGCTTATTGCACCATTTGAGAGTAAAGACTGACTTTAGTAGGTCTGTAGTCAAAGCAAGCTAAGAAAATATGAATGTACTTTGTTGAAATGTATTTTACGTGAGTATCTGAAGTGATTTGTGTGGTATGAAGCTGTGAGGTAGCTCCAGACAGTACAAAGTAATGTTGCTTATGCACATGGCTAATGTTGAAATTTTTTGCTTTGGGAATAATTCCTAATATACACAGACCTTGGAAGTATTTGAGCTATAGTAAGGCCTGTTTTTAAATCTGTTACCTGTTTTTACTTGCAGTTGTGCAGTCTTTCATATTACAGTTTCTTAAGTACTTATTCCAGTTTCTTGCAGAAACTTTGTTTACAATTGTTTGCATTTCTAGTAAAATTGTGGAGGATTTGCCAAGTAGCGACCCTTACCATGTACTAAGGACAGAGAAGAGACAAAAAAAGCCCTTCTCTCTTTCCTCACTCCTTGGTTTACATGCTTCCATCCAGTCAGAGCAGATGAAGTATAGAGGAGAAGTCAGCAGCAGGTAAAGGAGGTGTGTTGAAGCAACAGATAGATTGTCAGAGAGTGTCAGGCTGAATCTGCTACTCAAGATTTCCTCCCAGTCTTTTTTGAAAGTGGTGTTATCCTGGGGAAATGAGAAGGCTGTTTTCCAGTGTGCTTGGATCCTTAGGGATCTGGGTAACTTTCTACAGAGAAGTGTTTTCCTCTCATTGGGCAGTATTCAGGGCTGAGGAAGCTGTGACTGTGCAGTATGCTCCGCCTGCCCGTAAGGTGGTTGGTTATCATTCCTTGTAAATGGCAAGCTGGAACTTTTAAGAGCTCTTTTCACTATCCTCAGCTCTACTGAACCTCCAACATTTGTCCCAAGGTTCAGGTTTTGGTGGGCTACTCAGTGCCTGCGGGACTGATACCAAACCCAAAACTTTGCAGTGGCACAGATACAGATGTACTCAGTCATATATGCAAAATTGTAACAAGCAGCAAGTACTCGAGCTTCAGCTGATAGAGGAAACACCGTGTTTCCAGCTTGGAAGAGGAAAGTTTTCTACTTTCTGAAGGATAGTTCAGAGTTTTAGTCAGCCAGCGGGATGGTTGAGAGAGTAGCAGAACAAATACTTTCTTAAGCTTTTCCTCTCTTAAATGCTTTGCTCTTACTTTTTAAATGATGTAGTTACTCTGTCATCTCTCCTTCCATCACTTCTCTCGTTCTTGTTTCTGGTCTAGTAGATTGGTGTGGTGGTGTTTTTTTTGTTTTTGTTTTTTTTTTAAGTGTTGTCAAAGCATGGCAGTAGGGTAGAGAAGGGAAACAGTAATGTTTTGATTTCTCCTTGGGAGAACAAACATGATTCCTTTTCTTACTGGTTGATGATATTGCCACTGACTGTTATGAGGAACAGTTTGTTCCCGGCTGTCCTTTGACAGGGGAGAAAAATACCTATTGTTTTCCTGGCAGGCCTGGGAGTGTAGTTTGACAGTAGTGGCCATAACAAACAAAAAAAGCAATTGTTGGTGTTAATGCCCGCATGTTTACAGGTTGTAGTTGTTACTTTAAAAAAAACTATGGCTGTTGTTGATGTAATTACCTATCTAGATTTAAATTGTTACTTAGCTTACCTAACTCTGTAAAAGAAGATCTTGCTCATGTAGATGGCCAAGGTTTTGTTTGTGTAAATTTGTTAGTATGTTTTCTTGACTGTGCCACTGTGAGATAGGCCAGCTTTATGCTCCCATCAGTGTGATGCTGTAGAAAAATTTCTAGAGTAAAACCGTCCATTTTTCTACAGGTTTGTTTTTTAAAAAAAGTGTTCAGTGTAAAATAAAAGCCCCAAGCAACCAACCACAACAAAAACCCAACCCTGAAACGCCATTTTACCCTAGCATTTTTTGATATGTAGGCAATTATGCGTATTTACACAGTTAAAATTTTCTATCAGTGCATCTACAAGCTTTGTATATAGCAAGTATATGGTTAATGCTACAGAAGATATTTTTAAAAGATCAAACTGTAAAATTTCACTGACTTTACTAGTCTTCAGTGAAAAAAAATTACTAGAAAGCCCCAACAGTATCAGATTTCTACTACTATAGCAAGTAACATTTTCCTGAGATGGTATTCCAAATGGTGCATCTGTTATGCTGTTTTCTTTTTTCCTATACAGTATGTATGAACAATGTGTTTCGAAAAACTTGATCTACCCAGGGAAAAAAAATCTGGGAAGAAAGCAGTCCAAACAAGTGTTCAAAAATTACTTTAGTTTTAAATTTTCAGTGAAATATGTGTGGTACTGACATAGAGATGCCTCTGAATTCTCATAGGATGAGGAGAATTTGAAATCCTCATGCTAGAGGGCATCAGTAATGGAATGAAACTCTGGTTCCATATAAACAAAATTGACAATTCCCATTGATCCTGGGAGGTGTTTTAGCAGAAAGATTCCTTTGACTTACTGTGTACTATACACATTGTACTATATCATTCATGATTTAGTAAGGGTAAAATGGGTATGTGTATTTAAACACCTGGTTGCAAACAAAAAAAAGTGTGATTACTTAACATTTGGCTTAAATTATTCTTGTGTTAGTGGCTTTATATCTGGCTGTGGGAAACAGTGTTTTGAGTACACAGATATGTTTTTTTGAGAAATGTTACTGTTCTGTTTGATGTGTCTCTCTTTGTCCTTGTAAAAGTTACTTGATGAAAGGATGACTCAGCTGATCATTAATTGTTTTCTGTTTGCAGGTTGCAAAACAGTGATGTCACAGAACTGACCACATTCCATCACAGTAAGCAAGCCATAGCAATAAGCATTCTGATAATTTTCTGAGAAGCATGAATCATATAGGGAAAAGGAAAATATTATGTACTGTATGGCTTAGTGCTAAATTCTGCATCCAGGTCCTGATTTCAGCAAGACACTACACCCAGGCTTAAATAAGACTTCTAGATTCTTAGTCCAGAGGTGCACTTACTTTTGTGACTTCAGGCTTAACTACTGAGTAGGTCTTTAACAATTAATGTCCATAATAACACTGTTATTCCTTCTGGATTTCTTTGAATGTAGGCTTGAAATACAAATATGATAGAAGATCATTTTAGTGTGTTGCACATTTTCAATATACCTTTAGTAGTTTAGGGAATATTTAAAATTAATCAAGAGATTGTTCTGAGAGTTTTGATTCCAAAATCAATTTTAGCACCTTTGAAAAGTATTTTGAATAGTCAGAGAATGTGTGATATTTTAATACATGATGAGCCTGAATGATCTTGTTTTATTACTAGATGGTTTACTAGACTATTGTGAATGCAAAATTCTTCATTTCCTATCAGTTTGCTTGGTTTCTTTCAGGATATGTTAAAAAAAAAAAAATGTTTGTGTCTTACTCCAGTACTTTGCTTTAGACAAAGTTAACAGTGGAAACTAAAATAGGTAGAGATTTAAACAGAAAGCCTGACTGGCTTTGCTTAGCTCACAGATGCAACTTTCAGGCATGCTTTTTAACTTTTATTGTACTTGCTGCTTGTCAGACACATAAAGTAAGAGAGGAAAAACTGAAATAGATTTGAAATGATTTTTCAAGTTTATTATTTTCATGCTCCTCATATTAACCATCAATTCTTCATACACTTGTGATAATATACCCTGAAAAGAGCAAATAACATACTTAAACTTACAATATGTCTTTACAAATTTGTGTCCAGTAATGAGATACGTTGATTAACAAGGGCCTTGTTTAGGTCCCACAAATGGTATTGTGTGATACAGTGGAGTCCTATGTTTCAGTAGCGACCTTCATGCCCTTACCCCAGAGGTTAGCTTACAATCAGTAAAGATAAAATTTGCACTGACAACGGGGGGAGGCTAGATCAGTCATTTCTGCATGCTGATTAAAATAATTTTTAAGATTAAGTTTGAAAGGCTCAGGTTTTAGAAGCACTTCTTCAAGTGTACAGTTGCACGCTTTCTGTACAATGCAGAAAGGAAGCTACTAAAATCACTACATGTGACAATACAGTATTTACAGGAATGGTAAGAGCACCAACATCTGAATTCAAAGAATGAATAGGTTTCTATGGAGAGAGCAGATCTGTTAAATAAGAGGGATCGAGTGAATTAAAGGTCAAAAGAAGTTTTCTAGTGAAGGCATTGCTTAGCAGGCAGTGATATGAGAGCAGGTAAGGGCGGGAGGTGAGAGAGCCTGGTATTTTGCAGTGAGGAGCAGCAGTCTGAACCAATTTAAAAAAAAAAAAAACCAAACAAAAAACCAGCAGAACTAGGGAAGTCATTAAGTAATTTGCAAAATTAGAGAAAAACAGAAAGACCGTATCTAGGATTTTGAGTTTACTACAGGCGTCAGACATTGTGAAACTTTCTGTAATACAGTAGTATACTGCCAGCTTCTGTAAGGTGAGCCAGTTTTAATCAAAAAGCTTTCTTTTGGTAAAAGCTGAAGCCTTTTGTTTTTTTTCTTAATGAGGTAACTTTTTTCCTGGGACGTACTGAAACTGAAAGACTGCTACCTTCCCAGCCTCCCTGCATGTGAATAAAGATGTTGAAACTTCATAGAAGCAGCTTCTAGTTTTGCAGGGGGTAGGGGCGTGTAGTGTCTAATTAGTTTTAAACATTACCCATATGTTGGGCTTTAAAAAGATAAACCTACTAACTCTGACTTGTGAAATCTTTTTTTTTTTTTTTTAAAAAGTAAAATTAGTTCTTTTCCTTGGGAAAGAGAGGTAATCCCGTTGAGAATACAGGTACATAGAAATAGGAAAAACCCCATTACTCAAATTGAAAATTTCTCTGACTTTTCTGAACACTCCAGTGCAATGCAGGCGCCTTCCTCCTTAATGTTTTGGGAGTTACTACTCACAAACAAGTCTAGATCCTACTTGAGGGGCAGTTTTCCCTAGACTACAACCACAGAATGAGAGCTGCTAGCTGGCTGCATCTCATCTCTGTTACTTTGTGGAACAATCAGGATTGAATACTGAAGAAGAAAGTGCCTTACTCAGTAGAAAGAGAATAATGCTCCATAAATGGTCAAGTTGACATGCATAACTTTTCTTCCTTTAAATATGCAATTGGAGAAGAGCAGGAGGAATTTATAGAAAGATTTGTGCTTTTTTGATCAGTTTTCCCATAGGCTTTACAAAAATGGAAGGGAAACAAGCTTATTTTAAAGGCTGATTGTTTGTACTAACTCAGTGTACCAGTTTATTCTGCTTGTGTGTTTGTGGCCAGCTATGTTACCTAATCCTTTTGTGAGGGATGAGAAATGTCAAATCTCTGAAAAAGAAGAAAAAACATATCCTTAGTCATCTCTAACATTTTTGTGAGTACAGTCAGTTCTTTAGCTTACAGAACATTCTTTGTTATGAAGCAATAACAATCCTTCCATCCAAAGAAATGGCACTTCAGTATGCATTCTGGTTGTAACAAATAGGTTGCTCAAGGGAGAGCTTGAAAAGATTAGGAAAAAATGGCAAGTAATAATTCCTTGTTCTTTGTGAGTTTTGTTTTTTTTTCCTATGTTATAGTCGTGCCATTTTAGATAGGAGGTTCTTGAAGATACTAATTTCTACTCCCAAAATACAAAAATTATTTTCATCCCTAATGATGGCTCTTTTTATTTGTTCCGAAGGGTGATGGTGGTGAATTCTAAGAGTACTGCTTTACCTGTGGTAACAAATAATGTAGAATGTTGATGCAGTACTTGAAAGTTATGCAGATAATACTTTAAAAATCTTCTATATGGTTGTAACTAACTAACATGTTAATGGCTATAATTAAACAAGTGATTTAAAAGTAAAAGATCAGCTGAGCAAAAGGCTGAACAAAATTTTCTAGAGAGTTAAGGTAAAGTTAAGAAAAGAGGCCTCAGAATTTGACCAAAATTATGATGACGTTACGTTTATGAGAGAAGTTGCCATTACAGGAATATTGGAGTTCTGCATTTAGCAGAATAATCTTTGTGGGTGAGATCTACATTTAAGGTTTTTTCCATTTTTTGGTGGGGAGGGTGGAGGAGAAAAAAAATCTTGAGCAAAGAAGAGGAAGATGTTAAAGGATTGTAAATCATGCTTTCTACAGAAAGTAGAAGTAAGGATTTGACAGGTTTTGAAAACTACCCAGTTTCTTTTCACAGTAACGAAGTATGGATTGGCCTACTTTGAATTGGTGACTAGGACTGTAAAGGTGAACAACAAAAAAAAGTGAATTTTTTTACTGTCAGACCCAAGAAAGATTTTGTATATTTGAATTACTGGTTATAAAATACAGAAGCAAATTGTCAAGAACAGCACTTCCCTTACATGAAACCTAAGTGTCTGTAAATAGTAGCCTGTTTGCAGAAACATGCAAATTAGGCAAACATCTTGCTCTTTTTTTTTTTTTAAACCATGTGCTTTATCACTTCTCAGCTGCTATGTGTCAGAACAAAAGAAATTGCACAAAAAATGCGATTGTTGAACTGTAACTGAAATTTGATAAGAAGTCTGGGAACTGGCAACTGATGAGAAGCTATTGATAACAAATTGGAACGCACTGTATGGAGAGGTAAGGGGGAAAGAAAGAAGAAATGTTTGGTGAACTTGAGTTAACAAAAATAGTTCTATGCTTTTATGGCCATTTGAGTGTATCACTAACTCCCCACAACTGTTCCCATTCTTCTCTTCAGAAGTGAGCTTAAGCATCTAGGTATATAAGTGTATTTGCCTTTTTTTCATCATGTAAATACTCAAAAGGAGGCAGAGAATTCATATGAAGATACCTTTGGTTATGGAAAAGGAATCTTTGTTTTTATATTCCCCCAAAACAGTTCTGGGGCCTACAGTACAAGAAAGACACGGGTCTGTTAGAGCAGGTCCAGAGGAGACCGTGGAAGTGGTCAGAGGGCCGGAACCCCTCGCCCGTGAAGAAAGGCTGAGAGAGTTGGAGGAGAGTTGGAGGAG
>JAVKLA010000001.1:54246383-54300498 GCA_034782735.1 Sagittarius serpentarius | reverse complement strand
TGATTCTAAACTTTGTGAGAAAATCCTGAAAGAGAAATCTCTGCCAGAAGCTTTAACCTCTAAATATTCCCTGCTGTGTTACAATGCTCTTTCTAGAATAAGACTAATGTTATATTTTAGTGATTTCCTGTGGCAGCCCTCAAGCAGGCATTATGTTTAACATATATATTCCTTATGAGAGTAGTATTGAACTAATAATGACCAGAAATATCAGATCTCTCAGAAATACATTCATGCACTGGAAAAGCTATTTCTGTCTCCTGTAATGTCTGTAGGGATTATATTCCATATTGACCATTAAGGATGGTCAATAAATGGAAGAGCATGGTGATCCTCAAATATTAGCTTTGAACAATGTGTTGCATGTGACACTCTTCAATACTGAGCAAGCAAGAGCAACTGAAAAAAGAAAACATAAAAGGATGCCTGCAATGTGGTGCTTGCTTACTGCTTCCATCCAGCAAAAATGGGACCAGCATCTTGGAGCATTTGAATGCCTCTTGTTGTGATTTATCTTCTTTCCAGAGAATGGCGTTTAAAGTTAATGCAGAAAACAAGGTCCACACTAATCTTAAAAGCTCTGTTTTTCAAGTCAGTCTTCAATTACTGTATATTGAAATTGACTAAGAAAATTAAAAGTTCCTTCTTAAAAGATAGCATAATAGTGACAACTCTTCATTCTTCAGAACTCTTCACTCGTGAAATAAAATCAGTTTCTTCTGGAAAGGATCTGTAGAGGAAGAGAAATCTAGAGAATTAAACAAAAAAAAAAATGATACACATCCTCAGTATTTGTCTAGTAGATTGAATTTAAAAAATTAAGTGACTGAAGAGCTGCTTTATTCCTGTACTCTGGCAGTTTCTGAAGCCTCAGCCCACTAACCCTTTTCATCTCTTATTTTGCAAGATGGTATCTTCATGTCTCACAAAACATTCTTTCTTTACTTCATGGAGTGTCAAGTCTGTGGAGAAATAAATAGAATTGCTAGTTGGGTTTGCCAGACTGTTTTGGTTAAATAAGCAAATTGTAGTGTTGAAAACCAGTCTGCAGCACTGTGCTCCATGGCTGCAGTCACAGAGCCCAGGAACCATGGCTAGAAACAGGGTAACAGTACAGCTTTCTTGTAATCTTGACAAACAGGACAGTGCAGAATTAATGAATGAGTGAAGCAGTCTGAAAACTGCTTTTCCCATAGACTAAATAGCATACTAAGAATTGGGAAGCTAAATTTGTAGGTAACTCTATCTTCTACTGTCTCCAGACAATGACAGAGACCAGCTTTTCCTTTAGAATGCAGCTTTCGGTTTGAAATTGGTCGTTCAGATCCTGGGTACTGGAATTGCAGTATGGAGCTTTATTTGAATTGGAAAGATGGCTGGCAATGGCGGGGGGAAATTATAAACGTGCCATAATAATTCTAGCAAAAATATTACCACACTTGTAATAACACAGTTCTCATTAAATATCGATTTCACATTATAAACCAATTTGTATCATGCTGCCTCATGATAATACAAAAATAGATGTAATTAATTTCAGCAGCAATTAAAATAATTGTCGACAGAAATAAGATGACATTTATAAGCTAAATAGAGGAAACTCTTCTCATTAATGCTCTTTACTGGAGCCTCTTTAGATGCGAGACTTCTAAATCCTTCCTTTAACAACATTAAGACCATTATTAGTATTGTTAAAATCCTTCTTTTTATAAAACTTGCATATCCTTTGAGCTTCTCAGGGTTGCCCACATAGTATCACACCAGCTGTCAAAGCTATGCAGAATGCAGTTATCTAGAAGTGCGTGATATCAATGACCTTTAGAAACAACCAGCCAAAACCAAATGAACAGAGCAAGGGAAGCACTGGTAGGTGCAGCACCACAGGCTGTAATTCCTAACATTCTTTAGATGCAATTTATGCCATATTCTTCATTTGGACAACCAAGAACCCAATTCACATAGTTTTTCATTATTTTTGTCCACTTTTTAATTTCGGTGGTCTCAGAGCTTATATAGAAAGATCTCTAAGAAATGCAGATAAAATGTTCCTAGTGGTTACTTTTTATACAGGTTTTACTGTTTACTTACTAGAACTCTATTCGACTCTTTTGGCTTGCGTCTGTCTCCATATCTATTAGATGTGAGTTTTGTAGGAAAAGCTAGTATTACTTGCTGGGCTACTTTTATCTTTTTGTTGGTATTCGTATTTATGACTATAAATAGCATTTAACATCTTGTTATTCTATCCCATGGGGCAAGGAGAAATTAAAGATAAAATAATTCAGGCTTGTTAAAAATTTATTGTCTCACAGTGCGTGCATAATTTTGGGGCTTTTTAATGGAATCACTGTGAAAATTTAGGGCTCTTTTTTGCGGGGAGAAGTTGCAAAATAATGTGAATCAGTTTTAAAAAAAGGAAATGTTTCTCCACTACCAATTCGTCTTAAGCAACTTACATTCATGAATCTGCTTTCTCTTGCCAGTAGCTGCCTAGTTGTGGTGGGTGACGATTAAAGGAAAGGAAGAAACTCTCTCACAGTGAGCTGTGGCAGCAGCCAGGATAGAAACAATTTTCCTGGGCAGCTCCTGTGTGATGCTACAAGCGCTGCTTAAGCCAACCTTTTTCTTTTTTTTTTTCTTCTTTTTCTTTCTTTTTTTCTTCTTTTTCTTTCTTTTTTTTTTTTCCCCCAACAAAAAATCCCCAGACCAACAAACTCTGAGTTTCATTCACACATTCCTTGTTTCCTGGGTGCCAGCCTGATGATGCTTTCAGGACTCATACGCAGTTGCAATTGAATTCGATAGAAATTCTGGTTGATGCTCTAATAATAAGTGGCATAGAAAGTCACATGAGGAAATTAATAGCTTTGTCATCAGAACAGCATTTGAATAATATGTGATATCTAAGGCCTAGGGCTATCCAATTAATGATGAAGAAAGAACAGCATATCAAATAACTGTTCGCTAAGTGAGCACCATCCATTTTGTATACCAAATGAGGAAGGGTTCTATAAGGAAGAAAAAATATGACTCTGTTAATTAAATAGTGTACCAGAGCATATACTCACAACATTTCTGAATCAAGTTTATATGTCCAACAGCTACTAATATGACAAAGAGTCCCTGTTAAGATTTCTTTGAATTTTCATGTAGAGCAAGTACATTTTTATTTGTTTTACATGTTTGTTGGGAGAGTTGTGGTGGCTGAAATTTTGGTCACTTGGTATTTGGGGTGCATGTTGTTACTTGGTAAGCTTCATGTTTCTCACTTATACCATAAACACTGAGTGGGAAACAGGCAAGGAGACCATGGGAGCTTGCTTTGTTTTCCATCTCACCCTCTCGTGCACTATGTTAGCCATACACTGTCAGATTCTGTAACAGCACATCACATTATGGCCTGATGTGACAAGACAGTAAGAAGCAATGCAAAGAACAGTAAACCAGTATATTAAAACATTCCCGCCCTACCCCGTTCTGATCAAGTCCCAAATAGGTATAAGCCTAGCAGGCTGTTTGATCTCTTCATAGGAGCAGTTCACACTGATTCTTAGGGCTAGCTGTTACAGAAATCCACAGCAGTGTACTGTATTCTCGTGATTTTTTTTCTGGGAAATTAATTTCAGAATGCAGAAACACATGTATCTGAATTATCAGCAAAGCTTAGACCTTGTCAAGTGGTACCCTGCCTGCCTGGTAACTACCTGATATCTGATGCTTTTGAAGAAATTTTCTACTATATATTGGGTCTTTTTTTTCATATATCTGAATTAAACATAGTGGTTGCTCCCATTTGGCCAACAAAGCAAGCTTCAAAGATATAAAAAAGTAGGAGAAAAGAGCTACTGCCATTATAGTTCCTAACTGGGATAGGACATGTACTTAGAATGGGTTCAGTTTATCCACAATTGTGGGTTCTGGACTGATTTGGAATATTTTGAATAGTGAGAATAAAGAGTACAAAGCATAGATTTGATTTGATTTGATTTGATTTTTAATGATAAAGGAAAATTTAAACTGGTTTCAGGAGTTTATGAGTGGCTTTAAGGACTTCAAGATCTGATGTTTTATGTTTGTTGAAATTAGTGGGACTTGCAGATGCTAGTTTATCCTTTAAGAACTCATAAATCAAGCATTTTGTAAAACCCTACCAGCTCGCCTGTTGACATAGTTTAAATAGTTAAGATGACCTGAAGTCCTTAAAAGAATCATATCTCATAGTTTAGCAGCTTGAAACTACTTAATCTGTTAAGGCCAACTGTTGTAAATTGTCAAGATAGTTTAACTCAGGCTACAGTCCTCAAATCTGGTTAACCTTTTTCACCTGGTTTCATAAGAGATATGAATTTCACTTCTGTCATCTAGTTATGAATACAATAAAATGAAAGATAGTTGAAAGATCACAACCATAGCTTGTATGTAGCTTTAGGGGAAGAATCTGCTTTTAGTCCTGCATTTGCAAGCCTGCACTTGCAAGTCTGAGCACTGGTTTGTTCTTAATTTTCTTTTTTACTGTTCTCATTTTATTTCTTATTTATTTTCTGTTTTGTATTAGGTTTTGGTATGATTTTGGAGTTTATCAATAATAATGCTAACTTGATAGTGGCATTATAGTAACAATGGCTTATTTGCATTATTTCAATTAAAAAGCTGTAAAATGAGAACAGTGGAAAAATTTAGTGGGCTGTGTTAATAGGTTTAATGGTTTTGGGGTGAAATCAAAGCATAGTTTTGACACTTTTAGAGCTAGGGGTGTAAATAGGTTGCTTTTTATCTACGAAGTATAAGGCAGCATATATCCCACAAAACTGAAATATGGTTTTAGTATAATGAGAGAAAAATGTCTTTCAAAATACTTTTGTAATGTTTTGATTTTTATGGTCAGCTCTGAGTAGTAGAATAAATAATTCCATTCAGTATTCATTTCTTTTTCAGTAAAGTGTTTTGCATAACTGATATGTATACTGCATGCTTATACGTACTGTTACTGAACTTGCTGGATTGTTTTACTGGGTTTCATGACGATTTCGCATGCTCGTGCAAAGAAGGTACACTTTTATTTGTGTAAGGGTTCTAAATTCTGTACCTGTTTAATCATTTAGATAAATACAGAGGAGATTTTAAAAAATGTGTTGTTCTTGTATTAAATTCTTGTATTAATTGGTGTGCAACTTTAGCTAGTTTGTTCCAAGTGACACCCAATTTTTATTAGGTATTCCTGCTGTTTTACAGAGAAATAAAACTCCTTTGTCTCCTTAGCACCCATTGATTTTTCTTTCAAGGCTACGTTAACAATGCTGATAGAACCCACGCAATTAGAATCTACATTTAGCAATAAGTAGAGAAATAAATTTTGTAAAATAAAAAGTGTTGTACATGCAGCATTAACAAAATAGTTTGCAATATTGCTGTTCTTGAAGCAGTGAAACCAGGAGTAGGACAAGATAGTGAAAGGTCGAGGAAAAATGAGAGAAAGAACAAACGATGCAAAAAGAAAATGACACTGAGGTCTTGGTTTAATACATATGTATTCCAGGTTGATGGCTGATTTCATTAGCAAATCTCATTGTTATGCAATGTCTGTTCTTCTGCAGCAAAATGAATATTGTATTCTCAGAGGGTCTTTGAGTGTGTGTATGTGTATATTATGATGATAGATAAAGAATATATATTTATAGTTATTCTAACCTTTAAAACTTCTGAAAAATCTTTGTTTTCAAAATAATTTTATATTTCAATTTTTCAATAAAATGGTAAATTAATGGTTATTTTTATGGAAAATAGCAGTTTAATCCTCCTTCTCTGTGCATTTCTTTGCCGTGTTTGCTACCTATGTGATCTTCCCTCCAAAACCTTCAGTTTGACTAAATAACAGTTAATGCTGAATTTACCATATCAAAAATAAAAATTTATCTGTAAGGATATTGGTCTCTGTAATGCTTTTTTAAATAGCTGATAGTAACGTATGTAGAACATTGAAACAATCATCATCTCAGTCTCAAATCTCACCAAACTCGAATCACTCTTTATATTTTAATAGAATATACTGAAAAATATTGAAAAACTGTTTATGGTAAGATACATGAACTTTATTATGAAATGACATGTTTTAGTACATAGGACAATGGGTTCCTTAGGATACTGATGTGCTTTAGTTTCTTTTGTTTCCACGTTGCTAGTTAAAACTACTGTTTCTGTAATATTAAGACCTTTTGATAAACATAATATTAAAAATGAGAAGGAACATACGAGAAGGCTTTGGTGCAGGAAATTTAAAATGCACTGAAATTATTTAATTCAAGTATTTTTTCTATGCTCTTTCAGAACTTACTCCGTATATAAACTTTGTGGGGTTGAAATCTATTAGCAAATGTATGAAATGCTACTGAATAATTTAGGATTTTGAATAGTTTTGTGATTAGTTCTAGGTAATGAGCCAGCATGAAGAATGCTTTTGGGCGCTGTAGTAATGTAAAGAATAAACTAGTTTCTGGATTTTCATTTGAGTGACTTTTACATGCCTTGAAACAATTCTGTTCTTGTTAGGGTTTTGTTAGGGATGTATTTAATAATAGGAGAATATGGCTGGCTCTTTCCGAGTGATAGTTTTGCAGTAGCTACTGTGTTTATTCCAATTCCAAGATAGGATTTTAAGGATCAAATTGATAGATGAAGTGTCCATGCGTTTGGTAAATAATTCGATCAGGACCAAAGGGCCTTTAAAATGAAGCTAATCATGAGCAATATGACCAATATATGCGACCAGAATATGGAGGAAGTATAACAAAGAGAAGATTGCTGTCTCTCTTTTCCCCAAGGGAGAGGAAGCCTCTTTCCCTTTGCTTTGGTAGGCCTATAACCAGTGTAAGGTTGTGGATTGCTTGGCATCAAAGGTTGGTTGGTTTAGTTGTTTTTGGTGGCAAGAAACTAATTGAAATAAAATAATCTGTCTCTTGCTGCATCTTACCGTTTTCAAATGTGGAGACCAATTTCAGCACTGTGTGTAACGCTGTATGACAGTGCAACCCAAGAATGGTCTCTGTGCACTAGCATATGTGGGGGGAAAAAGTGATACCGAGCCTTGTGAATGTTGTCATAATCTAATTTATAGGGACCCAAGTAGGACTTGCCTTGGTGTGCCATTGTGTGAAGGGCTCTCGGGAGTAAAAAGTGGTTGAGACTTTTGAAACAGGCTGAGGAGGAAAGTTTGTTGTTTGGTGTGTCTGTCCATGTCCTCTTCCCCACCCCCATCCCCATCTTTTGTAGTTTCGTTGGAGGTCACTTGTACTAACTTGTTAATTCTTCTTGAGTAAAAAGATGATTTAGAACTTCTGGTGTCCCACCCCAGAAAATTATTTCTGTAAGTAATGAATTGTCCCTTTTGTCCCCTCCTTATTTATCCATACAGCTAGTGTTGAAGGATTCCAGCTAAAATTGCTAGAAGCAAAAGATAGACTAATATTGCATGTGAACTTTTAGAAATAAATTTATTGGTTTAATGCACTACAGAGGTGACTGCAGGGAGTTCGTACTCTCCAAAACCGTTGCTGCAGGTTGTATTCATGGATGATGCTGGATTTAGGTACTGTGTTTATATTCATAAATATTTACTATTTTAAGCAAGTGTTTCTGCTGTGAAGTAATCTGTATTTCTTGCAGCCATTTTGGTATTAGCATCAAGGTATCATGAAAAATACAGATCTCTGGCTTTGTTGGCATTCACTAGAGTTTGCGTAGAGAGTACATGTTCTCCTCAGGTGAACGTAAGCAACATTCATGGCTTAACTGCTTTTGTATTTATTGCAGGGTAAACTACAAAGTTTTAAATCAAAACTTATTTTGGAATAGAGCTACCTGAATGATACAGGTAGTTCTAGATAGGCTCAAATCTTTCTTTTGGGGTTGATACTTGTTTTTTTGATACAGTGTTAAGATGATTCTTACACTCTGTAGTGGTATGATTCTTTACTTTTTGAACTTTCTTTGGGAGGAAATCTCAGCACACAAGGCTCTGTAAGAAGTGGTTGATCTTACAAAATCCTGAAAACTTTTTTTTTTTTTTTTTATTTTCTTTATGAACTTAGATTTAATTCCCGTGGGTAATGTTTGAAATCTCAATAAAAGAACACCTCAGTATGTTACTCACTGTTACTGTATGTATTGTTTTTAAAATATTTTTTTATTTTATTTTTCAATACCCGTATTTATAGTTAGACCCTTACTATTCAATACCCATATTTATAGTTAGAATTTGCTATATAGAAACTGATACTCCTATTTTTAAAAAAAATCTCTCAGAAAAGACAGTAACTGTTTAGTTGGGCTCCACAGGTTGGCCCTGTGCCATTTTATGAGGGCAAGTGCTGATGTCTTTGTAAGACATAGCTGGAGTAGTGATTTATTGTATCATATGTTTCAGTATCTTATTAGGCCTGTTTTATAAACATAATTTTTTCGTGGAGCTGAGGTGTTGGATACCAGTATTTTAGTAGCCTGTAGAATTTCTGTCTGAGAACATCAATTGCTGAATCATTATCCCTACTCTCTTGCTGTCTAACATGGGGGTAATGGGTTGTAGCAATGTATTTAGCTTCTCTAATGGTTGCACTGGTAGAAACAAATCCCTGCTTTTAACATCTTGCACAGATTGTTACTAGGCTAGGGTCCGATTCAACCTGGAGTTCAGAAATTAAATATGGACTTTCTTTTTGGCTGTTTCCAGTGTCATATTTTTGTTACCCCTCTCATTCATTGCTATCTCAATGGGGAACAGCTGTTGCCCAGTAACTATTTTTCCCATTATGAGCAATATGGATTGAAATTATTTTAGAAAAATAATGATTTCTAAGCTCATATTTTAACATGCAGAACTATTGTATGTGATTCTCCCTGAGTCATATAAGGTTCAAATTCATTGTGGCTGTATTTTAGCGTGCAGTTTTCTGGAATTAAGACTAATTCCCAGATTGAGACTTCAGGTCATCATCTCCTAAATCTCGCTGTGAGACCTTGTTTGCAGTGATACTAGTACCAAACTTATCCTGATTAAAAACAACATACATTGCTTTTTAAAACTTATTTTAAGACTACCGCGAAGAGTTCTGCTCATAGTCCTTGTCTTTGCAGAAGGCTTTTCTCATTTGATGGTTTGGATTTTTACTGTTTTCTTCAGAAACACTATATATTGCTTTAAAAAGACTGCTCTTTCGTAAGATGAGTAACAATAGAAAACCAGATGAATGAAATACTGACATTTTGATGTGGTTTTACTTAAAGGAATGAGTTATATCCAAGTGTTTGATTAGGAAATTGGAGCTGTACTAATTATATCTATAACAAGCACAGCTTGCTGAAGTCCTGCTTTGGGTATTGTTTTGGTTGCAGAGATCCCTCCTGTTAATGTATCTTACCTTGTTTGGGAGATTGTGATGGCAGAGTAACTCCCGCGTTGGCAGAAGCTGCATCTTCAGTAGCAGGCTTTTGCTGATACAGATACACCCTTTCATATTTCATGATCTTCCCAGTAATGCTTTCTGTATTTTTTTTTCTCATAGCTTTTCTTTGTTCCTTTCTTGAGCTTAATGTGAAAATGGCTGCAATGTATTTATAACAACGTTACTAGAAACTTCATTGTTCTCTTCCTCAGTTTGTTTCTTCAGACATGTTACTTTGGTGTCTTCCCTAGGTCGTCTTGTTTCATGCTGCTGAGTTTCCGAGAGAGGGAGAATTAATTGATTGATCCATTCCCCTCCCCTGCCCCTGCCTTTGCATATTTCCTCTAGTATGCAACTAATCTTTTATCTTATCGCATGCTAAAGTTTAAGCCCTTCTGCTGTTGTTTTAGGGCACTGTAGCAGTTTCACTTGCCACCAGCCTGTTGTGTAGTAAGCTGAGTGTATTTATCCCTTAAAGAAATTCTGTCTTCTGTCAGTGGACCAAATACTTTATTCCAGTTGCTTAGGAGTAGCAAGCTTTTTCTTTCATTAGTCAAGGATTTATTTTTTTTTGGATGTGGGGGTGTATGTGTGTTTGTTTGGGTTGTTTTTAATTTTTTTTTCCTTTTAATTTTCACGGTAGCTTAGGGCCCGCTTCAGTTCCACTGTGAAAATCTGATTTTTAAACTGGAGCTTGTTGAAATTAATTTTTGGACAGATTATAGGTAGGAAACAACTAGATTTTCTCACTGGATTGCTGCCATGTGTCTAGTCTGTATGTGATTAATATTTTTGACAAGGAAAAGTGTTAGGCAGGTTTTTGTATGTTGTGGGTTTTTTTTTTTAAAGTAATTTGAATTTTTTTCTTTTAAAGTTGTATTCAGTGAGTTAATTTTAATAACTTTTGAATATTGTTAGTGGATTTCTTAAATTGTGCTTTTGTGGAGATTGATGCTTAAATTCTGAACACTGTGATTAGTATTTGTTTTACTCAGTTTAAGTTTTTTCCAGGGTTGTTTCAGGTTATCATTTCGCAGCACTTTCTCATACCAAAACAACTTGGCGACCAGTTTGATCTGGGGGTGTGTGTGTGTGTGTGTACATAAGCATCACTTAAAAGAAAATAAAATATTTTTCTTGGGCTTGGCTTAGAAAAGAAAACAGCAAAGTACGGCATTGATGACTGTGTAACGTTGTGGAAAAAATTTCCTTCGTGGTTCAGTTGTTTTTATGTTTTCTGCTACCTTGTTGCCTCATGTAATTAAAATACAGATAGGCGTTTTATCAAAACTGCGTGTTTCACCCACCTGGGTTGGTTTTGGTCCTGCGAGCGGGTGTGTTTACTTGTGATCTAAGTGCTCCACCTGCCTTTCACTTTGTTTACCAGGAAATCAAGATGTGTAAATTGCAGGAAGTACTATTTGACCCTCTCCGACAGTATCTCATTACAATAATTGCTAATCTCTGAATAAGACAGCCATGTTTTGTGTGTAACACGGAGGTGGTGGTAGATTTTAGGTGCCTCCTCAAATTCAGCTTTGTAAATGCTTGCTCAAATTTCGTTTTCGGGGTAGCTTTTGACAACCGACGTCTGGCGACCTTTGGGCTCAGCGAAGCTCGGGCAGGATAGTATGTGTTCTTTCTTCCTTCTTGCCTGAAAGAAAAAAAAAAAACAAACCAAAACCAAACACTAACACCAAAGCCACGGCTTGTTGTTTTGGAGTGCTGTCATTGCTCTGTAGCGACAGGATAATGGCTCCTTCCTGATTAAACCACTCTCCACAGTAAGCTGTTAATGTTCTGTATTTGTTCTTCTGTAATGCCAAGTGTTCGGTGCTTTTCTTCTGTGCTTCCTTCCCTCTCCCCCTGCCTCCCTCTTCCCCAGGTTAATAGTTTGAAATGTTTATGGGTTGAAGAAAGCATATATAGAGTTGCAACTTTCAATTTTGCTATATTCTAAGATGACAACTACTGCTCTTTTGTAACGCTTTATCTGATAGTAGCGATGAGCAAATATATCTGATTTGCATGTGATTTAAAAAAAACATTAAAGTCTATTTAGGTGTTAGACAACTAGTATAAACTATGAAAAATTCTGATGAATCCTCATTGGACAAATACAGTGACATAAAATGCATGTCTTTCATGCACATTCTGAAGTATTTCATAGCTTATTTTATCACTTGCAGAACTGTTTCGTGGCTAACATAGTTTTCAAATAAACCAGCCTTTTTGTCAGCTTTTCTTATGTATAGGAAATGTGCTCTGTTTCTATATTTATTACAGCTGATGGGTTGCTTTTACTTCAACTCATTTCTCGGCTCTTGCTGATGAGGACTAGGTGGGTGTGACAGCTATCACTCAGTGCACAGGTCCAGTTTTATTTTGCTCCAGAGTATCAGTTAACAGATTTCATATTGTGAAATGATGGTTGCAGTGCATTTTTGGTCTTACTCTGATCTGTTAAAAGGGTCCGCGATGAAATTTTTTTTTTTTTTCCTTAAGGTAGGTCTTACCTTACGCTGGTATAAATGGCATAGAATTTGCAATAGCATTGCACATACCATGATAAATGTTACTGAAGTTCTGTACCAGAAAATACCAGTGAATGGTCTTGGTTACTTCCTGAAAGCTTAGACAGGTGCTAAGTAAAATTTTGCAGTTCCAGTATAAATTCATATTAAAATAATATTGTTCTTTTGGTACCAAAGATGACTTGTCCTTTTTTTTTTGTAAGCTAGTTAGAGAGTGAAAAAACCTGTAGAGAATTCCTAACCAAAATCATTGTTGCTCTTCAAAATGTCCACTTTTTCTATTACTGTATCTTACTATGGAAATAAAATTATGTACAGTTTCATTTAGTAACAGGAGGTGTCCACTATATTGGCAGATACTGGAACCAAAAATGAAATCTGGAAAAAAATTATGATTCAATTAAATATTTTCAATTTAAATAGCCATTATTAAAGAACTTGTAAAGTGGACAGCATATGGAAGAAATTTATGTTTGTTCACACAATGAGAAACGTTAAGTAGGTGAGGAACAGAGACTGTTCCTCCAGCTTGGTGTAGAAAGAGTTTGTTGGAGATGCTTGACCTGTTGGTTCACATGGGTGGTTGTATATAGAGAAAAGGGTGTGGACAACAGAGTGGCTAGAACATGTAGATACAGGTCTATTTTGAGGGGAACAAGGCAGGAAAAATGCTATGGGGAAGAAGAGAAGAGGGATTCAACGTACATTGATTTGTTAAAGGGCTGCTCAAGTGGTGATGAAGACCTGGTATTTGGAAACTGTTGATCTGCACTGTGTTTTCCCCAGAATACTTACCCATGTATTCTGAGGATTAATGCAGAATGAGTGCCAGTCAACATTCTGTATGAAACTGTGACCTCTTCATGTTGAGAGCGTTAACTGCAAAATAAAGGTTTCATGGGATAGCCTTATGTTTCTTATGTATGCTGCCTTCCTTACAGGCCCCTTAACACTGGCTATTTAATTTGAAAGACCAGTGACCTGGAGTACTATTCTATGTTAATCCCTCTTACAAAACAGGATTCCATTGATTTTTTTTTTTTTTTTTTTAAACAAAATACTGAATTGCTTCTGTTACTAGATAGAAATTTATATAATTTCATGTTCTACATAAGTTACAATAATGCTTAATAGTCACATTGTCTAAGAAATGTCCTAATTTGGGTGCCAGCAAAACATGCATATTGTCTTCCAACAGGCTTGCACTCCCTCGCTGTCTAGCTGGCTTCTTGTACCCCGTGTCAGCTTTTTCCTGTGTCCTGCAACCCTGGTGTTTTAAAAACGTTTCCCTTGCTATCTTTTTGCATACTCTGTCTCTATAGAGGCTCTTAAATTGAAAGCTCGGTGCCTCACAGCTGAACTTGTTGGCTCAAAGCTTCAGCTTAGCTCACCTGACAAAACTGGATTCCTGTAAAACAGGAGGGACAGCCCTGATGGGTGCTGCTGGAGCTGCCGGTTTGCGGGCTGCCTTTCAGTTCACGTCAGTTCTGTGTACTACGGGGAGAGGGAAGTGTGGGGGCACAGCTGCAGCTGAGGGATGCGGCTGCTCTTGCCGCACAGAGGAGGGCAGATCCTGATCCAGGGTGCGGGCATAGGCCGTCACTCTGCACTTCTTGTTGCCATCGTCTTGAAGTGAATACTGTGTGGCAAGAGTTGGGGCTGCTTAGGCTTCCTTCTCCCCCACCCTGCAAAAGAGCTACAGTTTTATCTGTTATCAAATATGACCATGATGTACCAGCTTGCCTTTGCAGAATGGCTTTAAATTCTGATAGAATGGTTTATGGGGATACTGTGTGTCATTGTTAATCTTTAAATGATTACCAAGCTTTGCTGAGAAAACAACACCTGATACAGCTAAAATGGACTCGTGTATCTTAACTAGCATTCTTTAATAATGTAGAAAAACGTAATGTCTAACATGTGGCTTTGTTAGAAGCCTGGAATATAGATACATATTCTGACACGTACTTTCGTTTTTGTAGGTGGAAATATGGATGGTTTATTATCTTCTTTCTCTCTAGTATGTGGAAATAAAAATGCAATCTGTCAGGTTTTTTATATCTAACCACTTCCTTCAAGTGTGTAAATAACATTGAGATGTCAGATTTGCATCTGCTTGGTTTGTAAGAGTAATATTGTGAATAGAGTCAGCAAGGATAGTCTTCTGACGTGGTAATAGCTGCTGTGGCTTCTGTTGAGGCTTGGTTTTATTTCTTCGTATCTTAAGAACCCCATTATTATTCCTTCTAGTTGCTCTGTTTAGGTAAACTTCAGTGGACTCTGGTTTGGTTTTGTTCTGTTTTGCTTAAATGTCTCAAATTTTTTTAAAGATCAAAAATGCCTTAAAACTGGAAGAAGTAATGAATAAATAACCTAAGAAAGGTATTTTGGAAATGAGGGTGGATGCCAACGATGAAGCTGACTTAAATTGATGGGTAGTATAGCACAGAATACTTGTTCTAGAACTTGTTCTAGGTTTCCGAAGAACTACGTGAGTGGAACAACATGAAAAAGTGGAAACCATGTATCTGTGTCTCAGCCTTGCTGCCTCAGACGGTTAGCGGGAACCGTTGCATTCCCGCTAGATCACACCACCAGGTGCTTTAAGAGTTCAAAACTGAGGAATTGGCATTCCTCAATGTTAAGTTTTTTAGTAAGGTGCCAAAATTCACTTAATGACATGAGGCAGATGGACATTTTCACTGTCATGTGGGCTAAAACTAGTCTTTGCTGACGTTGGAGACCGGAATGTACAATTTAGATGTTTGGTGCTTTCTCTTTGTGTTTAAATGTAAAGCAATATTAGTGTTAGAATAATGAGACTGAAGTTTGGTGCTATTTGAAAACAAAATTGGGACCCAGTGCAAAGCTTGAGGCTGCCAACAGGTACACACTCAAAAGACTTTCTTCTCCTGAATGCTCTTCTGGAACTCTGACTCAATATCTAAGAACTCATTTCCCATCGGAGTATGGAGGTTGTTTTAGTTTTAGCAATTTTTAAAGGAGTAAAATAGTATCTTAAATTGTTAGGGTGAAAAATCTTAAGAAGTAGTAGCTAATGCAGACTCTAGACCATTTATTATGAAGGAGTTTAACATCCTTGCCCCTTCTTACTCGTTGGAGCACATGAGTTATTATGGTAGTCTGTAGGTTTAGGACTGCAGGTTAAAGGAATCCTTTTCTCTGCATCTTTATTCTTTGAAAGATTTACAGGGGAGTGCCGATGAACTAGTTCTGAGTTGGTTACTTTGACTCATGTGGAGTTCATACACACAAACAGATATCTGGGTTTGTAGTTATTTCTTCCCAAAATTGTCTTTCCCGTAGCTTAAGCTTTTAAAGTTTAACTGTTTGGATTGACATTTTCTCTGCCCCACTCATTTTTTTATTTTTTTTTTTTAATGCACTTTTTCCCCAACGTGAAGCAAAATAATACCAGGTGGGCGAAATACATTTTTTTGTAATGAGTGTTTTGGGGAGTTTTTATATATGAATGTTAGAGCAGATACATTAGGTTTCACAAAGTTAGCCTTTGTTTTAGTGCCTTCTATTGTTCTTTGGCAAAGATAGGCAAGGTTCAGTTACGGAAATACTAACCAGCATGTTTGGCATAAGCGTGAATTTTAACTGTGCCCAGACAAACCTGTGGCAGCTTTTGCCATCAAAGGTTCAGCAGGGCACTTCCTCTCTTAGGTTGTTCTCAGGGTCTGTTGGCACCTCTAATTGGAGCTAAGCCTAGATTTTGAGCTTGAGGAGGTGAAGTCTGGCTTTTGAACCATGGGAAGAGGTGTACAATACAATGGCTAAACTGGAACTAAGTTTCTGAATGACAGAAAGTCAGCAGAAAAGCAGTAACTCTGCTTCTGACAGATTGCAAGTCAGGTTTTGGAAAAGCAGGAAAAAAAAAAAAGGCATTAACTTAAGCTGTCCCAGTTTCGAATTTCTTGGCCACAGAGTGTATTTCTCTTTAGTATTGTATTTCCCATTTTCCAAGACAGTTCTAATAGAGTTAAAGTGCTTGGAAGTTACTATCTTGTGCAAATGCACTGCTATATATGTTTATTGGTAGGAGATGAAGAAACAGTTTCTAAGAATGAAAATATTTCTTGAGCTATTAAGCAGAATTTATTTGAAATAAATACATACTTTGACAGAAAGATGGTTGTATGTTTTAGGGGTTTTCCTTAATATGAGATGAGTTTTAACATATTTTGAACACCAGGTATCTATTTGATTAATGTAATGTTTTATTCGAGATCTGCTGTTTTCATAAAATACAATGCTCATTAAGAATACAGAAATGGATTAGAAAACTGTAGTCAAATCATACAGTGGTCAAGAATACCCAGCTGCTAAGCAACACTGCTTCATCCTGTTTATTGACTCTTTAATAATAAATGCCATTACATAATACTAAAGAAAGTTCATGTTGAGAGCTACATACATAAGCAGTTGATTTTAGAGTGTAACTATTAATTTGATTTAGAAAACAGTCTGCATAGATTGCTTTTCTGTATTTTACCATGTTGATTTGGTGCTAATATGTAGTTGTTAAGAGAATTCATTTAAATATAGCTGAACTGGAAGTTTCTTATAATTCTACGACTTCTAAAAATATTAGAAGAGACAGAACCTGGCACCACCCACCTCTTTTGGAGTGTTAGTCTAAAAGGTGAAGTTTTTTTCTGGGTGCCATTTTCATCAGTTGTAGAGCTAGCAATGGAAAACAGTTTGTACAATACTAATCACAGTTATGAGGACAAGAATTTTTATGAAGTACAAATGTAAAATACCAGTGTAATCGTTTGACAGTAGGCTTTCAGAACTCATAAGAAATCTAAACTTACTTTCTTGAAGGTGCACTTAAGTTTTCCGTTATTTGAACTCCATTCAATTGAGCATAACAATGCAAAATTAGGATAGTTTCACTGGGCACTAATTTAAACTTTTTCTTTAGATAATAGGTAATAGACTGTTGTGTACCATGCACACAACTTTATAAACACATTGAGACCAAAATAAGAATTGGAAAATAAGAGAACACTAGCTCAGCTCAGTAGATCGCTTACGGTAGCTAGCTACCTTAAATACTTGTGTCTGCTTGCTTTTAAAAATAAAACACTTACATGTCAGTCAGATGTCAATAACATTTACAATTATGTCTGAAGACTTCAGTGAGTCAGTTCTGTGTTTATTTTAAAATTGCTTATCCTGCTAAGATAACCGGGTTTAATTAAAAGCGCTTCGCTGAAGGAAGAGGGGTTGCTTTAACATCCCAGTCCTTGGACAGCTGCTGTTTTGCTGCATAAATATTATCAAATGAAATAAAACAGAACAAGATGTTGGAATCTTTTATTTTTACTTTTTTTCAAGCTGTTTATCTTGAAAAGTCAGATACAAAACAGCTACCAGTAACCTTTCCCAGCTGTTTATATGACAGTGCTTCGCCGCTTGTTCAGGTTTGCTTCATCTGGAGAAATCGAACATACCGCAGAGTCGAGCAAATCCAGGAGAGGTTTGCCTGGGTTGAGCTCTCTGATGTGCTAGGGAGAGTTGCTCAGGCCCTATGGCACGTGACTGCAGCCCTCGCACAGCCATCAGCAGGGCTTCTGGGTCCCCTCGCTCTCTCCGCTGAGCTGTGCTGCGGCCTGCCTCTCCAGTGCGGGCTGGAGGGGTGATCGGCACCCCCTCGGCTGTAGGCAACAGGTACGGGCACTCCCTGCTCCGAAAACAGGTGGTCGACGCTGGCGGTTACAGCTGACAGAAGCAAAAGGCTCCTGGTGCCAGCTATCGCTGCCCACGGCAGGCCACCAGAAGTTCCTAAAGGGTGACTCCTGAGGAGGTTCCCCCCTAGAATTCCCCGAAGCAGCAACCTGCTGCAGCAGTTGCTCTGCCTCTTGTCCGCTCCCTCGTTTGGTGCACTGTCATAGGCGAGGTCAGAAAGCTGTGGTACGGTTTATGGAGTCACATTATGTATGTGACACTTTCACCTGTTTTCAGTTTAATTTTAAAAGAGATTATTTTGTAATTAGCGTTCCTTTCACTGTTACTTACAATATATAACTGTGGGTAAGAAATTCTTCTTTATGCTGAGCTGAAACATAATTCTCATTTTTCAAACTGTTATTTTCTCCTCCTCTTCATTCTTTGTAGAGAAAGATAAGGAGAACAAAATCGGGAGGTAGATATGTTACCAAGTGGCATATATCTAGATATTAACATTTAAAAGATTAGAAAGTGCTGTCCTAAACCCCTGGTATGTGAGCTACTGTTACATGGTAATAGTTAGAAGTTAGGTATGCTCTTTCCCTCTTACATTCTCAGTGGTGGTATTTACCAAGCTAAAAAAATGTTGACTGCAGGACATTCCTGTGTCATCATTCTTGAAAAAACTTGTTAGAATTGTCCCATGAATGACTAGGTCACTTCAAAGTATGATCCTGATTCCTGATTCTCATTTAACTTAGTGAATAGGGACTTAGGTGGAAAGAGCATTTCTTACCTGGTTCTCATGGAATAAAGTATATTCAGGCCTTCTTCACTGAGGCGAAAGTATTTATTTCGGAGGAAAAATTAGGATGTAGAGGGAAGATAAACTTTTTTGTTAGGCATCTATTTAGGTATGTAATTATTGGAGATGACAGCAGTTTCAGGACATGTTAGTGTCACAGGCATTTCAGTGAAATGACTATGTAAACTTTATGGAACTTTCTCTGTTTTCAGTTGCTTCTGTCAGTGCGTTAACAGCACTTGTAATTCAGTCCATGGACACCTACACCCCCAAGTGATTCTAGATGGGGTGTCTACAGGGAGGAGTTGGAAAAGCCAAATCCAGTTCTTCATGTATGTAGAGCTTTCTGGCACCTGAATGGTCCAGAGATTTCAGGCAGATTAGAAAAGGAGGTAGTGTCAAAAATTGGCTGGATCACAGTGACATTAAAATAGCATTAGTTCAGTAAAAGGTACACATCTTCATCTAGTATACCACCCTGTTAAACTGGCTTGCTTTGCTGGGGAAAAAGTTTTTGGCGCTTTTGCCGTTCGAACAGCTGAGCTGTTTTTTTCACAGCTGGCCTGCTGTATCCTATGGAAAATGACACCTCAGGAGCCTCTGTCGTTGTTCATGAAACAAGACAAGGCATTTACTGCAAGGCAGTGTTCTTCCCTTTATTCTTTATTCTTACTGGACGATTATTTTATTGAATACTTGAAGTTGGAGGGAAAACAGTAACAGAGGAGTTTGGTTAGCTGTTTACACAGCTAAAGTACAAAAAGACCAATTAATGCAGTTCTTAACGGCATGTCTCAAGTGTTCAGTCATGTGAGCCCAGGAACTTTCTCACCTAGAGTTGCCGGTATAGGATATCTGTCTTTTGCTCTTAGAATGTCTGATGTCTTTAAAGCAGTGATGGTGAGAATTTGAGACAGATAAATAAAAAGTAACAGTTTTTATTTCACACTCCTGATTTTAATGAACTTGTCTGCCACAGGGGTGTTCAGACACTCCTTTCTTCTTTCTTCCTATTAAAGTCCAGTCAAAGCAATTCTTTGTGTCAGTGGTATTATTTCAGCACTCAAGTTTTGGTGCTGTAAAGACCTACTCGAGAAGTGTATTGAAAGAGACCATGTTCCTGCACTTTTACTGGTCATTCCAGTACCGTAATTTCTAAAATTGACTCTATTCTTTGTTGTCCTTCCTCGGTAGCTGAGGAAAAGGGTAATAATATAAATGTGCATTCATACTTTCTGAGTTCTAAATGCATTTCTTCACCTCAGTGAAATATCTAGGTATTTTGTGCATAAGTAGTGCATAGTTGAATTAAAAGATTAGCTTGATAGACTTCAGCAAGTAAAAAATTTGGATGCATAGTAACTGGTAAGCAAAATAATGTGGAGTGTATCACTAGGTAACTATATGCAGGGACACTTGTTTCAGATATAACAAAGTTTCAGATACGAGCAGGGAAGATAACCGGGTGATTCCCAGGAAAAGAACCTGAAAAAGTCCGGTTGTTAGCTTAGAGGGGTGAATAGGAGAACAGGATACAGATAACCACAAAAGTAGGTGAGGGTACTTGCTCTCAGTTACAGAATGCTAGACTAGGTAGTGGCCAGATCACATACTGCTGACTCCTTGTGTTTGGAAACGGGGGGCCTGACCTTCATAGTACTGTGAGCACTAGCACACAATTAGGTTTGTAAGACGGTAGAGCAAAACGTGATTCTTTTGAGTCCTTAAACATTAATTATGCTACCACGTCAAGGAATGCATTGTATGGGTTCCCTTCTCTCCCCCCCCCCCATCTGAGTTACTTTCTTGAGATTTCGTATAGGAAGCCTGCTTATGTATATATTTATGGATTTAATTCAGAGTTTTCTTGATTGTAAGCTGCAATGAAACAGGCATATTGACAAAGTAATGCCAACAAGGAAGCAATGCATTGTCTTTTTAGCTCAGTGTTAAAAATTACCTGATTATCAAATGACTGGATAAGTCGGGCACAAATCTATTGTATAGTTCAATATTAGAGGAAATAGAATGTTTAACACCTTGATTTTGAATATATGCAGCAAAAAGGAGTAGAAAATGAGCTTTCGAATACCTGAAATAGTGCAAATAATCTTTATATTTCTTCACTTATATATTCTGATTATTTTTGCAGCTATCCTTAGAAACAGAGTTTTTGTTTGCTAGAGCCAAATAGTAATTTATGTAAAAAGCATGCTAGTGAAACTGCTCACTTGTAAATTATTTTCTGTGCTTCTTCAACACTTTCTTACCGATATTTTTTTTTTTTTTTTTCCAATCTGCTATCGGCATAGGATTTCCAATGTGAGTTCCTGTTAGCTATTTCAGAGCTACGTGAGGGAATTTTTGCTGTGTATTTAAAAAAGGTTGTATTGAGTATCAGTATGCAAAGATTGAATACTACTGTATGACTTTAAAAATTGCAGAGGTAAGTTATAGATACAGTTTGCTCAGTGCCCTCATGAACTTAAGTAATAGTATAAGATACTATCAGTCTTGCTTCTGTAGAACAAGATGTAGTAGTACTAGAATCTAATGCAGATGAACCAAGTATCAAAGTCTGGTAATCAGGATATGAAAAAAATAGTTATGTGGGGAATGAAAGATTGACTTTTTACACAGTAACTGGAAACATGTTTTTAAGCTATTTAAGCTGAACTGTCATGCACAAAAATGTAATCCTTAAAAACTGATATTCATCCCAAGTCAGTATAAAATATTGCAGTGATTCTTTTTTTTTTTTGTCTTGGAACAGAAAGGTTTGTGAAACATCAGTTCTGAAATGATGAAACATTTGTTTCAGTTTGACAGAATCTGGCAGAATTGCCTCTTTTGGGCACTTACCAAACTGATGCCAGAGAATCCTTGCATTTGAATATTCTTCAGATACTGTTATTTCAGCCTCTGCAGTCACGACAAGAGTCCAGGCTCTGCATCATTTAGGTAGTGCCAGTACTTATTTGCTGCTTAGAATCTGCTTGTAAGTGTTGGAATACAGACATGTGGTGACACTCCATGTGCTGTGTCTCCGTGGGCCTTAATGTTGTCTCCACAGAACTTGACTGTACCGTTGTCATCCTACTACCTAGAGCATGACTGCTCATTTTCTTGAGCTGGATGAATTGCACAGCTTTTCCATTGGCAAAAGCAAACTAGATGATGGGGTCCTTTTCTTGTCACTGGATGGAAATTTGCTGAGCTGCAGGGAGTGGCTTGTGCAGATTGACTGTACTAGGAGGTTGCTTTTGTAGGTGGGGCATTCGTGATTGAAAGTGTTTACATCTGTGTAAGAAGCTAGCTCCACTAATCTCTTTTTGTGTTTTGAGGGTGGTGGTGTCAGCTTTTCCTGTCCGAACTCAATGTAGAAGCGAAAATAACAGAAGGTGAAGGGGTGCTTACTTGAAGTAAAAGCGGTGACTGCTAAACATACATGTATAAAGTTGATAACCTCATACGGAATAACAAATAATACAGATAGATGTGCATTTATTTATTTATATTTATTTATTTAAACCAGACTCTTAGTGTTGATAGTCTGGGTTTGAAATGTTTGTTGTAAGTAGACTTGGGTCGCTTCAACATTAAGTGACTCCCTGCAGTGCTGTGTTGCCTGATGGGTACGTGGTATGGCCATTCAGTTTTTGTGGTACAAATTGGATAGATTATATTTCTTGCCCAGCATTATGCAGCTTTCAGGAATGTATTCTGAGGTTTATCCAGAAGCGAGGATCATGGAGGATTGTTATTTAACCTGACCTGTGTGCCCCTCCTCCCTCTGTGGAATGTAAAGCAACCGAATTATAATGCCCTCTGTCATTCATAAGTATTCTTTCTTTACCATAATCATGAAGGTCATGAAATGAGTGAATGCAGAAGTATTTGAAGTGAGCTTTATTTTTAACTAAAAATAAAACTATTACTTGTAAAATAGGAGAAAATAAGATTTTGAGTTGCAACTTAATTTGCATGTATCAATTAATGATGAGTTTATCTTGCCAGATGGTGTCAAAACAGGTGCATTTTTAAAAATGTCATATTTTGTCCTGAGTCTATCTAAAATGGCCATTGCATGTTTCCAAATGGTAGAATGGCAACTGATTCCCTTCTCTGCTTTGATTTTTGCCAGGCCGGTCCCGACTCAGTTATGCCAAACTTAAGACTTGGATCTGCTTTTGAGTGGCTTTTAGTAAGCCACCGTGTGTGGGTAGTGACTGTTAAACATTTGTACAATTGTGATGTGATATATTTGTGATTTTACGAATATTTTCACTGCTATGGATTCTGATGCGGTAAACAGTGAGTTGTTATACCACTGATTGAATCTGGCCTGGTAATTGGAAGGGGGAGGGCTGTAAAGGGTTCAGAGTGTAAGGCAGGACTGTACCATGTGCCTTGCACAGTGTAACTGACAGTGATGTGTTCAGGTTATCTGTAGATAGAAGTGTCTTTGTAGTTGGCATTATACCTATGAAACACAAGCCAGTCTTGCTGTTGATTTACTAAGAAAAGTTTTATTGTGATGGGTGATCTACTAAAAACCAGTTTTATTGTGGTGGCTTTTTTCCCTGGAGTTTTATGTAAAGTGCTTAAGTTATTGACAGTGACATAATTACAGTGAAGTTCTGCAAAACTTGGAATATTTAGCACTTAACCTGGCCTTTAAAGCTTGTACAGCATTTGAGACATGCAAAGTGAATCTCATTAATTATATTGTCACTTTTATTTGAATTTAAGAATCTCGGATGTCTAAAACGTTGCAGCAGTAGTAGACTGCATATTGGAAGGTCTATGACCAGACCTTGTCCCTAGAGCAGGGAGCATCCCCGGGAGCCTGCTGTGTCCATAGCTTCTTTGTAACGAACGGCGCCCATTCCTGTGGGTGCTACATTTCCTTCTCTGTGAGGTTTTGGTCAGGTTACTTGTTTGTTTTGTCTGTTTTTTTGGCACGCCACTGCTTTTACACCCACTCCTCCTTGGTTCTGCGGCCTTTGTGACGTAACAGCGTGGAACCCAGGGGTGCTGCTTGGCCTGCTGGGTCACCACCCCCACCCCCCACCCCCCGCCAGCATCCATGCTCTGCATTTCCCTTCTGTGCACTGACCTTTTTGGGCTCTGCTCCACTTTGAAGTCAGAGTTAGATGTTAAATTTTACTTCATAAAATGAAACTGCATTTCAGATTTGTGATGAACTCTACTGTGCTGGACTGTCTGTTCTGAGGGACTCTGATGTGCTTCCCTCCAGCAGCTGTAATGTCTTGAGCATTAGAGCACTCATAATGACTCAAGAAATAGTCACGGACTGGCAATGTTATGATACAACACGAGTAAATACCTTGCTGTAAGGCAGGAGAACAGCAGGTATTGTGGGACTCGTCTCCAGCTGGCTGTCAAATAGTTGTTACAAACTTCACTTAGTCCTTGAAGAAGACTGAAATACATTTTTACCCCTGCACTTCCAACTTCTTTTTCACTGTGTTAGAGGTAACATTGAAATAATGAAGCAATACACGGGAGTGTAGAGGTTAAACTGGAAGCTGGAGGTAGAGTCTACTGTTTAGATTTTTTCCAAGACCCACTTTATAGTATTCACACATCCCAACTAACATTGACAGGATACTATTATATCCATGATAATGTCCCGTGAAGGGAGTTACTTGTTAATACCTGATTAAGAATATTTTTTTTTTCTATGCTAGTATACATTTCAGCAAAGGTTTTGAGCATGGAATTGATAGGTAATTGAGTTTAAAGAAATTTCACCTTGTTAAACGTGAAGATGATTTGATTGTTGTTTCCTGTAGTAAACCTTTACCTATTTTTAGTGTTCTTATTTTTATTAAACATTAGTAATTTTTTTCCTTGGGTTTTTTTTTGCAGAAAAGACAACATTTTCCTTGTGTAAAGCTGCACATACTTCCCTTCTTTGTTCCTTTTCAATGAGAGATTGCTTTCTGTTTTCACTGGGTTCAGTTGCATTAGTGATTATTGCTCACTGTGGAAAATTCTGGGAAAATAACTGGAGTTTCGGGCAAAGTATTGAGAGGAACTGGCACAAATCACTACATCTGGAAAATAAAAAATGTCAGTTTTTTTTTTTTCTAGTTTTACTTACTCAATTTCTCTTTTACAAATATGAGTTTAAAAAGCAACCATGAAAGTTCGTAATAATTGACTGGTAAAATACACTCAAATGGAACAAATGTCTAACTTATACTTGAGGTTAAAAAGAATATGGATCTGCTGTAACTGCTATGGACTTTTTTAGTCACAGAACGCATTAGGTGTACAGTGTAATTATTGCTGATCCTGACTAATGACTGTTTCGGGGATTATCTCTTTTGGAGTCAGCCATCTGCTGTCGTTAGAGTAATTAACTAAACATAATTAAACGTTGACTTAGTTTGAAAGCAAAAGTACGTATGTCTCTAGGAACAGAATATGATTTCTTCAGTTCAAAATCATTCAGAAATACCAGTATTCCAGTTTTCTATTAATGATTTTAAACAAGCAGCTGAATTGAAGGTTGAAAATGCAACCCCCCCCAAACCACCCCCCAACCCCCCACAAACAGAAACAAAAAAAAGCATGGAGGAAGGAAGGGGGGAGCCTTAAAAGGGCAGTTTATGACTATTCTCCCAGTTCTTATTTGATACTGTGTTACCAATTAAAACAGATGGATTACGTAGGTTAAAAGCTTGCAAGTATAGCTAAATTTACATTTATTAAAAAAACACACATTGATTTACCAAGGAGATCTTCCTATTTATGACACAAATGCGATTGCTTGTAGGTGGTTCTTAACTGTGCTTATTTACAAAATACATTGATGGTAAAGACTTGTTTTAATATTGTATTATTACACACAACATGACAGCAATTTTTTGTAGAAATTGGAGAGTTCTGAATGTTTTTGTCAGGAAATATAAGTAAAATACAAAGTTTCAATCCTGAGTTTTGAATGCAGGGCATTAAAGCTTAGAAATACCTTCCCTTTTACAAGTGATGACTGTAATAGCATTATGATGTGGTTCTAATGTCCCTTATGCCATCCATATATACAGTAAATTCACTGTGGCCATACTTACCACAATGAATACCAAAATACAACAAAACCATAGGTTTTTGTACAAGGACTGCCCATTGGTCTCACCTAAGTTCAATCATTCATAGTGTCTAAAAAATGTATTTCGTTTATATTCATTTATGTCTATTTCTTGATCTCTCTCTGTATACTAAAGATAGTAAAATTTTTGTAGCATGAAATAATGCATCTGTTTGCAAATGCTACAGACTTAAATCTGTAGATGCATATTTAAATCATAATCCCCTATGAAAGGAATTTCTATTAATTATTATCCTTAGGAATAATTATAAAATTTGATGGACATAATATAACATTTAAGGTCTACAGCATATACAGTATTTTTCAGTGACCTGGTTCCACTGAGTAGCAGTTGAGCTGAATTATATTCAGAGATTACTAAAAATCAATGAGGTATTCTTTAACTGTAGATAGAACATGTTTAATTGGAGAAAAGTATGTATTTAGGAGTTCCTGAATTAAAAATTTAAAATAGTTTATAATATTTTGCCTTGTTAAATTATCTGAAGGAAATAGTTTTTGTGATTTCTACTACTGTTCTGAAGGAAAAGTTCAGAGCCCTCATATTCATTATAGTAGTAGATACTTTTTTGTACCGTATCAGTGTAAGTAGTTGATTTTTCTTTATTTGCAGGAAAAAAACTAATCTTCTTCTGCATGCATGAAAATTATGTGTGATAAATTGGGCTGTAAAGAATAAAAGCAATGAAGTCTTTCGGTGCTGTTCTCTGCAGAGAGGTTGTTTGCGGTTTGTGTAAAGGGTAGGGAGTTCTAGATGATGTACTATAGTTCCCTTGTTAGCAGCATTTTTGCTTCAGGAAAGTAGTATCTTTTGTTCTACTAGCTCGCAAAGTCTAAAGACTTTATCGGGTAGGTAGAAATTGCTACATATAAAAACTGTTAGTAATAAGGAATTAATGATTTAGTTAAGATGGGCACAGTGTATCTTTCAGTTATTCTGTGTGTTTCTCCATGACTTTTGCTTTGTATTTCCTTTGGCTTTTTAAAAATCATTTTTACTGACTGAGAGGAGCCAAGGATACTGCGTCTTTCTGGAGAAGCAGGTAACAGCTTTTATGCTGGCTTTCCAAATAAGTATTTGGGAAGTCAGTGTTTAACCTAACTTTGGATCAGAAGTGCCATTTAACACATCAGTTTTCTAAATTGATTAAAATGGAGTTTGGAAAAGTGTATCTCTCTTGTGTACTTGGCATTCTGTTTTACAGAGACTGGGAGTGAGATTTTACAGCAGTTGTTTGAGTTGCCCTTAGTACTTGGCCTCCTCAGGTTCCCAGTGGCAGGTCTGAGAAAAGGGTGTTGCCTCTGTAGCTGAAGGAGTCTCCAGGACAGGAACCGGTTTCTCGGAAGTTTCCCTGTTAGGAGTCAACTGTACTTAGTCGTCTTGCTTTTGTGATAATAAAGGGACTCTGAAATGATTTCTTCCCCGCCTTATTTACACTCTGATCCTGACTCACCCGTCAACTGCAGTTCTGGCATATGGAGTCAGACAGTCGGTTGGCTTTGCTAGCACTGTGCTTAGACATCATTTGCTTGGCTGCAATTTTTAAGTATTTGAGAAACTACTTCTCAACAAGTGGTATTTTTAATAACGATTTTACTCTGTGTTTTTCTTAAAATACACATGCTGCCTCAGTGAAATAAGTCTGGTAACTTTTGATGTAGGCAATTCATGGCACAAATAAAAATGCCTTATTTTATGCGAAAAGCTCATCAGGAATAAAAAAAAAGGTAGCAACTTACAGGAGTTCTTGTATTTATGCTAGCCTGCCATAATTGCTGGGTCTTTCCTTAAATTAAGAGACTAAATATGGACTTCTTGGCATGTATTACAGGTTCTTTAAAGCTGGGGTCTGCCAGGGAGCAGCAAGAGCCGGGCTGCTCAGCAAGGAGGGACAAGCTGGCAGGCGAGGGTGACGCAGGCAGTGCGTTTCCCAACCCTGGCACAGTCGCACAGCATCTGAACACTGTGCTGGTCACAGGGTCCAGACGGAATCAGGGAATCTGTCAGGCCCAGGGTCCGTCTGATCGGGAGCAGCAGAAGATAGGCGCTGATGCAGGCCTGGAGGGAAGCTGTAACATGAGACATGGGGTCTAGCCAGGAGACATGGGCACAGCCCAGGCGGCAGAGGTGTGGCCTGGCTCAGGCAGGGGCGGAAGGTGCCAGCCTGAGCCGGGAATGGACCTCTTGAGCAGAGGGTGTGGGTGGTGGTCCCGGGTGAGGCTGTTGGCATTCAAGTCGATCTGTGACATAGCTCTCAACAGCACCGCCTAATTCCCTTACTGCTGCAGTTGTGCTGGATTCCCCTGAGGACTGAGCGCTGTTTGTGTGATGCGCCTCTCATGTGAAGGTCTCTGTCTTACAGATATGGAGTCTGGAGAGCGGTTAACGTCATCATCGGTCTCCTCTACTGCAGCTGCTTCGACTCCAGCATCTTCTACACTGTCTGTAGCTTCAGCAGTATCGAAAGGTGGCCTTTCCACTGGAGCTGCGTCACTGAGTTCCACAATCAACGCATGCGGTAAAAGTGGCTCGATTATATATTGCAGTGTGATTTTAGTGTTTGTCAACCCTGGAAATTATTATTACAGGTCAAATTGAATAAGGTTGCACAGATGCATCGAAGAAAAATGTTTGGGGTTGTTTTTTTTTTTTTTTTTTGCTAAGCACCAGTCCTATCATGTGAATATGTTTTACATAGTACTTGTTTATTGAAGGAATGAAATTAATTTAAAATTGCCTATTCCAAACGTGAAGGAAATTTTCAGTTTGCAAAGCTGCCTTGGAAGCAAGGATCAAATTAAGGATTGATCTAGCAAGCTCTGCGCCACTTTCAGATTAAGATCTGATAATTGCCTTCTTGACTATACATCATGGTCTCAGCCTTCATGCAGAACCTCTACTGTATTTTTATACCTGGAGGAATAGTTTTGTCTAATGGAACTTGAGATTGAAAAAGTGAATTTCAAAATGTCATAGCCTTAGATAGTCCTGACTAGAGTGAAACATCTTGGCTTGAATCAGAAACCTGTGTGGAAGATTTTTCCATGCAGGAATCTAGTTTTTGTGAATGAAACTCATATTTCAGTTGAATGATGTATATGTCATCGACAGAACAAGAAATGGTAAATAACTCTTCCCTGCTGTTTCTTCCTTCATTTTGGAGAACAGATCGTATACAATCTTTTTGTTAGCCTGAGTACTACTGTTTCTTAAAAGATATAAAGTAAATAGGAAGTTTTTCAGCTTAAAGTCATGGTAATCTGCAACTCTCAGAACAAACTAGGTTCTTGCAGAAGAGCGAGCAAGTGTGTATTCTCCAAACTGAAAAACTCTTCTGCCCTGATACTATAGAACCAGTAGATTCTGAATGCCCTACTATAGCCTGTGTTTGTTCATTTGCAGCTTCCTTGAGAAGAAAAATAGAAACCAGAATGTCTGCGTACTTGAATTATGTCTCAGCTATTTAATTACTCTGAAATAAGCCAGAAAAGTTCCTAAGTAAAGCTGATCCAGAACAAATAACGTGTTTTATTTTTCAGTACCCCACTACAAATTCAACTCCAGAAGACTTCTGTGTCTATGTTCGTTAGCCCATGCCATTTGAAACGATTCTCTGTGGTGGTTCCCAGAATGTAGTAGGAGTTCATTTACATATGGCTACAGTCCCAAACTAAGGATTTATGTGACTCATTTACCTCTCCTTGCTGCCTTTGTTTTGTAGATATTACAGCATGTAATTTGCATCTCCTCTAACACTGTGTGTATATATAGAATATATATTTGGTCTATCAAAATACAGTAAGACTAAAGGAGATGAATAATGTAATAAAGATACTGAACTGTCAGTTTCTTCTTCATTAGAAAATCCAGGTAGTCCTTTTCTGAAGTAATTTTTAAAATTTTATTGTCAACTTTTTATTTAAAAAAAAAAGTTTCATTTCTGTCTGATAGCCAATAGTTAAAAAGACTGATAGTAATTCCCAGTATTCATGGGTTGTTTCCTTTTAGGTTTTTTTTTAATGGTCAGATCCTTTGCTTGGCTGCATCAGATCTTTAAGAATGTGTATATTTTCCCAAGGACACTTTGTATTCCTAAAACCAAGCTGGAATGTAGTTTGCTATCACTACTGTCCCATCAGTTTTATTTATGAGTATATCCATTTCTCTGCATGACACAGTACACTATGGGTACTGTTGCATCCACGCTGAAAGGGCATAGCCTGTCCCAGAGAAACTTCACAGAAGTGTTTATGTTGTCAACCAGCCAAAGGCTGTTTTCCCATGTTTGGCCTATGGCTGGAATGACAATTTCATGGAGTCAGAACGCACTTGAATTCACAAGATACTGTGTAGTCAAGAGAGTCTAGTATCCTAGCCTGTTCCTGAACTGAGATGCTACTCGCTTCTGTGATATTTTAAAAAAAAAAAAGTGACAATGTCTGTCAGTCTCAATCTGCTAATTAAATTATCTTCACATTCAAAAATGCATTTCTCTAGCATCTAATAAAATAAACATTTAAGAATGAACAATTATTCTTACTAAGAGAAGGTAAAGGCATCTTAATCTATGCATTAGATTAGAAAGGTTCTTTTTATTCCAATTCATCTATTTATTTTCTTTGTAGTAATCAATAGTCTGTTAAGTAGTCTCTGCAATAAACTTGATTGGATACCCTCTCAGGTCCCCACGATACACGGTGAGTTAGGACTGGGAGTCTTTATGCTTTGCCAGGGAGATTACACTACAAATAAATTATTTTGGCATATTCCCAGGTCAAATAGACAAAGCACCTGTGTGAAACCATTATGGAGTATATCACATACTGTTAGTTTAATTGGTTAATACAGCACTAGTTCCTGAATAATTGAAGCATTCCAGTCAAGTAAACAGAACTTTACTTCCTTTCTTCTTATTCACCCATTGCTGAAAATAAGAAGGCGCATTGGAAAAGAAAATTGACTCTGGAAAGAGATTTGAATTCATCCTGATGAGAATGTTAAGAACTTTGAAGAATATAAATCAACAGCCTTTTCTCACATGAGCAAATGATACAATAATTCAGTGTTTTGTCTTTTATAAGGGGCAATAATACCAGCATGTAAAACTGTTCAAAGCTGAACAATCGAGTCTCAGTGTTTTGATATTATCAGACCTGAAGAGTTCTTTATTTTTAATTTTTTAAAAAAGGAAGTTCATTAGCTTTTTATAAAAGGAAAATTAAAAATCAAACAAACAAACAAAGAAACCAAACGCAAGTTTTTTCTGAACCAGAAGCTGCTTCCATCAGAGCAAAAATCAGTCTTTTTGGAGTCCACTGTTTCTCCTTAAATGAGACCCAAAAGAATTTTAAACTTGTGGACATAAATGCACAAAGTCACAGGATTGTTTTAATTGGAAAAGTCTGTAATTTTCCACTTGATTCTCACATTTACAGTAACAAAGTTGGTTTTTTTTTTGTTTTTTTTTTTGTGTCTCAGTCTTTATATAAAAATGACAATGTTACTCCCGAAATAAATGTTGAGAAGGATCAGATTTAGTGCCTAAAATGTAAAACTGTGTAAACGAATGTCTTTTTATGGTGTTTTTCATAGTCCTTGGTTTTGTCAAAATTGTCATCTGGGGCTTGTAGGTATTTATGGACTCCTGGGCATGTCCAGGATTGTGAATGCTAAGTGACAATGGTAAAATTGAAATGGATACCTAAAAATAAAGTGGCAATTTACAGTTTGTGGAAAGTAAAACAACTTCAAATATTGAGGGAGAATGTGATGGTAATAGTTAAAGCAGTGCGGATGCTTAGATTAAGTACAAGGATAGGAATAATAGTAGAGGACAATTGCCAGTTCTGATACTAACAGAGTACCCATAGCGTTATACAGTCTACATCACAAGTTCTCAGTTTTCGGAAATCAATGTTAAGATGGTCAGTACATCTTAATTTCAGTGTCTTATATACGTATCATTAAGAAGCATTCTCTTAAATCTCTGATTTAATTATTATCAATAATGCTTTAAACAGGATACCAGCCTCATTTAGGCTTCCTGCTTCATATTATTACCTTTATAGGCCAGAAGCTGATTTCTTTCTCAGTGTTCGGACTGCACACTGCAGTGGGCTCCAGGCACTGGCTAAACTCTGATTTTAGGGGCAAGACTGTGAGAATAATATGCCAGATGTAATTTAAAAAAAACCAAACAAAACCAAACAAAAAACCAAACAAAGAAAACCAAAAACAAAACCCCAGAACAACCTAAAACCAAACAACAACCCACAAACAAAACCCAAAAAACTATATTTTAAAAATTCTGTCTCATCTAATATTTTCTATAAGGACTACACAGTGATGAGTGAACAATTTCGAGTATTGTTTGGACATGGAATTTTATCTTTATTTGTAAGGAACTGACTTAGAAACAATGTTGAAAGAAAAACAATTTCAGAGCGTTACTTTTTGGATGTTAGACATTAAAGGAAACCATTGTATTTGAGCACCTAAATAATTTCATTTAAAACCCCATCAAGCACCTAGTAGTTCTTATATTAAAGCAAGCCTCATTGAGAGTTGCCATGAGATTGATACTTTTTAAAATACGGCTTAGTTGGTCAGTGTTCTGTGTATGTTCCTTGTATTCTTAGTCCTCAGAGTTAATTATCTGGAGTGTTTTTGCCTAGATTATGTATCAGCTTTCTCAGTAGAGTGCAGTTTTGTCAATTCCTTTTGAAAATTTTCTTTAAGAAAATTAGTCCAAGACTAGCTTCTTTTAACCTAGGATTTATGAAGGAAAGTTAAAGATGGAGTCCTTGCAATTGCATTCATGTTTGTTACCTGTGTACTTGCTTCTGTGAGAGCATATTCAGAATTTATGAAAATGCTAATTGGGGGGTGGGGTGTTGATGTGCTTTAATGAGATAGCCAGTGCTTTGCTCTTCATTTAACAGATATTTTTGACATTTCTCTATTCAGATGAGGTTTTTTTTTTGTTTTGTTTTTTTTTTTTTTGTTTAAACAAACTGTAAGAGTGGATGATTGTTACTTACGTATATATAAACCATTTCCAGCTTTTAATGTGGAGGGACATTCACCAGTACTATGAAATCACACATACAAGTAGTTTGGAATCATGCATACAAGGAGTTTGGAAGACTTCCTGGTGTTGGGAGGCATGGAGAAGGCAAACTCTGCTAGCACTGTAGTGATTAAAGAACAACACAGAAAAGAGGAAGATAGAGTAGTTTCTGTCACCCTAAGCAGTTCTTTAGATTTGCTGTGTAAGTTGGAATGCCCTTAGCATTGCTAGAAATACCGTGTTATTTTTGTATTTCTGCTGGTTGGTGCATTGACACTTTGTATTTTAAGGCATTATTTAAGTATTTATTCCTTTTTAGCTGTTTTGAAAACCTTATATTGCACTGTGAAGTTCATTAATATTAACAAAAGCCTTCACAGTTATCATTCCTTGTTACTAAGAGACCAAGCATTGTTGAAATGTATGTTGCCCTTTGGACTAATGCTTTCAGTCATTTATCTGTGTAGGGGTTAGCAGAATTTCAAAAGCTGTGCTCAAAAATATCTAACCTATTTAAAGTAAGTCAGGAATGTTAAGGAGGGCAGTTTAATATGAAATCTGGCTATGAGGAGCGTGTCTACAGTAAGTTAGTAACTTGAAGAGCAAACACTAAAGTAGGAAAATTAAGGAAATACTAGAATTAATTGCTAGACAAACAGTTAATGTTGTAATCAAATAAGAAAGAGGGAAAATGTCATTACAATTCAGTTTATTGTTACAAGACTTTGCTTCCATTCTTTCTTTATGTTTTATTTCTTCTGTGTTTCTAAATGCATATTTAAAAATTGATGGCTTCTCTTTTCTGGACACATGAGATAATGGCTTAGGTAGCACACAATATATTTTCTTAAAAGGCTGTAATAATGTGTAATATAGTATAAAGTCACCTACTCTTTTTTGTTGTGTGATGAAGAAAGTTGTTAAGCTTGAAGGATGTTTAAGTTGACCTGTCTTCAAAGCGTAATGAAACATTGCAATGCATTGCTGCTCATCAGCATCATTAAGAATCATCACTGTGGTCTGTGAGAGAGAAGCAAGTGTTGTTACTGTTTTTTTTTACGAAAAAACATCAAGAGAGTGTTGTGATGTTTCCTAATTGAACTGCGTAGCAGACGGTAACTAACATTTAGTATTAGTAGTTGACCGTGGACATAAGTTGTGGAAGAAGGTACATAAACGAGGTTTGAGGTGGTTTTTTGGTTGTTTTGTGTGGTGTGTTGTTTTTGTGGTGTTTTTTTTTTTCCCTTTTTTTTTTTTTTTAATATGATCATTTACTAACTGATGTTACAGACATTTGAACTAAGTTCAGCAAACATAGCACTGAAATACAATGTCTTTGAACTCCAGCTGAACGTATAAAGAAATACTCACTATACATATCACCTGCAGTAGTTAGCGTCGGTGAAATTAAGTGCAAATCCATTCGGGGGGGGGGGGGGGGCGTTCCTGAAATTTGAAATCAATGAGAGGAATTTCCCTTCACAGTATATGTAATACTGCCATTATGTTGCCTTGTAGTTGCTTATAAATGAAAGATCCTAGTGAATGTCCCTGCGTTCATAACACTTAACATGATGAGATACTGCAGTCAGGAGATCATTCCAAAATTATCCATTATATATGCTAACACAAAAACAGCATTAAGAAAATCTGGAAGGAGGAATAGAATTAACAAACAAGGTCAGGTGATAGTTTCTGTGTACAAAGTCCCCCAAAAGTGTGGTTAATTTGCAGAGGCCTTTGGTGGTAAAGTGAGTCTCTTGGAAAATGGGGAATGCTTGGTTTTTCTGTTGCTGTCTTTTTTTGCTGGGCTACTCTTTATATTAAAACATGGCACAAATGAACTTTCTGTTCTTTGATGTTGGTCTCTTCCTGCTTTTTCTCTCCATCAGCAACTATTCTGTTCTTCTGGTTATGTATGCTTTTATAGTCTTGGAGTTCCCTGATTTTTCTTGTATCCTCATGTTCAGGCTATCTCAGAAGTTGAAGTTTAGCTCTGAAAATCCTATAAATTTACTTTACCAGCATTACAAAATTTCTGGTCATCCCTTTGTTTTTTGTCTCTCATCTACGTTGTTGTAAATTCTTGCCTTGTCCTAACATATAAACACGTGCTGACTTGCTGTGCCTGCTCTCTTCTGTGCTGACCTTCCTCACCTTTCCAGGTGTGTAGCAGCTCAAATAAACTTTCCTGTTACTTTTTTTTCCTGGTCACTTCCCATTTTAATTTTCCTTTTCACTTCTTTTCCTTACTGCATTAGATTCACTCTCCTTGTTGTTTAAGGTACGCATAACTCCATCTATGCTTACATTTTACCCGTAATTTTTACAATCCCATTTATCTAGTCCTGTTGTTTGTTTTTGGTTTTTTTCCCCTCTCCAACCCATCGTGTCTTACCTTCATATTGCCAACCAACCTCCCAGTCTTACAGATAGCATTACTCATTCTGAAGTTAGAAGCAGGGGCACCAGTTGAAACTGGGGCAGTTGTACCTGTTGTTTAAACAAATAAAGCTCATTGTATGTCCTGAAAATTAGAGTACAGTCAGAAACAATGCAATAGATTGTAGACAAATGGTGCAGCTCACTGCCCACTCTGCAGCTGGAAGTTCCAAGTTGTCTGAAGGGCTTTAAAGAAGGATACGTGTTGGCACTCCTTACCAGTTAATTGCCTGACATAGTTATTGTTAGTCTGGCTGAGTTCTCATACCTGTAAGAAGCAGAAACAATTCTTAAAAAAAAAAAAAAAAAAAAAAGTTTAAATAAATTCAAGGATTCTTATAGCTTGCAAGAAACTAATTGGTGTGTAAGATTGTCAAGATTCTCTAATTCAGTTTTCTTGCTTTCAGAATGCCAGAGATCCCTTCCATCTCAGACAAGTCTTTGTTGGAAAAAATATCCTTCAGCTCTGCTTTCTGCTTTAACATAGATGCTACTCATAGTCTGTCTTTTCTTCCTTCATGTTTTTCAAAGTAAAAAAATGGAGTTGAGATAGATGATGCATAAAATCTCAGAATTTATGTAAGCATTGTCCTTCTTACCTCATTTGGCTTACTTTTCTCATTTAGAGCTACTCTTAATCACTTGCTAGACATCTAGTAAGATTGCTCACAGAGTAAGGAACGACTGACATGAAGTATATGCCCTCATAATGATATCACAGAGTGCTTTGGGAAATTACGCCTTTTAAATGGTCTTTGCAAGAGTCAGCAGAAAGAGAAGCTCTGTGTAGAAGGTCTTACATTCTGCAGTGATGATACTAGACTTCAGATGAAATAAACTATTGCCAAACCTCCATTTTCCTAGTTATTTCTGAGTGATAGATGATACAATGAATGGTCTCACCATTGTTGAAGCTGTAAATATGAAGGTAACAGCTGTGGAATGTTTGAATGGTGCTTTTCTATCAAAGAACAGATGATACCAGAAAAAAGGGAAGAGGCTTTTGTTCTAAAGCATTTGTCATTTCTAGAATTTTTCAGTTAACTTGGTCAGAGCAAGTTTACTGTGAAAGCAAACTAAAGAAATTGGAATAATACTGCAGCGTACATAAAAATTAAATGATGAAAGATGTTAACAGTGCATTATCCTGGTTTCGGCTGGGACAGAGTTAATTGTCTTCCTCGTAGCTGGTACAGCGCTGTGCTTTGGGTTTAGTATGAGAAGAATGTGGATAACACCCTCATGTTTTCAGTGGCTGCTCAGTCGTGTTTAGACTCAGTCAAGGACTTCTCAGCTTCTCCTGCCCAGCCAGCAAGGAGGCTGGAGGGGCACAGGAAAGGTGGGAGGGGAGACAGCCGGGACAGCTGGCCCAAACTGGCCATAGCATGGGACGTCATGCCCAGTATATAAACTGAGGGAGCTGGTCAGGGGAGGAGCGCTGCTTGGGCATCAGTCGGCAAGTGGTGAGCAATTGCACTGTGCATCACTTGTTTTGTGTATTCCAATCCTTTTTTTATTATTGTCGCTTTATTGTCATTATTAGTGCCCTTGCTAGTTTCTTCCTTTCTGTTCTATTAAACTGTTCTTATTTCAGCCCACGAGCTTTACCTTTTTTTCCCCCTGACTCTCTCCCCCATCCCACTGGGCGGGTGGGTAAGTAAGTGAGCGGCTGCGTGGGGCTGAGTTGCTGGCTGGGGTTAAACCACGGCATGTATTCATAAAGTGTAGACTTGCAATCATCTTGCAGTTTTGTGCAGCTAATTCCCTGGTAAGTTTCTTTTTTTAAGCAATGGACATTCCTCCAACAAGAAATATGAAGGTGGCATGATAGAGCTTAACCGTTGCTTGATGAGGATTTCCTCTAGGATTTCTAGTGATTCTTCTGCGGGTTTGCATCACCTTTTTTCGGTTCATTTCTACAGCTAGAACGTGTGTTGCTTGTTCTGATGATTTTCTTGAAGAGAAGTAATACCATAGAATCATAGAATGGCTTGGGCTGGAAGGGACCATCAAAGGCCATCAAGTCCAACCCCCCTGCGGTGAGCAGGGACACCTTCAACCAGATCAGGTTGCTCAGAGCCCCGTCCAGCCTGGCCTGGAATGGTTCCAGGGATGGGGCTTCTACCACCGCTCTGGGCAACCTGGGCCAGTGTTCCACTACCCTCACTGTAAAAAATTTCTTCCTTATATCCAGTCTAAATCTGTCCTCTTTCAGTTTAAGGCCATTTCCCCTAGTCCTGTTGCTACAGGCCTTGCTGAAAAGCTCTTCCCCATCTTTCTTAAAGGCCCCCTTTAAGTATTGGAAGGCCACAATAAGGTCTCCCCGGAGCCTTCTCTTCAAAGTGAAGAATATCTTGCATCTTCTGTTAGTTCATTCATTCCAGTTTTGCAGAGGGATGAAGCCATGAATTTTTGTGTATTAATTTTTAAGGTGGAAGCCTGGCAATGTGATAATGGCTTTCTAATGAGAAAAATCTAATCAACTTTTAATCACACCAGTCTGATTTTTCTGATAATGATGGGATGTACTTGTTGTTTACATTACGAAACGTGAAGGTTTTATCACAGTGGCATGACTGAAGACAGTGCTTGAACGTGGAACAGGTTTTCTGTAATGCATTTGTTTCTTCATGAGAATGTACAGTAAAAAATGGTTGCTAGGGGGTGTTGAATTGGATCAGTACTTGCCCTGGAAAGTTTTAAATAAGCACTGTGACTGGACCTGTTGGGCATTTTCATTGCTGCATGTAAAAATTTCAGTGCCTCTGGCAGGACATCTGAAGACCAGTGTAAAATTTACTGAAATAATCTGTTCAAAAAACGTGTTATGGCCACGCTGTAGAAGACAAATCGTGGAGCATAGTCACTGTAGTCCCACCTCTACCATCATTTGTGATCTAACAGCAAGATAATTCTCTCCACTGCCCACCCCCAACAAACAGTGCCTAGTGAGTAGAGGAGGGTGGTTATCTGCCTCTCTTCTAGAAATGTGTGTATTAAAAACTCAAATGGTGCTATTTCTGTGCTAGGGCAAAGGGGCAAATTGTTCAGGTGAGACACTCCTTGCAGTGAGAGACTTTTTACATACGTGAATGATATTTCGTCCAACGTGTAGGGTAAGCCTTTGTAGTTCAGTAAAACACATTAAAGAGAAGGTCAAGGCAGTTAGGCTGTAACAAGTGATATCACTATGGTGGTGATTCCACAGATTAATTAATCCTGCTGAGAAGTACAGTAACTTGGCCTTCTGGAGCTTCAGACTCCACAGCTAGAGTGCTTCTGGCAGTTGCTACTTGTTTATTCAAAACTACCTTGGGTCTCTGCGTATCTGTAGGCATATGTCATTGAAAAATTAAGCTTGGAAAGGACTTCAGGAGGTCATCTAGTCCAGCCTCATAATCAAACTAAGGTCAGCTTTGAGGTCAGTGTCCTTCTTGTTTTTTAGGACCCAAAACAGTATGCAGTATTCTAAATGCGGTCTGAAGGGTACTGAGTTAAGAGGGATATTTACTTCCCCTGCTCTGCTGGCTGTGCTTCTTATATAGTCCAGCCTGCTGCTGACCTTTGCTGCCAGGGCACACTGCTGGCTAATGTGTGGCTTGGTGTCTGCTGAAACCCCTAGAGTCTTTTCTGCCAAGCTGCTTCCCAGCCAGTCAGTCTCTAGCCTGTATTGTTCCAAGGGCTTATTCCTTCCCATGTGCAGGACTTTGCTTTTACTCTTGTTGAGTTTCATAAAGGTCCTGCCAATCCATTTCTCCAGCCTGTCTAGGACCCCCTGGATACCAGCCTTTTCCTCAAGAAGCTTGACTTGTCCCTCCAGTTTGATGTCTTCCACAAACTTTTTGAGAAGGCACTCCGTTTCTTACTCTGGGTCATTGATAAAGATGTTAAACAGGAGAGATCCCAGGGTAAGAGACCCTGTAGTACTCCACTTGTCACAGGCATCCAAGTAGAGTAGGGCCCATTATCCTCTGAGCATCCCACTGTTTTCTTACCCATCTAGTTGTCACCCCATGCAGACCATAATGTCCTAATTTGGGTTCAGGAGTATTTGTGGGAGACAGTATTGAAAGCCATGCTTAATTAGAGGTTAATGACATGAACTGTTCTCCTCTTGTCTGTAAACCTAGTAATTTTATTACAGAGGGCATTCTGTATGTGCCCAGGAATGTGTTCCTAACATGGTTCATATAGAGGGCTCACTGCATTATTTTCCAGGGGACTAGCATAAGTCTGACCGTTTTGTAGTTCCTCTGATTGTCCTCTTGGTCTTTTTTGAAGATGAGCACAACACTGGCCTTTCTCCAGTTGTTGGAGACCTCCCGTAATCTGCTTGACCTTTCAAAGATGACGGAGTGTGACCTTGTCCTTTCCTTGAGTCAAATTACAGTGATGGCCTGATTTGGCTAGAAATGGTGACAGTGTGATGGTTATGAGAGTTCGCAAAATGTCCGCTGTATGCAGTCATAATGGGAAATGCATCATTGTGATACAGCTGTACTAGTGTCAAAAGTCAGGTCAGAATGTTGTTCTGGACGCTAACAAATTACAAGAAAGAAGCTTAAAACGGCCTTTATGCTTATACCAGTCAATAGCAACAAATTTAAAGAAAAAAAATTCTGTGTAAATTATAAGGTGCTAGAGTGGTACAGAACACTGGCAAGACTTCTGTAAATTAAAAATCTAAATTGAAAGCAAAAATACCTAAAGGAAAATAAATATTTTTGTTTGCTACTAAATATTTTCTGTATTTTTAGGTAGATTTGTCATAACTCTGTGTAAAGTTTCATATGAGGTGTAAGCTGCTAAATAGAACTAGTTGTAAATAATTTGTTCTTACACGCGTGTGGAGGTGCTTGTGGTAGTATTGATTCTTACTGCTTTCATCACCTGTATATGCAAAGAAAAAGTTTGCTCTGTTGTATGGATTTAAAAAGTAAAGAAAACCAGTTCCTGACTCTGAAGAAGTTATCACAGATTACAGCTAATGAGAAGATGATGAAATGGTATGAGGTAAAGAACTGGATTCTTGAAAAATAGTAATTAAAATAGTTGTATTGGAATTAAGTAATGTGTGTTTCTGCAGCATGGCTGCCATATAGTAATACGATTGGGATATAGTCTTGAGTTTACACTGGGAAGTGCTTTAAATTTGTAGGGTCATCGGAAAACTCAGGCTGGATGGGACTTCAGGAGGCCTCTAGTCTGAAGAGCAGAAGCCATTTGCAGGGTCAGACCATGTTGCCCAGGCCGTTGCCCGGTCTGGCTTTGGAAACCTCCAAGGACTGGGACTGCATATTGTCTCAGGGCAATCTGTTCCACTTCAAATAAACCTGTTAAGAAGAAAACGCATCAAACCACTAAAACTCAAACCAGTACTGAGAGGTCTTAGTGTAGAGTGTTGGGGGGGAAAAAAACCGCAAACAAACGAAAGAGTTTCTCGGTGTCTCCTTCCATGGGTTTACATTATTTTAGATTTGTGTACTCCTGAATCTTTTCTAAGGGAAATGCATACCATAGACTGCTGTGTTTGTAGACACCAGACTTACTTTTCTTTCTTCTCTTTGTTAAAGCCACAGGTTGAAGACCTTTTCTGTAGACTGTTGTTTTTTAGATTAGACATTAAAAAATGTCTTCCGTTACAGTGCCTTTACTTTCTGGATGCTGTCGTTGAAGTCCGGCTATGTGAAAGATATCCTATTGTAAAGCGGTTTTTTGAAGGTGGGGGGGGAACTTAGCTTTAAGGCAGTCAAGAAAAGGAGAAGAGTCTTACCAAAATGGAGGCTACAAACAGCAGTAACATATCCAAGCTTGACTGGTGAAGTCACTTGATGTGACTGTTGACAGAAGTCAGACAAAGCATTGTAACGCTTCCTGTTGTTTGATCGTGGGATTGGAAATCAGTGTTCTAGGAGTTTTAAATGAAGTTGTGGTCTTTGAAAATACAATGTGAGATTAGAACTAACTGCTGTGGAAAAAGATTTAGGAGTAATGTATGTCTGGCATTTAAAATGGATTATTTTTTTTTTTGGATCATGTTCAGAAATTGAGTCATGTTTAATTCAAAGTAATTCGTCTAGGACCATAGCTAAAAAGATGAAATACAGTGTTTAAGCAATATAATGGCAGTTTCACAACTTCTTCAAGGCAAAGTGAATGGCTTCCCTAGAAATTCTATTTTGTACTTTTGATACCAGTAAGGACTGAATGTAGAAGTGCCTATGAATGGATAATTTGATCACGATCAATGGAATTTTCTTTAAATTGTTTTTTAAAACTAGCTTACATACATTTCATTTTACATCTCAAAAATGACTCAAGTTATTGGGGTTTTTGAGTTCTATTTTAAAAATTACAAAATGTGTGCAAGGTATCTTTTTTATTTTGTGTATTTCGTTATTAGTTTGTGCATTGTGTGTTTTGTAGGCCCCTGTTCATCTCTGAAATGGGACATTTCATGTGTATTAAGGACAGATACAACTAATAGTCCTGCTTATAAAAGGATGTTCCTCTGTTTTTGATCCCAGTATGTTAAAGGAACAGACTCTTTTCCACTGCTAGCAGAAATTGCCATGGCAAATATAATATCTTTTTTCATTTTTGCTTACAAACCCCTTTTTTAGAGTAGCTCCTGGTTTTAGATATTTTCTGTGTTGCAGAAATACGGTGCCAATACTGGAAGAAGATACTATATGTAAAACTTAACAACAGCTTTTAAAATATGAAAACTTTTTAATAAATTTTTTTTAAGCTTGAGGTTGGACTTCACGTCATCTGTTTGGGTAGTGCAATTTCCAGTGGTTTTTTTTTCCCGTCAGGACGTACATTCATACGGCTGGGGATCAGCAGCGTAACCTGTCCACAGTCTCGCTTGCCTTCCCAGTGGTCAGACACCCACTCCTTGGTCCGCGTGCAGCCAGCTCAGGGTATCCAGAGTTTGGTGGCTTGGACACACTTGGTACACCCAAAGCCTTAGTGGCATATCCCCAGCTAGCACCTTTTCCAGGTGAACGTTACTGCAAGGAATATTAGGCTAAAGAAGAGGGTTAACTGTCCTCACTCACTAGGCAGGCTTTGTAAAAGACTTCAGACTATAGGCTTGATTTAAGTCCAGGACAAGTTTGATGAGAAGAAAGAAATAGATTGGCTGAGTTTCTCAGGAACGGTGTTTTCACAGTAGTCTTCCAAGAAACAAAGGAGGGCTTGATCTTTTTCATTCTTCCCATCACAAGGTAATGTCCTTCTTCATTACATGGGTGTGTTGATTGCATAACCACAATTCTTGAAAGTACTCAGCCAGTAATAAGGCGGACTTGTTTTCCTTTATAAATCTGCTTTTTGTCTGTTAGACTCAACACTGGAATTTCTATCCAAACTTGGAAAAGGAAATTTCATTTGACTTCTTTTTGTGAGCTCAGTATTTTTTTTTTTTCTTTCTCCTGTTTCCCTCAGCTTACATCTGTACTGTGCTATGACAGGGAAATAAGTGAAACTTTAGAAGGTGGGGGGGCTTACCCCCTTAAGCATCAGTGTGGAACTGTATCTGAATTGCTCCTGATAAAAGAAGTGTCGTCTTAGTTTGAATGCAGTGCTGCCTCAACGTGAGTGTTCTGCTCTTGGGATGCTGTAGCTCAGGGGACGTTGCTGTGTTGCAAAATACACCTTGGGTGAAGAGATGTTGGTTTTTTTTTTTCCTCCAAAAACAAATGCTCGATTGTAGAAAGCCAGAGGAATTCAAAAGCATGGTACTACCACAGACACATATAATTTGTCTGTAATAGGATTGGCCAGCGTCATCTTGTTTCTTATTGATTTTGTTCATAAGTAAAGGGTTTTTTTTGGTGGCATCGTGTAAACTCAGTAGTCTCCCATCCTTTAAAATATCAACATATTGCACAAGAGAGATGAATACAATATGATGCATCTGACTTCCACCGCAAGATGTCAGTTACTCAGCTAGTGTTTTCCAGTCTTGCATACTCTGTAAATCTTACATGTGAGAACAAAGCTTTCTAAAGTAAATTCAGTACTGTGATGCATTCTCCAAAGTACGCAGTAAGGTAAGATGCTTCATTCACTTTTTCTATAGTTTGAAGAAAAGCTATTCCTGCCAGGAAGTGAGTATCTTGGAGACCTCCCTTTTTCTGGGCTGGCCAGGCCCTGCGCGTCCATCCCCACCCCCGCCCCGGTAGAGTTTACGATTGTGGGCTTCCACCACCAGTAGAGTTTTAGGTACTGGTAAAAACCTACAGCAAATATTGCAAAGAGATCTTTTAGTATTTTTAAAATTTCATTTGATACAAATGACAGGATTTTGTTTTAGTTATTAATGCCAAAGGGGTGAAAGCAGAACTTTTGTTACTGGGAGGATAATGAGATACTATATACATACCTACACAAAGCAAGAACATCTGAAAGAAATGCATGTAGAGGTAAAGTAAGGAGGGGTAAAATATTTCAAAAAGCAGTGAATAACAATTCATTTGTAATGCTTTCATTTGGTAATTTTTTTTTTTTTTTATTATATGAAAAGATTCATTCAGTTGTAACAGCCATCTAATGCGTGTTAGTGCAGCAGCGTTAACCGGTACCTGTTTTAAGCTTTGCTGTAAGGGATGGTAGTTGTTCATATCTTCCATTGACTTTGTTCCGTTTTGTAAGAGAAACTTTCTGTATTGAGAAAACTGTTTTTGCTGAAGTAGGATTGAAAGAACTCTGCATCTGACCTTAGACGTTTTCTGACCTTCTGTGATATTCTTAAGTTTCAACTAAAAATTGAGACCCTCATGTCTGTAAAGATGGGGTTTTTATATTCATGTATCTGGGTAAATAAGGGTAGGGAGAAAAAATAATCTTAAAATTCTGGTTTTGCTGTCTCATTGAAGGACAGTATTTTCCATAGATCTTGATAATATAGTAAACAGCTCGGAAGTTATCTTAGGCAGTCTGGCTGTATGTAGTTGTTATAATCTTGCTTAAGCCTTTGAATGGCACCTTTGTCCTCAATTTGGTAGCAATTTGTCTGCATGCGTACTATTTTTTATATATATATATATATATTGCCTAGTGACCATTGTTTTTACATTTCTTGGTTAGTACGTTCCAAGGCAATGATCCTGTAACTTTGTGGGACCACTCAGAATACATATAAAACTACTATGTATCACTATGCTCAAATTCCAAATTTAAGATAATAGAATAATGTGAAGTTTTTGCAGATCAATTACAGCTTGCTTATACCATGATAAAAGTTTTGGAATTGTTGCTCTGGAGTGTCCAGTCTTCTGTTTTTACTGCTGGTGTTCTAGCCATATTCTATGTCTTTTTAGCAATTGGAATCTTTCATTTATAACATTTTTAAATCACTGTGATACATGTTCTTACGATTTCAGTGTCTGTTGACAGTGGCAGGCTAAAATTTATTAGCATTGTTCAGACTTCATTTATGTATTCATTAAGAGTCTTAATTACTGTATGTAACATCCTTATACTTACGTCGCTATTTTTTAGCTTTCCTTCTTGCTGAGTTTTATAGCAACGTGAAATAGCTGTCTTAAAATGCGTTAGACTAAATCCTGCTCAACTCTACGTAGTTTAATTTTTTTAATCACACTGGTAATATATGTGTATAAAATAGCAGACATTCTGTGCTTACGGCACAGTTCTTGTCCTTGTAATGTACAAAACCTGATATTTTTACTTTAAGAAATGAAGCATGCCAGTGGGCCAAACCACCGTTTTTGCTCTTTCTCAGCCGTTCACAGGGATACTATGCCAAACTGTTTCTGTCCTGAATGTATGCCACAACTTAATCTATGTTTCAGGGTTCAAAAAAAAAAAATCGTAATTTCACTGAAGCCCTAAAGAAATAATTTTCAAGGAGAGGAAGAGCACTCAATGACAGAAGTCAGAAAAGACTTGCTTACCACCTAGTCCATCCTGCCACTTGTGTAGATTGTGCCTTCCAGTGTATTTCTAGTGTTTAGTGTTACATAATAAAGTTTTCACTGTAAGACTGGAACGTGTACTCACAAATTTGATATTTTAAGCATAAAAAAGGCAAAATAAAGCACTGCCTTTTAACGGCTTTTTTTCTGTGAGTCAACTGTACCAAAACACTTAGCACTGCTACGCTTTGAACACCTTCAGAGCTGTGTGGCCAGTATAGGACCTGGCCAAGAGATAACCATGACCTGAATTATGTTATGTGCACTTGCTTGTTAGATTTAGGTTTTATGTAGGTCAAACCTATGTTTCTAGCCTTTGTCACAGTGGCATTTGGGTGTTGTGTTTCTGATTCTTCTGCATCTTGTAATGTGAAAGCATTTCTGTTTTGATTGGTGATGGGTGGGGAGAGTTAGCTTTAAGAGAAATTTGGAAGATATTTTTTTTATTTCCTGACAAAATATTACGGGATTTTAAATTTTTTTTTTTTCCAAACACACACATTGTCCCTCTCACATATATAATATTTAACATAGGATCTTCTTTCAAAAGTTTCTTTCCCTTCAGAGGGATTTGAAAGGTTCTTCTTTAATTATGCTTTGTGGTTTTTTTCAGGTGTTGACTAATAAATGTGTTACAAAATGTTCTTGGAGCTACTGTGACAGCTATTATAAAATAATACCCTGACACTTTAAAGGAATTCATCTGTGCCAATCGGCACGCTGTTTCTGGGCTGCTGTTTAAGCACAAGAATGTATGACAAGAACACTGCACTGGATATTTGCCTCTTACATGGCTGTTTTTAGGTTTAGCAGTGCCTTATTAAAAAAAAAAAAAGTCAGTTTGGTCTTGCAGAGTTTCAGGAATCTGCAGAAAAGGATTACATAAGGGTTGCATAAATATTCTGAAGAGTTGCTGCTGGAGTAGAGAACTTTAAAAATTGAAAGTTGTAGGGGCCGTGTCAACTCATTTGAGTTCATTTTCCTGGAAAACAAAACCAATAACCATTTAAGATGAAAATTTAAAACAGCAACAAAACAAAACAAAAGTATTAGATTGTTTTTTAAAATAAGAAATCTTTATTCCTTGCTCAGCCACTTGAATTTATGTAACAAGCAGCACAGAGTAGCCCTGTTTCTGCTTGTGAAACAACCATTTTAATAGGGATGTTTTGGAGAAAAGCAGTCTAATCTTTTTCTGTTCCAGTGTCAAATTCCAGGGTGGAAGCCTCTTAGAGTGGGTATAGAGTTACTATGGAGTAACTAGAGGTTCCTATATTAAGTAGGTAATTTCATGGGGAACTGCTTCAGATGCATTTTTGCGGTGGAGGCCTTGGAGTATTCCAAGGCTGAGATTGCAGAGGTGACTTAAAGCTGTTGTGGTTTTTTTATAGTTCTGATGTAGGAAGACTGCTGAGGTAATAATGAATGTTCAAGAGTGACCTGTGGATATCGACCCTGTTTATAAGGCTAGCAGTTTCATTTTGGGGTGGTCACTGTCACATAGCTTTCTATTAAGTATTTATTTTCAGAACGTGTTTAAGTAAAACTGCATTGAAATCTTTACCAGAATGGCTTTAATGACTTAAGACCAGAATTGCTGCAGGAAACTGATGTCATTTAAGAAGTTCCCAAGTGTTGTGTTTTCTTTTGACTCCCAGATTACATAAATCTGATCTAGATTATGCACAGCAACATGCTTACAGAAATATTTTATGTATCATTAGAACAACTGAAGTTTGTTTTTATTTCCTTTGCGGTGCAGAATGGTGGCGAACGGCGGATGCACACTCTCGTCCCGGGGCAGCTTTTTTCCCACCGCTCTTGGGAATTCCATCATTGTTCGCACCTCCTGCACAGAATCATGATTCTGCTTCATTCCACTCAAGAGCTGCAGGAAAAAGTAGTCGGAGCAGTACGGAAAAAGGTAATGGCTGAAGTTAGGGAATAATCGTATTGCACTTCTGCACATGCAGAAAGATGTGGAATTTGAGCTTTACCTCTCATCATTCTTCCCATTCCTAAACAGTTCTATGAAGATTGATTCTGTTAGCTAAGCATGAGACATACAAGTATGGGCTTTCAATAACAAAATACTCCTTCTACTAGTATTTCCCCCCCTTCTTTTTCCTTAGATAGTTTGTCTGGGACTGAGTAGAAGGGAAAAGTTTTCTTTTAAAGCTTGTGGTTTGATTTAGGAGGCCTTGTACTTATATAGTGAATACTGTTCCTCTGCATATAAGGAGCGGGCATCAGGTAGGTGTTTGTTGAGGGGGCATGGAGGGAGGGGTGGCTATGGCTACAGGATCTCAAGGAAAATAGCTCAATGACATTAGAACATTTGCTTGCATTTCAAACCAGTATTTTATGTAGCGGTATTGCACACCTTTTGAAGACACAGACTACATTTGTTTGACGTTTGATACTAGGTTTGCTGGGCTTAGAGGGAAGGAGGCTGAGAGGTGACCACATTGCTGTCTGTGGCTTCCTCATGAGGGGGAGTGGAGAGGGAGGTGCTGGTCTCTTCTCTCTGGTGTCCAGTGACAGGATGCGAGGGGATAGCTTCAAGCTGCGTCAGGGAAAGTTTACATTGGATGTTAGGAAAATGTTGTTCACTAGAGTGAGCACGCTCACCAGGGAGGTTGTTATGGCCCCAAGCCTGTGTTCAAGGAGTGTTTGGTCAGTGCTCTGAGATCTGTGGTTTAACTTCTAAGTTGTCCTATGTGGAGTCAGGAGTTGGACTTGATGACCCTTGTGGATTCCTTCCAACTCAGGATATTCTGCTCTGTGATTCTATGATGTACAAAGCTTTTCCTTTTCTTTTCTTTCTATAGTTTTGGTAGGTTTTAGGACCTGACGTGCATTTCAGAATCAATCTGGTAATAGCCCTGGGATTGCAGAGTGGCAAAGTTGTGTGGTTAGGGGTATTTTCTTAGAAGACAAGTCTTCTTGACAGATAAGTAAGCAAGCTTGAATGCGGGTGTTATTTCAAATAGCATTCCCAGAACTTCCCCCCCACCGCCTTTGCACCTCGCAAAACTCATAAAATACTTTGGGCTTCGTGTGGTTTTCTTTGGAGCTGACTGATACTTCAAAACTATAAATGAATTATTCTGTGAGATATTTACTGGAATGTATATTTTTGTGTCGTCTTTCTTCAAAATCTTACTTTTCTGCCCCTGACTAAGATTCAAGGATAGTTTGGGCTTGAAAATGGACAATTTCAGATTTTTTTTTTTTTCTTTTTTCTCCTCCTTACAGCCTTAAATGTGTTTGTCCTTTAAATCATGGGTGATCTGCATGTTTAATTAAAAATAACTCCATAAGCAAATCAAAGTGACTCTTGGTTGGGAGTAACCTGTGAGTAGTCTAGTATCTTGTGTTTATGGAAGGTGGGTTAGTGTGACTGGAATATCTCAAAGAAAGTATCTGCTACTTCAGATTTTAAGTGTCACTTTGTAAATTTGTCATCTTAAGGTATAAATGGATCACTGAATGGGAACAGTACCACTGCAGTATCTGGTATCAGCACATCTGTACTGTCCACTAGCATTGCAACATCTGCAGGACAAGCGAAAGCTGTAACCTCAGGAGCAGGAGGCCGCAAATACAGCCAGGAGCAAAGCAAAGTTCAGCTTTTGGACACCAGAGCTGACAAAATCAAAGACAAGGTAAATATACAGAAAAAACCTTAAGATTCAGACAAAAAAATTGGCATTCTGATTGTGTACACAGCAGCATTTTTAAGTGTTCTCTCCCAGTACAAAATGTTTTGGGTTTTTCTTCTTATTATTTATTAGAGCAAGATCTGGACACTTGTCTTTGGGATTTTTTTTGTTGGGGTGTTTTTGTGTGGTGTGTGGTTTTGCTTGTTGGTGGCTTTTTTTTTTTTTTTAAATTTCTTTGGTTTTTGATATGTTTATGAACCAAAAGCGATCATTAGCATTAATTCCACTAGTTAATAGCTGTATGTGATAACATATTTTTATTTAATTTGTGTATGCATAAAAATAAACTATTATTTTCAACACCAATGTTTGATATTGTTATAGCACAGTATAAATATTTGTATTATAATTATAAAATATAAATTATAACTATTGTAAGTTATGTCTGTTTAATTATGTTTTGTAACTTAAAATATGAAAAATACTAGAAGCAAAATGAAATTTTTAGACATTAAAAGAAAAATGCTTTTCTGGGAGTAATTTCCTATTTATCAGAAGAAAGAAGTATTATTAATGGCTGTGATTCAGCAAAAAACATAGACAGCCATCTAATATGAAAGCCATGCGTAGTCTCAGTGAGTTAGTAAACCTCCTTATATGCTGACCCAAGCACTCCTTAAGAACTTTGCTACTCTTGGAATCAAAACTACCTAGTCAAAACACAGGAAATGGGATACTGAGAAATGGATTACTATCAGAATAGAAGCCAAGTGAGTCATTCCCTACTGGCTGATGTCTAGGCTAAAATACTTTTATTTCTTGGTATTTATATTTTTGTTTTGTGAGTGAATTGAGTCTGTTGCTTTTGTTCTCTTTCTGTTACTGTATTACGTTCAGCTCCCAAATCTGAGTGTTCTTAGGTGAGAGGTTGGCATTTTCAAAGGACAGTTGGTGTTTGCATATATCTGCATAAAAATAGCTCTTTGCACTAAAATGGTTAATTCTATTTGTGTAGTGATACGGTATTTAATATATTGACAATAGGGAAATTATTAACATATTAAAGAACATTTTCCTTCAACAGTCGACAACTTTTGAAGGTATTAAGGCAGTTACAGGTATTTGGGAAATCTTTGGCTTTTTTCAGGCTTAAATACTAGAAATGGCTCTTTCCTTTCTAAAAATCTGTTTTTATCCTGGATATATATGTGCAAAACATAAGCTTTGTTTCTATGGTGCAGAGGTAAAGCTTTTTGTAGGTAATGTCTATGCATTTCTATTACTGCAGTTATGCAGAATACCAGTAAGTTACGATCTTTTAATATCTTCAAATACCTTCCCAAAAGTTTATGTCGTAAGTAAATGAACAGACTTTTTTCTGTTCACGTTTTGGCTCTTTGCCTTATTCCGAAAACTGAGTTAAGCCAGTTACTTCTTGATAAGAGTATCACTGAAAATTTCACCTCTTTTTGCACGGTTCCCCCCCGCAAATTTATGTCAGGATGTTCGTCAGCATGTTGTCTTCTCCTTCGTATTACCATTTGTCTTTAAGTATGAATTCTGTGTCCTTGATACATTTTCTTTTCATGTGGGTACCAATTTCAATCTCCAGTTTCAATTTGCTAAGTACTGAGTTGCTGTAAAACAGTGTACTTGATCAATTAATGTACCTCCTTCCTTATATTTGTTCAGTTTTGTATCTTAACACTTAAATTGTCTATCTAGTGCAGATAAATTTCAATTCGTGAACAGTTTTGCTTCGTAAGTTTTTGCAGTAATTTTTCTGATACTGAAGTGGAGTTTATTCCTGGTCTTACTCAATAATGCTGACATTCTAGATGTTCCTCTAATCCGTACTCTTTAACTACTTTTCCTCTGAAACTTTTTGAGGTAATTGGTATTTGTCAATGTAATGATTTGAACAAGGTTTCCAATCAAAACATACAGAATACTCTAAGTGAGAACTCCAATATGAGGAGATGAACAGGAGATACGATTTTCAAAAAAGAAGAAGAATCAGTATTTTTATTTCAGTATGTTAGAACAAAGCCACAACTGGAACTGAAGGCAGAGGAATAAGCAGGGGACAGTTAACAGATGGAGTATTTTGTGTTGGGCTTTGTACAAGTGATACTACATTTTTAAATTTCAAAATGTAACAACGCTTGCCTCTTTTTCTAAAGAGCACAGTTTATTTTAAAACATTTTAGTTCTATTTCTCTAAATGTTCCTTTCTTTAGGGTTTTATTTTTTTAGTATCCATCTGCTGACTTCTTCAGTCATATCCTTAGTTGTAATTTTCTTTTGAGGTTGGTATTTTAAAAATTAATTTTTTTTTTTTTCTTTAAAAGCAAAGCTGATACCTGGCTGGTTTTACAGTTGGTTAAAAGCTAGAGAGTTACTTCTTGTGCAACGTTTTCTTGCTGGTTAAATTCTAGTTCTTGTTGTCCTGCCATCTTAGGGAATCGTAAAGTGCAGTCTGATACTAACTTTATTATATAATGTTTTTTGCCTGTAGTTTGTGAAAAACAACTTCTGAGTTGATAGAAGCATCTGATCTTCAAAGCTGTAGTTGTTAGAAGTTCTCATCCATTTCCTTTTGTCAGGGTTGTGTATTTGATCATTCAGAGGGCTACACGTGTCAGACAATGATAAACCAGGATCTGTCTAAAACAGGAGTTGAAAATTATGCTAAATCCTCCCTCATCACTGTATATTTGTGGCATATCATGTTATGTCTGTTGAGCATAATGATGTTGTATTGAAGGTCGATGTCATCGTGATGATCTGATGTATTATCCATGACATTTCTTATGTACAAAAATTTGGTAACTGCGTTACCTTTTTACTTCACTGTGTTAGTCACTGTTGATAACTTTAGCATGCTTAATTGTCTTCTTTTAAGGCTGCTCTGTTTGTGGCCAAGATAAAACTTGAATAAGCAGATGCACTTTATAATCATTCATCTGAATGTGTGGCTTTGGCCTCACAAAAGAAATGTAAAACTGACTGCCCCTCTGTTGATTGCATTAGTGAATTTTCTAGGATGAGGAAGGTCAGCAGGATTTTTACATTGGTAGAGCAACAGTCTCCAGGGAAAGAAGGCATAACTGGTAAGCGTGAGCCTCGTTTGGCTTGGAGAAAGTCCACTGCCGTTACGGGCAACTGGTGAGATAGGAATCCACTCCAGGATCTTGCGTTGGGGGCTTTTACGTACCTGGATTCCAGAATTAGCATCAGGATGCTGGGTTATTAACTTGTATTTCCTTTATAAACTTCAGTACTTTAAAATCATGGCTAAAATCTTTTTAAACTGTCACTTTAGTGACCTTTTTGTGGGACTATCTCATTGGGTCATTACAGTCAGGCTCCTTGTCTCGGTACTTGTATTCAGTCTAGATTATTGCTTTTTGAACAATGGACATTTTCAGTTAGCATAACCATCCAGCAGATTTGCTAAAGTCAGTGAAGCAAAATCAAATATGAAATTCATTTTAATTGAACCCACTCTTGCTTCAACTTTTATGACTATGTTGTTGCCAATAGAGGAACTAGTTGAAGTGAAATTTGCTCTTTTAATGTAACTTAATAATAATTTTTTATCGTGTATTCTTGAATTGTCTTTTAGTATCTTTTTCTAAGTAATACATTTCTTTATATTCTATAAACATTTGGCTGTCTTACATATATCTTCAGAAGTCTAATGCTCTCATTTTTTCTTTCTGGTATATTTCAAACGAAGTAAAACAGTACTTTTTGGTCTGTACTTTTCTTTCTCTTTCTTGACTATTTTCTTTTGTTTCAACAAGCTTTTAGAATTTCTTTCAAGTATTTTTTGTTGTTCAAAATGTCTTTACAGAGGGGTTTTTCTTTACAGTTACACTTTACAGTCTTTCTCTCCTTGTGGCTTACGTTATTTGATTTAGTCTGAATTATTTCTTCTCTATGCAGTTTACTGACAGTTTTACCCCACCCCACCCCCCAGCTGCTCTACCTTTACCTTCTATACTGGATTTGATAAGACTCTCCATCAAGATTAACCCTTTTATAGCCACTAAATGCACGAGTTGAAATTTTCCCTATCATTACATTTTCTCTAAGCTACTAATTTACCATCCCTTCCTGTGGAATCCTGCTGATCCAACTTCTTTGTATTGGTTTTGTCTATGTCAAAAGGTTCTATTTGTTTATGAAGTAAAAACTCCCTGGGAAGCGGTTGTGTTTCACAGTGTAGTTAAGTGCCTGATTTGTTTTGAAGCATGTGATGGCTTACAAGTTATACTGAATTTTAGGTAAAAATTAGCTGTCCCTTGTCTTACTTGAGATCGTTCTTTGTGCATCAGACTTGTGTGTTGGATGTTGCTTGGTGTTTGCTACCTCCTTTTTCACAAGAATGTTCCTGACTCCTTTCTTGTATGGTAATTTTCCTACATTCTTGTCTGCAGTATGAAAAGATGTATTTGTGAGATACAGCAGCTAACACATTTTGTAAAGGTAGATGGACAGCAAAAGTTTTATAAGTGTTGATGAGCGGAAGTAAACACTATCTGCTAAGTAAGCCCATTGACGTACTCTTCTTTTTCCAGACTGTTACGTGCATGTCTTAAGAAGCTGATGTTACGAATATGTATTTCATCAGCATCATGAATAAACTGGATATTTCTGATTTTAGTATTATTACAGTGTTTTGGGTGTTTCTCTTTTCACATACAGAGATAGAGAACAACAAAGGGGAAAAACTAGAATAAAATCCTCCTGATTCCAGGAGGCATTGTTACTTTCACTGTTACTTTCACTGCTTCAAATCATGGTCTTGTCCTTCATTTTATGATCCTAACCTTCATGAAGAAATATTCTGCATCTGTGCCAAATATTAGACAGGAAGATATTTGAATGTGATGTAAAGGACACCAGCAATGAAACATGTAGGACCTACCATAGGCTGGCACAATTATTTAGATCTGTTATTTTTAAGTGTCTGTATACATTCAGATTGTTGCCCCTCATGTGAAGTATCAGCTGACACCTTTCTGAATTGAGCAGTGAAACAGTAAATCCTAATAAATACACTTAAATTCTTAAGATTTCCCAGCAGTGAAGCAATGCATGTGACAGCATGAAGAAGGTATGATGATATGAAGTGTTACTGTGTTCATCACAGGAACTGATAAAGAACCTAGTTTAAAAAAAAGATACAGATACCAGCCAGTTGACAAATAGATGAGACTTAATCCACCTACAGCTTCCATATTTCGTAGCTATTTTGCAAAGTAAATTGAATCCCATTGTTGTGTTTTAACCCCGGTGGGCAGCTCAGCCCCACGCAGCCGCCCGCTTGCTCGTTCACCCCCAGCGGGATGGGGAGAGAATT
>JAVKLA010000001.1:54231763-54245958 GCA_034782735.1 Sagittarius serpentarius | reverse complement strand
CCCGGTCACCGGCGCTGCTCTGGTCACAAATCCAAAATACAGCACCGTAGGTAGGAGCTATGATGAAAAAATTAACTCCATCCCATCCAAAACCAGTACACCCACTTAAGTTTGTCATGTTCTTTACTAATTGAAGTGAATTTCTTCTTCATAAGACAAGTATCTTTGACATAAAAGTGATCTTTAAAAAGATCTCTTGTTTTATAATACACCTACCATAAAAGAATAGATTTGAAAAGTAAACTTTTGGCAAAAGTTTTGTTAAGAAAGGGTATATTTTTAAAGCACTGTTTCTCTGATGTTCCTGTCTGCATTATCTAGAATTGCTGCAACTTTTTTGCCCTCCAGTCACCTACTTTTGCTATCCACCTATCTTCCTTCTGACTAAGTTGACCTTAACAGTTCCCCCAGTGACTCCACATGGCCTGTTTACATGCTACATAACACTTCGCTGCTGCTGCTGCCTGACACCTGTAATCTTGTTTCACGTGTTTCTCTACCTTCCAACGTCATTGTGTGGACTCTCTTTAATGATTAAATATGCTTTAATGCAGTAATACATACTTTCATGTCTCTCTCACATAGCCACCATCATAACACTCGAGTCCACATGTACGTATCTCCTTCAGATGTGTTTGTAAAATATATTCGTTTTAGTTTGCTCCCCCAAAAGCTAACTTTCCTCATCTATCGCACTTTAAAATCTGGTTTTGTGGTGTCAACATTTAGGAGTTCCTCTGTTTTTTACACTTTTCTTTTCTGCATACTTGTGTGTTGCTTCTTTTACTTTCCCATTCTGGTCTGCAAATTTGTTCTTTCAAAGAATTTAAATATAGTTGTCAGAGTAATTCAGCAGATTTTCGTCCATTTTTCAGAAGCAAACCCCAGAAGCAATTTGATGAGCATATTGTTTTCAGTCCTCAAAATCTTACATTGCTGAACGGTGCATACTGTGAAATTACGTGTTAAGTAATGTAGTTAAATGAGTGTGTCACTGAAACATAGTGATGAATCTAGTATGTATTGTTCTTTCTACGTTAGTTTGCAATAAAGGTTTTGGTTTTAAATTTTTTTGGAAGCAGTACATTCTGTGGCGGTTGGCTAGACCTGAATTCCAGGCTGACTTTCTAGGCCTGAATTTGATACGTTGGATTGAAATGTACTGATGCCAACTGCTCTGTCAGTGTGTGTGGTCAGAAAAATACTTCAGCGGAACCTTGTGAACAGTTTTTCATTTTCATCATATTGTGAAACACTTCTTTCTCTTTAGTCTTCTGCAAAGACACATGTGTTGAAGGACTGCAGATCGCTTTACTCCAAAGTCTTACTGTTTTTTGTTTTAAAGATTATGCATAATGATAAGATGATATAACAGATTAAAGCTGAACCATTAATAGAGCATTCATCTTCCTGGTAGAAGCCCAGAAAAAAAGCAGTAGAAAGCTCTAGTAACAGCGACAGTGATTCGGGCTCCTCTTCAGACACCTCAAGTGAAGGCGTAAGTAGCAGTGACTCTGATGACCTAGAGGAGGATGAAGAGGAGGAGGAGGAGGACCAGAGTGCTGAAGAGAGTGAAGATGATGAATCTGATTCTGAAAACGAAGCACATCACAAAAACAAGAACAAGGTATGACACATCACTGTGCTTCTGACAGTCTTGTTACTGAAAGCTGTTTGTGAAAACTTGACCTGTTCATGTTTGTACCAGTAAGCAATTATTTAACTACACATTAATGAATGCTAAGAATACTCTTCTTGGTTTTGCTTCAGGGTTTTCTGGGGGGTTTTTTGCTTCCTTTGTGTGCGTTTTGTTGTTCTTTGTGGGCTAGGAGTTTTAACAGTTGGTAGACGAATGTTATTTTTGTCATAAAGTGGGAAACATAAAGAAATTAAGTGCTGTGTCTGGATAGTATATTGGAAATATATCTTTCTATGGATATTGCTTTGGTAGTTGCTTTTCTCCTAGTAGAGTGGTTACTTTTCCTGGTAGCCAACAGAAGAACAAGATTGGAATGTTGGGTATCCTGTTAGGTTTTACGGTCAAAAACATATTTAAAAACAACCATGGTTTAGTACTCCTTCCCTACTAAGCATTATCTTCACATGCTGAAAGTATCGGGGGGGGGGGGGAACCCTAAACAATAAATACATGACAGGGTTGATTTTTAAATTATTACTGTTCATCCTCTACCAAGAACAGTATAATTGTTTCATGGGGGCTGAAATTTTTTAAAGGATCTCTAACTGATATGATATGAACAGTCAAAAATACATATTTTGCAGGTGCTAATGCATAGTGGCATAAAAGATATGAAAAGTGATGGACAAAAACCACATGAAAAGTCCCAAGAAAAAAGAACACACCAGCAGATACCTCTTGTGTCTGATTCCCAGACTCACTCATCATTCCAGTCCCAGCAGAAGCAGCCTCAGGTTTTGTCACAGCAGCTTCCATTTATTTTCCAAAGCTCTCAGGCAAAGGAGGAATCTGTGAACAAACACACAAGTGTAATACAGTCTACGGGACTGGTTCCCAATGTGAAACCTTTGTCTTTGGTACATCAAGCCAAAAAGGAAGCCTATTTAAAACTCATAGTTCCTTCCCCTGATCTACTCAAAGCAGGGAATAAAAATACCTCTGAAGAATGTGTCTCTTTGACCAGCGATGTAAGATCAAAACGGGTAAGTGAAAAATCACTGTGTTTTGATTATTTGTAACCTGTGTTGCCTGCTTAACAAGATGCAACGTTGTGCTATCAAACTCTTTTAAATATAATGTTTTAAAATTATATGTGTATTTGTTTTCATATTGTGGTTTTTTTTGATGTGTTTTTAGAATTTGTACGGGTATCTGAATGATGTAAATTAACTAAATTGTGTGGGTAATACATGTTCTGAACTGTCGTGGTTGATTTTGGGCTTTGTCGGCATTTTGATGTGGCGTTTGTTTTGTAGGTTTTTTGTTTGTTCAGTGGCTGTTTTTTTTTTTTTTTTTAAAGAGCACCAGATATTATGTTTTAATTTTAGAGATGATTCGGTATACAAGTGCTCTGAACTATTCTGTAACTTTATCTCAGAGAAAAGTCATCTACTTGGTGGTGCATGTGCATGTATGCATACCCTAATGTATACATGATGTAATCATATACACAGCTTACTGTCCCATAATGTCAGACTTGAGTTTCACGCTCATCACATAGTGGAACTTGACAGCTCTGCTGAAAGCAATCAGTGTACTGGTGAGAGTAATGGGTACAAAGAAAGCAAAGGATTTTGTCATGCATCTCCAAAGGAAAATGAGCAGCTAAAATCAGTTATCAAAATAGGAAAAGTACTCATGGGTAAATTGTGTGGCCTAGAGATTTTTCCTGTGCTTCTCCTAGTTTCAGTCAGAACACTGATTTACTACTTTCCATATCTAGTATGTAAGCATGGCTTTGCTTTGTTTCCAGTTGGATAGTTTTACGTCAAAGTAGTTAAAGTTACCTATTTTAATAATGATTTTAAACATTTTTTTAAAAAAGTGTTTGATTTAATCTTGGCGTTTACGCTTTAAAGACAGAAGGATGTTCGTGTGCTGATAGCTATTAAAACTGAGTAGGGCCGTTGCAATAAATTTGATCTTCCTTTTTACTGGTCAGGACTCTACAATATGATTACATGTCTTAACAGTTCTGTAGCCTACAAAAATTCTTTATAGATTCTCAGTTTATTTTGTTAATAGTGATTATGGTGACTGGTGATAAATTTTCATCAATTTATTCAGTTAGATTTGAATGGGGATTAGAAGAGAAAATCTAGCATTTTGGGAATGTTGAGGCTTGAGAGAGAGATATAAACGAATATATAAAAAAGTATGTTTACCGAGGCAAGTTTCATTATTAAAAACAAACTTTGATTTAAACTAAGTAGTATTGATGAACAGTAAACTGAACTCTGATTCATAGCTAACTCAACAGTCCTCAGTGAGGATTGAAAAATATTTTTATCACATAGTTTTTATTCCTAGACCAGAAGAGAAACACTATTTTTCCTTTTCAACTCCCAGTTACTTTGTAAAATTCAAATAAGCTAGTCATTTGCCGACGACACCAAGTTTGCCAGTGACACCAAGCTGTGTGGTGCGGTCGACGTGCTGGAGGGGAGGGACGCCATCCAGAGGGACCTGGACAGGCTGGAGAGGCGGGCCCGTGCAAACGTCATGAAGTTCAGCAAGGCCAAGTGCAAGGTCCTGCACTTGGGTCGGGGCAATCCCGAGCGCAAATACAGGCTGGGCGATGAGTGGATTGAGAGCAGCCCTGCGGAGAAGGACTTGGGGGGGGCGGTGGATGAGAAGCTCAACACGACCTTGCAGTGGGCACTTGCAGCCCCGAAAGCCAACCGTACCCTGGGCTGCATCACAAGAAGCGTGGCCGGCAGGTCGAGGGAGGGGATTCTCCCCCTCTGCTCCGCCCTCGTGAGACCCCACCTGCAGTGCTGTGTCCAGCTCTGGGCCCCCCAACATAAGAAGGAGACGGACCTGTTGGAGCGAGTCCGGAGGAGGCCACGAAGACGATCAGGGGCTGGAGCACCTCTCCTGTGAAGACAGGCTGGGAGAGTTGGGGCTGTTCAGCCCGGAGAAGAGACGGCTCCGGGCAGACCTTGCAGCAGCCTTCCAGTGCCTGAAGGGGCCTACAGGGAAGCTGGGGAGGGACTTTTTACAAGGGCAGGTAGTGAGAGAACCAGGGGTAACGGCTTTAAACTGGAAGAGGGTAATTTACATTAGATGTAAGGAAGAAGTTCTTCACTGTGAGGGCGGTGAGGCGCTGGCACAGGCTGCCCAGCGAGGCTGTGGGTGCCCCGTCCCTGGAGGTGTTCAGGGCCAGGCTGGACGGGGCTTTGAGCAACCTGGTCTAGTGGAAGGTGTCCCTGCCCACAGCAGGGGGGTTGGAACTAGATGATCTTTAAGGTCCCTTCCAACCCTAACCATTCTGTGATTTACCTGGAATGGTTAAATAAATTATGATTCTGAAAACATATGTCTTTTTTCATTGGAAGAGGCTTCTGCTGTCAAATTTAAGTTACGAGTCTTTAGCTGATGATATGTCACCCATTTATTGGTTTGATTTCTTTAAAACTTTTACTGGAAACATGCACTGTGTAAATATTTATTTTATAGGTTTTCATAATTTCATATTCAGTTTTAAATGTTAGTAACTTCAAGAATGTATTGTATTTGACTTAAAAATTAATTTAAAACGTACCATCTTTATGCATTTTTTTTTTTTCCATCAACGATGATGTATTTTCTTCTTCCTTGGAAGAGTCTTGAGACTAAAGACAGTGTAAGCTTTACATGCGTTTCTGAGCCACTACTGATTTAAGTTTTACCTGAAGAACTTCCAAGTACTGCTTTTTCAGAGTTAAAAAACTAGCATATCACAGTACTTCTGAGTAATACCTTTTTTCCCCATGTTTTCTTTTGATAAAGTTTTTCTATGTCAAGAGCCTTTTCTTGGTTTTCTGCTGATATTGTAGCCGTTAGTATGTTGTATTTACCTTGCGCTTTAAAATGAAGAAATTCCTAAAGCTAGTTTTATGTACACTAATGAGATTTTTATACGCTGAAATGAGTAAAAATTGGGGGTTTTCTTATGCCAGTATGTAAGAGTAGTTTCTTTAAAAATGTCTTTTTTCAAGATGCTTAATATCGTTATGAAAATCACTGTCTAGAGCAATGTAGCCAGTGGAAAAGCTTCCCTACATAATTTAGATCAGCTTCATCTTGAGTTCAGTTTGTCTTTTCCTACTTCATTTACAGTGAAAATTCACGAGAGAGACTTATGTAACTTGTAGTTACTCATCTCTTCTGTTGTAGCTAGCACCTACTTTTGACCTACTAAAAATAGCTTAGTGGATGTTTAAGATTTCATAGAGTTCACCTGCCTGAATACTTAAAAAAAAAAAAAAAAAAAAAGAAAAAAAAAAGAAAAATCCACATTTTATTCCTCTGTCTTCTTATTTCTTTAGGAACAATATAAACAGACATTCCCAGCAGCACAGCTAAAGAAACAGGAATCATCTAAGAACCTGAAGAAGGTTATTGCAGCTTTGTCAAGCCCCAAACCAACATCTAGTTCACCAGCTCATCAAAAACTCACATCCTTGGAAAACAACCATTCTAATCCATTCCTGACAAATGCACTTTTAGGTAATCACCAACCCAATGGAGTTATTCAGAGCGTCATCCAGGAGGCTCCTCTTGCACTTACTACGAAACTGAAATCCCAGACCAAGATCAATGAAAGTGTAGCCATTTCTAGTAGTGCCCCCTTTTCTTTGCCAGTAAACTTGAGTGCATGTGGGAAAAAAGCAACTGGTAACCGGACATCTGTTATGCCCTCTACCTCTCCTGTGTTACCTGGTTCAGGAAAGGATAAAACAGTCAGCAATAATGCAGTAAATGCAGTAAAAACACAACACCGCCTTCCTTCTGCAAAACTGGTGGTGGAGCAGTTCAGAGGGGTAGACTCAGATGCCCCCAGCAGTAAGGACTCTGACGACTCAAATGATGATGATGACGACGATGAAGATGAAGATGAGGACGATGAAGATGATGATTCTGATGATAGCCAATCAGGTGGTTTAACCTTTTTAATAGGAAAAGCAGAAACTTTATTTTTGAGTGTTGAAAACATGCATTTCGCACCATATTTTAAAATAGGACTTGGGAAATTTTGGGGCAGCATGGCCCACACAGTGTCCTGCAGAAAACCTGGAAAGTAGCACATGTCTCCCAGTCCCCCATGGTGTGGTATCCAAAATCATGTTTTGGGTATTCTGGTACTTGGTCATACGGCAAGTATACTTTCAGCTCTCCTGGTAAGATGGCTCCACAGCCTTCTGGAAGGGCTGCCAGAGACCCACCTACCTTCCAGATCAATCACCCAGCCTGCAGCTCACGTACTGCTTACGTGGCAAGGTGCCCAGGAGGGGGATGGAGAGAATAGGCTGGTTGATGGTTAATTCTTCTGTCAGGCAGAGCCTACCTGCAGAACAGGCTTCCCAGCCAGAGAGAGACTAAACAAAGGCCTTCAAATTGTCAAGAGTGGCAAGAAAAGCATGTTTCTAGGCTTCATTCAGGAGCACAATGGTCAATGAGCAAGATTAGAGAAAACTACCAGGACAGTTGTAAGGGCTGCAGTGTTCATAGATAGCATTCAGACTACTATTTTAAAGGCTCTTGAGCTATTCAGAAAGGCAAGGCCTGTTTTGAAGAGTTGATTGTATTTCCAGTCACTCCTTTCTCCCCTGTGTACCGATACCGGTTGCGTCCAGCTCCACCTTCATCGTTCTCTTTCCCCCTCTCATCCACACACCCTATACTAATCCTCTTTTTTCTTCACAGCTGTAGTCTATCTTCAGTTCCTTATCCTGTCTACCCTTTACTCTAACTCTTCCTTTGCCCAGATCGCCACACTTCAATTCTAACACCTTTCAGCCTGTACCCAGTTCCATCGTTTGCTTCCTCTTCATGCTAGATTTCACAACCTGTGAAGTGCCATTCCTTCGGTAGTATTCAACCACTGCCTGGCTCACAGGGGATATCTTAGCTGTAGCTCATTCTAGGGTAAACAATCTCTTAAAATACTGCAGCTTCTCTCTCATCTCCTCATGGAAAAACAAAGAATTCCATTCAAAAAAAGGGTGCGTGATCATGCAGAATTTCTTTATGCTGTTGTATTTGTAGTTGTTTTAAAGTTTAGGTAGTTAGTTATAACCTATTTATACTCAAGAGGTGTTATAAAAAAAAATTGAAGTCAGAGAAGTTTCTTATTAAATAAGACAAAAGACTTTGCAAGTGTTAGAACTTAAATCTGTTTGCCATTAGTTATCAAGTAATAATGTGCATTTTGCCACACTTTTTTTTTAAACAGAGTCTGACAGTAATTCTGAGTCAGATACAGAAGGATCTGAGGATGAAGATGATGAGGATGATAAAGATCAAGATGAATCGGATACGGACACTGAGGGAGAAAAAACTCCACTGAAACTGAATAAAACTTCATCCTCTGTGAAGAGCTCTTCCATTGGTCTTGCAGCTCATTCCACCCCACTTAATCTCCAAGTAGCAAAGACCCCAAGCTCTGCACCAGCTGCCTTATGTCCCGAGTCCCAGCCTGCGGTTTTTCTTGGGACAGCACCATCTACTCTTACACCAAGTACTCACTGTGGTATCTGAATGTCTTTTGTTATAGTACAACGTAGCATCTAAGTGGCATGTGTTGTAACAGCAGTCACAAAAGTAGTTTAGACCCTGGTCAACATAAGAAAGAAAATTTTTTTTTTCTAGGAAGAGCAATCATTCACTGGAAGAACCTCCCCAGGGATGTGGTAATGTCCCTGACACTGGAGGTTTTCAAGTTGCAATTGGACAGGGTGCTAGATAATCTCATCTAGGCTCCCTTTCTCACGGAAGGCTGGACCAGATGGTCTTTTGAGGTCCCTTCCAACCTGAGCTATTGTGTCATTCCGTGATGTTTTCACGGGTGTTTGCAATGAACATTAAAATCAGTTAGCAGAACTGCAAGTTCTGAAGACCTGAACATTACACTGAGTCCAGGACATTTTAGCTCATATAATTGTTTGAGAGAAGGTAGGATGAAATAGCCAGGGTTGATATTTATTACTTTAAAACTCTTCGTTATTTAGCCTTTGTTATTTACCATTTTATTACAAACTAGTTACTCTTACTTATTTCTAATTTCTATGCATTATAGTTTGCATTCTGAATCTTCTATTTCTGCCCCTTCCTCAACAAATTTAATAACTATTTAGTTAAAATATAACTTTATTCATTATTCTTTCAAAATTCTCAGTAGAATTTATGGATTACATGCAAGGAATTATTTTTAAAAGGTTCAGGAAAAGTGCATTTAGCATTTGCCTGATGTTACGTAGTGTTTCTAATCCTTCATTTGGTGACTAATTTGTAAGATTTAGTAATTACTACTGCTACAGAAAAGAATGCATTTTTGAAAGTCACACTTCTCAATTTGCATGGTAACAATTAAATGAAATTGCATATTTACTATTTTGAATTAGAAGTTTGATATTTAATTAACACGCAAGTAAGCAGATTTTTAAACGGGGACATCCGCTCATAAATTGGTTTTATATTTGGATTCAGTGGAATAGGAATTTCATTCTGTGTCATCAAGGGCATTAATTTTGAAGCAGTGTAATGTGGTATACTTCATGGTTTTCCCCAGAAACAGGCCTATTAATCGCACAGTTTCTAAAATATTTCCCATGCATTAGGAGTAATCCAAATTATTAAAATACAAAGTTAATTTTTTTGCTCAGGAATCTGTGTTGATTTATGATGCTTTGAAAAGACTGATAGCGGATTTTTGTCTATTTACAGAGGTGGGAGGCAGAATAAATTAATTTTGTGTCCTTGTTTTAGGTGTAGTACTTTTTCCTATTAAGAATCACTGTAATACAATTAAAATATTTTTGTGTCCATTTTACCTAAAGCTGGTACTGTAGAGGCCTTGTGTCTCTTCTCTGGATCTGTTTTTCACTGGACATCTTTGGTTTTTTTCAATTCACTTGTATTTGGACAAGTAATCCCCCTCCTTCCACTGTGACTATTAGAAGTAACGTAATCATCAGTCATGTCAGTTAAGACTGTGGACGTGTGTCCAGGAAGTTTGGCATCCAAGCACGGGTAGTTCCTCAGTGCTTTCTGCAGAGGACTACTCTTAGCAGTTGCTTCCGGATAGTGCAGGCGTCTCCGTTGGAAACCCATGCCATTGCACCGTATATGACACTCCTGGCTGTAAGAGGTTGGAGCAAGTTGCAGGGGTTCAGTCTGATAATGATACTCTCTCATGTCATTTTCCACAGGGAAGAGATATGTCACGTCTTTACACAAGGTCCAAACTACCTTCTTGAGAAATGCATCTTCCAAAAGTTTGTCTGTGTACACAGTTCATGTCCTACAGTTCTCTCAAAGGGGCCTGAGAAAAGTTATCGGCCTTTGGCACTCCGTAAAACCCCATGTTTGGCAGTTGTCTCTGTTGTATTATTGATTCAGTCTCTTGACTAGCACCAAACACAACATCTGTTTGAACTCTGAAAAGCTGGAATAATCCTGAATGTTTTCTGCATTTGGCAGTTGACTGCAATCTAGACACAGTGCTCCTTGAAGGCTGAGCCTATTATAATGTATGGATTTTTAAAGTAAAGAGTCTTTTCATTTTCATCTTCTGTGCTGAAAAGATTTAAATATGGTCTAGTATAGAAAAACAGGTGTGCAAGGAATTACTTTAGCAATATCTGAGAGAGCCAAACAAGGCAAGCAGTTCAGTGTGGCATAATTAGGTTTTCTTCCTTTTATAATTTTAGAAGAAGAGGTTAAAGGAAACTTAGAGGGAAATGTATTTCAGAAGGAGAATAGTTACGTTAATTTTCTTGGTACTTGAGGTATGTAATGGCTAGAGTGTAAAAATGATTTATCTTTTGGTTTGGGGATATAAAAAGCATATTTTAGGAACATGTTTTCATTTTGTAAATTCTCTTAGATCTTAATCAGAAGTTCTGTTTTAGGTATTTCAAAAAGACGAAGAGTAACAGATGAACGTGAGCTGCGTGTTCCTCTCGAATACGGGTAGGTTATGTATATACTTGATATTCCTTAAAGGGAGATCAATACCTTCAAAAGTCAGTTGGTGAAGAAATGACATTTTAAAAATTTTTGAAGCTGAATAATAAGGAAAGGGCTTCAACGATTCAAATTTCCTACTCACAGTGACTGTGGATCTCTTTAAAAGTGTCAGCATATTTCATGTTTTAATTTTTGTGCATCGAGTTTGCTCTTTTGCAAACATGACCTGTCTCTTAGTAGTTTTGCCACTGGAAATTCTAGAGCCAGTATAGACTCCAAATAAATATAATAAATCCACTGAAATAGAGTTCTAAGATGTTTAAAATCTGGTAATGTGTAAGTAGCTTGATATAAATAAATCCATATATAGTCATAGTTTGGACAATTTACATAGTAACAATTTCTGGGTTTGCCTGTTTGATTTATGATACTCTTGTCACATTTTAGATAAGTGCCTTTTCTCTTTTATGTAAAAATCTTAAATTGACATTAATTACTTGTTTTTTAAAAAGCGTATTGTTGTATGCAACTATTTCATATTACTCTAGATGGCAAAGAGAAACGCGAATAAGAAACTTCGGTGGTCGTCTTCAAGGAGAAGTAGCATATTTTGCGCCTTGTGGAAAGAAGCTGAGACAGTATCCTGAAGTAGTAAAGGTATGTTCCTTTTTGTAACTTCTGTGTTCTAATGCTACTAAGCATGCTTGCAATTAAAAAATGCCTTTTTTTTTTCCCCTCCAATAAAGATACTTATTTCAGAATATCCTGTGATGTGAGGCATAATGTATCTCAGTCTGTTACTGATTTGATCTATAAATGCATATCCCTTTGATAGAATATGCAAAACATTACACTCACAAAGTTAGCTGTACATCAAAGCTGGGTTGTAATTATTTACAAGCTGAAGTGGAAAAATATGTGATTTTTTCAGTATCTCAGCAGAAATGGAATAATGGATATCTCAAGGGACAATTTCAGCTTCAGTGCAAAAATAGGAGTGGGTGACTTCTATGAAGCCAGAGATGGACCGCAGGTATCCACTTTTTAAAAAGTAAAGTCTTTGATCCAAGGAACATTAACTTAAATTTAGGTGAAGTAATTTTTGCTACAGTCTGAAGCATTGCCTGTTTTTAGCTAATTCTTTCTGAAAATTGTGCGTATTTCTTAATAGTAGCTATATTGAGATGCTGAGAGCTTGATCCTGGGCATTGATGAAAACCGCTCCTCTCAGTGATTTTATGAGGAGATTGCAGGAGTTTGGCACGCCTTATGATCAGCTCTGAGCCTGGATTTGCCTAGTATGAAAGAACTCCTAGCTGCGTATTTTATCTTTGACAGTGTTCAGATATATCTGAGTAAAACTGTGTCTTCCTTTACTGTATGAACCTAATTTGATAGATTTATGTGTACGCATTAAGTCACACTCTTTTCATGTGTTCGTGTGCATAATATATTTAAAATACATGTTTACAAATGTTTCCTGTATCTAGAATACCATCTGAGCTTTCGGAGATTTTTACGAGAGGGAATGTTGAGTTATACCAGTTATGCTTTACAGTGGTAGAACTCTTAGACTTTGTGTAGATAAACCACACAAGGATAAGTAAAATTAGAATTTTAAGGAAATTAATACTGTGTTTTTGCCATACTGTGTTACTGTATTTTGGTCACGTTGCCATTTCTTCAGGATGTGCACAAAGGTTTTTGGACTTTTGTCAGTGTATGTATTTTCTTCTTTAAAAGATAAGTACCCCGAGTATGTTACTACAAGAATGTGGACAGACATCACGCGCTCAGCGATCTTGAATTCATGCTCTAGTTAAGCATTATGTCCTTCTGATACCCTGTAGAAATATATAACGTTTACGTAGTATAAATTTGAAAGCAATAAAGACTGAGTTCATAGGAAGCAGCTAGTTGTAGGTGGTGCTTCCTGGTTCCTGGCTTGCAGGGTAAAACGTGGCTAAACCATCTTCGTGTTTGGCCTTAATAAAACAACAATTGCAAGTTTATGTAGTTGTGAACTTCATTATATGCGAATGGCTTGATTGAAGTAATTCCTTGTAGTGTGAAGATAATGTAATGTCAGGGTATCTGCTCTCTTTTTACCCTGTTACCTTTTCTGCGTCTGTTGCCCATGTTGCTTCATTACTCTTGTCCCCTTCTCTAGTTACCTCTTTCTTCTGCCTTCAGCTCATGAGATGATTTGCAGGTTTTGCCCTCCTTTGATAATACGAAACTTCAGAATGAAGGCATTGGGAAGGGCAGGTTTCTGTAGGCAAGGCTGGCAATATGAATATTAAGTTGCTGTACATCTCCCTGTAGTTTCTACTTGCATAGTTTGTGGTAGGTTCCATTAAGACTTGGTTAAACAAAAGAAAAATTTTCTTGTAAAAAAAGGGACTGAGGGCAGCTGTTTCAGGTGTGCTAAAATGTATTTACATTTTATGTATGACATTTTGAATGAGAAGATTATAATGAATGGTTGAGCTACACTCAGGCTGATAATATGCACTTAGTAAAACAGTATGTGGTACTGATACTTCATGAAAAGAGTTTGCACCCTTTATACTGAAATTTTTTCAGTTGTCCAGCTTCAAAACCATATGAGGTAATCATATCTTCATAGATATCTGGAGGTAATACCAGGAATTTTATTTCTGCTTTTGCTGTAATTCTGATTGTTTTGTATAGCCTTTCACAGTTACTTTTCCATTTCTTCGTTATATATTTCTCTCATCCTTTGAGACATGCAGCATGCATCCAAAGTGACTGGGTAAGTTTCACAAAGCTCAAAGATTGAACAACATGTGAAGAAAATTATCTAAGGGCTTAATCAGTTATATTGAAGAAGTACCTATAGCAAGCCAAAAATACATGGATTAGCTGCTTCCGATAGTGCCTGTGTTTCTCTCTCCTGGTACACAAGCAACCAGATATTACGGATTATTCAAAGCAGTGATTAACTGCTTTAACGGGGAAGCGTATCTGGCAGAAGTGGGCCTTAAAATAGTAGGGTTGGAAGAACGTTTGAAGTTTTGCAGATGTGGAAGTGACAGGACCTGGAGGCTTTAAACTGGTGTGGTTTAGAAAGATTAGTGTGAATGTGATTTGGGGTGATGGAGAGGGCACGGGTCCTTAAGAGTTTGAGTAATATGGATAGGAATATGGTATCAAGTAGTAGGTGGAAGAGAGTGTTGTGGATTGATGCTGAGCTGTGCCCTAAGATTGCATCGTGCTGGCTTTGATTAATATATAAGAGCAAGAGGATTGATCACAGAACGGTCGAGGCTGGAAGGGATCTCTGGAGGTCACCCTGTCCAAACCGCCTTCCTCAAGAAGGGTCACCTAGAGCCAGTTACCCAGGACCATGTCCAGACAGCTGTTGAAAATCTCCAAGGGCGGGAGACTCCACAACCTCCCCGAGCCACCTGTGCCAGCGCTCAGTCACCGTCACGGTGACAAAAGGTTTCCTGATGTTCAGGGGGAACCTCCTGTGTTTCAGTCTGCGCCCATTGCCTCTGGTCCTGTCACCGGGCTCCTC
>JAVKLA010000001.1:54221369-54231399 GCA_034782735.1 Sagittarius serpentarius | reverse complement strand
GAAGGCATCTGAATTCAGGAACAGGAAAGGAGGGAAGTGCTTAAAGTACTTTTTCCTCTCTCCTTAGTGTGAAGTAATTCCTATGTATATTAGTGTTTCTCGGAGCATCTGATTATGGTGCTGCCTCAGAAACAAATACAGTGCATCTTTATAAGGTGTGAAGTCTGCTTCTTTTAAGCCAGTATCTTAAGCTTACTGTTGTTTACTTAAGAGACTTCCTCTGTAAGTATTTAGAAGTCGAAAATGTTCATTACAGACACAATAGAAATACCATACAGAACAGCCAACTATAAAATCAGCTGTCTTGTGCATTTGTAATGTAGTAGTAATTATTTGCTTCCTTTTCTAGAAACTGGAATTTAAAATATGGATCCTATTCTGAATTGCGTAATTCAATTTAGAATGCTTTGTTATTAACTTTTTCCTCGCAAATCTAAACTGAAATTAATGAGGATGTCTGCTTCTTGCAGAGTGCGTATGGTTTTGTTCTTTAGTTTGGTTAGCAGGCTTTGAGCTTGATTCTGCTTCCACGCATAGTTATCTGGTGCCTTTATGGCAAGTGTCCTGATCACAGTACTGTATTGCAATAGGTGGCAGATGCCTGAAGGTGAGAAATTGAATTAAGTTCTTATTTTGATTAGCTTCAACAGTAGAACACAACATTTCATAGTGTTATTCCTGTTTTCTCTCTAATGTTTGTGTAGTGAAGCTTAGATTTTATGGAAGCCCCTGATTCTCCTATGTTGGGGCACAACCCCCATATTTTTTCCTTCAAATATTGAAAATCTACAGAATAACTGATTGTACATTCTTTTAATAGAAATGTATTTTGGGTCGGATTTTAAAAGATATCTGAACACAAAATATAGATGGGCAATTAACTTCTGCTCAACCCTTAATAGATCTGTTCTGAACTATTTTTGTCTTGTCCTCTCTTAAACTTGTGGAAACTTGTTGCATCCACAGTGTCTTTTGGCAGGATTTAAAACAATTTTCTCCCTGTTCCTTGAAATGCCAGCTCCTTTTGCTTATTGAACCATCTACTAGCTTCATTTGATGGCCTCTAGTTTCTCTTCTGGGAGGCATTAATAAGAAAATGTAATATACATCCATGGTCTCTCTGCACTAATGATCCTGTAGACCTCTATGGTTTTTTTTGCGTGTATTTGTTATCGTTAGTGTCATTAACCATAGAAAATAAAAATACAGAGCAAGAGCAATCTCCATTGCAGGATCTAAGGTACTTCTTGAACTATGGCTGCTTCTCCTCCTTTTCTTTGTATTCTATTTTGCCTTCCCCCGCCGACACTTGCAGTTTCTGGGATAAGTTTTCCTAAGTTGGAGGTTGCTGTAGGTGATAAGTACAGTATTAAATCTAGCTTACATTGCTCAACAGACTGAACCTGTGATAAATTGTAAGTCAGGTACCAGACAGTGAAATGAAAGTATATACCTAAGTGGTACTCTTAAAGATAGAAAATGAATTAACTTGTCTTTAAGTGGCAGAGGTAACTATTTTGGATTAAAAAGTCCTTAGTGATGATGCATTGTACACATAGTGATATGGTCATGATTCTGCACAGCTTGTTTTTAGGAACACAGCTAATAATAAAGCCCTTTGGAATGTCTGTAAACTAAGTGTGAGATGTACTCTTGGGATGGTCTTAACTGGGAGTCATTCAGACTTTTAAAAAAGGTATCTTTGCAGATACTGATAGCTTCCTTGGAATCTGAATGTTTCATTAGCAAAATGCCATAACTTGTCGAATCTTATATTAAACAATTGTAATGATGAAGAAAGAATGCAAAGATAAATTGTCAGAATAAGAAAATTAAAAAAATGTATTTTAAGGTAGAGCAAATTTGATTTCAGTATTTATGCACATATAAATGTGAAAACTTTGGTAACGCGTATGTATTTTTTCTGAACAGATATTTAATTAATATGTTTTATAAGTTACCAACTTTAATTCTTGCTTTAGCAGATGTTTTCAAAATCTTTTACAAACCTTTTTAAGGCAAATTATGGAGTAGTCCCGAAGGATACTTAGCTTGTATTTTTTCCCTTCATTTTTCAAAAACGTGGGAGAATGGTAAAAGATGTTATAATTTTGAAATACTCATGTGAAATCAAATAGGATCAGATAGACTGTGCTCCTGTTCTGCTCAGTAGATGCAATGAAATGTAATTTTTATCAGTTAAAGTAAAGCTATTTCTGTGTGAGGACTAACTTGAGGTATTTGTATTAGCAAAGTATTTGAGTATTTGTTTTTGAGATTCCACAAAAAAACCAGTAGTAATAGTGAAAGAAAGGGTTGACTGTATTGCTGCATACTTTGTTTAGTTAGAGGATATAGTTAACATAACTTTTAGTTCAGATAGATGGATTCTTAAAAGTTAGAAACTTTTGATTGCTTCAACTTGGCACCGAAATTAACTTTCTTGCGGTGGATGAGGGGAGAGCTACGTTGTACTAAATAAACGTTCAAGATTAAAATGAGTCTGTGGGGGTTTTTTTTTCCAACTCAGTTGTTGAGATCTACAACACCCCAGAAAGCAATATTTGAAAATGCACTACTGCATTTGATTTTTATGTATGTAAAAATTTCTGTAAACACTAACAGTTTGAAGACAGTGACTCGTAGCTTGAGACATTTTTTCATTCATGTTGAGCAGTAGATTATATGAAAGCAGAGTAGTTACTTTTTAGTTTACGTAATAACAAATTTTTGCTTTTCAAAAACGTTGAGCAATAAGCGATTTGGTCAGAAATAATTAAAAATAACAGAGTAGTGGCATACCTGCTAGGTAATAACCGTGTCTGTCACTGAATAGTCTTCAAAATCTTGCATAGTAGTACAATTTACAAAAGTTTGTAGTGATAAGCTCTCAATATATAGCTTCTGTGCGTCATCAAAACATTGTACTACCCAGATAGTACATCATAGCTCTCGCATATTTTATATATAACTTTTTTTGGGGGGGGGGGGGGGAATGTCTTGCTGTTCATGTTCTCAAGCATCTTAGATTTATTTTTCCTTTTTTTAAATTTGTGTTTATAATACCTGTCTGTGAAATGTGTCAATTGAAAGGGTGTGCAGTGGTGTCTTCTGAAGGAAGAGGAAGTCATTCCCCGTATCAGAGCTATGGAAGGGCGTAGAGGACGACCACCAAATCCAGACAGACAGCATTCTAGAGAGGAGTCAAGAATGAGACGACGCAAAGGCCGACCTCCGAATGTTGGTAGCACTGAATTTCTAGACAACACCGACGCAAAGCTTTTAAGAAAGCTCCAGGCTCAAGGTAAGATGTTACTGTTTTCACAAGCAGAATGTATCAGTATATAGGGAGTTAATGTTTTTTCTGAAAAGGAGTGATGTGTTTCACTAGGGTATTAGTATGCAACATTTTATTTTGGAAATTTGCCCCATGCTTTTACTGAAGCCACTTTCTTTTTCAAGATCAGTAAATGTATATATGATTCAAAGGAAGAAGTGTGCGTGTAAATGTGTAACAGCTTAATCTATAGTTACTTTATTCAGATGTATAAAATCTAAAAAAAGCAGACTTCCAGTAATCTCGTTACCACTGCTGTATTTTTCAAATTGGCAAAAATTAACAGATAATTTGTTTTCCCCTTGTATCAGCTCAAACAACATTGGACCCAGAAATTGAAATTGAGAACCACTGAAGTTAACATTTCTGTGAAGCTTTCAGCTGTTCCAGGGAAAATACTTTTCTTGTGAAATCCCTGATAATGACAAGATTTAAATGCCTGTAAGGCTGAATAGGATCCTATAATAAGTAGTACCAATGTTGACAGTAGAACTTTCGTGATATCAGATACTACTATATATCAAAAGCATGAGGGCTTGGTTTTAAATAAACATCAGGTACACGAGTTTCGAATTTCAGTTCTTTAGTCCATAACTGTATCATATTTTCTGAATGCACCTGGTCCAATATGAAAAATTCTCACAGCCCAGGAGTCAGGATGTTTGTTTTAACTTAAGACTTAATTGTTCTTTCATGTGCTGACTGTGGATGTATTTGGGTAGCTACCTTGTATTTTGCATAATGTCTTTACATCTTTTTCCCTTGTTGCCTGCAAAGAGTACTGTTCTGTGTAGATATATTTAAGGCATGCAATGGTAATGGTTTGGACACATGGACAGAGAGGAGGCAGTTTCAGAAATGCCTTAATTCATGGTATGTCTTGTAGTGTTGCACAGCTATTTCACCTGTGTGTTAAGGTCATCGCCTTTTGCTCAGTCTGAGAATTAGGAAACTGTAAATGTCAACTGTTGAAGCATAGTAGCATTTGCTGAGAGGCTGTGTATTTATTGTTGAGACAGTAACTGGTTCCAGGAGTCTTTTCAGTGGGAAAAGATAAGCCCTAGTCACGTCACTAAGCCACTTTGCTACACTTTGTATCTTCTGTTTCCCTATATTGGTCACTGTAAAGGGTGGGGGAAGTATTTAGGACCACTCTCCCATGTCTATTTTCCCACCACATGCTGTAGCATTTAATAAAACGAACAAAAACATATGGTCTGTATATACAAGAAGATTCAGAATGTATAATATTTGGTGTTACGAATGTTCAGCTCTATGTTGCTGCTTTTTCCCCCCTCATGAGAACATAAGAAATGTCTTAGTGGCTCAGCCCAGGGGTTCATCTGTTGCATAGCTCTGCCTTCAGTCGTGGCCGTAGGCGGTGCTGCTTGGAGAAGGCATGTGAACCTGATCACTTCTTCGTCCATTTATTTTCTCATGCATGCGCCGTGGCATCCTGAGGCATTTTACGAGTGATGTTGTAGAACACATTTTTTTCTTGCTCCATTTATTTTCCATTTATGGAACTGTTGCCCATGAATTAGCCTATTCTTTGTTTTTTAACCTCCTGATAATATTTGCTCTATCCGCCTCCTGTGGCAACAAGTTCCAGAAGTCTGCTAACTACTGGACCATTTTCATTTTTAAAAAATATCACTGGGTGTTCCCTAGTTCCATTATTGTGGGGTCTGGAGTATAACAGTTCTCCAATTTATGTTATGTACCACCTCTACGATGTTGCAGACCGTAATCCTCTCTGTCCTTAGTCTTCTCCTCTCCAAACTGAAAAGCCTAAGTATTTTTAGTCTTTTCTCAGAAGGTTCCACCATCCCTTTGATCCTCTTATGTGTCCTCTAATTTCAGTATTTCTTTTCTAGGTGTATTACCTTCCATTTATCTGTGATGAAGCTTCTCTGCTACCTTTGCCCACTGTTTTGCAGGGCTCTTCTGGAGTTCCTTGCTGTAAGCACAGGCTTGGATTTTCCAGAATGCTTAATACCATCTTCACATTTTGGGATTTAACTTTGCAGTCCCCTTTACAGGTTTCGTTGATGAAAAAAGATACTAAATAAAGCTGGTGCTAATATTGATTTGTGAAGAAACCTACTAACTCTTCTTCATTACAAAAGGTGACTGCTGACCTCTGCCCTTCACCTGCTATCCTTTAAAGAGCTTTCAGTCTGTGAAGCTGTCCTTCAATGACATAGCTTAGTTTTATTAATAATGTTTAACTTAGAACCTAGTCAAATACTTTCTGAAATTCCAAATATGTCCATTAGATTCTGTTTATCTTCCTGTTACTGACACACTCATTGAAACACAAAATTAGGCAGAATTTCCCATTGTAGAAGCTATGCCGACTGTCTGAACTGATGGTGTTTTATAATGTACTCGGTAAGTATATGTAAGATGTAATGCATATAATAAGACTCTACCACCTCAAGAAGAAAGGGAAATCAGACTAACTTACCTGCAGTTTGCAAAACTTCTGCTAGAGCCCTTTGTTTTTTTGTTGATGAGAGTCGCCAGTCCTATGACACAGTGGCTGTTGTTAATAATATAGTAAATACCCAGACCAATGTCTCTATGGTTTCATGTTAATGTTCCTTCAGATTTCTCAGCTTACTCTGTCCTGTCCTGGTGATCTGTTAACGTCTGACTTACCTTCTTCATCTAATACTTCTTTTATATTTACCTCAAATTCATCTAGCTGTTCCGACCTGTCTGCTGTAGACAATGCACTGAGTAGGGGAATCTACCCAACATCTTCAGCAGTAGAGACTGGCACAAAGAATTCAGTAACCTTTTTTTCTAAGGCTCTTTTTTCTATCCTGTTTATCATTAGGTCCCACTGATAGCGTTTCTGGCTTCCTGTTGTGATGTATGTAAAGATCTTTTACTGTCTCCTCAGGCCTCCTTTGCAAGGTGCTCTTCAAATTCTTTTTTAGCCTTTCTAACTCTTTAAGATTGGCCCGTCATAGGCTTTCCTGTTCTTATTTGAACAAGCTTTTAATGTTTTACATGCTCACCATTTTCCTGTGATGGCCTCCTTTTCTGACGACCTGCATATGGACTCCCTTTTTCCTTTTTTAAATGTGGTTCCATGTTTACCTGGACAAGTATACTTTTTTTTTTTTTAACTGTTTCTAGGTTACTCATTTGAAGTATGCGTGCTTGGAGACTGCTTTTCTACAGCTTCTTTTAAGGTTTCACTAAATGAGACTACACAGATGTGTCTTCATTCATTGTTTTCATGCTGTGTGACTGAATATTGCACTTTGCATAGAAAGCTGGTCTTCTTCTGCCTGTAAATCCCATTCTGATATTCCTGTAACGTTGGTACCTGGCAACACCATGTATTAGTAATTATCCTTCTACTGTAGCCATGAGATGTCCATTACATCTGGTTTATCATTTGATACCAAGAATTCTAATTTCCCTAATTTCTTTTTAGATTTCTTGGCTTGATTTAGAAACCCTTAAATTTTGCTCAATATGGAACATACTGGTTGAATGGAAATACAGTTGGTCTGATTTGTCATCCCTGTTTTTTTGCAGTATAGGTGTTTGTTTCCCATCTGTCCTTTTCAAACGCATGCTGAACATTAACTACATCCTCCTTATGGATTGTGTCAGTCCGGACTAAGTGGTCCACTGCATCTGTTGGCCTTCCCATAGCTTATAGTTTAAATTCACTGCTATAATGTAAAGTTTAACTTCCAGCCACTGGTTCTGTTTTAATTAAGGCGTAACTTCTTCTGTGTGGTTTCCCCTTGACCCTGAAGGTTTCTCTGTTGTGTACCTATTTACTCTACCCTTGCTGTGTACAGCTTCATCTTACCTATACATGGATTTTTCCATATGTCTTGCCTGTGTCCTGGTCACTGCATAAAAAGTTGACAGTATTTTGGAGAATGCTATCAAAGAGGTCCTGGACCTCAGTGCTTGGAATAGCAAGCTGAATTCAACCTCCAGAAAATCCTTCCTACAGCTGTCTTACCTCAGTGTGTCCATGCACAGTTCATCCAAATTTCATAAAAATTCTCACTTAAAGTAGTAGAATGCTTCAGGAAGTTACTAATTAGCGGAAGAGGGGCTGGCTGTAGGTGGCCACGCTAAAGAGATGTGTGACCCAGATGAGTGTGCTCTTACTGCATTGTTAAAAAAGGATTAGATAATTATATGAGGTGACTTACAAGGAAAAAAGTAATTCTGTGCTTTCTGAATAAAATGTTGATTTAGTATTCTGAGACAAATGTTTTCTGCTTTAAGAAGAAAGAAGAATTATTTTTTTAAATGAAGCAACATTATTGGCCTGATGCTGTCACTTAATAGGTATTTTCTTTTATGTAGAAAGTATCCATGTTATTTGCACTGTTGATGTTGTTACTGTTAAGTGAGATACCATTAAAGGTAGTTGATAGTGAAATGTTGTCAAGATAAATGTGTGCGGAACAAATCCACAGTTTTCTCTGTCTTTACCTCATGCAAATGTCTGGAACATGAGCTATATCTTTATTGTTGGACAGCACTGTTTTTATTAACTTAATATTTTCTTTCTGTAACAGAAATAGCTAGGCAAGCAGCACAAATAAAGCTACTGAGAAAACTCCAGAAGCAGGAACAAGCTCGAGCTGCCAAAGAAGCAAAAAAACAGCAAGGCAAGTATTACTTGTGAAAGTTTGTGCATGCTAGCAGATTATTGTGAAAAGTATTAATGAAAAGTTAACTATCTGTTGTGATGTTCTGCTGATACTAATTTTTTGCTTGCTTTTGTTTGTTAGCTATTATGGCAGCTGAAGAAAAGCGAAAGCAAAAGGAGCAGATAAAGATAATGAAGCAGCAGGTAAACTTTCTGTGATTGCTAAATAAGCTCCTTAAATTATGTTTTGAATTACTGAATTAGGGGTATTTTAATTATTTAGTAAATTAAGTATGCTGATTACAAAGTGAATGTTTTAAATCTAGTTTTAGAGAGCACACAGTACATATTATTTAAAATTCTAAACTCTGTAGTTGTCGTTCATGTTCTCAGGACATCCCAATTTTGTCTGTCTTTATTTAAGCCACCCAGTATGTGTAATTGCTTGCGAATATTGGTAAGAAATAAAAAACCTGCTACTAAAGTACACTGATGCGGTCTTCCTTTATTTGGTTCTGTGAAAACAAACGGTGTTATATCTGTATGTAAATACTGGAATAGCGCAGTTAGCTTCTTCGGTGATTCTGACTGTCAGGGGTTTTAGGTTGTGTGCGAAGGGTTGTATCTCAGTATGCCAGTGAATTAACACGTTTTTAAACATACAAGTATTGTTAAATACTGTCATAGCAAGTACTTCCAATAGAAGTGAGCCCATATAAGCTTTACCAAATGAAACTACTTACAGAAGCAGGCTTTTAAATTTTTTAACAACTGATTTCAATGAAACAGTGAAAAGTTATGTATGTTGGGACCCTGAAAATTTTTAAAAGAGAATCATTTGCATGCAAATATGTATTTGTGTGGTTGGTTTTTTATATTCATTCTGTTCAGTATGAAACTTACTGCAGAGTACAGAAATTAAATACTTCATCTGGTAGCAGTAAAAGGACAAGTTTTTAGCTTTTGGTGAAAAGACATTTTTTGTGTTCAGTACCATTATTGCTTTAGGTTTTTACCCTCTTACAGTGGCAGAGAATAAGTATATAGAACCTTCTGAAAGGGGGGAAAGTTGACTTTGGTAGGCCAGTTCAGCCGGTACTACTGTTGAATTAGTATGTGTATGCATAGTACAGAAAGTACATTTAATTATTTAAAAAAAAGAATGTCTAAATACTGTTTAAATTAACTGTTTCGTGTTCAGTGTTGGTATTCTCATTAGAGTAGTATTTACAGAGGCTTGAATTAAAAGGATATATGAAGATGAAAAGGATGAACATGTACTGTTAAATCCAATACCTTTTATTTGTGATAGAAACTCTTACTGAAATTTCCATTAAATTCTATAAATATTTGCGCTTGATGATGTTACTTTGTAATGTAATGTGTATTTTTAGCTCTAAATAAAATTTTGAAGCTGGACATGGGAAGAGAGGGTTCCACGTTTGACTTCCACTGCATTCGTTCATCACCTTCATGGGACTTTTCATTAACTTCCAGATTTAAAATAACCTCATGCCTTTCATACAGGATAAACCTGAAGTCTGTTGCCAGGAAAATTTTTCTGCAGTGGTGCAGTGTCTTCACTGTAGTCTCAAGACTGGTTTCTATTTATATTGCAGTTCAGTTGTGTTTTTTCTGGAGGTGGTTTAGTTACAGGTTTTTTGGAGCTTGTTACACCTTTTCAGCCTGTTGTGTTAGTTGAGTAATCTGTTGAGTAATTTTATTTTGCAGCTAAGTTGCATTTAGATCTCTGTAGAAGCTTCACATCTAACGTTCAGATTCAGAAATCAGCAAACCAAAACATGTCTGTATTTGATTTTATTTGTTATTTTTTTTTAACATCAGAGAAGATTAATTAGGATGAAATAATAGAGTCATAGAATCATTTAGGTTGGTAAGATCCTTAAGATCATAGAGTCCAACCATAAACCTAACACTACCAAGTGCACCACTAAACCATGTCCCCAGGTGCCGCATCTACATGTCTTTTAAATACCTCCGGGGATGGTGACTCCACCGCTTCCCTGGGCAGCCTGTTCCAGTGCCTTATG
>JAVKLA010000001.1:54187056-54214915 GCA_034782735.1 Sagittarius serpentarius | reverse complement strand
TACCACACTGAAAACACAGCGCTGTACCAGCTACTAGGAAGACAATTAACTCTATCCCAGCCGAAACCAGGACACATGGTTTCATTCTGCAGTGATCTGTAGAAGAGCAGTGTCTTTGATGTACCTGTATGTATGATTTCATTTGTATACACGGCAGTGGCAGGACAAGAAGCAATAGGCACAAATTGAAACACAGGAGATTCTGTTTAAACTTAAGAAAAGCTTTTTTACTTTGAGGGTGACGGTTGAACACGGGCACAGATTGTCCAGGTAGGTTGTGGAGTTGCAACCTGCTGTAGCTGATACTGCTGTGAGGGGACGACAGTGGGGACAGGACACACATGGGGATGGGGACTGGGTGATCTCAAGAGGTCCCTTCCATCTTCAGTGTTTCTGCACAAGAAGACAATAATTGTATAGTCACTTCAGAGTGCTTAGTATTTCCTGGAAAGGAAGTTTTATTTTCTCTTCTCCACATTGTTCATGTGTATAAGAAGAGTAAGGACTTCATCGTACTGACTTGTCAGACTTTCTGAACAGGTTTTTCTCAATACTTATCCAGGGGTAAAAATACGCATTTCCAGTCCAGGCTTCTTAGAACTTGTGGATTTTGTAGATTTTCTAGATTTGGACCATGACGAAAGCAAGCAAGCAGAATTACTATGCCTTAATAACTTTAATTTTTCTCCTCCAGTAGAAAATACTGCTGCACTACAGAAAATAGATGCTTCATTTCTCATTTTGTTTTACTAAAAATGTATGTCAGAAATTCTGAACCCAAGAGAGAGAGGTCTAAAATCCTAAGTGTGTGTCATTTTGTGTGCGCTCATTTTGCTTTCTCCATCTCTGAATCTAGTTACTTAACTTGTTTTCTTTTTTGAACACAGTGACATTAAGCTGATAGCAAAAAACTGGTTGATTTCCCTTTCCAGAATTTCAGGCTTTTTCTGATGCTGATCATCTAAACATCTGGATTCTTTTGTTCTGTTTTGTTTCTTAAAATAAGACTATTTTCAAAATAGCTGTGCTTTCCTTATGATGAGTGCTGCTGCTTCTGGTGACTGCTTTCGTTTATATAAATCCAGTATATCACAAAAGGGCCTAATAACACTTGCTTATTATGAGGATTACTGTAATGCTAAAGATTAAATACACGCTCTGTGCTATTAAATTGAGTGTTTGTTAGGCAACTGAATTAAACTATCCCTTTTAAAGTACTGCAAAATGGAAAAGTTTTTCATAATTCAAATTATTACTTTGCTTAGAAGTTAAGGAACTCTAGATACTTTACTTAGAGGGGGAAAATATTCAAGAAACACTGGTAGTCCATATCAGCTCAACCTAACCCAAAATCCATCAAAATACTTTCATTGAGTTGACTAATCAGGCCTTTAACTAGTTAAATTTTACTCTTAGCCATACTATCATGTGAAAGACACTGAAGTTTCCCTGCTCTTAAGCTAATATAATAGTGGTTTTATAATAGAACTTGTTCTTATAACCAGTTGAGAGGTCTCAGTTTCATTAGGTTGCAGAAGGAAATGAGGGAAAAGTCTTTGGCTTTGCCCTGAAAGTTTTAACCACATTGCTTATGTTCACGACTGAGGTAGCTTGAGAAAAAGCCTCATTTACAGGAATACCACATCCTCCTTATTCAGGTTACGCTGCAGTAAATGAAATGTTACTAGCTGAAACAATTCAAACTTTTTTAGCTTCATTGGTTTGAAATAATGTAGTAGTTTGTTGCATTATGGATGGTTAAAAAAAATTTATCTAAAAATACATGATGGAATAGCATTGATGATAAAACTAGAGCTGTACAGTATGATTGATGAAACTTTTTTTTAGATCATGATAAACTAATTTACATCTTAATTAATCCTGAGGCTGTCTTGCAGTTTTAACCCTGATATTATCTTAAGTAGTACTATCAGTGCTTAAAACATAATTTCTAACTTTTTTATTTTACTTTTTATATATTTCTCTATATCCTGAGACTTTTATAAATTAAGTATGGATAGCTAAGAGACTGAAGTAAAATAACCATCGTTATAGCATCTAGTTGTCAAAGACATTGTTAAAACTTTCCTCTTAGGTTCGTAAATTTAAAAGAAAGTGACAGAACAAAACAAAGAAAAATTTAATAATACTTCAGTGCAAGGAAAAATTTCGGGGTGAACTCTTTAAGCCAAGTAGGAAAGGTGCCCTCCTAGATCTCTTGTTCGTAAACAGAGAGGCACTCATGGGTGAAGTGGTGACTGGTGGCTGTCTTGGTCACAGTGACCACAAAGTAGTTGAGTTTCAAGTCATTGGTGATAGGAGGAAAACTACCAGCAAAACTTCGACCCTGGATATGGGGAGAGCAGACTTTGGGCTGGTGAAGGAGCTAGTTAGTAAGGTCCCCTGAGAGTCTGCTTTTGGAGGGATTGGGGTCCATGAATGCTTGTCACTTTTTGAGAGCCATCTCTTAAGAGCCCAGGAGCAGGCACTTCTAAAGTGTGGGAAGTCAAGCAAGCGGGGCAGAAGGCCGGCTTGGCTGAGCGGGGATCTTCTTCTAGAACTTAGGCAGAAAAGGAAAGTGTGTGGACATTGGAAGCAAGGACAGGTGACATGGGAGGACTATTGGGATGCTCTTTGCCACTGTAGGGAGAAAACTCATGTGGCCAAAGCTCGACTAGAGTTCAGGCTGACCAGTACTGTGAAGGACAACAAAAAGGTCTTTTTAAAATATGTTAACAGCAAAAGGAGGATCAGAGATAACATTGGTTTATTACTTGATGAGGTCAGTCACCTCACAAATGGGGACGTAGAAAAAGCAGAGACATTTAATGCTTTCTTTGCCTTTGTCTTTAACACCGATGATGCGCCCTGGGACCCCTGGAGCCCTATGTTGGAAGGCTGTGACTGGGGGGATGGTAAACTCACAGATGACTCTGAACATGTTGGAGACTTGCTGCTCCAGCTGGATGCCCATAAGTCTACGGAGCCTGATGGGATTCATCCCGGGGTACTGAAACAGCTGGCCGATGTTATTGTGGGACCTCTCCATTGTTTTTCAGTGGTCTTGGGAGTCTGGAGAGGTCCCAGTTGACTGGAAGCTGGCAAATGTTGTCCCAGTTTTCAAGAAGGGAAAGAAGAAAGACCCTGTCAGTCTCACTTCAGTGCCTGGTAAAATTATGGAGAAGGTTCTTGGAGTTATTGAAAAACACTTGAGAGACAATGCAGTTATTGGCCATAGCCAGCACAGATTCATGAGTGGAAACTCCTGCTTAACCAACTTAATTTCCTTTTATGACAAGGTCACCCATCTAGTTGACCAAGGGAAGCAGGTAGATGTGGGAGGTTTTGATTTTTAGCAAAGCTTTTGATACTGTCTCTCACAGTATTCTTCTGGACAACGTGTCCGGCATGTAGCTGGAGAAGTGCATAATACGTTGGGTGAACGATTGGCAGGTGGGTTGGGCTCAAAGGATTTTAATAAATGGCGTCACATCAGACTGTTGGCCAGTCGCCAGTGGAGTTCCCCAGGGATCAGTTTTAGAGCCAGTGCTCTTTAATGTTTTTATAAATTATCTGGATGCAGGAGTCGAAGGTACATTAAGTTTGCTGACAATACTAAACTAGCAGGAGCTGTGGACTCCCTTGAGGGTAGAGAGGCCTTACAGAGAGATCTGGACAGACTAGAGGGCCGGGCAATCACCAACTGTATGAAATTTAACAAGAGCAAGTGTTGAATTGTCCACCTGGGATGGGGTAATCCTGGTTATACATACAAATTGGGGGACGAGAGGCTGGAGAGCAGCCCTGTGGAAAGAGATATGGGGGTTTGGGTTGGTGGCAAGTTGAATATGAGTCTAACAGTGTGCCCTGGCAGCCAAAAGGGCCAAGAGTGTCCTGGGTTGCATCAAGCACAGCATCGCTGGCTGGTCGAGGAGGGCGACTGTCACACTGTGCACTGCACTGGTGCGGCCCTACCTCAAGTACTGTGTGCAGTTTTGGGCTCCTCAATATAAGAAGGGCATCAAAAGAAGGGCATCAAACTATTAGGACGACCAAGATAGTGAAGGGTCTGAAGGGCAAGACTTAAAGGAGCAGCTGAGGTCACTGGGCTTGTTCAGCTTGGAGAAGGCTGAGGGGTGCTCTCATCGCAGTGTACACCTTCCTCAAGGGGGGCAGCGCAGGGGGAGGTGCTGATCTCCTCCCTCTGGTGACCAGCGATAGGGCACAAGGAAATGGAATGAAGCTGCATCAGGAGAAGTTCAGGTTGGACATTAGGAAAAGGTTCTTCACTGAGAGGGTGGTCGTTCACTGGAACGGGCTCCCCAGGGAAGTGGTCACAGCACCAAGCCTGCCAGAGTTCAAGGAGGGTCTGGACAACACTGAGTCATATGGTTTAGTTTTAGGTAGTCCTGCAAGGAACAGAGAGTTGGACTCAGTGATCCTTACGGGTCCCTTCCAACTCGAGATAGTCTATGATTAATCTTTATTAAAAAGTTAGATTAAGTGGTTTCGGATCTTCCTAGTAGTATCGCATAATACAAACTGGAAAGGAAAATAATGGCAGTTTTGTTGATGGCATTTTCATAAACTAAAATCAGGAATCTGTTTCTGACCTATATCATTCTGGTAAGTAGCGAGTTAAGATTATGCAGATAAAGCTATGAAGAGCTGAATATTCTGAAGATGTTTTTTCCACAGCAGCCATAAATGAGGGATAGATCTGATTTCAAAAAGCCAGAATGTTCCATTTTAAAAAGTGTTACCCTCTCCACATCCTTCCTGAGGTGGAGGGCTCAAAGCTGGACGCTGTTCAGATACAGTCAGATCAGCACTGAGCAGAGGAAGATGATACCCTAAGCACCTGCCCCACTGTTGGAAATCACGATGCCAAGCTAAACGGTTGTATAGTCTGATCCAGTGCTGTAATTATATTCTTACTCTAATAGAAATAGAATAGTAAATGTTTATTGCGGCCAGCAAAAGCCATCTCTAAATATATATTCATGAAACTTAGCATGGTTAAGGTTTGTATTTTTAATCGTAACTGCAAATTAATATGTTTCCACTTAAATATCCATATGTACTTCTCTTGTTTTTTTCTGACATAGAATGTTTCCAGTTGTCAGAAACAACTTGTAGGAAATGCCAGTTGGATTTGAGACCTTCGCATAGGTTAATATAAAAGGCAATGAACCATTTAAAAAAATCAAGTTGGGGAGTATTTTCCTTTTAAAAATAAAGTTACTGATTTTGTGGGCTGCTTTAGTGTATTGTAATTTTCCATACGAGATGTATGCTGATAAAGGGAGAAAAACATGAATAAGCAACATGTCCTTTATGAAATCATCACAGATACGAGGGCCTGTGTTGTCGATAGAGAGGGTGCTTACACAGCCACGAAGCTGCACTTGGGCAGATGGGTAGTTCTGTACATGACTGCACTTTTTCTGCCAGTTTGACTGCTAGTCCAGACGTGTTCTTTGTGTCCCACTCGGACCTCTGTCTTGCCTAAAATCCACTAAAGGCTGTAGTAGCAGAGAGGTCATCATCAACTGCTCTGTGCGGTCATGGTGTTTAGCCACAGTTATCACCGGTGGCCTAATAATACTCAGTATAGAAAAAGAAAGAATAAAAAGTCATGGGCCCTGACAGAACTATACAGTGAAGTCAGCAGTTAATGCCATTCTACAAATGCAGCTGAGTCCTGACTTACAGTTACAGCCCATACTCTCATTTATGCAAACTTTGGTAGTAGTAAACTGAAGAGACGAGAGTGACCTCTTAAACTGATAGAATAATGGGGAGTGAGTCCGAATAATATGAATCAGCTTGGTTCTTTAGCCCTCTGTGTCCACAGGTGAAAAGTGTGTATAGTGTATTCATCTTTATATTGTGTCAGGTTCTTAGGTCATGACAAACACACACACACGTTTGTTTATATGCAGGCAGTTCTGTGATCTGAAGAGGGAGCATTGATATGTGTCAGATTCCATACATGGCTTCTTACTCAATATTTTGCATTTGATACTGGTAACACAGAGGTATGTAGTGAATTGTGTAGGCAGGCCAGCATATCAATGCTGGGCATGTGACAGCAGAACCCCTGGGGTCAGGGATGGGAAAAGCAATATGGGAAAAGCAATTGGAGCTCCAAATTCAGAATAAGTCTTAGTAGGTTAGAGAGAGATAATTAGTATAGTATTCTATGGGGCGTCAATGTAGAGGGTGTTGGAAGAGAAAACTAATAGATGCTTGGCTTCTCGCTTGATTATCCTGGTGTTCTTGTTGTACAGAATAAGATATTAATGACCCTTCAGTTTTCAGATTGCATGCAAAGTGCGTGGTAATTCAAGGCCAGAAGCTATGTGTGTTGAAAAGATCGGTTGTGTTTTATATGCTATTCATACGCAGTTCATGTATTACAGGAATTTTTAAACCATGTGTTGTCCAAAGAGGTCTTCCCAGCTATTGCTTTCTTGAGTGGTCTCTGCTTTAGCAGGTGCATATTGATGAATGATACTAGTGTGTAAGCAGGGCCTTTAAAATCGGATGCCTTGCATGTATGGCACTTCTTTACCATATTTTCACTCAGTCATCTTTCTGAAATGGTATTCCAAAGATTCTTTCAGTGTAAACATACTCAATACCCATTTCCACGTGGACAGGAGAGAGAAAAAGTGAACCTTAGATTTGCTCACATATTCAATGATTTTGTTCTATTTCTGTAGTTTCCCCCTTCCCTTTACTTAAATGCAGGTTCCTTAATTGCTGTGGTAATTATTAAGATTACGTAAGTAGTGCTTTTCGAAGTCTTAGATTGTTCCATTGTAAGTATAATACATGGGTTTTATGTTCTGCCCTTTTAATTCTATTTAAGGAAAAAGAGCGGTTAAAGCAAGAGAAACGTGATGAAAAAAGATTAAATAAAGAACGTAAACTGGAACAGCGAAGATTGGAATTAGAAATGGCAAAGGAGCTAAAGAAGCCTAATGAAGATATGTGCTTAGCAGACCAGAAGGTGATCATACCATACTAATGTAAACTTAGTTTCTTGCCTCTTGTTTTTGTATTTTGCCATTGTGACAGTAGCTTTTTTTTCTTGCAGCCACTCTCAAAACATTCAAGTTTTGGTCTAGATAATCAGATAACTATTTGAAACATATGCAAGTTAATGCAAACACTAAAGTAGCATATGTTTAGTTAATGAAAAGCATTTTGTTTAAAAGTGGCCTGTTTCCCAAAAAGCACTTGCATGATCAAAAAAACCCAATTACTCAAAGTTATTTTTACAGCAGGAATATGCATCATGTCTTGGTACACAGGCAGTAGATAGAGCTTTTCTCATATGTGCAACTATTCTAAGCTGTTACTCAAAAAAATTACTCTCCTATTCTTCTGTGTTCTTAGTTCTTGTCCTTCAGGACTTGACATACCTCAGGTTCAAGCTCTCTCTGTTTGAGAGAATTCCCCTGCATATGTTCCCCAAATATTTTTACACCACATTTTATAGTATTTTGGCTCAGAATAGAGCTTGAGAGCATCTCCTGGCCAAAAAGTAAGTAAGTATTAATGTCTTGCCTCCTATAATATGTGAAAAGGTAAATGTGCTTCAGCTTTAAAGTAAATTTACTGGATGGGATGTGGGCGAGCAGCTTCTATGGCCTTTACCTTCTAGCATTGTCATGCTGTAGGTCATATGGGCAGTATCAGCTAATTTCCCTAGCTAGTATCAAAAAAGTTTTCTTTTGAAATAAACTACTGAATCTTTCATTGTTTTTCTTCACTTTTCAGCCTTTGCCGGAGTTGCCTCGCATCCCAGGCCTTGTTCTCGATGGAAGCACATTTTCAGACTGTCTCATGGTAGTGCAGTTCCTGCGTAACTTCGGTAAAGTTCTTGGCTTTGATGTGAATGTGGATGTCCCTTCCCTGAGCGTCCTTCAAGAGGGTTTGCTAAACATAGGGGACAGCATGGGAGAAGTACAAGACTTGCTTGTAAAGCTTGTCTCTGCAGCTGTTTGTGATCCAGGACTTGTTACAGGATACAAGGTAAAAAAAAAACACAAGGGGGAAAAAAATCCATAGTAAACACCCTATATTTATGAATGCATTCTTCATAATGTGTCTTTGACACCTTACTCATTTGGATTTCCATTCTCTTTCCTAATTCTTCTCTTTGGTGTGACTGTTCTGGTGTTACTCAGACTTTCTGTGCCCTGTCAGCCTTCCCATTTTCCAGAAGTGATACATCTCTGGGCATTTTCTCTACCCTCCCCCATTTTTATTTGGACCTCTTGTAGGGCCCTATCGCATCTGTGGCCACATCTTTTATTTTTTCGCTCCTTTCATTCTTACCCTCATGTTATACTCTCAGTGAATCTTACCATTTCTTTCTCCAAAGTCTCCTTTCTATGTCACTTCATCAAAACTCTGATTCATTCGTGATTCTCCTTCTTATTATCCTTCTTTGTCAAGCCAACATAGCTCTTTTCTACTCTAGAACTCTATATAGCATGATTGTACAAAACAGTATTCATCAAGTTCCAGTTGGACCGTGTCTTTTTTCATTTAACCTATTAATATTAATGTTATCTCTGCTCTTAAAAACTTAGAGGTGAAGACATTCTAATTTGTTACTCTATTCAAGATTTACATTTAAATAGTTTTAAGGAAAAATCCTGATTAAAGTCCTTATGTAAAAACACAAACAAACCCACTCACTGTTTTATGAACAATGATATAGCCTGCAGAGGAAAGTAATACTTTTAAATGTGATTGTTCGAAACATCTTTATTCTTTTTAGGCTAAAACTATTCTTGGGGAACACTTACTGAATGTTGGTATCAATCGAGATAATGTGTCTGAGATTCTGCATATATTCATGGAGGCTCACTGTGGGCAAACTGAGCTGACAGAGAGCTTGAAGACAAAGGCTTTTCAGGCACATACTCCAGCTCAGAAAGCATCAGTACTTGCTTTTCTTGTCAATGAGTTAGCATGCAGCAAAAGTGTAGTAAGGTAAGATTTTTCCCAAACAGGTCTGTAAAAATAAAATTATAAAAATGTTATAGTTCAAAAATACTGTATACACTGTGTTCTGTTACAGGAGGATTCTTGATGTTCTTATAATGAAAGCTGAAATTTGCTATGTTATGGCTTCTTACCTTTATATACTTCTGATAGGATGGAAGAGTAGAACTTTTTTATAAGGCTTCTGCAGTACTCTGTTTTTCCTTTTTTCCTTTTGTTTTTTTTAAGACCTCTTTTGTCCAAATACTTTAACTAGAGTCATAAGTTGAGGTGGCAAGCCTGATTTATCATGGTAGTAATTCAAGAAAGTGTATACTTCATTTGTGGTTGGTAAGGTATAGCATTCCATAATTAAACAGTCACCCCTCCATCCCCCCATATTAAACAAAATTGTAAAACCCAGCAACGTGCAATAAAATGTAAGAAATGCCAGTCATTGGGCTACCTATACCTCCGCATGCTTTCTTACTGTGGTAAAGTCTTTTATCACGTAATTGAGTGCTGTTTTGTTTCCTGCTGCTTTTGGTATACTGTGCTGTAAAAGTGAATCAGGGTTGTGTAAGGCAAGAATGAAAGAGATGCTTCATGTTTTCCAAAGCTGAAAAATAGCAGAAGTGGGCAGTGCAAGTGCTGTGCATGTACTGTGCAAGAGAGTTCATGTGCATTAATCAAGCTCATCATAGTAAGAAACTTTATCTTGTTGCAGGTGACCAACTGTTAAGTGAAATTTGTAGAAATGATCATTCAGAACTTGAGTTTCTGTATTTTTGTCATGGACACAACTATAAGCTGCTAAATTGTTGAGGCTGAGATGTCTCAGAAGTGGGCTTGTAGGCGGTCACTGTACTGAAGCACTTTTTTTGATCCTTCAGTTTCTGCAGTGAAAAGTAAATGTTAGTTTGTAGATCACATGGATCCTAGTTAGAGTACCATAGATGTACCAGTGATAACTTTTGTTTTCAGCGCAGGGCTAGATGCTTTGTGGCAAACGGAAAAGAAATGTCAAATTCTTTGAATGACATGCCTCTTATGGAAAGAAAGCTTACGTGATAATGTAAATAAAGGCTGCCTGACATAGGTACAGCAGTATGCTACATTGGCATTCCTAGTATTGCAATTTCCTAGCCTTAAAATTATTTAATTTTAATTTTAAACATTTCTTCAAGATAGTTCTTTGAGACAAAGTATCTGTACATAAATGTCTGTCAGAAAAAGATACGTAAGTTCACAGTTAATGGATTATTTTGTCTTTGACAGTGAAATTGATAAAAACATTGATTATATGTCAAACTTAAGGAGAGATAAATGGATGGTTGAAGGCAAACTTCGGAAGTAAGTACCGTTTCCTTAAATATTACAATATATTGCTTTTTTGCATTTGCTCAGATGTGCTCCTATATAGGCAGTTGGTTCTAAGGACAAAATTAGCTGATGCAATTACAGGTTTACCAAGAAGTTAGTAACTGAACTGCTTAATTAAGATGGATGTGGATTTAGAATGGTGCAGCACTACTCTTTTTAATCTATTAAAGATGGATGAGATTCAGAGGGTTAGTGTCCCTCAAAATTGCAGTAAAGTAAGCCTATTTTGTATTCTTTGGAAGAAAGTAAAATTTTTTTATTGCAATATTGTAGGAGCTGTGAAATGGCTATTGACATTATCAAAGTTTATTTGGACCTACCATAATTACCAATGTTCATTCTGAAAGGTGTTTTAAGAAGACGGGATTTTCATACTGCAATTACCAATCGAATTTTGCTAATTTATATTATGTTATCATACTGTTTCCCATCTGTCAATGTTGCATTGTTCCCTATAGCTCAGGATCCTATGTAGAATGCAAACTTTGAGATATTTTTTATATTTTTATTTAAGGTAAAATTGGAACTTTTTAAGGGTTGTCAGTTCCATATCCACTGTTTTCCCATCCTACAAGACAAAATTCCATACAGCAAGCATAATGGCTCCAACTACCAGGAAGCTGGAAGGCATAAAGTTCATGAATCACAGGGGGTAAAAATACATAGCCAGGCTCTACTTTCTTTTTTTTCTTAGTCATCTTTACCTCTTGCTAGGAATGGTGAATCCTTTCTTAGTCCTTGCTTTAGGTACTTGTGTTTCTAATCTTGTGTCTCCCTTTTTTCCCTTTAATGTATCTCAGAAGGAAGAAGGAAAGAAGTAAAGAAGAAGGACAAGAGGGAGGTAGAGCAAAAAATTAGACCAATAAAAAGAAATTCTCTACTAATACTGCAGATCCCAGTCTGCACAGGGTTAATATTTTATCTTTTAGGACAACTCAAATACCTTTTCCTGTCTTTATCTCTCTCTCCTCTATGGATTATAGTTTAAAAAGTGTTTCTGAAGTTCTGATGTAGCCCAGTGTCCAATAGTGGAATGGGACCCTTACCTGTCCTTGTCTCCTTAGGGACTGCTTAGTCTTTCTCTCCCTCCGTCAAACTGTAAGTACTCGTAGATGTAGGATCCTCCCTTTTCCTCATGATCTCTCTTTTCTTCCCTTTCAAATAGTGGGCATAATACCCTGAAGTCCCAAGCCTCTCTTCCTTTCTGCAATCATTTCTCTATTTCTTGTGTTTTCCCCTTGTGTGGATTTCAGGTTGCAGTAGTGCTGTCCCTGTTTTTGAGCGTAAGTATCGTGGGAGTGCTCAGAAACATTGTTCTTCCACTTCTTTGAATTCACTGGACTTGATTCATCTCTCTCATCTTTGGTTGAAAATCTTTGGATTTTCTACTGTTTTTCTGATGAACTCTTAAGAAGCTTTTTAGAAGAGCCTTCTTTGATCAATTTTAAACAATGTTTTCTTCTTTATTATATCAGTTGGTGTATTTCATAACCCTTACAACTGTTCTGGGGATTCTCTGAAAAGAAATCTGTCCATTTCAGTCTTTTGTTCGGTCTTTTTTTCTGCTTCCAGACTTCATTCCTATGCATGTTATCTTCCCCATCAATTTCAAGGCACAGTCTAGTTTTTAAGCATCCTAGTCCCAAACAGTTTTGCATAGGAGTATCTGGTTTCTTGACTGCTCATCACGAGATCAACAGATGTGCACTCTTTTCATATGCATATCGACTTTACATGACCCTCAGCATAAGCCAGTCATGCCTGGGAAGTGTGTAGTGGTAGAGTATCGGATGCTGAGGAATGGGTTTGTTTCATCTCAGCCTGGTTTGCCAGTGTTTATTGTGGTAAATCTTCATGCCACTATGTCCAGACTGTCTTGAAGTATACCCAAGTGGGATGAGAAAAGGTTCTACCTGTATGGGATGTTTTCACTAACTGATTTTTTTTTTTTTTTTGTGCTTACATTCTCACTGTTCATGAGGTTAGCTCCTCAGCTGGATATCGGGGATGGGGGGAGGGGGACAAAAAATATAATATGAAACCCTGTGTTTATAAGATACAAAAAAGCAACATTAAAAAAAATCCCAGGTTGGAAAAAGCAATCATTGTATAAAATCCTACAGGGATGCTTCCTACCCGTTCCACCCCCCACCCCCCACCCCCCCCCGCCATATCCCCCTCTTAAGAATGTTGAACAAAATTTATTGATAAGTACAATATATATATAGGCAAAGACACTCCTAAGAAATATATATATTGCTTAGGGACAGGGTTTGGTGGGGGACTTGTCAGTGTTAGGTTAACGATTGGACTAGATGATCTTATAGGTCTTTTCCAATCTAGGCAATTCTATGATTCTATATGGTTGGAAACTGACTTTTGAGCTGCCTGGACTGTTTCTGCTGGGCTGATGGTCAGTGAGAGGTTGCATTTAATTCCTTCTCTGTCACATTTAGATGTGAATCTTGATACTAATCACTGTTTTTGTAAAAGCATCTGTCTCATACCATCAATTCATCTTTCTTTGTGCTTTCTGTATCACAGCTATAGTCAGACGACTCTCTCACCTGAGATGATTCAGCTATTTTTTAAGAAGATAAGCATCATCTCAGCGTCTCCTTTTCCATTACATGTCTTCTCCTTGGCATCTCTTCTGTAGCTTGATCAATATAAGACAGTAAAAATGAAATACAGCTACTTGAAGGTTTAGGTAATATGTGTTTCTTTACAAGACTTGAAATACTGCAGAACAAGGTTTTTCACTGCAACAATGTTCTTTTTAACATGCCAGTATTATGGCATACTCCTCGTAAGTTAATTTCTTTCCAATGAGGCCATCTCAACTGTAAATGATGATGGTATGTCAAAAGCAGTGCTACATGGGGGGAGAAGTTACACCCTGATTTTGGGTAGGAGGTGGTAATGCTGCTTTGGGAAACTTTCATTTTTTGAGACCCAAGCTGAACTATGTTAAAAGTGTGTTTAAAAGTACGATGTTTAGAATTTCTTTGCCTTGCTGCTGCTTAATATTTATGTGCAAAAATTATGAGGAAGGCATGAAAATTAAGTCAGAGGTGAATTTTCCTTGTATGATCTAGTAAAGCTTACAGATTAGATTAGAGCAGGCTTAAGTCACACATCTGATGGGCCACCCACTCTTTTTATAGGCTTCTCTCAACAGTTGCAGGTGTTGTTTTGGTATATACCTGAAAGTGAGAGAGATGAAACAGTTCTCCAGTGAAGGCTTTTTCCTCTCAGTGAGCCATGTGTCTAGGTAGCAGCAGGAAAATTGTGCTTCCTCTTGAAATATCTGAACATTTTCTTAAGTTACGCTCTTACTGGTTTCTGCCTCTATGCTACTTTGGATACAGACTGCTGCCTTGTTATGCTTATGGTGCTATTGAAAGAGAACATTTTGATTAATTTCCATCCTTAGAATTTGTAGTGTCATGCAGGCTTGCTTTAGTGCTTGACAGCATGATATCTCTATTTTTGCTTTTGGCAAAAGTAGCCTTGTCTTGCTGCTTCTCATTCCTTCTAGATATACGAAAGAGGTGTTTGCTGGTTGTTGAACTTCCACCTGCCACCTTTATTATTGAATTATCTTCAAGATTTTCTTAGTCTAATTTGTCTCTAAAATTGTCCGGTCATGCAGCAGTCAGTCCAGTCATTGACTAGTGGCTTTGTTTGATAGTTAATTCCTGTGTATAGGCAGGAATTTCTGGTCCAGATGAAGTGGATTTGATGGTTTGAAGTTATCCTTGTAAAAAGCAAATTTTTTTTCTAAAAAACTTAAACTGAGTGGAAGCCTGAGTAGTATTGATACTCAGTGAGACTAAGGCTTTTTGCACCAGACCTGAAAATGTTACTTGCTTCCAAATTCACCAGGGGGCTTGAGAAGGTGGCTTTTTTTTTTTTACCAAAAAATACTTCAAATAGGTAAAAATCCATTTGTATTGGAAAAATAAAAGTGTAAAACTTTCTGAATTCTCCAGTGGGTTAACCACTGCATTAACAACAAACACACACACACACCCCCGCCCCCCCCCGCCCCCCAAAAAACCCAAAACCAACAAACCCAAACCCAAAACACAGCCCAACTGTTTTCAAGCAAACAGAAGTCCCCGTAATGATTTCTTGTTAACAGTCTTTTTAAAAAGAGCTGCTACCAGTTGAGCAGTGACGGCTTCATTTAAATCTGTGCTGTTGAGTACTGGCTTTGTTTGTCAGCACTTTAGAAGCCTGATACATTTGTCAGTATGCCCAGAAGCCAGTACTTCTACAGCACTCATCATACTTATAGCCACTTGCTGTATGGAATATTGTTTTGTAGGATGGGAAGAGAGAGAAGTACGACAAGGAAAAATTACGTGCTGGTAATTGTGTTTGTCGTTACCGTTCTACTTTTCCCATCCTACCTTCTTCCAGTCATCTCTTACAAAAATCTTTGTCTTTTCTACACACGTTTATGAATCTCTTCTAAGTCAGTTGCATTTTTGGTCTGCATTATAAGTGACTGGTTAGGCCTGGCTATTTACACCTCCTGTGATTCAGCATGTTTGCCTGCTAGCTCCCTGATAGGTGGAACTATAATTTTTGCTGTGTGGAATCTTGTCTTATAGGGGTTTTGTAGAAGAAGAAGGTCTACTACAACCATAATTACTGGTATGTAAGTTTCCCTTTTCTTTCATAAAAGGAAAAATGAGAGTTTGATTGAGTAATCTCCTAGTAGTTTAGGTAGCTAAGATTTCTCAGAGAAGAAAGTATGTCCTAGAATAAAAACATCAGCCAAAGGGCTAAAGTCAAATAATACATAATAAATCAAGAATGCATAAATCCTGAAATAAAAAAAATATATTAAACCAACCTTGCTGTTGCTATGCAAATGTAAATAATTTCATACTTCCAACTGAGGATTTTTGCCTTCCCCCACCGCCCGCCCCAATACAGGTATTTTATGATAATATTCTTAAATGCGGAAAACAAAAGATAAAGAAGTTGAAATGGTTCTTTCTTCTAATTGTCTTTCCTGACTTTTCAAAATCCCTCTTGTGTTTCATTTCTTCTAAACAGTTATGCAATAAAATGCACCTGGGAGAAACCGAAATTCTATTCAGAACTGAGTAAGAGGCTCAACAGGTTTTACAACCTGAATTTTTCTTCTTGACTAATGGCAATAAATATTGAGAAAATACTGTCATATTAGAACAGAAGAGCTAATTTGAATCTAAAATGTATGATTTATTTTCAGTCATATAGGAAAAAAGGTATGTTTTTGCTACAGACATACTCTGTAATTTCACCCCTTGTCCTGTGTTTCAAGGCTTAGAATCATTCATGCCAAGAAAACTGGCAAAAGAGATGCTGCAGGAGGTGGTGACGTAGGAGAGGAACAGCACTCTTTGGAAACGCCAACACCAGGCCGCAAACGCAGACGAAAGGGGGGCGACAGTGATTACGATGATGATGACGATGATGACAGTGATGATCAGGCAGATGAGGATGATGAGGATGAAGAGGACAAAGAAGATAAAAAAGGAAAGAAGGCAGAAGTTTGTGAGGATGAGGTGGGGAATTTTAAGTGTAGTGAAATGTAATTACACTAGTAAGTTAAAACTTCTTCTCCTTGTGTTTCTCTGCGATATGGCACTGCTTCCCCAAAATCTCACAATAAAAAGGAAGAATAACTTACCTCCAGTATTTTTAAATTTTTGGAAAAAGTTTATTTTCTGGAGTACTTTTTTCTTTTTTTGATAGCTATTATTATATGGGTTGGTGTTTGGTGTTGTTTTTTGATTTTTGTTTTGGTTTGGTGTTTTGTTTCTAGCGTAGGAACAGTGCTTTGTTGCTGTTATTCTGGATTTATTTTAAGTACCATAATGTGTATGAATTTAAGAGAATACCTTAGAAGCATAGCACAAATTAATTACAAATTAATACTTCAGAATTAAAAATAAGTAATATTTAGGTATCTAATCTCACATCCGTCCCTTAGTCTTTTTCCCTTTAGTACAATCTCCTATTTTGGTGCACTGGGCATTTTATAGACAAAAGTCCTGTAACTCCTGTACAGTGATTAGTTTTCTGATATAACAGAAGTTCCATTGTATTCATGCTATATGTGGTATTTCAGAAGGCTTCGCTCTAGTACACTTCCACAGAGCCAAGAAATACAAGACCAGTATCTTACGGTGCAGGTGATTGGGAGCTCCTAGGATTTTGGTTGTATTCTTTTGGAAACCTACTGTTATCCCCAAAGACTTTCTTGAACTAATTTAAAACTCTCTTTATGGAAATAACTCTCATTTTTAAACTGTGTCAAGAAGAAGGGAACCATAGACTTAAATCATCGGTGCATTCCTCTTCAAAAACCAGCAAGATTAATACTGCAACTTTTATAGCAGACTTCTAATTTAAAGTGGCTCTACGTTTTCTTGTAGACATTGAAATAAAATGCAAGTGTGCACTGACCAAAGGCTGATTGATAAGATTTTGACAAATTCTATTATTTCATGTATGAAAAACACTTAGAAATGAATTTGAATATCTAAAAAGCTTTACAGAAACTAAGATTGAATTCTGTTAGTCTTAAGTGTTCATGCACAAACTGAATTATTTCTTCCAGTAAAAGAATGTTTTCAGTGAACATTTGGCCATGAGCCTTCTCCTTCGGATGCATCTGGGATGGTTTGGAAAGATTCAAGATAGATCTTTTTCCAGTTACGTTGTTCTGAGTCAAATATATTGAACAAGCACAAAATTTGAACTTCTTTACCCTTAGAATTTGCCTCTCATTTTCTGTTACATCTTTTTACTGTAATATTAGTAAGACATGGTAGTATGATTTTATCCTGAAAGAAATTTGGGGTGACAGTATATTTGGTGATTATAGGATGATGGGGACCAGACGGCAAGTGTTGAAGAACTAGAGAAGCAGATTGACAAATTGACAAAGGTGAGAGGTCATTTGTCTTTGTTATACTACAAATTTGATTACTGGACGTCATGAGTTAGAACGTTAACCATCATTTTCAATGCTCCAAGTTAATGCAAATTGAAATAAGGATCAGCTTTTGTTTCATGAAAATATGAATGATGCTGCTCTTCCTGACACCTGAATTGGGAGTTTCGTCTAGCAGCCCTAAGTGGATATGACTCAAAAGACAGTTAGAAAGCTGTTGATAATACGTTTGCACATCTCGGAATAAAAAGTAGTATAATTTTTATCCATACTTAACTGATATACTTCTGTTTGTTGATCTTAGAAAGTGATGATAAATTTTGCGTATGAGAAGCAATGACTTCTCCACTATACAAATGATTGCAGTTCTCATTCCCTTCTACAGTTGGCTAATTTCTGCAACTGTGTTCCAAGCCAATAGAGAGCTGTCTTTGCTTCAGGTTTTGAAACAATAAACAATGGAATAGGAAGAGAAACGTAAATGAGAAAGATAGAATGTTGTAGATCGGGGGTAGTCATGACCCGTGTCTTTATTCTTTGTATTAGAAAACTGGTCATTTAAGACTTTGTCTCTTGGTTCCTCTCATTTTCCAAATTGCAATAAATTAGCAGTCCAGAATTACACCTGACTTCCAGCAGTGTCTATTTAGCAGAGCAAGAATTGAATGAACAAACTGAAATTCTTGTTGGCCCCCCTCTGAGAACTGTTTGTGTTTGAATACAACATTTATTTTCAGACACTATTGTTCTCATTCTTTTATGAACCAGTTAAAGTATCTCATTAGTTTCCCATCAGGAGCTGCAGTATCCACTATCTTCAGTGCTCTGTTTACCATTTGCTGTTTGTATAATTGATAGGATTTCAGCTGGTTTTGTGCAATGAAGTCTTTGATTCTGTTGTTCTCTGAGAGTCAGTGTTAAAAAGGCAGGACCTACCATCGCAAAATGTATTTTTAAAGGAAGACAGATAAACTTAAGCTGAACCAAGAAGTGATTGAATTGATTTTTTTAAAGGGAGCTCTGTAACTAAAATCATCAAGGCAGCAATTGTGAGTAGAATAATATCACATAACGCACACACGGAAATCTCTTAAGAGAGCCTCTTTATGTGACCCTTGAACTTTTGTTCAGTCTGGCGGCCAGGAGATGTTTTCTGTTATAGCGATTTTTTTTCCCGCAATTGAATTATAATGCTTTCCCTTTTTTTAAAACAGCAACAAAGCCAGTACAGAAAGAAGTTATTTGAAGCTTCGCACTGTTTGCGTTCAATGATGTTTGGTCAAGATCGTTACAGGCGCCGATACTGGATTCTCCCCCCATGTGGTGGTATTTTTGTAGAAGGCATGGAAAGTGGTGAAGGTAGGAAACGTAAATGAATAATGTCACACCAAGGCATACTATGCCAAGACATGCTGTTCACCTCTGGAGGCTATAATCTTGTGCAGCAAGGTCTTCAGGCTTCACCTTCAACCAGAGGCTCAACAGGCTACTGTCAGTAGACCTCTATATTCATATCATGCTCTCCGTTCTCTTTCTGGTTATGAAGTGTTAGTTGATATCTTTCAAAATGAGGATTAATATTTTGGAAGTTTCCGTTGTTACAGTTCTATATGTTATGTGGGATATTTTTTGGCTCTTTCTGAACTATTTCACATTTCTGTATGGCAGTGACCTCTGCATATGAAAACTAGGATAACCATAGAATGCAAAGAAAATTCTTCTAATCTTCAGTTGTTATATTTTGTGCAAATACACAGACTCTTCTGTGCTTGAAGATCTGATACTTGCCTGCAAAAATATGAAGATTATTTTCACACAGTGAAGTACTGTGTTTTCTAATCAATTTTCTAATGATGTAGCCTCTGTATTTTACCAGCTGATTTTTCTTCCAACCCAGCAAATGCTGAAGTTATTTTTGCTAAAATTAAAATGTAATTTCGTGGTTGTGACAGTTGTATACTAACTGTGATTGACTTTTTCACACACTTTAAATTGGATAGATGCAGAAGATATGTATTAATCTGACCTTCTTGTGGATATTAGAATTTTTAAACATAAACCTTCATTTTGGTCACAGAAAAATCCTTTCTAGTTCTGATATAGATGAAGCAAAACCCCATTACTCTCACAATTTCCCCCCAGAAAACAACAACAAAAAAAATCTGTAATATACATCAGAATTACGTGATGTCATGAGAATCGCATCATTCTAGAGAGCTATTTAATTAAAATAACTATAACATTACAGCATGATATGAAATCTGAGCCCTGTTTTAGCCTCCAAAATAAGCCGTAGAACTTTTCCTAACTCTAATCTTGATCTTCAAATTACCTTTCTAAAATGGGTAGCATAAAAAATAATTTTTCTGTGTCTCCTATTCTGTATTATTTTATGCTGTGCGTTAGGAACTGTTTTGCACACGAGTAGTTGGATATAGAAGGTAAACTGTTGTATGATGTATTGCTGGCATTCCTTTTGTTCGCTATATTTATTATATTTTAACCAGGTGAATCCCCAAATGCTTCAGAAATTGTGCACAAAATCATTGGAATACACCTGCTTGTCTTAAGATAGTAAAACCAACCAAACAAAAAAAACACAAAAAAATTTTAGCCAAGAACTATAGGGCAAACCCGTATTTTTTAATACATTGTTTTAAAGAAAGTTCAGTCTCCGTGAATAGCAAAATGGACGTGATCTTAAGTTCTCAACTACTCCCTCTTCCCCATAGCTTTTAGTTTGCCCTGTTTTGGTAAATTCTACTGTTTATCCACTCCTAATTCCTTTATCTAAACATTGGACATGTGAGAGACAAACTGTTGAATGATCTGTCCATTTAAAAAATACTTCTCCTTCCCTCTTCATGTAGTCATTTTGGTTCTTAACGCTGATGCTGAAATTGTTCATATCTTGACATACACCATGACTGTGGACACATTTTGAAGTTTTAATGGGAGGGGATATTCTTTAATGAATTATCTTTTTAGAAATTATGATTTTCCAGAAAGAGCAAGTAAGCTTTGGTGGATGTTCTGGCCATAAACCATAAGCAGGACCTTTGTTTATTTGCGATTGCAGTATCTGATGAAAATAATTCAAGAGGTTGGAATGTTGGATTTTCTACCTCCTCCACCACCTTTTTCTGACATTTTTCCATGCCATTTTACACTTTTTAAGACTTTTTAGTCTAAGTTGACACATCAATATAAGGGTAGAAGAGACATGGTTAAGGAAGACTAGGAGAGCAAGGACGACAGAAAAATGTTTCTCCTTTTCAGAAAAGACAGATCTTTTGCACCTCGTATGTTTGAAGAAACTGACTTTAGCAATCCACTTCTGCTTGTTGTACTTCAGATTCTTAGACGTTACATTGTCTGATCGCATCTGTCTGCTTTAGGTGTGTGTAGAGTCCCTGTCGTCATGTTGGGTCGCTCTTTAAAGAGTTTTAAACTTTCAAGAATGTTGACATTGTTTCACAGTCAAAGCTGTTACTGATTTTTATTGAGAGGTAAAATATTTAATGTTGTGTTTCAGTATTTGGGGAATATTTGATTTCACCACAGGAATTTTGGTCCTCCTTTTTGTAGTTGGCTGTGAGTTTAATGAAATGGTCTTTTGCAAAAATAAGCTTTAAGGCTGTAAACATTGTACCCTCTTGATATAAACAGAGTAGTTTTTTGCTAAAGCACAGAGAGTCTTGCAAAAAGAAGGCTGCCAAAAATTTGTCCATTTCAAAGACTTTGCACTGGCAAGCCGCTCCAGACATACATGCCTCTTAAGGGAGAATATTATAGCTATGTTAACTACTTTGACGTTATTTTTCCTCCAGGTGTTTAACAGGGTTTAAATCTGTGTGTGCCTTGAAGCTTATTTCCTTCTGCAAAGTGTTCTGTGAAGTAAGAAGTGATTTCATTTAAGAAAAGAAAAAAGACGTTGTGATCTAGCATGTGTTGGGCCAAAAATAAAGTAAATTTTATTTAACTATGATGATAACAATGGTCTAAATTAGTTGGTCTGTTATATTTCATCTATGTTTCTTGTACATTTTTAGGCCTAGAAGAAATTGCAAAAGAAAAAGAGAAGTTAAAAAAGGTAGAAAGCATGCATATCAAAGAAGAAGAATTTGAGACAGAAGAAAAATTACACTGTTTAAATACAACTCACTGTGAGCAAAAGGAAGATCTGAAAGATAAGGACAACACTAACTTGTTTTTACAAAAGCCTGGGTCATTTTCAAAACTAAGCAAACTGTTAGAGGTAGCAAAAATGCCACCTGAATCTGATACTATGTCCCCAAAACCTAATGGCAGTGCAGCAAATGGCTGCACGTTATCTTATCCAAGTAACTCAAAAAACTCTCTCTGCAGTCTTCAGCCCCCTGTATCACAAAGCACCACTGAGAAGTCTGATTCTAATAATCTTTTCAGTCCTAATGCAAGTGGGACAGGAAAGTTCTACAGTTCTCCACTAATTCCAAATGATCAGTTGTTAAAGACTCTTACTGAAAAGAGCAGACAGTGGTTCAGCCTTTTACCGAGAATACCTTGTGATGACATGTCAGTTACCCATATAGATACACCAGCTACTACAAGTTCACTTACTCCTCAGTCACATCCACCGTCAAAGTCACCTTCACCTGTTCCTTCACCTCTTCTGGGGTCAACCTCTACACAGAGTCCAATGGGCTTAAGTCCTTTTGCATTGTCACCACTGCAGGTAAATAAATGAATTTTTCAATATTCTTGAATTTGCTGCTCTTTTTTGGGCAGAATTCTGTTTAGACAGATCATTTCACAGAAGTGCTATCATTACATCTTCTTTCTTTTTTTTTCCTGTTTCTGAGTGTTAATAACTAATTCCATATTACAGAAGTTTTATAATACTAGAAGTTTTTTGATAAAAAAAGACTAAGGTAGGAAAAGTTAGGTAAGCCAATGTATGATATTTTGTACCTGTATTTCAGTAATTTAATTTGGCTTTTAGGAGATGGGCCACTGGTATTAAATGAAAAGCAAAGAAATAAATAAAAAACAGTTTTCAGAAATGTGACACACCACACCCTCCCTTTAAAAGCTGTTATTTTTTAAGCATTAATAGGGCCCTAATAAGGAGTATTACATGTTAGTGTTACGTTAGTTTTTCTTGAACTAATCAAATACTGAGTAAAGGCCTCCTTTATGTTTTGATTATTGCTTGATAAATAGCATCCTAATGATAATTTAGGTTTCTTGGTAATAATTAATAATGGTAGTTGTGATTGTGTTAACAATGTATTCTGTGTAGCAGATGAAGACTGGACTACCTATAATGGGACTTCAGTTTTGTGGATGGCCTACAGGAGTTCTTACTTCAAATGTTCCATTTGCCTCTCCTTTACCTGCTCTTGGATCAGGGTTGGGATTATCAGAAGTGAATGGTAACTCCTTCTTGGCATCTAGTGTTCCTGCAAGCAAAAGTGAATCACCAGCACTACAGACTGAAAAAATAGCTTCTGCCCCTTCCACAACAGTTGAAGTAGCCAAGCCAGTAGATTATCCTAACCCAAAACCTATACCAGAAGGTAAGTATAATAAAACAACAAGATGGAACTATGTGAAGAATAATTTCTACAGTGTCACTACAATCTTACAATTGATATTTTTCATAATTTGCCTATTGAATTTGGCTAGATTATTTCTCTAATCTGATTGTGTGTGATCACATAATAAATGCCTGCAAAGTGTTTATGTGCTTGTCTTGATATAGAAATGCAGTATGGGTGGTGGAGGATTACTGATCCAGAGGACCTAAAATCTTTACTTAAAGTGCTGCATCTCAGGGGAATAAGAGAAAAGGCCTTACAAAAGCAAATACAGAAACACATGGATTATATCACTCTGGCCTGCATCAAAAATAAGGATGGTATGTAATTGATACTTACGTTACGCATGGTGTTGGGGCATAAGACAACTGGTATAGAGCTCTTTGAGATGTGTTTAGGTACAGAGTTAGAGTAGGAGCTGGAGAAAAAAGGTAAAGGTCTCGTTGTCTATAGTTGCCTTTTCACCAGCCTTGTTCTGGAAAGTTACAGGATTGGAGAAATCCTGTTTAATATAAATTGCTCTAGTGACGTAAGTGTTGGTAACCTTTTTAAGCTCTTTCCATCTCTGTAACGCTCTAGCTCAGCCTCTCCTTCCCCCTCTTGCCTTTAAATTGCAAGTTTGAAAACCTACAGAAGTTGATGTCCATATTGGGTATCTTAAGAGTTAGTACACTTTTATAACAGTTCGTCAACATTTGGCTGGAGTGACAGGTAAATCAGCTTGAATTTACACAGAGAAGTTATAATACTAATTAAAATAATAAAAATGTGATTCTCAAATACAGTTGCAATTATTGATATCAATGAAAATGAAGATAACCAGGTAACTCGAGATGTTGTGGAAAACTGGTCAGTAGAAGAACAAGCAATGGAGATGGATCTTGCTATTCTTCAGCAGGTGGAAGATCTAGAGAGGAGAGTTGCATCAGCTAGTTTACAAGTTAAGGTAAAACCAACTTTTAGTAAAATGTCTCTTTAAAGTAAGTGGTAAGAATTTAAAGTAGATAGTAGCAGTCCTTTTGTGGTTGGTAAGTGCCTTCTTATTCCATCTCTAATTGTCTGCAAATAAAAAAAAAAAAATCCACTGCAGCAGTATAATGGACATCTGTGTTTGAAACATTTTATTGCAGTGAAATCTTCAGCTGAAGATGCTCAGAATGGCAGTTCCTGGAGAGTGTTCTTGTACAGTGTGCCGTTCCCTGCACATTTTGCTAACCTTCTATGAGTGCCAAGATTTTACTGCATGTAGACTGCTTAATTATAGTGGGGTTTGCCACAGTTCTGCCTGGTTTGGGTGATGGTTGCTGTTAATGCTTTCAGAAAAGCCTATATTTTGCTTGAGTATTGTAGAGTCATGGAGAACATGTGATGGTTGTGAGTGTGAAAGAGTTAAGAATTCACTGGCTGTTACTACAATTTGGAATTTTTCCAAGGTGGGTATAAGGATACCAGATTGCATATGTTTGGTTATAGTACACATGTAGTATTTGGGATCTAGTTTGTTCTAGGGGTGGATGTTATTTCTGTGTGACCAGTTGATCTTGTCTCCTGAGCCTGCTGGACAGATAGACCTATTCTGATGTTTAGACCAATAGAACAGGATACTTCAGAAGGAGATAAGAATGCAGACTTGCAGAAGGGTCCCTTCAGAAAGTCTGGTAATGCTTGTATTTTTTTGATTAATTATTTTAGTTCTCTGGATGTTTTGGAAACTGTCTCTACAGATGGATTACAAGTAACCAAGATCTACTGGAAACAGCACTTCAGTTACTTAGTTTCATTCCATAAAACAGTTCCTCTGTTTACACACTAAGTTAACAGCAACCAATAAATGCACAAACCTTTCTATTAACATAGGGTTGGCTGTGTCCTGAACCTGCATCAGAGAGAGACGACTTGGTATATTGTGAACATAAGTCAATTACTAGATTGCACAAGAAGCATGATGGAGATTGTGCTGGAGGCGGAGAAGGCAATACCAGCTCTCTAGAACGGAAGAGTGACAACCCTCTAGATATAGCTGTAACCAGGCTTGCTGACTTGGAGCGGAACATAGAGCGAAGGTATCTGAAGAGCCCCTTAAGTACCACCATTCAGATCAAACTGGATAATGTGGGCACAGTTACTGTCCCTGCTCCTGCACCATCCATTAGTGGTGATGGTGACGGGTAGGTTATTGAGATTAACTTGAAAAATTATTGTGCTTCTTTGCTAATTGGAGCCTATTTTCTTATTGCCTGTTATCTATGTACTTTCTTGTATGTCTGTGATCCATATGGATCATGTTATTCTGCATGGTGCTTTGTAAAGATATTTTTTGTTATGTTTGTTGATAATCTTGCGAAGTTATCTTACATTTAACTGGTTGTGACTAAGCTTTGAGGCACGTAGCCACGGTCTGTGCACTACATGAAATTTAGTTGCTTAAACCTTATACTTATTGGCTGTGTACGTTTTGTCATTGCTTGGCTTTCAATGTGATAATGATTGTTCCATGTTTAAACATTAAGCAAACATGGATGTGACCTGCTTAATTTCTCTGTATTTCAATGCAGAACTGAAGAGGATATTGCTCCAGGGCTAAGGGTATGGAGAAGGGCATTGTCAGAAGCGCGCAGTGCTGCACAGGTAGCTCTGTGCATTCAGCAGTTACAGAAATCAATAGCATGGGAAAAATCTATTATGAAAGTTGTAAGTGTTTTTAATTTAAAAAAAAAATACTGTAACTAAACTATTTTTGCTATATCCTATTTATTTTTCCCACTTTAGGCATTTTAAGATACCATGGTTAATAATGTGTTTCTTATTACTGTGTGTAAAATTTAATAAACTGTACATTGTGCACAGATAAATATAAGCCTAATGGAAAAGATTGTCCCTTGCTTGCCAAATTCAACATCCTGAACTTTCTAAGATAAAAAGCCCCTGTAACTGGTTGCTTTATTTAAGATGGTAATTACTCCTTGTTGTTAACATTTAGGTAAGAAAGAGTCATTTCTGCTCCATCTGATGGAAGATGCCCTATCTGATGGAATATTTCTGATCTCATCCATGACATAAGCCTTATGGAGGTTCAGTCTTACATATCCCAATTAAGGACTTCATTTTTCAGAAAGTTGAGACGCTCCAAATGTGTGGCTTCTTTGCATGCACACTTCTCACAACTGAACATACAAGTTGGGCAAGTGTGTGAGCAAATAAGCTGAAATACCTGTTTCCTTGTACACTTAACAAGTAGATCTGTGTTAACTGCATATACAAAGAAGGCATGCAAAGTGCATGTGTCAAAATTTGTATGGACTTTTGAACCTCGAATTACTGAAAACAAAACTACAGCAATAGTGATTATGATGTGATTAAGTATGGCCAGTGCTATGTAGTGGGTGGCAAGTGATTCTTCCATTAGTGGTCTTTTCCCCAAGTTTTAAAATTTCTGCAGTCCTATACAGGTTCTGATTACATCTGGACAATTAAAGGATGATTTAAATAAAAACTATAGTATAAGGCTGTACCTTTGGGTTTCGATAGCTATAAGTTTAAAGCTCTGTCTTTAGAGCAAAAAGTTTATGAATTTAGATGGAGCACCTGAAAAGGCATTTGAATTTTTGAAGGTGTAGTACTTTATTGTCCAGAAAAAATGTATAGCATCATTCTCAATTTGACTGAAATAAGTATTTGGTGAAAATGTGGAGATCTTTTAAGTTCCTGAAAAAGAAGTCCAGATATAGAAGTGTATCATAATCACACAATGTATGTAAGAAAATGGACAATGCGTTAGATATTTTTAAGTGAGTGTGAATTTTAGGAAGTGCTAGGATCATTTGTTTTACCTTACTGAATTTGTTCATGGTGGCCTTTGGATAAGATCCTTACTGATTATTATTTGAAAATACTGTTGTAAAATACAGAATATTTTTATGAAATAGAAACTTATATATGCAGTATGGGCATAAATGAAGGGAAGATTCCTGAGACACTATGTGTGGGCCAAGTGATTTGATGGGTATAAGATGCCTTTACTTCTCATGGACATTAATGAAATAGAAAAAGTATTCATAGTTTTGTTTGCTGTAGGACACCTATCTTACAATGAATTGCTTTTCAAATGTGTTCCCAAATGTAGCCTTTAGGTTAGTTCCTCACATACTGCATATATTCTTTTACAAATGTGATCATTAGTAGACTCTGATTGTGGTAAAATGAAAGGAAAATGATTTTGAGAATGAATTTCTGTATTTGGAGGGGAAGGGTACCATTCCTGTGTTTCAAATTTTAAAAATTGAATTAAAGCCATTTTTTTGTGTATTCTAGTACTGCCAAATTTGTCGAAAGGGAGATAATGAGGAACTGCTGCTCCTTTGTGATGGCTGCGATAAAGGCTGTCATACCTACTGCCACAGACCCAAGATCACTACCATACCAGATGGTGACTGGTTTTGTCCTGCCTGCATAGCAAAGGTAATACTAACCATAAAGGTGAAGTGACTTACAGTGACCTTTTTACAGATGGTAGAGTTACAGGTCTACCAGTGCTTTTTTAAATGACAGTAATAGTCTGTATGTTTTATGTTGGGCTGCCATTAAATAATGGGATTAATAGTTTTATTTAACTTGGATTTTAGTGACAGTAAAGGCTACAGTTTTATTTGTTTTAAACTGTATTTTTTTAATATAAGTAGTACAGAATTTTCTTGCTGATTCAATACCGAAGTTTTTTCTTTCTCTTTTAAATTTTTTTCAGTGTTTGTCTTTCGAGCTTCATTGTTAAGTGTTAACAGCTCAATGTCAGAAAAATTGGAGAAAATATGTAGTAAACATTCTTTGTCATTTTTGTACAGTATACTTTAGTGTTAGTTTTTGATACACAGTCCATTTAAGAGAGAGGCTATGTGTGTTTCCTGTGTGAGGTTTGTGTCGTGTCGTGTCG
>JAVKLA010000001.1:54158953-54186956 GCA_034782735.1 Sagittarius serpentarius | reverse complement strand
GTGGTTTGGTGTCCTTCCCCCCCCCCCCCCCCCCCAATAGTCTAAATAGAACTTTAGGATAGTTCTATTCAAATGACTGAATTAGCAGTTACCGTTGTTTAAAAGTCCATAATTTTCCCATCCCCAGTTGGTCCTACAATGAAACGCATTTTTTGCTAAACTTGTTATGTTTTCTACCACTGCGTGTGAACACTGTAATTGAAAAAGTAGCTTTAGAGTAAATACCCAATTTTATATTTTCCATGGGTATGGTGTGATACTTTTTTCCGTGTATCTTTCACAAAGTAATAAGGAAGACAAATTGTTTTTTAAACGATTATGTGCAACAGAAGTAATAAAAACAGGTTACTGTTGAGAATCGATTGTGTGGTAGTTTATAAGGGGTTAACTCATGTGGTAACTTCTTCTGTCATTATCATGGTTGTATTACAACTTAAACTTGTTCCAAAGATAGAAATTGCCCTATCATGCTATAACTGATCCCATCATTTCTCTTGATAACCCTCCCAGTAACTATTGGGTTTAGTATAACAGGAAAACTTTTTTTTTCTCCTTTTTTTTTTGTGTCCCAAATTTGGCTGACAGCTGGAGATTTAAAGGTGTCAGAAACTTAAGGTCAAATTCCAGCAAAACTTTAAAACGTTGAATATTAATTTATAATTCTGCAAAACATTGAAACAGTTTTGTTGAAGACTAGGTATAAACTATGCCATCCTAATTTAACTGAACTTTAATTTTTTTAAAGTTAAGCCTTAGGTGATGACAGCTGATCTGTTCTCATTGCTTTACATTGTGTTTTTAACCAAATGGCTGAAAAATCAGCATTCCTTTTCAATTGCCATGTGAACTGATGTACTTGACTGGTTTTCTATCCTTAGACCAAGAAGGTAGTCATGATACACAGTAGCGTTAAGAGAATACAATTATTTACAAATCTTTCTAGTGTTCTGTGTTAAGCAAAAGGAATTCTATATACAGCATACATTTTTCCACATTCATTCATCATCTGATTTGTACAAACTGATTACATTTTTCACCATGCTAGTTACAATCAGTGTCAAATGCTTAAGGAAGTTTTTTATGACATTTGTGAAATAAAGGGATTATGTAGTAATCATTTCCAGTAGGTAGCGAAACCTGCATATTCTTGTTTCTTGTATTGTCATAGTCCTTTTATGTTCTCCTGTAGTGGTCTTGTAGCCAAGCTACTATATCTTTCATATCTAGCTTTTAATCTTTAAATCAGTTGATCCTGTCCCTGGCTTTTTCAAAACTCTTTTCCAGTTTTCCCTATCTTGCAAATAATATGGTTGCTTGAAAATAAATGTACTATTCCAGCTGTGGTTACATCAGTCTTTTAGGAGCAGACAAATACTTATCTAAAACTATGCCAGCCTTGTTTGTTAGGAGGTGCTGTTTTACCGCTCTGAAGGTCAGGTGCTTTTACATTGTCACAAGTTGCAAACCTAAATCACTAGTAACAGGAATTTCTACAGCCTTACTTGCCTTCAGAGAAGAGTAAAAAGTGAATAATCTCTGATACTAAGTATTTCAGTTGTTTTGGTGCTTCTGTTAGTCTGATCTTCATTGCTGTCTATCAATAATAACAGAGGTTTCGGTAATTTCTTGGTTATTGCTTATTTCAGTTCTCTCTATTGTAGGCAAGTGGTCAAACTCTAAAAATAAAAAAACTTCAAATCAAAGGGAAAAAAAGTAATGACCAAAAGAGAAGCAGGAAACTAGCAGGAGATACAGAGGATGAAGATTCTGCAACTACAAGTGCCTCCTTAAAAAGAGGAAAAACAGACCCTAAAAAAAGAAAAATGGATGAAAATGTTTCTGTGAGCCAATTAAAGCAAGAAAATTTCACTGCTATTAAGAAACCTAAAAGAGATGACTCCAAGGACCTGGCTATATGCAGGTAGAGTGACAAATTCTAAACTTGCGTAAGTGTTGTTGAAACAAGTAGTGCCTGATTTCTTTTTATCTGTGTTCTGGGGAACAGGAACCCTATTCTTTGTCATGTACCCCATACAGGTTGTGATAATTTGAGGGTATACATAAAGGATTTAATGTGTGCATGCTGGGAGTAACTGCTGTGTTTGGTAATGAAGCCCAAGAGGAAAGTACCTAATGTTAGAGTGTGGTCTGTGAAACCTACTCTCCCATGCCCTTCCAAGAATGGGAAGAAAGAACCTTGACAGCAGTGGTGCCGACAGCTTTCTCAAGTGTAGCAAAGATGATTATCCACTATGTCCAAAAGGCGTTGCATTACAGAGGAGGAGACAGTACAGTAATAGGAATGCATCTTTTTCTGTAATGTTGCTGGTCAGTCAAAAGTCACATAGTTCAGCCTCATCACAGCTGTGGAAAGCCAGTATTAGCACGTTTTACTGGTTTGCAAATGGTTTGCATTGAGGTTCGAAGTATTGAAGTTGCAGGGCCATGTTTTTCTTTTAGTATGTTGATCACTAGAATTTCATCTTAGGTAGGGTGCCTAGAGAGAACTTAATGCTATTTTAAATAGTTAAGATGTCTGTCGACATTGTTCTCAGCCTTGCATGGGGCACAGAATAAAGTGTTTTCCTTTTATAAAGTGAATAGGTTGGCAGTACACATGAATTTGTGGAACAGTGAAAAACTTCTGTGAATATATGAACAGCTTAAAAATACTGATTTAAAACCTTATTTTATTCAGCATGATTCTCTCAGAATTGGAAACTCATGAAGATGCCTGGCCTTTCTTACTTCCTGTAAACTTGAAACTCGTTCCTGGTTATAAGAAAGTTATTAAAAAACCTATGGACTTTTCCACCATTAGAGACAAGCTAAGTAGTGGACAGTAAGTAAACCTATTGTAAATCTTACTTTACATTTTCAAAATATTTAAACATTGAAATACAGTACATTTTTTTTTTAATTAGTTAAACTATTTTGATCTGCCTGCTTTGGCATCTCTGTGATTACTTTTACAGTCAAAATAAAAATACTTAACTGTATACTTTTGTCTTTGCCGTATCTAAGTGAAATAGCATGTCAGGTGGGAGAACTTGTGGAACTGGCTGAAAAACAATAAATCTGCCAGGTCAAATGCACAAAATCAATCAGCAGTAAAACTTTTTTTCCTCACCTTTTCTCATTGAGACATCTTAGTGTGGTTACATGTAAGCAAGAACCAACTGTGTGGGCTTTAAGCTAAGGGAGTCCCTGTAAATAAGGTAGCTGTGGAGTGAATTGGTACCCCTGTTTTGGGAAGCCAGGTAACATTCCAGTAATGGTAGTTTTATAGTCCAGGAATCAGACTGCACAACTTCTTACAAAAGAAAAAGACACTATATGCCTCTGTTCCCCTTCCCTCCTTGTTACATCTTTATGCTCTAATAATGCCCCACCTCTAAAGAAAATTTTGTCATCTATAAAGATTGACCTCTCTAGCCTCTGTCAGCTCCACACAAAGCAAGTTTCCTAGGATAACACAAGGGGATTTTTAACCTCTTCAGGCTTTTTCTGCCTTGAAGCTGAGATTTAAATGCTCCACACGTGCTTATTGGTATCAGTAGACTTGGAACTTTTATTGTCTTTCTTTTTAATAATTCCTATGAATATTGGAACACTATTTGGGCCATGTATGTTCGTTGAGGATAATAAAAAGAATAACAAAGACAGTGTTACAGGATTGATCTGGGCAGCCTTTTTTTGTACCTGATTGTTCCTCTTTTAGGTAAATGCAGCTGTATTCAGCACTTACTTTGAAAGGACTTGAGCCCAAGAATAGATGAATAAATGGAAAATAGGCATAGCATTTTAACTAGAAAGCTCTTTGAAGGGAAGGGGGAAGTTAATTTTAAAAAGTTTGTTTTCCAGTACAGGCTTGAAATTCTACCTTACAGAGTTTCTGAGGAAAGTAACAAATACAATCTTTCCACTGATGTTAATTTTCTTGTTAATATTTAAATTAGAATTAAAAAATTAAACGTGTAATTAACATGTAAAGCATTCACTGAATATTCTGTGGCTGGTTGTAAATTCACTGATGTTAAGGTAGTTCTTTCTCATGTAGCTGAAGTGTTTTTCCCCTTTGATTCTCCATGTTCCAAAAATCATTCACCTTTTTCTTCTTTCAGGTACCCTAATCTTGAAGCATTTTCGCTAGATGTCAGGCTTGTTTTTGACAACTGTGAAACCTTTAATGAAGATGATTCTGACATAGGCAGGGCTGGCCACAACATGAGGAAGTATTTTGAAAAAAAATGGACAGAGATTTTCAAAGTGAGCTGAAGTTACCAGAACTCTTTCTTCTTTTTTTTTTTTCTTTTTTCTTTTTTTTTCCCATTAAATGAGGACTGATAAGACCAGCAATGTGAACTGTATTTACATGAAAGTGCAAGGCACATGCATAACTAATGACTGTTTTTTTCCTTTAAAATATCACAGAGTTGTGATATTAGTTGTAAAGGCTTCACTCCTACAGCAACCATGGCCCCTTGGTTATTGGTTTGTGTGTTTTAACAAACTAATTTAGGTAGAACAGGGAAGCACACCCAAAGAATTTCAAAGAAAGGGGTGTTATAGTGCAATAGCAATTTAAAATATATCAAAACGCACTGAATATTCAACCACCAGAGCTCTACTCGGGGAAATGGTTCTCTTTTCCCTTTCAATAAATATCTATTTTTCATTTTTTTTACTTTGTAGTTTATTTTTTAGTGAATGTATTTAATTTTATGAATTATTTATGATTATACAGCATTCAGAATCTTCGTTTTCTGTGAAAAGGAAGAATTAGAAAATTGCTTTAAATCTTGAAAATACAACAAGGAATGTTTTAAAATATAAAACAAAGCCAAGTAAAACTGTTTACACTGATGTGCTGTAAAAGCACTAAAAATTAAACTTTACTGTAGAGTTACAACTACATTTATATATATGTTGCTGCATCACTTGTGTAGTTAAATTGTATTTCAAGACAGTGAAGAAGAATTGAGACATGTATATACTGTTCATTATTGTTTATATTAAGTCTTGTTTTAAATATGTATGATGTGTACATATTGTTTGCAGACATTATTGTTTATGCCTTAGGAGGACGGTAGCATTTTATTTTAGTCTTAAGGTAATTAATAGCTATATGGCTTGTACAGTAATTATCCTCTACCAACACTGTGGAGTCTCCTTAATCTTGGTAGTGCCTGCCTTTAAAACAGGGTGTAGGGGATATTAGTTTTCCATTTTTCTATTTTGTTATATAATTTCAAGCCACCACGGCCTCAAATTCAAGTATAGTCATTTGTATCCATGTGGAATAAAATTGTGACAATTTCCTACGCACACAGTATTTTTTCATAGAAACATTTCCCTCCATTTGCCTTGCCACAGAAATAACAAAAAAGACATTTGTAACCACTGTGTTTTATCTACTGTGTGTTGTGGTGGCCTGTTGGGGCAGATAGATCAGAATTTTTTTTTTTTGTACTAATGTAAGAGTACTTGAAATTTTATTTAAAAGAAATGTTGTGGAAAGGTAGCATTCTTTTTCTTTTCCTTTTTTTAGGAGTGTTATTTTTCACTAGTATGTGTGGCACGGATACAATAAAAGACTGTTTTGCAAACCAGATTTTCTTGGCGATTTTAATACCTCAGATCCTGTGTATACAGGATTTTTTTTAATAATATCTTGGGAGTCTTGCATTAAACATTCAGTTCTTATTATGATGCATCTAATTCTCCTGGCCTTTTAACGGTAATTCAAAAAACAGCAATTGCCAAGCAGTCAGAGTGCAGTTCAACCGCCTGTTTGAATGAGCGAAAATAACATTAGCTAAGGCCTTCAGGTGTAACCCTTGGGCTGCCTAGTATTTGACCTGTTTCTGCCAGTCCTGTTTACTGTTGTTAGTGTTGAATGCACGTGATAATGTAAATACATGCCACATGTAATGTTTCTTGAAACCACTGTCCATGTAAGGTTTTGTCCTTTTTTTGGCCTGTAGAAGGATGCGAGTCATAATCCTTGCTCTGACTGAAGAAAATAGAGGAATTGCAAACAAATATTGTGGAAGCCCAATACCTATAGCTCCCTCACCAAGTAATGTTTTGGCTTTGGGGTGGGGGGGTGGGAGGTGATGTTTTTTGCTTTTAAACCAGGCCTGCCATGTTTAAGTCTTAGAGCCTTGTTTTATATTCTCCGTTGCCATTATACTTTTTTGTCTCTGCTGAGAAAGAACAGTCGGTGCCTGGTTCTTAATAAAATTTTTGTTTCCGTTGCCCTCCCTAGAACATCTTGTTCAATACTATTTTTCTTTTCTAAAGTCCTGTTAGAATAATTTGTGTTACCTAGAATAAAAAAAATCACATTTGGGTGTCAGGCAGTCTTGCATTTTGACATTAGCTTCACCACTGGCTGCTTCACGCCTTCCCTTTTCATCACCTTTCTGAAGACTTCGATAAAAGGGTTTGCCACCACGTTCCACAGATGTGAAGATTAATCAGTGTTTTGAACATAGGATGGTAGGCATGTAAGAGTGTTGCAAGTACACTTAGACTATTGGGAAAACTATTTCTTTGATGCAGAACAATCGGGTTTTTTTCTCAGATTCTGTACTGGTTAATGCTTTGTCTGCCATACTAGATCTAGTGTTAGTTTTCTGAAAAGTCAGAACGTTACCAGCTACACTACATACATAGTTGCGTTTTTTCAGCTTGTGTCCTAATTCTGCTGAACGGCTGGGAAAGTTAACGTGGTAACAGCTACTAATGACAGAGAAGCATCACCTCTCTTAACTTGACGTTACCAATGTATTGCTTTGCTCGCTAGCAGCCAGTGTCTTCGTTACTATTGCAGTAAAATTAAATTTACAGGAATTATTATATTTGAATGGCAAGCTTGAATCATACACATGCTATCCTATAGCTCCATAGAAAAGAGCAGGGATTTGCCGCTAGAAAAATGTGCTTTTCTTCTTTGCGTTCTCTCCTGTTGATGTTTCTGTTCTCTTGGAGGAAAAGTTTTCCAGTGTGCTCTCTTCCTTTCTGAATGAAGTATGCTGGTCTTAGTTTAGAGAATTTATTGACAAGTTTTTGAACTCTTTATTTAAAGTACCATTAATAGTGTTCAATGAAGAATGTTCTGGTTGCGTGTGGGTTCTCTTTTGTCTCTCGGCACCTCTTTGAAAAAAATTGGATGATACAAAAGCAGCTGAAAATGAGAAGTTGTAGCTGTCTTGGACAAAATATGAATTTGTTAAAAAGAGGTCTAAAGCTTTTTCTTTGATGTTTTTGTATGATTTCGGTAGTTTCCTAATGACAATTAGAAGGGTAGAGGTGCTCTGTTAACTGTGAATGGGCACAGACATGTGAGGAACAGTCATTTTATAGAATACGCTGAACAGGTGGCATAGGGGACTTTGTTTATTAAACTTGTATCATTCCTAGATGTCTTAGATTTACCAAAACGTGCCTGCAGACTTGAGGGCTGAAGTCTGAAATCAGGAACACCACAGATGCGCTATTTGATGATGTCACTCTTTCTGAACTACCTTGAGCTTAGAACTTCAAAGTTAACTGGAAATTTTTAGAGCTAGTATGTACATTCAGAAAAATGAATGTATTATCTTTTATTACTCAAATTTCTGTGGCTTGTGTTGTCCAAACTAACCATCATTACTAGAACTGATAGTAGCTAGATTTCTGGGCATGTTACTGATTCACAATGTCTTATTTAGCGAGTGATTTCAACTTTCCCATCCATAAAATACTATGGAACAGTTTTTAAGTGTATTGGTGTGGTATTCACAATCCACACAGTTTAAGCATGTGGTATTCACAATCAACTGTCTACCCTCCTCTTCAGTAAGAAAGTCTCTAACGATTGATAAAAGTTCTCCTAAGGCCATGAGGTGTTTTATTTAGTAATGTATAATCTTACGGATTGCTAAATCAATGCAGGACATATGAAATAGACTGAATACTAGCCATCACCTAGGATTCAGAATAATTAATGGGCAGTCGTCAAATAGTGCACAATCACTTAATGCATACTATAGAACAGACTGCAGGATCATACAGGTTCAAACATGGAAGGTGGACCGTTTACACAAAAGGGAATGTTTCCTGGGCAAAGAGTGACTCCAAGAAGGTGATGTCGTTCTCTTCAGAAAACGTCAGTGTCAAGACAAACGATTTACTTTGCCGTAGCTGCTAAGCACGTGTCTGGATGTGAAAATGGCAATGATGTAAATTTACTGATAGATGCTGGGGTTGGGCGAGTTGTATTTGTTTGAAACCCTTTTAATTAAGCTGTTAACAGCAGGTAACTTCACACATTCACTTGCACTCTTGCTCACCCCTCGCTGCTTGGAGCAACAGCGGGGGAGGCCAGCCCTGCCCTTTCGCTCTGAAGGAGGGGGCCACGCTGGTGCCCTGGTGGCAGCCAGGGAGGTGTGGGGAAAGGCACTTGATGATCTTTTCTTCCACCAGCTGTGAATGCAATCCTGCGGCCTTGGCAAATACAGCCCCCACTCGCTCAGACGTACCTAGTGTTGAAGCACGTGGCCCCGTAGGGCCTGGCACTGTCCAGAGTCGATCGGTTCTGAAGATGCAGCCACAGCCTGGAGCTCGTCTGCCCAGAGGTGGTCTTCACACGCTCCCTTCCTGCACCCCGTTACCCCTCTTCTCAGGCTGCTCCCCTCCTCGCAGGTACCGACACCCTGCTTTCAGCTCGCCTCCCGCTGAAGGGGCCTGTGTCACGCAGCGACAAAAGGCACCTGAGCAGATAGAATGATTATGGGTGGCACGTGGATCCAGGCCACCAAATCTTGAAAAGGTGAAAGGGTTTGGACAGGAGTTGCGGGCGCAGTGGGGTAAACGCAACGCCCACCCCGACGTGGCTTCAGCGAGCGCAAGGACGGAGGCAGGGAGGAGACGCGCGAGAAGGCCTTCTCCCCCTTCAGCCTGCGCGCCGTGGTGCAGCCGGAGTGGGCTTCCCCGGCGCTGGGCTGCACCACGCTGAGGAGGCGGGGGGGGGGGGGGGGGGAGGGATGTGCGCGTGCGCAGCGACGCTGGCCTGTGTGGCGGGGCACGCGCGGCAGGAGAGCTCCGTGGCGGGACGGTCGGCAAGGGGTCCGGGGCGCGCGGAGGCGTGTGTCCTCCCGCCCTTGGCGGGCGGGCGGCGGCCCCCGGGCCCGTTGCAGGCGGGGCCGTGGCACGGCCGCGCCCGAGAGCGGCGGCTCGGGAGGGGGCGAGCCGCTCCCCTCCCCTCGGCGGCGGGCGGGACCTGCCGCTGCCGTTGCGCAAGGGCTGCGGTGGCCGTGCCCTTCCCGAGTGTTTGCCTGAAACCCGCCCTTGGAGCGCGGGGTGAGGTACCGGCCGTCCTCGCGACCCCTTTCCAGACTGCGCCTCCGGTGCAGCGGCGTTGGACGGTGATAGACCGTAGGCGGTGGTAACAGGAAAGGCGTTGTCGGTAGCGCCTGGAACTGCCGTAGCTGTTTCTGCGAGCAGCTGCTGGTGGCTTACGGCTTAGGAGAAAATCGTAATTGCTGGAGAAGGTAACGCTGTAGCGCTAAACATCTCTCTGGTGACATGCTCCAGATTCTCGTTGCTCTCTCAGCTAATAAAACTGCTCGTACTGGAAACCTCTCATTCCTAGGTTTGCTTTTCTGCAGCGAGCTCCTGAAAAATCTTGTAACACTGAGATTAAGGTGCCTTTTTCAGCCTCATCTTTCCAGATGTCAAGCTTTGTGTGACTCTTCAGTTTCTCCTAGTGGAAGGAAGTACGTTGATTTTCTTTCTACAGATGAGAGGTGGTGTTGACAGTACTTAATGTGTTCAATGGTTTTAAAGAGAATAGTAATAAAACTGGGAGAATCCTGAAGCTAAAATAGAACTGATCTTTAACTAAATTGGCATGCCGTGTGCTGCCTGAAGGGAAAAGGTATTTTGCCCTTATGTATAGATCTGGTGTCTTTATGTATACATATATACATGTGTATGTATGCATACATTTATACGTATTTTTATGTCTATATATATACGAACATGTGTGTGTGCGAATATTTGTGTGTAAAACCAAATGTAGCTGTGTATATAAACACGCCTGTTTGCATAAATTAAATAACTAGAATAACTTGTTTTTCCACTGCTCTAAGACCAAGCAGCTAGTATGTGATCTTGCATGTTGCACTGCAAAATAACAGGTTGATATTAAAAGTTTAGATAAGTTAATTCTAACCAAGTCATAAACCTCATCTCGTTGCTGTGATTAATCTCTGACTTAAGTTGAAGATAAAACAACACTTAAATGAAAAATCTGCATCTGCAAATGAAATTATTTTTTTTCCTGGAGAATGTGTCTTGTTAAGGTAGTGTGTTTCATTTATGAAAAAGGAGATAAAAGACTAACTTAATTTTTTTTCAGGTATTTTTGTTGAAAGTAGATAAAATGGCAACATTAATTCACACTTTAGCAGATCATAGTGATGATGTCAACTACTGTGCCTTCTCATCATCGTGCTTGGCTACTTGTTCCTTGGACAAAACAATTCGCGTTTATTCTTTAAACAACTTTACTGAGCTCCCATACTCGCCTTTAAAAGGTCATACATATGCTGTCCACTGCTGCTGCTTCTCTCCATCAGGACACGTTTTAGCTTCATGTTCAACAGATGGCACTACCATGGTTTGGGACTCTCACAGTGGTCGGATGCTGGCAGTGCTAGAGCAGCCCAGCGGCAGTCCTGTTAGAGTCTGCCGATTTTCTCCTGAGTCCACGTATCTAGTGTCAGGGGCAGCGGATGGGAGTGTAGTTCTTTGGAACATGCAGTCGTTGAAACTGTACAGGTGAGTGTCATATACTTTTTGACAGCCTTGTTTACAATGACAAGAATATAATTTAAGTAGTATTCTGTACTGTGTACAAGACTTGCAGACTTACAGCACTGGTTGATACCATGAAGAAACAAGAATAGGATTTAGAAAACCAAAAGATTATCAACAGGAGAGGGAGAAGTGCTGAATCTCTTTTTTTAAGTTATCTGTCGTCTAAATCCTGTTTTTTTTAAGTTCATGGAAGCGTTTTTGTTGATTTAACGTGAAATCAGGATGCATTGCATACTGCATGCATCTGGTTTCTAAACGGTGGGTCAAGAAACTATGATACTTAATATAGAGTTAGTTAGTGGAGCCTGACTGTGCTGTGTGCCTCACATTGCATTATATGTAGTGATTTTTAATAAAGTATTTAATTACAAGGTTATTTGGAGTCCAGGAAGGTCTTAGAAGCTTGATAGTAACCCAGCAATCAGAGAGTTTGGAAACTATTGACATATCCTGAAACCATACAGTTCAAGGCATAACGGTGACAGAAAGGAGTATTGGAGCTGAGTGAGTTAAGTGTGACAGTCAGCATTTCAAATGGGTTTCCAATAAACATTTGAAACAAAGCAGATGAGCGTTTTTAGTGATGCTGCACAGTCAAAGGCATGAACCTTAAGGTGATGTTCAAAGTCGTCCTCTACATCTCTATATTTCAGTAAAGTCTTCAGGCCAGTTGTAATCTCTACTTAGGCAAGACATTATTTAGGTTTTAGAGCAGTAATTACACAACATCTCTCTAAAGTTAGAAAAGAAGTTAAGAATTTGAGAGAATTTATGAGATGTTTCACTCAGGATGAGGGAGCTGCCATTTCTGAAAGGCAAACTTACTTGGTTTTGGTAATCTCCTGTCAAGCATGTTACTGCTTTTGTGACCTTTGCCTTCCACAGCAGTGATTTGGATGGGAACTGTAAATTTTTTCAAAATGATTGATTTTAGTTATCTGAAATCCTGTCCATAAACAGAATTCTAATAGATTTTTGCCACCTTGTTGTTTGTAATGCATACAGAAACACAGAAATGGTTGTTTTGTTTTCAGAGAATAAAGAGGTATTGTTTATGTATTGTTTCTTAGTTTTCTCTTTAAGAAAAATTGGGAATTTCAGTCATTAGTATTCTGAAGTCTAAGGGTTGATCTATTTTGAGGTATTTTTTTTTTATTCAGAATACTTGCTACTGACATGGAAAAGCCGAGAAATACTAAAAAGTCATTCCTTACAAGTATATGCTATTAATATATGCAGTGATGTGTGTTTTAGACCGACATCCTTAATTTCCTCCTAGTTGACTGGTAGATGTATAATGACTATGTAGAAACTATACTGTTGTTTTAAGCAGAAATTATTGTACTTCAGTATCTCCATTGTAAAGAACAAGAAAGAACTTGGAACAGTCCTGTCCCTTTCACTTCACTGTTAAAAGTTCATTTCAAAGTGTTAACATGCCAACAGTAGTCAGCTTAACTTTAATTGTATATATTTTGGGATGTGTGTATATGTATTTTCAGCAGATGAAATTTTTTTTTATTATTATTACTGTCATATGTGATTGCAGATAGAAAAATGCACCTGTCCCATTTTCTTAAAGCTGAGATCAGTATTACTTAGAAATTATCAAGGTACTTAAAAATTACGTCAGAGGAATTTAGGTAACCATCTAATGTTAGTCTGTGATCCTCTGTTTCTTGTGCAACAGTTGATTGTGTAGATGCTAAAACAGAGAACACCTTTTACCACACTGTTATGTCACTTGACTATATGGATGGTAATTAAAACAGAGGTATCCAGTTACTCCTTATCAGCTCAACTGTTGTAATTGACTGTCTGTTCAAATTGTGAAGTAAGACAGCTATTTAGAACATCTCTATGATGGATTTGAATAACATGAAAGCAAGTTAAGTGTATTTCTTAAAGTGTTCTCTATTTCCTGTTCAGTGGTTACGATACTGATACCCGCCTGAAAGTCTTAAATGCATTCTCTGAACATATGTGGTACTATTTATTGTACTGATACGTTTTCAGACCAGAATCTGGAGCTTTTTGTGTGTAAGAAGGAAAGTTTTAAAAGCTGCACTAAGGAAAAAGAATTGTACATATAAAAATGGGAAGCACTGTAGTGTATTTGATAGTATTCTTAATGATAGAATTAAGGGAGTCAGTGCTTTTTTGAAGGTCCTAGGTCTGATTAGAGAGACTCTCGGGAAAGTTTATTGACTTCTCTTCTGTGGCATTAAGTTTGACACCTCTGACGGTAAATAAAATTTCTACCAGAAAAAGAGAATGAGCAGCTGTTCTACAAAATACAGTGACAGAGTAAATAAGAGTGGCATTTCTTCCTGTATGACTGTGGCTTATGGCTGTGATTTTTCTCCTGCACTTAAGATTCAGCCATGCATGCTGGGCTGGATCTAGTGTCCATTAAAAGGAATGAGACACTTTCAATTGACTTTAGGTTACTATCAGATAACCTAAAGGATGTTAGGTTGACCCCACTTCCTTCCCAAGGATTGACCACACTTCCGTATCTGTTAGGAATTTTCTTTTAAGATCAGTTTGATAAAGTGCTTTGGCTGACTTAGTTAAAATACAGAAATTATTTTTTCCACATTGCTTTCTCTTGTGTATGCGTAGTCCAAAATTAATCCTCTATCATAAATCACAAAGTATTCTGCTCAGCTACGGCTTATCATATGGGTTAGTAGGTGTTCTGCTTTGTCTTTAAAAACAGAACAGAGTAATCACGGGAGTCTTTTTTTCCCCATTTGTATACATGTAAACCTGAGTTATGATAGTTGTGTATTTATCTTTGACTTTTAAAATTTATCCTGCTGTAGAATTTTAACAGTGCATTGTGCCTTTCAAATGTTAAGTCCTTGCAGATTGTCTTTAGTTTGAAAATTATTTTATCACTCAGTTAAAATTATTGCCTTGGGCTGCCATCTCACATTTTTCCTCCTGCAGTCAAAGAGCAGGTCCTGGTTCCTGCAGCTGTGCTTATTTTGCGTCCTTTTCCACAGTTGGTGTGAGTTTCTCTCCCTTCTGTTACCAGGGTCCAAAGTGCAAAACTCAGAACAGTTTGGCTTATTGTATCAGATTGCATTTGAGAGATCACTTCTTCAGAGCATTACTTACTCTAAATTCAAATCTTGTGCACTCTTGCTTTTCAGATCTGGGAAAGTTAAAGATGGTTCTTTGGTGGCCTGTGCATTTTCTCCTAATGGAAATTTCTTTGTCACTGGATCAACATGTGGTGATTTAACCATTTGGGATGATAAAATGAGGTGCCTGTATAATGAAAAAGCACACGATCTTGGCGTTACCTGCTGTGATATTTCTTCTCAGCCAATTTCTGGTTAGTTACTTGACTTGTCAGGGGAGGAACATGGAAAAAAAGAGTTATTTTATTTCTCTCTAGCTCTTGTTTTCATATTCTTTTTGTCAAGATACAAATGACACTGGGAAGAGCTGATGCTTTACAATATTCTGAATATTCTTAAGTAAAAATTGTGGTCAAGTTGATGACAAGGAATGTACTAGATCAATAAACAAGGTCGTTAGCGTGCTTATGATAGCTTTCAGTAGCTAATTATCCTGTCAGGGTTTTGGAAAATGTTTGGGCAGTGTCTGTAAATGAAGCCTATCTCCCAGGGTTAACAAGGGTGTTAGAAGATGCAGTGCTTGATTACCATTCCCACTTTATTCTTTCATATTTTGGTTCCCCAAGGAGCAGGACTGGATTAAAGCAGTGCAGAGAACTGTAAACCTCATAAGTTGAATGCTTGAGCTGTGGGACATGAATAGACTGTTTTTCTGCACCTGACTTTCTCAATTGGAGGAATTTGGGGGAGCAACGAGCCCAGAATCTCCTGTGTCCCACCAAGAAGTAGTACTTTTCAAGTATCTTACAGCTGTTTTAGCTGACCTGACTGTGTACATTGCAGTTCAATTTTGCATTATGTGCTTCTTCAGGGTGGTGATGGGCAAGAGCTTAGTCTTAGTTTTCTTTTGAGAATTAAATCTGATATTCTTGTATATATTTGGGTATTGAGATCAAAAACATAAGGCATGCATAGTGTAGGCCTTTCTCAAGGCTGCGTTTTATATTCATTTTTTATTCATTTCAGTTTCCATGGGACTAAAATAATTAGAACCTAGATTTCTCTATAGGCAAAAACATGTATACTGAAAATTGCGTATTTAAACTTCTAGCTATCTCAGGGAAAGCTTTACATTTGTGTGTACAGGCTTTTAAAATTATTGTTTTGGTTTAACCCCGGTGGGCAGCTCAGCCCCACGCAGCCGCCCGCTTGCTCGTTCACCCCCAGCGGGATGGGGAGAGAATTGAAGGGCAAAAGTGCGAAAACTCGCGGGTTAAGATAAAGGCAGTTTAACAGAGAAAGCAAAAGCTGCACGTGCAAGCAAGGCAAAAGAAGGTTTTCATTCACTGCTTCCCATCGGCAGGCAAGTGTTCAGCCACCTCCAGGAAAGCAGGGCCCCGTCACGCGTAACGGTGGCTTGGGAAAGCAAATGCTGTAACTTCAAACGTCCTCCCTTCTTCCCCCAGCTCTTATTGCTGAGCGCGGTGCCGTATGGTGCGGGATAGCTCTCTGGTTAGCTGGGGTCAGCTGTCCCGGCTGTGCCCCCCCCAGCTCCTTGGGCAGCCCCAGCCTGCTCGCTGGCGGGGCCAGGTGAGGAGCAGAACAGCCCTGGGCGCTGTGCAAGCACCGCTCGGCCATAACTGACATATCCCCCCCACCCCCACCCCCCCCCGGTCACCGGCGCTGCTCTGGTCACAAATCCAAAATACAGCACCGTAGGAGCTATTATCCCAACCAAAACCAGTACAATTAATTTGCAACACAGACTTGTTTGTATAATTGTGTGGGAATACTGAAGAACTGCATGTCTAAGCTTACATAGCTTGTATAGTGGGAAGAAACATTTGCACAAACAAGAAGTTCTATTTGAAATATCCTGGTACAAGTTAATTGCAGTACAGGGAAGTGTCACAGGAAAACAAGCAAATATTGGAAATTCTGAATGTAGGAGTCTGAAAAGCTGGAAGGTTAGTTTGTATAAATTTTTGTCAGATGAAAGTATATATGAGATAAAGTTAGAAAATCACGTAGTCATTTGCTTTTGATGGAGGTAGGGAAATTGGGCAGGAGCATCATTGTGAGATTTCAGAAGTAATGCTGTAACTTGTCTTAACAACTTTGTAGGTATACTTTTGTGCTTTCCAGATCTACTATGGAGACGCAGTGGTCTCCGTAAAGATATGGAGGCTTCTGGTTTCAGAGTACACATGAGCTGCTCTTTCAAAGGTACCAAAAATTATAATTGAGCAGCCACTTGCATCTTTCAGTGCTAAACACAGCAATAAGTACTGCTGTCAGTGTACCACCTTGTCTAAGGAGGTGGTACAGAGCAGGAAGAAAGCAGGAGAAGCAGCAGGGCAAAAAGCAGGACAGAAGCAGGAGAAAACAGATGAAGTAGGATGTGAGCATATATTTCAGTACGGAGAATTAGTCAGTGACAAATCCATCAAATGTGTGTCCACTGAAAGGTGTAGGGACAGCACTGAATTAATCTGTCACAACAGAAAGGGGATTAATCTTTAAATAACAGCTTTAGATCTTTCTTGGGGAAGAGTTGCATCTGAGGGCAAAGGAACACGCTGAAGCTGAAACAGATCAGAGTGTAATTTCTACCACTCTTATTTCCTGTTGAGATTATACTTTTGGTTTAAAAAAAGTATGTTACCAACCCTTCAGCCTTCTGCCAAGATAGAGAGAAATAGGCAAGAAAGCAAGTGTTTCCTACACTGTGGATTCTTTTAGATGATTTATGATCATTCTTAATTTTATTTAAGCCATGTGTTACTGAAAGTCAACATTTTTCCTTTTCGTGTGTTGCTGGTTCATCATCAGGGATTGAAACTTCTGGGATTACTGGCAGATTTAACACATTCCAAAATCCCTACAAGTAGTGCTTATCCAGTACAATTACAGATGGTTTTAGATTCAGAGTCTTTACCTGCTTAATTCAGAGCAAAATTAGAACCAGAGTTTCTGATTCGTTCTTTGCGCTTTCGGCTATTTGTAACAGATTATTCTCCCGCTTCTAAAGTGGATTCAGTCACAGTTGCATAGAAGCTCATCAGCAGTTGCATGCTGTGGGAGCTTTCCCATCCGACTGCAAGATTTCAGTGCTGCCCTCGTCTGGAACAAGTAAACTTCAGTGAAACTACCTAGCTATACCAGTAAAAAATTGGTGGATCTTGCTTAAATTTGCTAGTGAACCTCAGGGAAAGACGGTGTAGTCCTCCTCCAAGTTATCCCAAAGAGCTCTGCGTGTTCAACGCTGTAATACCCTGTTAAAAAGTTGGTAACTTGTAAAATAGTGTCAAAGTCTGTGCATTCTTACCCAGACCAAGTCTCCAAGTAACATGTTCTTAGTTACCAAGAAACGTGTTTTTACAACATGATAGCTAATGCCTCCTACACATCTCTCTGTAAGACCCAAATCTTACACTGCAAAATCCTAACAAAAATGGTGCACTTTGATGCTTTAATGTTTAACACCTCCGAAGATCTGCCACAGCCATAGTAGCTCTGATTGTTCCTGTGAACAAACAGGTCTATGTATACTAGGATTTTATTGTGATAACCGTATGGAATTAAAATGTACTTTATGTGGTGGAAAAATGGAGATAAAATCACTGGGGTTATTTTGTAAGACACTTGACAGTAAATATTTTGACATGTCTGGTAACTACAGAGCTGGAAAGATGAGCCCTTAAAATGTCTGTTGCAATTTTCTGACTTCCAGCTGTTATCCAGGTGATTCTTGTAGGAATTCGAAGACTTGGTGCTGGCAGAGGTAACACAACTGAAGGATTGTTGTGGTGACTTGTGTCGGGCTGGTATGCCAGCTCAGTGGAGTAGAAGAGCAGAAATAATTTGTCACAGGACTTAAGAATAAAAAAAAAAAAAGATTGATAATGGGCTGAAACAACACATTTAGAATAGAACATGATCATTCAGAAATGTTCATAACCACTGAATAGAGAGGGGGAAGCTATAAAACTATTACTTTTGTAATTAATCTTTAAGGCAGTGTTTCTCGATTGGTTGGCTGGACTGTAGTCATGAAACATCACTTAGTTTATAAAAATGAAAAGTTAAACACTTAAAATTAGCCTGTCAGGTACTCTCAAATTTTGTAAATGAGTATGTGGTTAAGTCTGAGAACTACTGAACTGTAGAAGAAATGGATATAACCATATAATTTAGGTTAAAAGACTATATTGTTGCACTCTGTAGATAGAGGAATCAAACATTTACCATCATAAAAAAAAATACGAGCCCAGTTCTGATCTTTAGCTACTTGTTCAGGAAACAGTGTAACAATGATACTTCTAAATGGTTTTAGAACTTCTGCCATTATTTTAATTAACACTTTTTAAAAGTAGTACTGAGATTAAAGAAATTTACCAAATTCCAGTGTAAGAATGCTGACGTAGTTTACTGATACGCTGTTATTTTCTGTGCTTCTGATTCTCATTAATATATCTGAATTTTATCAGATGGTGAACATGGATTCAGATACTTCCAGATGGCTTCTTGTGGTCAAGATAATCAGATCAAACTCTGGCTTATTTTGTTTGCAGATTTTGTAGGTGTGTATAGTGTGTTTTTTTCATATTCCAATGTCTTAAGACTTTAGTGACAATTTACATCTAAGATCAAATTTATACTGCTGTCATGGATTCACAGCCAAACTAACTACAAGTTTAAAGTTTTCTTCTAATTGTTGAGCAGGAGAGCAGCTAAGGCATGCAGCACTTTGTGATATTAGGCCCTGTAGATTTTCTGTAGTTTCTTTATTTATCAATAATTGTAAAGATTTTTAAAAAAACTTCCCCCAGTTCCCTCAAACCTAATGTTATGAGGAACACTTGGTTTTAATTACCATTTTTATCTTTTGGTAACCAGTAACATTTCTGCTGTGGCCTTTGAGCAGGTTGATAGCTTGAAACCTCTTAATCTACCAGGCCAGGGAGAGGTTTCCTTTCATCTTTCAGTACGTCTTGGCCCTTGAGCAAGAGCTGGAGAAATGAAAACAGTGTTGGCTCCTGCTGAAACTGCAATGTAGATGTGTGACTGCTATGTAGAGACTAGGCAGATGGGTCAAAACATCTTCAGTGAGTATTTTTTTGTAATCTCTTTTACATAGAAGTCTGTAAGGATTAATACTGTGTGTACAGATACACATTTAATTATCTAAAACACTGTCAGACATGCTCAGACTACAAAGTGAGGAAGTCAGAGATGTTAAAATTAAGTTGTTTCTTGGATCTTTTATCCCCTTTTTTGTAGGCAGTATGTCACAGTCAGATCTTTGGTGCAGCTTTAAGCTTCTTGTCTTATATCTTGTCAAATATGTCCATATGTTGTAATTTACTTCTTGTATTTTAGGTGCTGAATTGAAATACAAATGCACATTGAATGGACATTCTGCCCCAGTTCTGGCTTGTGCATTTTCTTATGATGGGCAGATGTTAGTTTCAGGGTAAGCAGTATCTTTTACTTGTTTTAATTTCATGCAGATGACTGTCCAGGTTCATGCTTCAGTATTGTAAAACAGAAAGTTCAAAGGAGTTGGAGATTTCAAAATACATTTCCAATAGTTAAGGAATAGTTCTGTGACCTCCAGAATTATTGAAGTGTATTTCCAATTGGTCTGTGTCTTGTGGGTGATTGAGTTTGAAATCTAGGATGTTGCAAGCTCTGTTCTTGAGTGTCGTAACGAGATTCATGATTTCCTGGTTGTGGGGCGTTTATGTGGCCTCTCATGTGGATAGTCTAGCATCTATTAAAAGTACAAATTGCATTGCAGTCTTACCATCTCTTTGGGACACCATTTAGGGTTTCCTCCTCACTCACTTTCAGGAACTTTTTAGAAAGTTTAAGCTCTTGAGAATTTTGCCTTTGATAGATTTGGTTGAAATTAAAAATTTCTTCACTGATCCACACCTAGAGTGTGGCAACATGAGCCTTTTTCCCATAAAAAGTGCGTGACTGAGGTAACTGTTGACCTATGTTTTTGGTATCAGCCCTGTACAGAATAACGGTTAAGACCCAAATTAATCAGGAACCATCAGTTAGAGACTAGTAGTATTAGCCTTTGTCAGAGGGTGGTAAGGGAGTCGCCAGTGTCATTGCAAGGTCACTCTGTTATGTTTGGAAGACCCAGGAGGGTGAGGGGGTGATGGGAAGATTCCTGATGACTGAAAAGGTGCCAATGTCACACTTGCCTCCAAGCAGGGCAAGGTAGAGGATCCAGGGAACTACAGGCCAGTCAGTCAGCCTAACTCCTGTCTCTGGGATGGTTATGGAGCAAATCCTTCCAGTGGGCTTGGAAGCCGTTTCCAAGCACAACGAGTTTGGGGAAAGCAGCAGGAATTGAACGAGGGCAAACCGAGCTTGGCCAACCTGACCGCCTTCTGTGGGAGAAGGCTGGCTGGCTAAGCGAGGGGAGAGCAGTGTCGTTTTACACCTCAACGTCAGCAAGGCTTCTGACATGGTCTCCCAATGTAGTCTTGTAGCCAGATTGGGGAGATACAGATCAGAAAAGTGGAAGGTAAGTTGTGTGGAAAAATGATGGGACTGTCAGGCTCAAATGGTTGTTGCTGATCAGCAGCACGAAGATAAACTGGCAACTTGTTACTAGTGGCTTTCCCCAGGGATCAAGCTATTGAACGAGGAAATTATAAATAAGGTAGATGTAATCATTTATCTTTTAATGAATATTAATGACGGTATGCTTTCATTCTGCACTTCTTATGAGAAGTGCTTAATCACTTCTAAACTGTCTAAGTGGCAACTTGAAATAACAAATAAAATGATTCAACTCTAAGTTTTAATTGTCTTTTTTATGAAGATTTTCTAAACTGAAATGGAAAAACTGATGTCTTGCAAAGAAAAAAGACTACAGTAGCCAGCAAATAAACTTAAAGCTAAACACACCCCAGGAGACAGTAGTTTGCTTTGACAGTTTGCTTTGTATTCTTTTTAAGGGAGCCTTTTTCAGTATTTGAAGATCATTGTGAATGTTTTTAATCTAGAGTTATTTTATTTTCCATTAGACATACAGATTATTGTTTTTCCTTATATTGTCGTAAGTGAAATGCCTATCCATCCCATAAAGTCTTTCAGGAAACACTGCTGTCATGGTAAATAGCTATGCGTTTTGTATTTCATTAAAAAGTTTATGTATTGATTGCATTGCACCACTATATTTTATGTATTGCATTGCACTACTTCCTTTAGCTTGGTTTGCAGATGAAGAGGTTTCCAAAATAAATAGAAGTGCCAAAAGTAGATAATGGATAGCCAGATTCTGTGCACCTGCTGTACAGATTGTACTGCTTGCAGAGACATGAAGTAGATATGGCACAGACAGTGGGGAGCGGTAGGAGTGGGGGCCAGTTTGCATAAGCATTGTGCAAATCCTCCACATCAGGAATTCTCTTGGAAGTGCAGAGTTCTCATATGTAACTACTGTTTTTTATGTCATGTTGGAGGTACGGGTAATCAGTGTTGGTTTAAGTTGGGCACGGGTGGAAGGGATTTAGATAACTAAGCTTTTCGTAAAGTGGTGTTAAGAAATCTGTTTGCTTTTCTTCTGTTTGTGTAAAAGGTTTTTTTCCTTCCTCTTCTTAGTTAAAAATAGTTTCCTTTTTCCTGTCTGCATCATTGTAATGTTGATGTGTTTTTTTTAAAAGGTCGGTGGACAAGTGCGTCATAATACATGAAACTGTAAGTATAGCACGGTGCAAGATCATGCTTTGCATTGTTGTCTTTAAATATCCGTGCTGCTTCTGCAGTGTCTTACCAGCATAAAAGAAATATTGGAGAATAGAAACTATATAAACCCAAAATAGTGACTGTGCATTTGGAGTTTGGGGGGGTGGGAAGGAGTTTGAGGAAAAATGTCTTTTGAGAATTGATCAGTCTCACTTTTTATTTACATTTCTTTGAGGGGTTTGTTATTTGATTTCTCTACAGTAGTGTATTATTCAATGAATTCCATACTTACATGCTATCTTCATATTTAAATAGAAGGATTTTTTGTTTTCCTAAATTTATCTTGGCTTCCAAAGCAAGGACTGTAGCTTTTGACATAAAATCGTGATCACAGAAATTCTTTAGTTAATTATATATATATCTATATAACGCACATAAAATAATAAAGAATTCAAGAAAATTTTTATGTTAAATACAATGTATTTTCTTTAAAATATATTGTTCAGACATTTTCTGTAACACTGTTAATTACATCCTTCGTGGTTCACCTGTAAGTAATTACCTTTAGTAATTTATAGTATTAAAAATAATAATAATTTTGCTGAAACTGAAGGATGAACAAATTTTCAGCTTCTCCAACTGTCTCTGCACATACTATTGTGCTGATACAATTTTTCAATTAGGGTTAAAGTTTTTCATCCAAATCACTAATTTGATACTTTCCCAATTTTTCACCCAGTTATTTTACTAGTTTGAAGCTTAGACAGGTATGTAAGAAGTCCCCTAGATTTTTGGAACCCCAAAATGGAATGATGCAGAAACCACAGCATAAGTATTTCTTAATACTTGTCAGCTTTTGTGGCCTTAGGTTTTTACCAAATGGGACAATAACTTTTATAGCTGTTGAGGAGAAGTGGGGACAACAAACCTTTGTGGGTGGGAGAGAGGTTTTGACCTAAAACAGGGCACTTTCCTCGTGATGGACTGCTCAAAAAACTGGAGTGCTGACTGATAAATTGGTGATTCAGAATAACTTTTCTCCTCATCTTTCCAGTCTGTCTGTACCTGTCAAAGAAATAGTATCTTTCATAAGAAGGAAAATTTTTCAAATCGTAAGTTAAAACTATGCGGAGTTCAGGAATTTGGGTTTTAGTAGCGTCTAGTGGCCAAATAGGAGAACCACAGGTGTGATTAATTACTGGCCCAACTGAAAGATTGTAGCATGAAGTCTATTTGAATTTCAGTTACCTCTTCACTTTTGATCATTTCTAATCCTAGATTTGGAGAAGAAATGTTTTTGTCCACGTGAGCAACCAGCCAATATGGATGTAATTAATTCAGCTGGTATTTCTGGTATTGTTATGCTGAAAGTTCCATGCTGGCTGATTGTTGAAGGATAGCAGTGTTCCGGTGAATTGAATAGGGACCTTCAAGCAGGACATTCAAGTTGCATTTCTGACTGCTGCTGATCAGCTTTGGCAAGGTTGTATAACTTCTCTGAAAGTAGCTTCTGTCGTCTTCCAAGAAGCAATATTATTCCTTATTTTGAAAGAAAATACAGAAATGAATGGACGTTCTTTTTATTCTTTAAGACTGAAAATCACAAATACTCTTTTACAGAGTACTGGCAATACCCTTCATACTTTGTCTCAGCATACCAGGTGAGAATTCAGTAAGATTATTCTGTTTTATTGTAAATAAATAAAAGAAATGAAATAATTTTCTTATGAATTTTCATACATTTATTTTTCTTTGTAGATATGTTACAACTTGTGCTTTTGCACCATGTAGTCCCTTACTTGCCACAGGTTCAATGGATAAAACTGTGCACATATGGCAGTTTGACCTTAAGCAACCCTGTGCAGGTTAGTGTGTAAAGTATTTATAATCTGTTCTTTAAATTTAAAGCACAATATTGTTAAACATCTTCTGAAGATGCAAAACCCCCGCTTTTTCTTACCTGCAGTTAATTTGTAACCTCAGGATTATGTGCATGTTATTTATCTTTTCTCTGAATTGATCTTCTTAGTGTCCTACAGAGGTGTTCTCTTTTTAGAGAAAAGATATACTAGAAGTATTTTAATTTTATTAATCTGCTATGTTTTCTTTTCTGATATTCACCATTTCTTACTCTCTGGACAGCATTAAGAGATGAGTATGATTCCCAGAGCGCTGAAAGACTTTCTGGACAAGTATCATTGGCAATGACTTAAACAGAAAATATGCTAATTGCAAGCATAATTGTCAACAAGAAATACAGCTAACCAGTTGTTATAGGTGAAAAAAACCAGAATAATTCATGTTACAAAATATATCAGCACCTAATGTATGTGGAACAAAGGTATATGGGTCTTTGTTCAAAGCACAAGAGTAAGTCTGGACTTTGGCCTGCTTTTCTAAAGAGGAGTGGAACTTGGTTTGTGTCTGCTGACGCTTTTCTGTCTTTTAGTTCAAATTTGACAGAAGTGTAGGCATCTGAGAGATTAAATTCCTCTAAACTTTGAAAATTGATAGGTAAAAGACAAACCCAAATTATTGCCCCCCCCCCCAAGTAATGTCTAATAAGCAGTTCTTTTATTAGATGTTGGGGAATGTATAGTACTGAGAAGGCTTGGAAAAAAGCATTCAGTACTGCCATTGTTCTTAGCACCGGTTTGGTTTTTTTTCATTGTTGGGGGTTTTGGGGGGGGGGGGGGGAGGGGTGGTGGTTTTTTTTTTTAACTGTCTTTTATGTTTCCTTTCCAAAGGAAATACTGTAGAAAATGAATCTAAGGCGGATGTTGAGGACTGGTCAGAGGACGATGTTTCAGCCTGGCTTTGTGCCCAAGACTTAGCAGACTTTGTTGGGCTTTTCAAAAGGAATAACATTGATGGCAAGGAACTACTGAATCTTACTAAAGAAAGTCTGACTGCTGAATTAAAAATTGGTAAGAGTATAAAAATCCAAATGATTTTTAATCTTTAGAGTAAATGTGTGAAATGTTGAAATGAAAGAGAGTTAGGAGTTCCATACCTGGATGTTTTTCTCCCTGAAAGGCATTTTTTATTTCATTAGCAGGGCTGATAAAACCCACTAATGTCACATTATCCACAATACTCCCGTGTGTGTGTGCGCGTTTCTTATATGTAGAGACATAAAATGCACTTCTACCAACAACGCTGTGTTGAGTGGTATTACCTGCTTTTGTTTCTATTTTCCTTTATAGATCTTGTATCATTAAGCTGTGGAAAAGGAATTCCAGCTTTTGTGTATACTTAATGATTCTGACTTTGGTAAATAGGGTACTCTATAGTTTTTCCTATCAGTCTGCAGAAGTGCCATGCTTATAAGACTATGTGATCAACTCCCTTGAATTTAGCAGTGAAATTCTTCAGTGTACTGTTACCATAATAGAAAAACACAAGGTATGTTTTAGTTTTCACTTACTTTGGAGATGAAGCATTTGATGTTGTCATTTAGTAAGGATCAAGCAAAGCTTGCCTGGCTCAGACACTTTATAATTCATTACGTGTCCTAGTTAATACATTGTCTTGCCGCTTTATTGCAAAACTGTGATTACATTTTAGAAGGAATCACAAGGAAGTGCTATATTAGTAATGATTCCACAGCAGTAATTCTGAAATAAGAAATTTAAGTATAGTGAACTACACTGGAGCTTTCTGAATATAAGTTCTCTATTCATTTTGGTGGCTAGGTTTAGGTGTAAATTAGGTGCTGATATGTTTGCCAAAGTGAGATCAAGTATAGCAAAAAGCTGAATGAGTTAAGAAACCTTTTAAAAGGTACAGTTGTATTTTTAGAAGTTATTCTTCATTGTAGGAAGACTGCTCCCTTCATTTTTTGTTTTATGTATGTGTGTGTGTGTGTGTGGTATTGGTCTGTATCAGATCATAGTGTCTCTGTATCGACTAGCTTTGTTGAATTCTAGAAATAACAGAGATGCTGGGAATCTCTCAGGAATTGTCATCCACAAAAGACATTTGGCTTCATCAGTTTCTGCACACATTTTCTTTAATATTAGAGTAGCCTAAAACTCTGTTGCAGCAATTGCCAGCTAAGGCTAGTCAAACAATGCTGACTAGAAAGTTATGCGAGAATTGCATCCCGTGTGACCAATGATGAGAACTGACCTGCTGAACATAGTGTTCTCTATGGGGAAAATACCAACAAAAGCCTGTGTTGCCTGGTAGATTTTTAATGACGCTATCAAGAACAATTTCAAACTCAAATAAGAAAACAAAATCTAAGCTGTAAGAGCTCATTGTAAGGCAGGCTGTAAGATGCGAAGGATGGATGTGGCTTTAGACAGAGCACATGTAGAATACAGGCTGATTAGGGGAAGCTGTTGCTTTCTGGCTCTTTCATTTGCTATGAAAGGATTGATTGTTTTGCAGTGAGGATTGATTGTATGTATGAGCTGAAGTAGCTTCAGTATGTTCTTTCCCGTTATCAAGTAAAATGCTCATTGCTCAGTCTCTGTTCTCAAGACTTTGGTCTTTTGCCATGCTTTTTCCTCAGTAGGTACTTTAACACCCATCACAAGATTATAGGCTAAGGAGTCAGATTTTCACAGGTGTCAGGCAGCTATAAGAAATTTTTAAAAAAGCTCTACCTGAAATCGCGTACTGTCTTAATAAACATAAGCTTCTCCACAAATACGAACCAGCATATATGCACTGTGAAGCAATGAGTTCCACTTTAATGGTTGTATGAAAGACATTTTTAAAACAAAATAATGAAATATACTACTCAAAGTCACCAAATAAAATCATCAAATAGATCATTTCTGAAGTGGTAAATGCTTGTGATTCTGCTTCCACAACTATAGTTGGCACAGAATAGAAATTACAGCCTGATATATTTGACTTGAAGAATTGCTCTCTATCTGCTGTAGCTCAAGCATTGACAAAATAGGAGAAGACTATCTGCCTAAAACGTACATGTTTTTCAGTGTTATTCAAATTCCAGTTTAACTAAATTTTAGGAGTCTATCACTGTACAAATACTTGAATGAGTACATCCTTTCTCTCCTTGATAACCTGTTTTCTTTGCTCTAAAAATGCAACATTTACCAGTTCCATAAGAACTTGCCCAACAACGCTTGAGGCTTTTTACAGTCTTTGCAAAGGGAGGTTTTTTTAAGACCATTTTACTTGATGACTGCTAGAACAGGAGCTTTTTCTTCTGTTATTTTTTATTAGCTGCTTATTTCTTGTCCTGTTAGTCTTTGCATCAGCTCTGATTTGCATTTAGTAAAAAGGGTATCCTCACGCCTTTGAAGGCATTTGATCTAAGAGAAAGTGATCGGCAAGTGGTTCACATAACATTTCATTAGCTTCTTTGATTGTTTTTGACAGCTTTTTGCAAGACTGCTTTATTACCATGCAAATGGAACTAGCCTCTTTCCAACCTAATTGTCATATAATATAAATAACACTCTATTAAACTCTGTAAGATGCTGAGCAAAAGTAAAGTGACTGTTATATACATTCTGGCTGAAAAGCTTGTGTACATTCAACAAAGTTTAGGATTTCTCATTCTTAACAGACACAATGACACATTCATTGCAATACTGTGATGCGGTTGAATCGGAAAAAAAAAGAATGCACGTCCTCTTCCAATACAGAATAGAAGGTGGGGGTGCATTGTTCCATGCCTGCATACTATTTTCCTCTTGGGCTAACCGAATTTGTTAATGTAAGGTGAATCTTGACTTCAGTTTGTTTGCAGAGGGTGGGCAGGAGGTGAGACTAGGTCTAATTTTTGGAAAACCACACCTTCAGTTTAGGGTTTAGTGCCATACAAAGTACTTTGTACTGTAATATCACAAATTGTAAAAAAGTTGGAGCCATTCCAAATACTTTCCCTTCTTCTGTGGCACATTGAGAAGGCTTCTTTTCATGTGGCTCTATCCTGGTTTAGGTTAGGTACGTATAGAGAAGAGATTGTCTTAAAGACAGTTCAACTCTTTCCTCACATACTGCAGGGTGTCCTTAGAATAGAAACTAAGGACAAATATGCATAAACTGAATTTTGACATCTCTGATCAGGCTGACTTTGTCTTCATCAGCAATGTGCTATGAAAGATGTGGGGTTTTTTGTCTTCCTCTTCTGGTTTTAAGGGTTCACTCTAGGTACATACAAAAAGTATGAGTAAGTTCTTTTCTGTTTCACATCTTGTCGTGGTTTAACCCCAGCCAGCAACACAGCACCACGCAGCCGCTCACTCGCTCCCCCCCCCTGCCCAGTGCGATGGGGGAGAGAATCGGGAAAAAAAGTAAAGCTCGTGGGTTGAGATAAGAACAGTTTAATAGAACGGAAAGGAAGA
>JAVKLA010000001.1:54093402-54156873 GCA_034782735.1 Sagittarius serpentarius | reverse complement strand
GCTGTCTCCCCTCCCACCTTTCCTGTGCCCCTCCAGCCTCCTTGCTGGCTGGGCAGGAGAAGCTGAGAAGTCCTTGAGTTAGTTTAAACACGACTGAGCAGCCACTGAAAACATCAGGGTGTTACCAGCATTCTTCTCATACTATACCCAAAGCACAGCGCTGTACCAGCCACTAGGAAGAAAATTAACTCTGTCCCAGCCGAAACCAGGACAAGGCTGCACAGGTCTTTTTTATGCAAAAGAGATTGATTATGTTTAATTGAACTGAAATGAATGAATTGAATCTTTACTAAAACCAAAGCTTCTTACTGCTCACCGTAACAGGCCCTTCTTCCCCTAGCCATCACCAAGACTGGATTTTTATATTTTTTTAAGGGATTTTGTTTTCTGCCAAGAACCAGGTCTCTGACCTCCACTTGCAACAGCACATTACTATATCTAATTTGAGAACATTTGTAATAATATATTCATATACCACCAAATTTATAAATACCAGTTATGAACACTAAGCGTATGTTAGACTGGAGCTGTCAGTCAGTATAAAGGACAATGATGACTAGGCTACTGGGCATTTTAATCATGCTTTTTTGAAAATAATTTCTTCTGAAATGTTGTTCTCCCTCCCAGCATATAAGATGTTCAGTTTTGGTCAGAAGTTGCATGCATTTTTTCAGCATGAGTTTCCTCTTGGATACAGTTGTTTTGGTGTTTTTTTCCGCCTAAATCAAATATGCATTATTTTTGTTTACATGGAATGAGTGCATGGTCCTTCCACTGCTTTCGGCTTGGGCTGTCTTGTTTGATGGTGAAACTGTAAATGTAAGTCATTTAATACAGCACTTTAAATAGCATAATCGAAGCACTGATGCATTACGCTGCTTTGCAGATAGTCATGCCACTATGGTATTTGGCTTTGTTTCTAGTGAATGAGAAATACCAACTGATTCTGCAGGATGTGTGGGAATAAACAGAACTTGTTTATCCCCGCCCCCTCCCCACGTTTAGCAGTTGGAATCAACCATCAAACTCGATGAGAATTTATAAAAGATTTCGGTTCCCATACATTAATCTCAGTATAATTTGTAAGTGTAAAGCCCTACCATGAATCCATATTTAAGTGAGCAGCTTTTGTGCTATTTCATAATAGCTAATTCTGTGCCAAATATTTAAAAAAAAAAATACAGAGAGTTGAGCATCTCATCAAGGTACTCTTACTTTGTTCTCTAGAGCTGACAGAATCAGTTTAGCAGTAGCAGTGTTGCACAGTGGTGAGGTCTGGTGGGAGCAACCTCACGCACTGTAATAAAGGAGCTCTGTTACTGAGACCTTGAGCAGAAGGTAGAGGTCCGTGTGTATCATGAGGGCTTCAGTATGTCTTACCGAGGTTTTTCAAGGTTTATCATAATCTTGCCAAGGGGATTGTCCACAGTGAGGTGGGGTTTTTTTTGTTTTGTTTTGTTTTTGAAGAATGGACACTTGGGAGTAAACCAAGTTTTATTGATACTGTGTGAATGAAAGTGCACCTCATTATAAATGTGATGCACTTTTCCGGGGAGAGGAATGCCAGTGTATGATTTAATTGTAAAGATAAGTTATTTCCATTTTGATACAGGTTGCTTACACAAGCATTGCCTGAGCATTGAGATGCTGCAAGTCTAAGACCTTCTCTCTCATGAAACAGGAGCGTACAACAATGAAGTGTAATTTGCAGGCACAGTGTACAAACACACCTTATTGTTGTTTTGGTGCATTGTTTGAAGACAGCAAAGTTACTGTTGATGCATCTTCACTTCATGGGCTTGAGTGCCTCTGAACTAAACAATCTGAAAGAAAACAAGGCAGCATGGCACAACCATAATTGTGTTTGTAGTTTTATTTTTAGATTAGTAGGACAGTAATCTTTTGAAAAGCACAGGTTCAGGCATTCTTCAGTCGTCCCTTTGTAAGCCATAGGACAGCAATACTATACAACAGGTGTAGTGTATTGTAATAGAGAGATGTAAATGACCGTGTATGACAAAAGCTAATGTGAAGGTTAAGGGAAATCCAGTGAATTACACTTTTACTGGAATGGCATGTCTTTACATTTAGCGTGACTGGAAGGACACAGCAGTCAGTAAAAAAGCAGTCAGTCCCTGTAATGTTAGTGGTACTCAGATTTTTAGTCTGTAATTACTTTTTTAATCCCTACAGACAGTCACTGTGCCAATAGTGTGTTTTGTAACACATCAGGCATTTAGAGAAATGACTGTATTTGTGGCTTGAAATTAGTTCTTTACACTGTGCCAGCTCTGTTTATTTTGGATCTTGCCATTTTTTGGTTTTAAATTTGAAACAATGTTTATGTCAATTTAAATGTTTTAAGCTTTCAAAGTTGTGTCAAGATTTTAAAGGCATTTTTCTAAGGCTAATATTAAAAACCCATTCTAAGATTTGTCAACAATCTTTTTCAGGGTTCCTCTGGCAGGGTAATGCTTTTATTATTTTTTTTAAAATCTGGCACAGTTGGAAGATAAACTCTCACTCTAGCATGGTAGAGTGGGAGAAAGACACAGCTAAGAAGTGACTGGGTGTGATACTTGCCATGTGGTAGAAATTAGTTTCACCAGGAGACTGACAGATGATGTGGGGAAAAAAGGGGGTATCGGGTTGGTGACTTTGCACACATGCTATCATAGAACGATAGAATCACAGAGTGGTTTGTGTTGGAAGGGACCTTAAAGACCATCTAGTTCCAACCCCCCTGCCGTGGGCAGGGACACCTTCCACTAGACCAGGTTGCTCAAAGCCGCGTCCAGCCTGGCCCTGAACACCTCCGGGGACGGGGCACCCACAGCCTCGCTGGGCAGCCAGTCACAGTAAAAAAAAAAAAAAAAAAAATAAAATCTTCCTTATGTCTGATCTAAACCCACCCTCTTTCAGTTTAAAACCAGTACCCCTTGTCCCATCACTGCAGGCCCTGGTAAAAAGTCTGTCCCCATCGTTCTTAAGCTCCCACTTTATGTATGGAAAGGCCGCAATCAAGTCTCCCCAGAGTCTTCTCTTCTCCGGGCTGAACAAACCCAACGCACTCAGCATTTCTTCATAGGAGAGGGGTTCCAGCCCTCTGACCGTTGCTGCGGCCTCCTCTCGACCCCCTTGTAACAGGTCCGCGTCCTTCTTGTACTAGGGACCGCAGAGCTGGACGCAGTGCTCCACGCGGCGTCTGATGAGAGCTGAGTAGAGGGGGAACATCACCTCCCTCAAGCCGCTGGCCATGCTTCTTTTGATGCAGCCCAGAATATGACTGGATTTCTGGGCTGCATGCACACATTGCCGGCTCCTACCTAATTTTTCATCTACCAATATTCCCGAGTCCTCCTTCGCAGGGCTGTTCTCAATCCACTCATACCCCATTCTGCACCGATGCTGGGGATTGTCCTGACCCAGGTGCAGGACCTTGCACTTGGCCTGTTTGAACTTCATGAGTTGGCCCACTCCTCAAGCCTGTCAAGGTCTCTCCGGATGGCATCCCTTTCCTTGAACGAATCGGCTGGACCACTCAACTTGCTGTCATCCGCGCACTGGCTGAGGGTGTACTCAGTGCCACTGCCTACGTCACTGATGAAGATAAGATATTAAAAAGTATTGGTCAAAGTACAGACCCTTGAGGGGCACCACTCGTTACTGGATATTGAGCCACTGACTGCAACGCTTCAGACACGGCCAGCCAGCCAACTCCTTATCCTTCTAGCAGTCCACCCATCAAACCCATCTCTCATTTAGAGACAAGGATGTTGTGTGGTACCGTGTTAAGGGCCTTACAGAAGTCCAGGTAGATGACATCAGTAGTTCTTCCCCTGTTGTCCACTGATGCAGTCATAGAAGGCCACTGGATTAGTCAGGCATAATTTACCCTTTGTGAAGCCATATTAGCTGTCTCTAATCACCTCTCTTGTCATCCATATGCCTTGACATAGCTTACAGGAGGATCTATTGCATGTTCTTACAAGACACGTGGGTGAGGCTGACTGGTCAGTAGTTCCCAGGGTCCTTCTTTGTACCATTTTTAAAAATGGGTCAATCAAACAGTAACTCACGCTAAGGAACGGAACCCCTACAACTGGCATGTGGTTTTATTCATGGTGCTGCACGCTTCCGTTTTGTAAACTGGCACTCATCGTTGCCACTTACGCTGAAGGTGAATGCATACGTTTGTTAATGGTGGCCTGAATTCAAGAAGTAGGGGCGTGGTTCTGGATCTCCAGTAAGAGAGTCACAAAGTCTCAGAAGCTCTGTGTGAGTCTAATTGTCTGTGTGTTCTGGAGACATGGCTCAAACGTACAAGTTTACATATATGCTAGTAAGTTTATACTTGGGCGAACGGTTCTACTTTGTATTTTTTTTTTCTCCAGTTGCTCAGTGCAAAGAGCGTAAGGAACCAGGGCCAGAACCTCTTAATGAAGTCTCCTGATCCTGCTACAGTGTCAGTGAACTTTGCTGTCCTGCCTGGTGTAATAGTCTACTAGAAAAGCAGTAGATGCATACGCTTGGGAAGTGAGAAAGGTGGCCTCGACGTTGCACAGCCTAAGGCGCAGTGCAGTCCGGACTGCCTGATGCCTCGGGGCGCTGCTACACCACTTAGCCGTTACACAGAGGGTTGGAAGTGGAGTAACACCACATCCTCCTTATCCTGTTTTGAGTAATGCTACACCAACAGCAGAGTCCTTGTGTGACCAGCCTTGTTGGAATTAGACTTTTTGGGAGATTAAGCAACATCTGAATGCCTCCCTACCGATACGTGACAAATTTAGCACTTTATGTCCATAGTGGTGACATAAATATGACCCTATGCCAAACTGCAGGGCAAACCAGGTCGTTACCCAGGTGCTTTGGTGGTAGGTAGTCTCCTCTTTGGAGGTGATGATGGCACTTGTGCACTCTTACACCTTCATACTGTTATTTATATAGTCCCGTTTCAAGGGAGAAGCACTGCTACCTATCTTCCACTCTCAGTTTTATCTACAGTTAGCTTTGCACAGGCAGCAAGGGGTGTGATTCTGTTGTGCATCAACTGAAATGCTGTTCCGCCAGGTAGCCATGGCTTTGCAGCAGTGTTGCACTTGCATTTGTTTTACTGCTTGTTTTCATGGCTCCATGAAGCCCCTGTTAGCCAGCAGGAGTGAAATGCTGTAGTGGGGCTGTTTGTGGGGGCGGCCAGGGGTGTCTGTAGATTTTTCTGCATTAGGTGGGGGTGGCGAGATGGAGCTGTGTCTCCTGTAACACAGCTCCTAATTAACACAAGACCTAACCTTTGCCTTACATGTCTGTGTTGTCCACTTCATGTACAAATAACTTCTCAGAGTCTCTAGGCCTGCGCAGTAAAATCCTCCAGAAAATTGAAGAACTGAGGACGAAAACGCTGTCTGTTTCTGTTACTGTCCCTGATGAGTTCTTATGTCCTATAACAAGGGAGCTTATGAAGGATCCTGTCATTGCAGCAGGTATGTCTTTAAACGACATTGACTGAGATGAATTACTTAAGGGTAAAGATAGGTGTGGGAACACAAAAATGGGCATATATTATAATTGTAGAAAGATAAACTATTCTAAATAGCTGTTGCAACAAAACGGGACTGTGGTAAATGTTTAATTTGCCAAATTACATTGCTGATACAGAGAAAAAACACTGTATGCTCCTTCCTTTATGTGCCTTTGCAAATATAGTTACAAGCCTAATTACAGAATTGTCTCGGTAAGTGCAAAATGGAATTGTGCACCAGTGGTGGGTAGAAAACCAAAAACCGGGCTCGTTACTGCTCTTAGCACACCACGTATATGGCACTTAAAAGTTTGTACAGAATGTCTTTCATTTAAATTCAACAAGACCTTGAAACTGAGATATGCAAGGAGCAGATGTTACGTAGTTTAAACGTTTTATGAAGAAGCAGTGTTGTGTAGTTCTGATCTTGGGGGGCAAAGCGGGGGGAGCATATGATCATCAAAAGACCAGTATATTTTTACAATGATGTTCTGTAAACAGCGTCTAATTTCATACAGTCTTGAGTTTCATACATCAGACCAGACTTTTGAGAATTTAAACATTCAATAGATGAATACATTTGCTAACTGCTGGAGGGGTAAGCACTGCACTTAACAGGGTGTGAGCTTCTCAACAATAGCAGGAGGAGGACAGCCTTGCATATCCATTTCTTTATGTAGTTTTAAAATAAGCATACATAGTTTTAGAGCAGGACAGTTTTCTTGAAAAGCTGAAAATTACTGCCAGTTACTATTCACATGTGTATTACAAAATCAAGTCGGCTTTTTTAAGAGAGAGAAACTGCTGACCTTTTAAAACAAATGTTCACAGCACGCGTGATCAATTACAGTATTTACTGTCTAATAAATACTGCCTGTGTGCCTTCCAATATTCGTCCTGAAACATGGGACTCCTCCGCTTTTCAGAACACCGGGTGGGTGTATCTGGGAGTTCCTCACACTGCTTTACTTTTATAGAGGTTGCTGAATAGTAACAGAAACGTTTAGCTATTGCAGCAGGAGAAAGGTTGGTTTCTGGCAGGACAGGTGAAGCAAAGTACAGGTTTATGTTCATAAACTTCTATAGTCACTAGCTAGCTACTTCACTGCCCACTGCTATAGAACTGAAGTTCCTATAGTAGGAACACAGCTGACTTTTTCAGATGTGGGCAATTTTGCAGATTCAAATTGGAGGAATTTAGGCATTTCTGAGATTAGAAAGTAACTAACTAACTGAAGAAGTGTGCTGGGCATGTTTACTTTAGCAAGCCAGCAGTTAAGTGAAACTTTTATGCCTCTGTGCTATGTAGATCTTAAGGAAAAATAAAAAGAAGGTAGAATGCCAAACTGCGTATTTCTTTTACTCAAGTGACCAGCCTAAATAAGATTTTTTTTTTTCCCCTGTGTTAAGTAAATGGCTGATAGTCAATAAAGGGGAAGGAAATAGAGTGTAGCCCTGTGTTAGAGGAGGGGTGGAGGACACAGGTTTGCATTTCATCAGTTCTCCCCCTCCTTAGGCACTCTTTTTTTTTTTTTTTTTTAAACTAACTGACATGCTGTTTTTCTTACCTATGCTGTTTCATGTACAGTCATGGTTCAGTACCCTTTGTTTTTCTCTTCCATTGTCCTTAACTAGCAAATACAAACATTTCTGCACGTAGTGGGGTGGGGGAGAATGTTACTTGCAAATGCTTGGTGAGGCTTCACAATGTCTAGTAGGGTGTCCTTAGAGTAATTTAGAACTAAACATCACAACCACAGCTAAGCAACTGCAGCTATAGGCAACTTGATGAGCATAATCTCCTTTTCTTTAAAGGAACTGAGTAAGCCCTGTTGTTATAAATGCCGATGATTGTCAATGCAGTTTCCTGGCCGGTCACCTCACTGTTTCAGTGTTTCTTTCTTACTTAGATGTGAAAGGCTACAGGCCCTGGGACCGCTGGCCGGCAGCTCCGATGAGTCCTTTCTATAGCCTTGTAATGAACTTTATCTGTACTGTAGCTAATTCCTTAACCACAAATAAGGAGACAGGAAGACTTTATGTTAGGCCTGTTTACCACTTGCATACCTTAGTCACAAGTTCATGTGTCAACTTGGCTTAATCCCTCATCAGAGCCAACCCCTTGGCTGGGAAAGGGCTAGTTTAGCAAATGCCTCTCGCTGGCATGCTGCGGCTGCAACAGCCATGTGGGGCAAAATTCCAAGCCGACTGAATCACTACAGCAGCAAAACATCAGTGTACAAGTAAGTGGAGCCTTTTCTAAAGAGATCTGTGTTTTGTGTGGCCCTTGGCCCCAGCCCATGCTTACTGCCGTACCTGGCTCTTTGGGGGAAGGCGTCAGACACAGCTGCAAGGATTTTTTTCAAACAATCTATTTGCTTTTAATACTGCTGTATAAAGTCTTATTGTAATACATTTAACTATGTAACTTGAAACAAATATGTACGAGTTTATGGTAAAGCTTTCACAGACCACTGAATTTTTCTGTATCTCAGTTTTCCTGTTTGGAAATACTTAGTCCTTTACATCCCTTTTAAATTTAAATAGCTACAAGGTGTACAGCCCAACAGTGCCCAAGCATCTGCAACATAATCTGTTGACGATGGTTTCTTTGCAGATGGCTATTCCTATGAAAAGGAAGCAATGGAAAACTGGATCAGCACTAAAAGACGATCTAGTCCCATGACAAATCTTCCTCTCCCCTCGCTTATGCTTACACCAAACAGGACACTAAAAATGGCTATCAGTCGCTGGCTGGAGACTCAGCAGAAATACAGTTAAACCACGTAGGTTCAAAGTTGTTTGCTGAAATGAATGGAAATGAAATTGAAATTGTATGTATGTAGCTAAAGGAAGTAACTATCATCAGAAACAACTGGAAAGAAAAAAAATTGTGTTTCTGGTCTAATCTGTGGCTGTCATTTAAGTTGTTGGTAGAAAGAAAACCTTCACTGTTGGAAGCTCCCAGGGAATTACTGAAAGACTTGTAAGTTACTGGTAATTTTACTTTGCAGTATTTCTGTTTAAGAAATGAAGCATTCAGATTCAGTTTTTCAAATAAAGTTTTCTTAAAAGTTTCACTACATTTATGAGTTTTGAGTCTTGATTTTGCCAAGTTAGTCTTTCAGAAGCTAAAATAACAACAAAGTATAGCATCTGTGTTTCTTTTTCCCATTTAAAAAGCAAAAATGTGTCTTTCTCTGTTCCCTATTACCAAACACGTAGTTGGAAAAGTTGGGAGAGAGTTTCTCCTGTAACCATCAGTGACTGCATCTCAGCACACAGGTATATTAATAATCTTTATTTTGTATGGAAAAAATACAGTAGCTGTGCAAAAATAGAACTACAGGACAAGACTAATATAGGACTTGTACAAAATATCAAAGAAACAGTAAACAATAAATAAGCTAAAGCATAATGATGCAAACTCAAAAAGAATTTGTAAAAATGGGTACGGCTGTTTACAATGTACATAAAACACTGTATACAAACAAGATGTGAAAAGTGACTGACAATGTAAAGTTGACCACTCCAATCTAACTGCGCTCATCGGAATGTCACTACCTGTTTATTTTCAGAATGTTCTTGCCACTATAAAAACCTTATTTCCTGGGGAAAAAACCAAACAACAACAACCAAAAAAACCCACCTTCACAACTTGATCCTGTCGTGCAATTGCACATACACTTTTCCTCCAACTTTCACCTTCACTCCATCCATTTCCCGGGTTTCCCATAAAAACACTTACTGAACATTTCGTTGCTGTACCTCTTTCACAAATAAACAATAAATCATTTTGCTTTAAGATAGCACCCAAAGGTGATTAGATAAACTACATAAAGTGCGATTATTGTTAATATGCCTTAATATTGTGTTCTTCAGTGCAATAACCAATATGGTCAAAGCCTTTCAATACACATGCAGATGTCACTGTTTATTTTACTCGATTTATTCTAGTTACTAAAATATAGTTATATTTACATGTCAAAACATGGCCGCTTACAGTTTACTCATACACAAATTATTTATGCTTCCTAAATGTACATCATGCAACCCAATTAGATCCCACTAGAAAAGTGATAAAATACTATCTCTGATTTTAAAAAAAGCGTACATATACAGATCTGAGTATTACACAGCAGGTATCTTTCTTAACACTGTTTTGAGAAGTAAGCACTTACTTAAGCATTAGAGAGGCACGATTATTATGTAAGTGGTGAGATGTCGTATAACCAAAAGCCAAGATTAAAGCCCTATGGAAAAGGAAACTCTTTCTTAATGGTAAAATGCAATGGAAAGGATTTCTCTGCTCGAGGTCCTGCTTTGGTGGATTGATGATCCTAATGGACGCCTTCTACACCAATGTGCTATTCCAGTATACTGTAAGTGTCCTGTGATGGTAGGAACAGTTTAAAGTGGTTGCATCCCATTAGGTACTGGCCAGCGTGGACTGCTTGCTCAAACTCACAAGTGACCAGCCAATCGCTAGTTTGTATAGAAGTAACACCCTATGACGTTATGAGCCACGTTTTACAACCCTGTAAATACACAAAGTTGTACTTAGACATTTGATTCAATGAACGATCGCTTTGGTTTTGTAGACGTGACATGACTTAGATGGCCTTCCTTACTGATGTGAGGCTGCTGCTTTGATACAGCATCTGGGTATAAATGCGAAGCTTGTTTAGGTGCTCTGTTGTCTTGACAATGGGCAGGTAGTTGGCCCTTGAGCTCCTCGCGTTCTTTAGCCTGCACACCATTCTGGTTGCTCTCTCCTGGGGCAGCACCAGTAGAGGAAATTTTAGTTTGGTAGTGCTTGACTGAGAATGGCTCAAAATTTGAGGACTGAGTGCCCCCAGAAGCAACAGTTGTTGATAATCCATCCGATGCCTGAGAGTGCCACGTGCGACTGCATTGATTATTTTGCTGCTGAAACCTTGCAGTCTTATCCATGATTCCCATAAATGGGGTATTGCGAGGTCTGTGTTCAGCAACAGTACCCTGAACTTGATTAACGTTATTCTCCTTGAGTCGAACGTCTGGGCCTAGCCCCTTAATACTACTGGGAAAACTGCTGGCTGAAGTTAAGCTGCTGGTTGAGCTGGCAAGAATCATACTACTGGATGGAGAACTAGAAGAGACCCCACCGGTTACAGGACTTTGCTGCCTTGCTTCACTGAAATTCATTTCAGCAGGGGCTGTTAACCTGTCAGCGGTTTTAGACTTACTTGCAAAAGAACGAGAAGAGATATTCTCGTTATGCTGTGAATGGGAACACTGGCTGGACACAAACGTCTCATTGCACAGTTCAGAACTAGGACCTGTGGAAACACTTCTGGGTGAAAACGTGCTTGTCCCATCCAAATGCTGAATTTTAGAGTGCCGGACTGGCAAGGGACTGTGAGGGAGATGCTGAAAAGACGTCTGTGTCTTTGTATTACACTGACTGCTTCCCTTTTTTGATCCAGGCTGGCTGGAGCTCAGGTGCTGACTGGTTTTTACAATCTGTGCCTGCTTTGTTGGCTGCATGATCAAGCCTGGCTCTCTCAGATACTTACTGCCCGTTCTGCTTTGAGGGGACACAGATCGAGGTTTCTGCTGAACGCCTTCTTGAAGGGTCCTGCTGTGTGATGAAGCAGCTAAGGAACACTGCAGCCTTTGTAGAGAGGAAACAGATTCATCAGGGTGTGGCAGTTCATCCTCCCTGTCTTGAAGATTAAAATTATCATTCACACCTTGTATAATGCCCTCCTCCTCATTATCGGAGTTGTTAATTTGCTGTAGTAGCTGCGGAGACTGACGCTTCTGTTGCTGTGTTCTCTGGAGCTGTTTGCATTCCTCTTCTACTCGAGCCAGCAGACGTTTTATCTCTTGATTGCTAGGACACAGCTGTGTGGCTTCACGTAAGTCAGCAAGAGCAGCAAGTAGCTTTCTGTTTAGGAAAAAAACCCACAAAGCAAGCAATAAAAACCTGGGGCAAATCCGAGTCTCAGCATTGCCCATTACTAATCCACCTCCACCACCTTCAAAGAAATACTCTGATTTGTCATCTCCTGCGGCAGGTGGTGACAATGTAAGAACTGGACACTCTCCAACCCAGGAAATTCTTTCCTACAGTGAAAGCGCAGATCCAGCCCTAAACCCTTCCCCTTGTATATCATAACAGCTCTTTCAGGAAGGCAGCAGCAGTCTGCTGGTAGCACTAGGAACTGACGCTCTGTCTCATAAGCCGTTTACTGTTACCTTGGGAGTGGGTAACTTGCTGAAGTCTGCTTCATGACCATTTATTGTTCTGCTGAGAAAAGACACGGTGAATCAAAAAGGCACCTCTCCCTATACTTCAACTATACCAATATAGTTTGGTATTTTTCCAATTTAAAGAGATGGTTCCTCCTCTCTCCCCGTGTTTTTATCTTGAACTGCTCATGATTCAACATATCCTGTCCTATAAAAGCACCCAGTTATTCTTGGTAATAAATAATGCAGCGCTGGAGTTTGGTGGCACACTGCTGACAACATTCTGCCGAGTCACAAGGAACAGCAGTCTCATCCACTCCTACACTTAAAATAACCCCTCTTCATACCAATTTGTTACTGTCTGGACTGCCTAATAATTACCTAAATGAGTATTCAGTATTGCTTTTTGGGGTTGGTTGGCTTTAACTGATACAGAGACCTGGTACAGATGGAAAGTGCCCAAGGAAAATAACTTTTCCTTTGCAAATGCCAAATACAACTAGCGGAAAAGAGAAAGTCAGTGAAAGCGTCAGGAAGTTAAAAGAACATCTGTGCAGACAGATGCACAGAATCCAACAGTACCTGCTGTTCCTTTTGGCTCTCGCTCTGGCATAATAGGCTTCGTAAGACTTGGGTTTCAGATCCAGTGCTTTGGTAGCAAACTCTTCAGCCATACCAAAGTCCTAATAATTTAAACAAATGTACTCGTTATACATTGACAATAAAAGAAAGCCGCGTGCTCTTTATTCATGGTACTGCCTCAAAAGTGCAGACAGCTTATGCAGTATAGAAAGTCACCTTCATCAGTATAGCAAGAGCAGATATTTTCTGAAAGACTGAGAGCAGACCTCATCTTGCTAACCTTGTCTCTCATGTCTAAGGGAAACTGACTCCAAGGCAGCTAAAAAGCAATGTTAATATAGGTAAGATACAGTTATTTTCAACCCAAAGATGTTAAAATGCTAGAAGAGACTGCATGTTTAACAGGATAAATGAGCCACAGAAGTAGGTTATGCTGTATGATAACAAAGGGTAGCGGAGGTGGCCTTTTCCATTTAGTCTTTTAAAAGTACCAAAACCATCCAGCAGTTCATCATTCCAAAATAACTGACTACATAAGAACAGCTGTTAATAGATCCCCCATGGCAACATGCCCTCCTCTTACGAGCTGTCCCCATTTGCTGACACAACAAAGCCCAAAATCAGGATACAGTGAAAAGGATTCTAAAATAGCAAAAAATAACTGTCCAAGCGCAAACTCAGTAACGCAGTAGAAGTCTAAGATTCCCAGTGCCAGGGAGGCAACAGATTAACAGCAAGAGCTTACATTTGTTTTTCGGCGACATCGTGACAAATTTAGGTATAATGAAACTCTCAGCTCATTGAATGCTTTCATTTCTTCTCCAAGTCCTTCCCTCGGGAACTTCCTCAAGGCATACTGATAGCGCTGCGCTGCTTCCTTCATCTTACCTTTCTACAAATTTAGGGAACAAAAGGCTTTTCTTAGTATTGCAATACTGGTGCAACACAGCATGTTTATATTTGACACCTACCAACAGGTGCTCTTCCAAGTAGAAAACAGAGCCAGATTTTTTAAAAAATAAATATATACAGCATGAATTACACTTACACACAGACACAATGAGAGAACTTGCATGTTAACTGGAGTTTGTTTCTAAACTCATACCTTTAATGGTATTTCACCAGGAAAATATTTGCATTAATACATACTACTTGTACCAGAAAAATTCATGTATGTAAAATTCATGTATGATACAATTTTTTATTTTTTTTTTTTTTTAAAACAGAGCAGTCAAGTATCTGGTGATGTAGTTGATTAAAACTCTAAGGCCTAGCTGCCTCTCGTAGAGCATATCCTTCATCAGGAACGTTGTACCCTTAGTCAGGGGGCGATACTGCAGAGTAAGCTCTGGCAATGGGAGGGGCTGGGTGGGAGAGGGAGAAGGCGTCGGTACGACATCCAAAGATGCAGTCCAGCTACTGCCAGATCCACTTGGGTGTCTCAGCCGTGATTAGGTGGGTGACTGAGTGTATGAGTTCAAGGCAGTCGAAGGTCACACTCTAGTGCCTAACAGCGGCTGAATAAGAGAGCTAACCTGTCCCTCAGGACTACTGGAATGATCCACCCTTACACTGGAAATACTCAGACTCTCCAAGAGATGCTTGGAGAACATCTCCATAATAAACTGAAGATTTGAGACAGCTTTGCCAAAAACACTGAAGTCCTCCTAGCATGGTAAGAAAAGCAAATCTTTTAGCTGACAGGTGAAGAAATTTTTTCTCTTTACAGATATTTTACAAGTTAATTTCTTTTAATAAACACGGGCTGTTTTTCGTTATTTAATACATCTTAACACTCAAAGTGGTAAAAATTCACTGCTGAAATTGGCAAGGAAAATATTTAAGGTTTATCTTATTTTATTCAGCTGGAGAGCTGAAAAGTAGTTATTGCATACTGTGAGCACACTCAAATACGTGTTACTCTGCAAAATAACCATCCATTTAAAACCCTTTCGCAAATAAACAAATCCAAGTATACTGGAAAAAGTTTAACAAGCTAAATGACATACCACAGCTCTAGCAAGTCCATTCAAATTACTGTCATAAAATTAAGCACCCTAAAAATAAATACCAGCAGGGAACTCAACCTCTTGTAAAAAATTGTAAAACATATTAGTACCAAGTCCTGCTGTGTTACTCTGTGGTCTCAGAGTCCAGGCAGGGTTCAACCTGTGGAGCAACTTGAGAAGAGACCGAAGAAAATGAATTGGTGCTGGTGACATAGTGGCACCTTCTCCCTGCACAACCAGAGAGTCGCATTCAACACACCACTAGAGAAGCGCGACAGGGGAGAGGCTTCCCAGGGGTGACAGAACTGCCTTTGTAGCATAAAATCTGTTATCCTTTAGGTTGAAGGATGTCGCATGCTTAAAGGTACCTGCTTGGATATAAAGCTCTAAACCCATTTCAGGATCAATAAACTCGATAAATTGTCCAGATGTATTCCGAAGGCTCCCATACAGAATTTGGGAGAGTCTAAGCAGGTCCACCCTGATTCATGATGGCAAAGTCTCAAGGGTCTCTCTTCTGTACTGTGCAAAGCCATTTGATATAGAACAAAAACAGAGAGAAGGTGGCAGATACTTGAGGGCCCTTATAAAAAAAACCCTACCAATTACAAGTCTGGTAGCTAGAACAGACTTTGAATGATGCTTATATGAAGGCGTTCAGCACTGCGTCGCACTAGTGAAATAATGCAGCTGTATCACGCAGTTTACAAAAATAATTCTAGTCTTTCTTCTGAGCAATGTATCACTGCTAGTAAAACGAATGTATCAAAAGAGCTGTCGCTTTCCTCATGGTATACTGAAGTAGCACACAAAAGAACAGTATCCTGAAGAAAAGGATATGCCTAAATGTCACTTAATTCAACAAGGCACTTTTGAACGAGCACCTTGCATTCTGAGTTGCTCTTAAGAAGCAACTGACCGCTACAAATGTTCAGAGAGTGACTTGCTCAACAGAAAGAAAAGGTACTTATCCATCTTTAAATTTTTATTTATGAAAACTCCTGTGTAAAATACAATGATTCTTTCCCAGGGTTCTCAAGATTTCTTGGTGTCATGCCCAACATGAGAGGATGTGCAGCTACACATCTTGTTTGAACAGAAAGAGGTATAAATAATTTTAATCTACCTTCAGACAGAAGTCCAACTATAACGTTCTGCTATCAGAAAAAATGAAAATCTACCTACTTTGTACAGTATATTTCCTTCTTCCATCAGTTTCTGCAGTAGAATAAGGAGAATATCGGGTTTTGAGGTGGCCATTGCCCATGCTGCATTTCCTGCAAGTTAAATTTTAAGGATCTGTGACAAAAGGGAAGAAAGTGTGTTTCTGATACCTATTCACACTAGAAAGCCTAATGCTACTTCAGTAGATATACCACCTGCATGGAATTATTATTATTATTACTACTACTACTACTACTATTACTATTATTATTATTAGTGTGTGTGCACATACATTCAAAATATGTATATATCCATACGTGCCCCCTGCTGCCCCACAAAGATAGCAGCCAGTTACTAAATGGTCCAACTCATTTCACCCCAGGTCTAAGACCAGTACAGGACAGTAGGAAAGTCATGGTAAAGTTCAGGCCTAAGTAAGGATCTGTATTTGATCATACTTAGTACCCAAGGAATAATAAATGACGATTTAAAGGTACTATAGATTCAATAATTATCACGTACACGTCTTCACCATCTGCTTGCCTACTGATAATACATGATAAGGACATACATATTTTTGCCCACTCTTTGCAAATATGTACAATTTTGTAATCTATTAAAAGAATGTTATTTAAATGTAAAACTTCTTAATCTAAATCATTAATAGTGTCAGAATTAAGTATCACTTAATAGCGCAATCATCATTTTTTTTAAGTATATCATGATAGAGTAACCACGTAGAGACTTGTCTCCTCCAGATCTCCTCATGAACATACATCACAGAAAGGAATAGAATAAAATTACTTGCATTTCCTCACTTCTGAAGTGAGTCTTGAGTGTCTGCCTTCAAAAGAAAGAGATTGATTTCTCTTGAGTGGGTACCTGCAAACCATAAAACCTGCAAAAATCTAGTATGTGTTTCAAAGATTTATCTAATCTGCTTTACAGAAATGACAGTAATTCTAGCAGAGCAAATATTCAGTTGTTTCTCTTGAGTACAGGATAGTTTTACTGACCTAGTTTAGCTCCTTTTCTCAGGAGCATAACCACAACTGATGTATTACGGCATCCGATAGCTCTGTCCAGTGGCCGCATGCCACTGTGGTCAACGTGCTCAATCATTGCCCCCTTCTCCACCAAATACTGCACCTGTGAAAAGAAACAAGACAAGCCTGGTAACATTACTTTTGGTAGGAGAGGCAGAACAGTGAAATATTTAAGCGACCACCTAATCTTCCTTGACGTATACGGAGTATACGCTCCAGAGTATGCTAAAGCCATTTTAAATCCATTGACCTGAACCCACTGAAGACAACACTGCATGCAAATAACTATCAAACTGCACCGAAGAGCTGCAGTTAAGGAATTAAAAAAAAACCCACAACACCCAAATTCCTGGAAGTACCTGTGCCAGAAAAACACTAAGACCAACACATTATGCTTGTTCCCTCCTTTGTTCACGTTCTGCGTGCCAATATGCAGACACAGCAACTCAAGCGTAAGGGCAGTAAGCTCAGATGGAAACAGAGCAGCAGGGTAGGCCCTGTGCTTTCAGCCTCCAGTACACCGTAACCCTACAGCGTAACAAGCATGACGTGCCGCACCGGAACGTGCTGCTAGGACAGGACCCAATGCTATACAAACACAATAAACAGAAAATACACAGACTACTACTGTGTAATGTGAGATAGTTAAAACATTCTAGTTAACAGTGTAAATACAAATTATGATGCTGAGGGGCCACTTCTTGTTCTAGACGAAGAAAAACACACTTGTAATTTTATTCATTTCTTACCCATTTATTACAGCAGTCTAATGCTGCAGTTTGACATAAATGCAGCAAGGACAAATAAGAAAGTTTAAGAAAGAAAAGTAAGTATGTCAGACAGCATCAGCTTCCACCAAGTGTTCACCAAGCATCCAGAGCAATGGAGTAACTCTTGTAACTGTCCATCAGCACTATTAACTACAAGGGCAATATATAGGCAATGACAGCGATGGCAGGTTTGATGTAAGCAACAGTTCTTTCATATAGCCACTCCTTGCCCAAATGCGACTGGCAGTAATCTAGTATGGAAAGAGGTATTAACAATCCTTCCCACTGACAGGCCCCCAACACCCAAAGCTGCTGGCCTGCTGAGTGATCTCTTAATTAGTGTTATTCCACCTTCGTCTCTTGCCCTAGCTCAAAGATTAGGCTGTTCAGCCGTATGAACCACTGATGTAGTCAGTCTATCAGGTGAACTGGCCGGCTGTACTACTCCAATGCAGTAACCTACAGTAAAAGTATGTACAGGAGTCTGGATAGCCCGCATTCCCAAGCAGGAAAGAAGTCCCTCTTCAGGTACCCAGAAACACTTGCAGCAGCAGGAACAGTTCTGTGATGTGACTTCTGAAACCTGTTAGAGCCAGTACAGAACCTAAGGGCTTATTTGCCATTTCAAGTTAATTCTGACTAAGGCTGAATAGGACTTAAAAGTGCTATAGCACTTCAGTGCTATATGGCAGCATTCTTATTCAAGAACTACTGTTTTGAAACAGGACGTTGTATATATAAACTCTAGACATAAAGATGCTAGCGAGTTTGAGAGGCTGCATACGCTATTCTTTCTAGTTCCCTGGTGAACTCTTGGATCTGTTTATCGTGCACGCAGACTTGTTCGTGCCCTTCCATGCAGTTTGCGGAAACCGCATTCCTATCTGGTCAGGCTTCTGAATTGTGCTTAATTACTGAGTTTTGAAGCATAAGAACAAAAATATACAATCACTTCAAGGATCTGTGATTTTAAAGATATAGAGGATTGCAAATCACAGACTTGAAACTTACTGTATACTTTTGATCTCAGTTACTGGCATGGTCCTTTTCAGATTCAGAAAAACTTCACCTAAGATGCCTTAAATTCTTGCATTGTAACATTTATTCTAGAGGAAGAAGGTAGCATGTCAGAAAGACACAGGACTGAAGAAGGAACTTCAGTTGCCCTGTTGCTGAAATGACCTGTGGAACAAACCGAGAAAAACTGAATTTACACCTCAGGCCTTGTCACTTGGCAACATTACTCTTCTTCCTACATCTCTCACTTGGGGTCTCTGTTCCACTAAGGCACCCAACTGACTGGGACCCTCAACGGGTTTGCAGACGCTGAAAAAAGGTATTTTCCTTTCGTGTCCCACAGGCTTTTTTTTTTTTTTTTTTTTAATTCCAGTTCATCCAATACAGAAATTGTAAATGCTACTTTTTACTGAGATTTAAAACACTCGCGATGAAGTACAACAGCGTGCTGTCAAACATAATGGCATAATGCTGGACTTTTATCACAACTACCTTGGTACTGAAACCTCATCTAGAAAATGCTTTTCTGAGCAAACATGTGCACTGCAAGTCAAGATGCTAGCAGTGTAAGCATCTTGGCTACTTCCTCAAATTTCCTATTTCGGCTGGCAGTACTTTTCTGAGCTTTGTTTTGTATGATGAAAATTCAATACATGCTTAGTTTTTCTACTGTTAGTTCTACTTACAATATCAGCATCTCCATAAAAAGCTGCCAGGTCTAGCGGTGTTCGTCCATTTTTGTCCGTCTGATCAGTTGCTGCACCTTTCTCAACTAAATACTGAACCACTTGCCTGTGGCCTTTTAGACATGCCCAGCTCAAAGCTGTCAGTCCTTCTTTGTCCAAAGATGAAATAGTTGCACCTGTAAAATGAAAATTAACTTTTTATGAAGATGTCCTGTTTAATAAGCAAAATTACCTAACTCACACAGATGCAGTCTCTGAAACAGCTGTACAGCCTTGAATCACTATTTATTTTCTACCTTCTGAAAGCAGAAATTCCACAGTGCTCAAATGTCCTTCACAAGAAGCCACCATAAGCGGAGTTCGGCCTTGCTTGTCACTTAAATTCACATCAGACCCATGTTCCACTAGAATTTTAGCAATCTGAAATACAAAACAGCAATTTAAAAATAAACTGGCAGATCGAAATTTTAGCCATAATAGCATGAACTTTTAAAGAGGAGGACTACGGTGTTACTTATAGCAATCCTTGAGAAATCCTGCACAACTCAAGTCTTAACTGTTTGCAATTCAGGGCGTTCCCCTGACAGGGGTAGCCAGCATGAGGAAGGCTCCTGACTCTAAGGTCTTCTCTCCATTGGTACAGAGGCAATACAGAGGATCTGAAATTGCCTCTGTTCTTGGTCTAGGAAATAAAATATTTTAACTTCCATGTATTCTTTTTGAGGACTATTATAACTAAGGCTGTCATGCAGCCGATGTACTTTCAAATCCTTTGCATCACTTTCAGTAACTTAAGAAGTAAGCTTCTGAACACGTCCCTTTGAAGTTGATGCAAATGCGTATTAGAAAATTTACACTAATTTATTACAGGACTAGAGACGGGAGGAATCAAGGACCGCTTCCCAAAGGAATCCATTTAATTTGCAAAGATGTGTCAGACCTGCCAGTGCCCCTGCCGTACTGCAGAGAAAAGTGGAGGAATCCCCCTCCTATTAGCTCTCGTCACAACTGCTCCACGTTCAAGAAGTAATTTGCAGACTTCCAGTTTTCCTCTTCCTGCAGCAGCTGTCAGGGCTAGAGAAAGCATTTTCATCAACATCATCTCTTAGCTGTTTTATCACATCTTTTGACACATGCACATTACAGGAATGTTACTGAATCCCCAGTTTTTTCAGCTCAGCTGCTCCTTAAGATTTTTGTAACTATGTTCAGACTCAAAACAATTAGTCACAATCAGGTTAAGTCTATAAGCCACAGACATTCTCTAGTAAATAAAAAGATGATTCTCAAAGATGACAACTGTATCATGTGCATAGCTTGCAGGTTAAAAGGAATCTTCATGAAAATTTTCGATAAACCCACCAGCCTGAGGCAGTTCTAGTTCCTTTTTCATGCCAAGAAAGCTTCACCTGTTTCCATCAGGCCCTTCTCAAAAAGTGAAGATGATAACAGTTCCGGGATTCAACAAACGGACTGTAACTCAAGTTTCAGGAAGTACTGTTTACTCCATCCCTAGCAGTGATGTATTACCAAACATCAGATATTTATACCTCTGCAGAAAGTCTGTATCTTGGACAATTTAGCTTCCGTCTGCACTAGTTAAAATTGCTTTCCCTGTTTTTCATGGTGAAAACCACAGTAGGTTATCAATCAACAGTTCCAACTCCTGTGTGTTACCCTTTGCTTTAGGCTTCAAGGGATTCCTGTACATTTTTCAGTAGACAAGATGCATCAATCTTCTAGTTCACCTCAAAAACCTTTTTTGAACTGAACAGCATATGTTGTCAAGAGTGAGTGCTCTTGACCTCTATCTAAAATGCAGTAACCTTGCAACTTTTAAACAGGTAGATATTACCATCGGAGGACACCTTTTCAGCCCTGGCTGAGTATCGCAATCGCACGCACAGCTACATACACTGGCGACGGAGCAGTCCAACACAATATAGCAGCAAATGTGTTCCAGATAGCACAATAATAAAACCATCAATATGATCTTTACTTTAGACATTCATAAGATACAAATTACTGCACATCTGTGTTCACAATATACAGCTTATGAGAAAGCAGGTAATTTCCACACATTCGGCACTAATACTTTGTGACTCGACTCGGTACCGCAACGCTGAAGTGTTGTTGTAAGGCATTGAAACAACTGGCCACCTTCTCCTATAGCTTATTATACTCCTTGCTTTTCACTGTGACACACATTGAAGCTTGAAAATAAAATATTTTCCCCATCATGATTTTTTCCCCTCTTCCATTTTGCTCACATCAACTTATTGTGTGTTTTAAATGGAGCTTGAAATTAATTTGTTGTTGTTGTTGTTGTTGTTGTGTGTGTTGAAGCATCATCAGTAATGTTAATGCTGTTTAGGAAATGTGTTCATGTGCCAGCTTCTGCAAGAATCAGCAAAGGACTTGCCCCTCCATTTTCTAAATCCCAATACCGTATATTTTCCAATAAGAAGTAGGTCAAATTGTGAATTTCTCGTTACTCATTTTTCAGCAAACATGATAAACTAGAATTTTTTAAAATTCCAACAGATGCTGAAAGTAAATGAAATTACAAACACGGCAGGAAGTAGTTAATTGATTTTTTTTTTTTAAACAACAATATCTAACCCGTTCACTCTTCACTCACTGATACTTCACTATGTTACAGTTACATGAACTGCTTAGATCTGAACAACTGGAAAGTAAGCATTATAGGTATCACCCCTAAAGGCAAAACAAACTAACTTGTTCAAAAACCTCACGTTTTTTATTCGGTCGGTACCAGTGTTTTAGCTCATGGCTTAACTAACATTACAGCAACAATATAACTCCCTATACCTTATCCAGGTATAAGATGACTAAAAATTCCTCCAGTCAGCTTACAGAACATCAGGATTAAACCCTGCGCAGGAATTCCAACTACTCCGCTCAAAAGGATCACCTCTCATCTGTCTAATGGTACTCTCCAAAAGTTGAGAGCAGCCAAAATGATGCTATTTTCTGTCACTTTTACTACACAGTACGTAATGCTCCAAATTAGCTGATCTGTATAGAACATATGAGGCTGGAAAAACATCTCGGAGACGTCTTTAACCTAGGATGGTCTTTTCCAGCTAAGATACAGTAATGTGGATTTTGAAAAGGGTAAACTAAGGCAATTTAGAAAATAGGCTTAAAGGTCTCCCACCCCTACATCCTCTCATATCATTTGTTACGTGACTTTTTTTTATCTCTTCCACTTTAATTTGCTATTTGACTTGCCTTGAACCTGTACCCCATACAAACATGGCCTTCAGCTACATTAATGTGATAAAATACTGGGAACGGCAATGATGATCTCTAGCTGTCTTTCCTTCTAAAAGACTCACAATATAAAATGCTATTGAAACAGCCTGCACAATGAGCAGAACCAACTTAGGATTCAAGCAGATAACAGCAATACAAATAAATCAACAGAAACAGCTCTTCTGAACATGTTACTGTATGAAAAGGGATGATCTTTAAGTTTTCTCTATGCTGTTTCAAGGTGCGATGGATTTTCCCTTTTTAAAACAGGCACTCACCAAACACGCTTCTCAATCCATCTGCCTCATACTTGTAAGTTTTATCACCATCCAGTTCCATATTATGATCCCATTTACAAAATAGACAGCAAAGAACCACGCAGTACAATGCAAATGTAAGCTCACCCGCACATGCAAAACTGTGAAGATTCCAGCAGCATATAAATTACCATCCTTTTCACATAAGTTCTTTATGTTCAGTAATTGAAGAGTAGTAAGTATTTCATGCACTGCTAATCTTGTGGCTATCTTGTCTCACTCTACATGATTTTCTTGTCCCAAACTTAGTTCTCTGTATCTCAGAGAGCACAGAAGTGCCACAGGGAACTAACTGCTTGTAGTTCGGACCTTCACCTCCATCCCAAGTTAGGGCTGCATAAGGAAGCACTTACTTAATGAGTACAGATTCCCAATACCTTAGGCAAGAATTTCAATACAAACCGTTGACAAGAAAATACTAAAGGAAAATTAATTTAGCAACAGATGTATGTTTTTTGGAATTAATTGGATTTGCAACAAGCATTTTGTATATGCATAGGAATAAAGAACATTTGCTTCTCCAGTATGTGAAGAGGCTACTGACAATCATTAAAGAGACTGTTGTCCCACCTGCTTGTGCAATCTCAGCTGTTTAACTGAAATCGAGCTGCTACTCATATGGTAAAACAGGAAAACTTTCAGCTGCAGGCTGTGCAGTCTACAGTCTGTCTTTAAAAAAAATATTTGGCATTTCCCATACATACAAAGGCATGTCTTTTCATCCATTGCCTAATTAGAACAAATGAGACAATTGCCTAGAATTTCCTGCAAACAGATGAGATTAAAAAAGAAAAACTTCTTAAACAGATAATCCTATGAAATTCTACACTGAAGCCTGAAGCACTATATTTCCACAGACAATTTTCAGTATAATTTGGAAATCAGTATTTTACAGTAAATTTAATATAAAATAACTCTTCTTTTCAATATATGAGATAAGTAATAATAGCTTTTAAACTTATTAAATCTACTTATGAACTGCATTTTATTATTAAAACTGGTATTCTCCCGTGACTTTTATCATGGAAAATTAAATTGAAAAAAAATCAAAATTAAAAACTCTTACTTCTTAAATGAGCAACTCTAATTAGGGAAAATATGAGGAAGCAAATACCTGTTTCTCCCCACAAGGCATCAGTGTCATTGATGTCTATTTCACAGTCCTTTTCAATTGTCAAGATGTAACAAACCACCTGCCAAAACCAGCAGAGATGTAGCGAGTCACAAAAACCACCAGTTGTCACTTGCAAGATATAGCAACGGGTAAAAGATTTAAAACACGTGAGAGTGCTTCTCTCAATGCATGTGAATCAAGGAAAATTAACATTGTTCACAATCCATCAAAGCAACTTCAGTATGACATTTAGTACGTCTTGAAGATGACCAAGTGTTATTGAAAGCAGTTTAAAAAAAACAGCCTACTGCCCTTCTGTTAATTGGTTCAGGGTGTTTTACACAATTATGATTTAACGAGCTCCTGTGTGACCTACATATACCGGAATAATCAAGACAAACAGTGCCAAAAATAAAGCATCCCAGTTCAGCGAGGAAATTCCCTATTGTCTAAAACAAAGGGAAAAAAAGAAAATATTTGCACAGATCTTGTAAAAGGAAAACCATAGGAATCGCCATTTTACATTGTTTACATCTTAGCTGTTCTTCAAAATTTCTCCACGGAATGGTTTAAATACATTGTTAAATGCTAATTTTTAAACTTGAGATGAGTTATAATTTAAGCTTTGCTGTGTTTTTATTTTATTAAGGAAATCTATGCTTTGTAACCACCTTCTAGTAAAAGATTATCAAATTAAAAACTCTTCTAATGACTATTTTAAACAGATTTTCTAATGGGGGACATGGTCACTGAGACTGCAGCAAGCAGGTAAGAGAGCAGAACCACACTAACAAAAGTTTTGGATGCTATGGGAAAAAGCAAAGGTAGGAAAGGAGGAAGTATATGGGTATTTTCAGGCTGTATGAGAAGTGTTGTATACAACGTATGGAAAATCCTAAAATTCGAAATGCTAGAATATAATTTATTCCAAGTTCATGAAACACACAGGTCTTTTTTCTAGCTAAGAAGAATTAAGCTTCTTATTGTCCTAAAAATAAAGAAAGATGGACATTTTCAGGTAAGAGTAAGTATTCATGATTAATGTGATCTATTTTGCTGATATTCAGGAGTTGACTGCTTTCATTTAATCAGTAGATAGCAAACAAGAACTTTTCACAAGGTCATGAGAGTGAACGAATTCTCCATTAATTCAAGTTAATGACAGTTCAGAACCCTCAAATTTATATTGTGAGACAGTGATGGCTTATATGTCATATAATAAATTAACTGCACATAGACATTACTATGTTTGAATCAAGTAAACAACTTTAAAGATCAGATTCTTGATCTTACAGCAATTAAAATATAGATTTAAAAGAAGTAAATATTGAAATGGTTTTACTGAAGAGAAGAGATTTTAAGTTTCCGCTTTTGGCACATCACTCGTAATACATACACAGGAAATTCCATCAGCCTAGTGTGATCTTTATTCAAGTATCTTTACTTACCAGTTACTCTGATATCAAGGTTAAGATTCCCAATGAATAGAAGACATACTTGTACCACCTAAATATCTAAAGCATTTTGAGTATTTCTTGTGTTTACTTTTAGTGTTCCTTTTACTGAGTAATACTCTAATGCTGACAAACACTTCTTTTATCACATACATGCATACAACCCCAAATTTCTGTCAAGTGACATTAAGCTGAAGTAAGCTAAAGTCTGTAACTTGACATGTGCATCCAGTTAAAAAGTTAGGCACGTGCAAGTGTGTGCAATACACAACTTATTACAGTATTAAAAAAATAAATTCAAACTGAAGTAGAAACATACTAGGGTGGATCACTGATACAGTATATCATCATTACTACTAGAGATTTAGGACAACTTCCAAGAACAGTGAGGAAAAGGTAAACAGAAAATTACATATAAACAAATCCTGAAGCAAGTAATATTATTGGATAATTAACTACAGCATTTAAAACAGCTGCTAAGAATGCATACTACTTTAAAAATCAGAAGTTTCAATAGTCCTGCTTTCCAAACTTCTTTTAAAAATAGCTGCAAGTACTGTTGTACAATTCTCATAAATTCAAACAGATCTGGAAATACTTGAACTATCAACCTACCTGACAGTGTCCCATACTGGAAGCTGCTGTCAGAGCTTGTTGCAGTGCCTGGCTTTTTCTCAGTGAATTTTGTTCTTGGGAAGGAGTTATCCAAATAACATTTAGCAAATACTCAAGGATATCACAATGCCCTCTCAATGCACTATGGACCAAAGCACACTGGCCTTTCTTGTCTACATAGTCAGCCTGCATTGGGGGGTGGGGGGAAGGGCGGGGAAAAAAAAAAAACAAAGTCAAAAAGTCTAGTGAAAGGCCACACAGAGGGGAAGCTCTTAAGCACTGCAAGAGAGCAAATGTCACTCCTGTCTTGAGGAAGGGCAAGAAGGAAGATCTGCGGAATTACAGGCCAAACAGCCTCACATTAGTTGCTGGGAAGGGGATGGAAAAACTAATCCTGGAAACCATTTCCAAACACATGCAGGACAAGAAGGTGATGGGGAGTAGTCAGCATGGGTTTACCAAGGGGAAATCCAGCTTAACCAACCCGAGGGCCTTCTACAACCAGGTGACTGGCTTGGTGGATGAGGGGAGAGCTGTGGATGTTATCCACCTCAACTTTAGTGAGGCTTCTGACACTGTCTCCCATAACGTAGCCATGGACAAGCGGATGAAGCACAGGTTACGTAGTACAGAGTGAGGTGGGGCCGAAACTGGCTGAACGGATGGGCCAGAGTGTTGTGATCAGTGGCACATGGAAAATGCTTTACGGAAGTCTGTGTAGATGTTCTGGACGCCCCCGCTGCCCCGCCCCAAGCCTATGTGTGTTAATTATATACTTATGTAATCAACAACAGTTTTCTTAGGCCTCGGCATGATTGTTTTGGCTGCAAGCACTGCAATCTTCTTTGCGCATCAGCTTACCTTTGCACCTTTTTTGCACAGCAGTGAAACTATGTTCATGTGACCAGCAGCAGCTGCGTAACTAAGTGCTGTCATCCCATTTTCTGAAGTTCCATCAATAGCAGCTCCAAATTCTAGTAAGAGAGTGACCACTTCTTCATGTCCAAGGTGCGACTGAACACACAGCACTGGAGCATTATTTAGTACTTCAGTCCTATAATTCACATTTGCTCCTGCCAAGATCAGCAGCCGGCTCACCTAAAATTTAATTTAAACAAAACAATTTTTTCCTCAGATTTGTCTTAACTTATTAAGAGACTTTGACATCTTGATTCAGGTACTCATATATTACTCCCTAATTTTGATGCAGATTTTATTGGCAGACACCGACGTTATCACATATGTAGCAATATGGAAGTTTAAAACCATCTGTTTGCACACAGATTATTGTATTACTGAACTATGAACTCCTAATAGAAGACTCCCCTCTCCCCTGAAACTCACTACTCTCTCAGCACAATTTCATCTGTGTAACTTGCTACTACTCTGCAAATTTATGTAACTGACTCCATTAACAGAGAGCCAGAGTGCCTAAAAAGCAATCTCAAAAAACCTGTCAGAGTGCGCGTAAGTGTGTACACGCAAATTTCCAATCAAAAGGCTTAGCAGTTGGCTAAAATTGCGACTTGCCAACTTGGATTTCCCTATCCATAACGCAGGGATTCAAATAATAGTGCAAAGATCTGGCATTTTACATCCTTTCACTCTCACAGCGTTTCCTCTTTTACAATTCCCTTGATACCTCCCCATACAAAACACATACGGCTGAAGTCTGCCCAGCAAAGCAGGGGGTACATCTGACCCCCTAAGAATGCATCTGCACACTTACCTATGCTAGAGAGCGTGGCTACGTCAGAATCAGGGTGAAACCCTTCTGTCCATCAAAACTATCAAGGAAAACTGAACTGGACTTTAACAACAGCTTTAAAAAGTACATGAAGACTTGTTATAAAGGAGTTCAGCTACAGAGTCATAGTGGTGACTTTTTTTCTTCTAAGGGGTTACATTAATTTCGACATTCATCAGCAGAGTTACAGCAACAGTGGCAGGTGAAGCACTGATGGTACATGAATGCTTATTTTCTTACCTTCACATTGGGTGTATAGATGTTTCTCAGAGAAGCAAGGGCTGCAGACAGTCCATCAGTACTATAACCAATCCACAGGGCTTGAAGATGACTGGAAGAAATTCCAGTCCTTTTACTGAGACCCTAACAGAAATAACAGGAAATCTCTCTATAGGATTAGAAACACTATTTATATCTACATCTCATCAGTATTAAGAGAAGTAACAATTTTGTTTGTTACACTATCAAGTATTTTGCATAAGCTTCTAACAAATTATTAAAGCAACTCAGACGAGAAGTTCCAAGACGCGTTCATATGAATAGATCATAAAACCTATTAAGCTGTAAGCTTTACCTTAAAAATGTGAGCTTTAAGTATATGATGACCGAGTTCCATAGTTTGTTGGCGGTTTAACTTTCCTGCTTGTCGAGAAAACATGAAAGCCAGCAGAGCGTGTCCATTCCTTAGTAAAAGGGGTTAAGAGAGAACTGCTTTTATAACTATACTTTCAATAAATATCCTAACACATCTGTATGCCTGTCATAATAGCTCAACTTTGCCAGACTACCAAAACATACCATTACACCTAAACAAAATTCTTTCCATGACAAAATAGTGCAAAGAGAAAAAAGGCAAATTTCAAAGCTGAAACACACTCCTAGTATTTCTCTACTGTCACCTCACAAGAGGCCCATGTCAGAACCGATGCAGCTTTGGACACCGATTTGCATACTGTTCCCTTTTTGTCTTGTTTCATCCCACAGTCAGAAACTGCAGGTACCTCAGATAAAACCCAGTCCTTTTAGAAGATCTGAACCCTTTTGAAATTTGAGATAAAATTTGTATTTAGTAATTCTACATCTACATTAGTCGGTGGTCAGTGCTCTAGGAAACAGTGGAAATGGCATAACCCTGAGAAAACAAGGTTGTTATATACTATACATTAAATTGGACTATATACTGGAACTGAACAATTAACCATATGCTAATTAGACTAGTCTTCTGGGGGATGAAGTTGCGGGGGGCTTCTCACCCCATCTTCAGAAATTTATGACCAGAACTTTTCAAAAATGGAAACTTTAAGTAAGAGCAGGCAACACTCCACCTCCTGTTAGAGCACGCACTGTGCAGCAGGTATTCAACGGTGCAGCCAGCAACGCTGAAAAATGGTAGGGGCCAAAGAGTCTGCAACCCTGGTAATTCCACCTACTGAACTGTTTTTGTTAAATCCACTCAAAAGCACAGAGGAGTCTCGGGTTCAGTGATAATTTTAAATGTCAGCATTATTTATTCTTTTGTAAAAACCAAAAAAAGTAAAACCTTTGAAGAATATGAAAAAAATGGAAGATGCAGACCACAAGAATGCGCGTGTATGGTAACAGCTTATTGTCTCCAATGTAACTAATTCATGCTAACTCAAAGAAGGTCAGATGGAACGAACACAGAAACAATGCTATGAGGATATAATTATAGACCGAAGTGTCTTAGTATTTTTATGTTTAAAAGAGCCCAAATGATCCATTCTTTCTATTCCTGCACTCTGAATAGACAAGGTGCTGCTGCACATAATTCTCAACATTTTTGCTATATTAATAACAACATAGTACTAATTTCTCCATGAAGGTAGCAAAGTCAAATGCAAATCTGCAAATTCTACCAAGTCAGTTACGCCCTGTAACCTCTGATACTTCTGGTCAAGTCTACCTCTAAACATACAAAAGTTTTCATTTTGGAAAAAATTAGGCTTGCTTGTATTTTAATATTACTCTTTCCTCTCACCAATTGCTGCAACCAATTATATAAAACATAATTACAGTTATTTGAACATGATTTACTACAGGTTTCATTTACCTTGGCTCACATAAGAAGTCAGTATTTTCACCATCTGCTCTCCAAACAAGCCATTCCCTGAAGGAAGGATGGCAGAACATACGTGTTTTGTCACGTCTTTTTATCAGAAAACACGAAAGGGCTTCCATCCTTTGGCTGAAGTCTTCCCATTGTTGTTCACCATTTATCTGGCCTGCATTAATAGCTTGGAAAATCTGGTCATCTGTCATGGGATGTAGGGATGCCAGTGCCACATTTAATATTGGCAGGGCTCGCTCAAAAGCGGAGTTTGTCATGAACTTCATATTGCACTGAAGTAAGTACAGTTCTGATAGAGACACTGGAACAACCTTGTAGCTTGCACTTTTGATTACTAAGTGACCTTTTTGGAAAAGATCCAGAGTGAGTTTCAAATAGAGATAAGATCCCAGGCTTCTCATGATCAGGTGATTACTCACTTTCCCAATAATAGCTGCATCAGCTTTTCCATTTAAAGATATGTTGTTTATAATTTCCTGGCTGTTATTAATTCTGTACTGAATATAAGCATTCAAGTCATCATGAATTTCTTTGTTGTCCGGAAAATTGTCCAGGGATATTGCGATAAAGGGCAGTGAACTTATTACTTCCTATGAGGGGGAGGAGGGGGGGAAATGAAATTAAAAAACAAAACAAAACAAAACAAAAAAAACAAAACAGAAACCACACAGGCGTTACAGTATTCCAGGACTGAAAATTCAACAATGCATCTTCACTATATTTCTCTTATGTAATGAGTACCAGACAGATTAAAAAGAAATTCAGTATCTCTGCGATGGCTTTGCAAATATTGTCCCCTGATCACAGGTAGAACAGCATTTCTACATCTCATCATTTTTCACAGGAAGGTCTCAAATATTTTACTGACCAAGCTCAGCAAGGCAATTGAAGGCGATGAGCTACAGAAATGATCACTTAAAAATCCAGGGAACAGAAAACAGTTACCAGAATTGGACCCTGAGACAGGTCAGGAGAAGGGGGGAGGTAGAAGGAACGATCTATTAAGAAGGAATGATTTATTAAAAGATATCACAAATGACAAGAGATAAAAATCTCCTCCTTGTTACATCTTCCTGTAACAATGTACCAGAAAGGTACCATCCACACATATACACCCCCCCACCTAGTTTAAGGCAAGTACCAAGTATGGCACAGTCAGACACTTCAACAGGTTCACTTGAAAACATTTTTATGTTTATGTAACACAGAATACATTTATGTTTATGTGAATAAGGATCCAAAAGATGTAAAACTTCTTACATACAGGCGTGTATCAGAAGGGTTTAACAAACATCTCAACACTTTCTCAACACAAAAAGGAACTCTTTATTCCACTTTGAAGTAGCTACATGGATTTCAAAAAGCTGAACTTTCAGGCTAGTGAGATGTTTTGATCACAGATGCACACTTCTCCAGAGCGGAAACAGTCCCTACTACAGAAATCCCTCATTAAAAACAGAAATTTATTTGAGAACTAAACTCTTTAGCCAGTCAAATGCTTAGAGTCCTAGTGGCAAGAAGGCAGACAGGACATAAACTCTCTGAGGGCTGTACTGAAGCACATCTGCACCTTAACACTGTCACAACAGATGCAGAATCACAGAACAGTTCGGGTTGGAAGGGACCCTTAAAGGTCATCTAGTCCAGCCGCACCACACATCCAACCTCAGATCAGCACCATCTTGCACCTTGTCAGCCTGGTGCACAGAGCAACTCTGGAGCCATCCGCCTACCTCTGTCCAGATATACTCTCAATTGCATTAGGACACAGCTACTATAGAGGGGACTCAGTCCTCCTTCAAGTTTTCTTTGAGCATGAGGGATGCCTAGTCAAGCAGCAGTACAGGACTGACAGAGCTGTACCTCAAGCACTGTCAAAATACATAAAGGGTGCTATATCTCAGAGATATGGTAAAAGACTAAACCAGACACACCTTCTTTTTTAAACTGAAGTGAAGGTGACTGTCTTAAAACAGCCTGACTAGTGCTGGAAACAAAACCAGAACTTTGCTCAGAACATTAGTGTCCAGTGCAGAAAAACGGGAATTCTGCATGGCCTCGCTTAAACACTCAGGATTTCTGCAAGTATCTCTTAGCTGCTTAATTCTGACAAAATGCTTTAACCAGAAGTTTTGAGGCTGGTTTTTTTCAGGGGCAATGCAGAGAGAAAAGGCCAGAAATCAACCTCAATCTCATCAACACAGATAGTGGAATCGTGGCTTATCCCTTCCTAAAAAGTAAAAAGCCAGAGCTTAATACTAGCAGAAATACACTCCAACAAGTATATATTGAAGGGAAAATCACTATGGGCTTCTAATTACTTTTTATTTTTTTAAGCTTTCAATCATTCATTTGCCCATTTCACTCTTGAAGGCCAAGGAAACATACTCTGATCTCACCACTTCTTGTATTATCAGCTCTACTATCATACTCAGCAAAGTGATCCAAAACAAAAAAGGTCTCCAATATCATACTTGTGCACTGTAAATAAACATGCAACAACAAAGGAAGAAAGGAAAAAAACCCAAGCGACTTTACTTTGAATTCCTCTAAACCCAGTATTTTTCATAATAATGCAGCTGTGCCAATATAAAAGATCATATAAAAGGTGTTTTTACCTGGAAGCTAGTTCTTACAGTCACAATGAGCTTCAGCCAGGGAGGAAACTTACAGATTATGTTTGTGATAAATGAAGAAAGTGTGTCACCATAATCAGGTTTATGAAATTCAGCATCATTTAAACCATCTATCAAAATTATGTAGTCTTCCTCAGGAATTTTCTGCTCTGAAATATGGAAATAAAAAAGGAAAGGATGAATACAAATTCTCCTATTAAGTGACATATTTTATCCCCAAATTTTGAACATCAAGAAATAAAAACGTATCTTTATGCACAGCAATACGTCTTATGGCTTTTAAGCATTATTTAGGAGATTAAAAACAATACTAGGAGATATAAAACAACATTGCCATAAAATGACAAGAAGTGGAAGCCATCACTTACAACAGTGTTTTTTACTGCACTATTATTATGTATCTATTTCACAACTGATTAAAAAAGTTAAAAGATTAAACAAGGCTGTTAACATAAGAGATGCATGGATATGGGAAGAAGGCATATGTAGGTTGTTTAAGCTATTAGTTAACACTACTTTTAATTATTAGCTATCTACTTAAGATTTATCCTTTATTTGACTTACCAAACAAAAAAAAGTTTACAATTTGCAAAAATCATAAAGGGATTGGCTTACACTTTCAGTTATGAGGAGAAAAGGTTATTTTGCGGCAGCTTGAGAAACTAGCGATATTCATTTTGAGCACTTGTTAAGGATGAAAACCCCAGGGGTAACTGTAAGATTTGCCAATGGATTTCACAGGAATTTTGTTGACTGTCAACAAAGTTCAAGAACCGCAAACCAGTTTTCATAGGAATGGTACATGCTCCGTTCACACACGGGCAAAACTCCTCCCCTGTCTTGCCATATATCAAGTACCTGCACAAGCTGGCATATACAGGGAAGCTAGCTGTTTTCAGGGAGGAGTTTGCTAGGTTTTTTTTTTAAATATGAAAATGATGTTGTTACACGCTTTCTTGGAATATTGCCATATCAATTTTAAAAGCAAGCAAAAAAAACATCCACTTGGCAGATGTTTAGGCACAGAAAATTACAAACCAAAAAAGCGTGACAAAACTCAAAAGCATCTGAAAACAAAATCCTTTAATGCAAATGTGCCAGCCTTAACTTCAAGCTACAAAGTTATTCTTGAGCTTTCTGGGTGGGGAAGTAAAGTTTCCATGATCTTTAGTAATTTTCAACGAATTTTATTTTAAAACATGAAAAAACTGCTGAAAACCTACCTATTATTGTTACAAACAACTACCACAATTAAGGAATCCCTTTCTCCAGGAATGTTCTGCTTTATTTATTTCTCCTAGAGCATTAAAATACATACTCTTAGATTTTTTTCACTTTTTATTCAGTTTAGATTCAGTTTCCAAGTCAATTCCTGCTTAACCTACCTTTCCTGAGGTTTGAAAGTGGTTCCAGCACTCCTCTTTTAAAAGCTGCTGCTGGATCTTGGACACAAGATCTCAGGCTAAGCATGCTTTGTAAGTGAGGCTCTTTTATTAGAAGATCTCTGTATGCTGTTAATTGATTTGAACGACAAAGTAAAGCTGCAATACTGTGCACAAATTCTGGGACAAGACACGTGTACGTGTTGTCAGCTTGACAGTAGTGATAAGCAACAACCTGGAGAATTTAAAAGAAAAGAAGTGTTACCCCCTCAATATTGAAGCTAGTTACTAGTTAGTCCAATTGTGATAAAGGGTTACTACATTTCTCTTTCAACTACAAAATATTTTTCAGTATTAGAATAATTATCCAACTCTGCAACTGGTCTCAGATGGCCTGTGTCAGAGACACAGAAAGGAAGACAATGAAATAGATTTTGACCTTGTAGGGCATGCAAAGAGGAAAAGAAATCAAAATGTCCGACTCTGGCAGGAAAACATTGTAATCTGAGTTCATGCCATTTGGATACAGTGGGTAAACAGCTAAGTAACTAAGTAGTACATGGAAAATAACTTGAGGCTCCAACTAAGCAACCTGTTAGCTATAATTTAACAACATTGTGTCACACACTGTCATGACCCAAGGACTAATTTGATAGTCATCAGGCAAAAGTACATGACAGACAGCTATTAAAGACATCCTCATATAGCAAATGGAGAAAGAGGACAACTGGCTTTATTCTGATTATTGCAAAAGGTGTGTATTACTTAAAAATAAAACATAACATAGGCATATTTCTTTGGAAAAAAATAAAACCACAAGGAAAACATGGCATTCACAGTAAATAAAGTTTGCACTTGTGGCTTTCATAAAATTGTTTCCAAATAATACACATCACCTTAAAGACTGCAACAATAACCTCATGTTGTCCTCACAACTATTTGCATAAAGTAAGCAATTCAGACATTAATTATTTTTACTACTTAAGCAAAAAATAAAACACTTATCGTAACAACCTAATGCAAAACAACTTTTAATGGCTTACTTCAGACTCTGAAAGTATGGAAAATAAAAAGACCACATTCAGACTCAACCTGTATCATAGAACATAGATGGATTATACACAGATCAAACATTTTATCTTCTTTTTTTCCCCAGAATTTTGCTTTTGGAAGGTACACTGAGCATCTGCCTGTAGAGAGAACACAGCCCTTTTTGCAAGTAAAGGATCCCAACCTCCCATACACACATAAAACAGATGTGAAATTTTTAATTTAAGTCTTTCTAGGACCAAGCGGAATTCAGGTAATAACTTCAGAGGTAGAAAAGGTAGGTAGCTGGTTTCACCAGTCATGAATCGTACACTTCTTTTAGAAGTCTCCAAGGTGTTAGTGCCTGTTCTCCCGCCACTGACTACCGGCATACCCAGGAGGCTTTGTAACACAGACTGTCTCCCCCCAGGTGAGAGGTCTTCTAACATACTGAAAATCTATTAGCAGGTGAAAACTCACCTTTGAAGCAAGGCGTCTCACAGAATCACCTGTGTGATTTTGGTATTCAGGAGGACCAGGACAATTCAGAGTCTTCATTGTATTGGTACCACTCGTTGGACGAACAGACGGGGGTAACTGACTTAAGGGAATCTCCTGACTGGAGTCACCACCTATTTTTAAAAGGCAACAAATACAAAAGAGACCAAATTTGCTGACAGCAGATTGTTTTATAGGAAGACATCACAGAATATCTTTACACCTAGAGTAAAAATTAAAACTGAGCAATAGCATTAAAAAAAGTCTGCAACTAGTCTGATAAATACAGGCACATATTTGCAACTTCACAATTTTGAAACAATTCAACTGACTTTTAGATGAAAGCTATAGAATTACTGAAAGCAAACCCATGCTGATGTGAAGAGTTTCCGTATGAAAATGATATATGCGATGACTCATTTAAACTAATAGTTATTATATGACTGCACCTTGGGAAATATAAACAATTTATTATGATTATTATCATAATCATTATTATCATTAGCATCAGCAGGGGAAGTAGCAGTAACAAGAGTCACACCATCCTTCCAGTTAACATAGGCACTGGATTGGTCAGGTGACAGAATCCTATGGATCCCAGTAGAAGACAGAATGGGTTTCTCCATAGCTTTATTCTTGCCTTTACTGAAATTCTCTGGAAAATGCGTGACACCGAAAAGCATGTGGTACACAGCAGGGGAGAAACATGTCACTCCTCTCTTTCCAAACTAATGATAGAACAAGCTACTCCAGTCATTCTACCAACAGAGTTTAGGGTACACACCGCCTGACAGAAGGACGAGATTCCACCTATTGTCTCCGTTTCACTGTCTCTTTTCATGGGCTGAGCCCACGCTATATTATGTGGAAGGTATTTGTCAAAGCATACAATTTTAACAGTTTCCTTTCCTCACGGGAGGAAACAAGTATTTGCCAAGGAGCTGATGAGGCCCGACTACCTTAAGCCAAAGAAGCAAACAACGTTTGACACTTGTTATTAGCACAATAACCCAAACAATTACTCAGAAAAGAAACGTACTTTTGGGGGATGAATTAGGGCTATTTGAAGCTATTTGTCTCATGCGACTTCCATGGCAGCTGAGTGCCACCAGCCGTGAAATAATTGCAGTCTTCCCAAATCCCACATTTCCAGTAATGACGGCTCCCCTGTTCTCTGCTGGATCAGTATTCTTCAGTTTTTCTTCAACCGCTTGAAACAGCCATTCTCTTCCAACAAACACCGAGTCTGTTGTTATACTTGGCACTTCAAACAATAGCGGCTTCAGCAAAATGTCTTGAGGCTTATAGGGGATGAAATGAGCTGAAAAGAGGTGGCAGGGAAAAAAGTTTATTAGAAGAAACTCGACATGCAATAAACCAGCACTGTTTCAGAAGATCATTTCATTCAGTGACCTTGTTAATAGCGTTCATAATCAGGCTTCTTAGAGCTTTCATCATGAAAATAATAAAGACTGATTTGCTCAAGACCTCCATAATTCCTACACGAACTAAATTCTAGAGCAGAGAAGCTACAAGTATAATTCGAGGATTTTTTCACAATTGAATTTGAGTTAGTAAGTTGCAGAATCCAAACGTTTTCTTAAAAATGAATTAATAATTCTATACATAGGGAAGTGCCAAACATTTTTCAGTTCAGAGTGAACTACACTGCTGAGCATCTCAGTGTCAGGTCTTCAGATCTGTAAAGACATTTAGAGAGAAACAGAAAAAGGTACAGAGAATAAATAAATTTTTCGGATTTACCCCCCCCATATTTTTAAAGTACTGTTAAAAAAAAAATATTACTACGTTGTTTTTCTGTACTTTTGAAGCCACAAGAACAGGAATTACACAGCACAGCTGAAAGTGTAGTCACGTTTGATTACTTTATACATTTGGCAAACATCTGACAAGACTTACAGAGAGAAGACTATTTTGGATTTGGTTGCATAAAATGCATTAAAATTTACAGAAATAATAATGTTCACTAATATAATGCTCTGAGGATTCATTAACCAAATCTAATGTTACACAAGTGCTGTTTCAGCATTGATCTACGACTATGAAAAAACATAAATGAAAGAGGACAGCATAGCATCTATATATGATCTCAAGATCAGTTTTACCAGGAATTTGCTTAAGTTTTTCTGCTTTTAATTATCATTGGTTGTGATGGATGCACTCGACTCCTTGACCAAACTAGCGGTAGTTTGGTTCAGGCTCCAAAGGAGGTAAAGGCCTGAGCCATTAACGGGCCAAGAACTTCTCTAGTTCCAGTCTGTTCTCTGGAAACCCACAAAGGAACAGAGTGACACAGGGAGCATCGATGCATATGAGCCTGGAACACTGATCATTCAATTAATACATGAACAGCAGGTGGCTTTTCGAAGACTCACTCATCAAGGAACAAAGAAAGTTGTGGGTACAAGGAGTCTCACGCATACCTTTCCCATCGCATGTAATCTGACTACAAGCCAACCACTTTACCCCATAAATATGACAGCCTAAGCGAGCTGCCTTTGAGCTCTCCCTGCTAGGCAGCTGCCTGCATGGCGGTGATCTCCCTTGAGCTGGGACACCTCTCAAGGTTGCTCCTTCAGGCAGAGAGACCTCGCACACGCTGCAGATCTTTTGCAAGTGACTGATACCGCACATAACCTTGTGTTACAGTGCACTAAGATTTTTGTCTTGGTAGCTTTGAATCGTTATATCCTTTGTGCAGTAAGTCATAGAGTGAACCTTGCCATCAACCTTTGTTAAGTCGCATTTTTACAACATCCTATTTCAATAAAACCACTTTTGCCGATACCTTAGACAGTGGTTCTTTAAGCGGTCTGAATCACCCATTTGCGACATTGGTAAATTAACACAGCCTGCAGATGACTACGTTAGTTAAGAGGAGAAAACAAAAAATTGCATACATCACTTGGATTTAACATAAACCTGCTATTTTCAGACTCAAAGACCAGAGATATTGAAATATATATTAGTTGTAAGTAAGTGTAATGGTATTAGATTGGTTTTCTTCCTAAAACAGAATTCTAATGACAGCCTCTTGAAGATTTTAAATTCAGCATAGGATTTCTTAAGTTGCAGCACCCTCCTATCTGAATGTCACACAATAAAATCTGGCAGTCAACAAAATATTCAGAACAGTTCCTGAACACTGGTATTACACAACTTCAGTTTGGAGATTCACATGATCTGCCCTGCCCTGCCCATGCACACTTAGATAGACAATATACTGATTTCTTATTAAAAGCTATACATTCAATTTCTAAACCACAGTATTAAGCAGGAAAAAGCATCAGCAAGCATCTTATTTTCAGACATGGTGAGTGATCCGTCAGGAGCACTCTAAAACAACACTCTGTGGGACAGAGCTGTTTACAAAGATCACAGAACATCCATGTTACAAAACTGCTGAAGAACTGTATGACTGTGCCAAGACAGACGCAGACGTAAGTATGTATACCTTTACTTTCCTGCTGCACTCTTCCGCCAGCAGTGTTGTGCCAAGGTAAGCGAATTGAAGTGCGTAAAGGAGTATTTCTTTGTCCATCCAAATAACTTAGATCTTCCAGTTTGGTTGAACTTGTTGCTAGAGTATTAAAGGATTAAAGCTTATTTTTCTCTCAGCATAAGTTACAAAGAACATTATTATTTATTACAGTTCTTTTCTCAACACAGTACTTACAGACAAGGTTTTCTTGACAATGGCAGTGGTTGAAGTCATTCATGTTACGACATTTACAAAATGCTCTTCCATCAAATGCACTAAAGATTCAGTTGGATTTTTCCCCTTTCAGATGGCCCTCACGTCTGCCTTAACTTGGTCAACACATGGTCAACAGTTCTCATGTTAATACAGTTTCCTTTTTTACTATGAGAACAACTGTATCAGTGAGGTCAGAAGTGTTAGGAACAGGTTCAAGATAGTAGCTGCTAGTACTCGATCTGTGAGGAAATATTTGTATTCTTTTTGTATCGAATGCTACAGAATTCTGGATAACATTTTTTATTTTCTTCAATATTTAAACCAAAATGATAGCTATACAAAAGAAGAACTGAAAATCCAGAGAACATATCTGCCAAGTTATATCAGGGATATATACTTTTTCACCAGAAATAAACCAAATGAATACTCACATTAGAAAAACAGTTTTAAAACTGATATCAAATCCAAAATATTCCATCTGTTGGAGGGACAACATAGCAGGGCATAAGCAATTCAAATTCCTAGAGTGTATTGACAACAAATTCCTAACATAAGCGACTAAGAAGGCAAAAAGGGAAGATGCTCTGCTGGACCCAATATAAACAAGGAAGAACTTGTCACAGATGTGAAGGCTGAGGGCAGTCTTGGCTGCAGTGACTATGAGATGGTGGAGTTCAGGATCCTGATATGAGAGAGCAGAGCAAAAGGCAGGAGCACAACAGCACATTTCAGAAGCAAAGACTTCAACCTCTTCAGAGTTCTGCTTTGAAGAATCCCATGGCATATAGTCCTGGAGAGAAGAGGGATCCAAAGGAGCTGGCTGACACTCAAGGATAACGTCCTTCAAGCTCAAGAAAGGGCCATTCTGACAAGCAGAAAATAAAGCCAATATGGCAGGAGGCCTGCATGGGTAAGGAAGGAGCTCTTCACTGAACACAAGCTGGATGGGGCTTCGAGCAACCTGATCTAGCGAAAGATGTCCCTGTCCACAGCAGGGGGGATGGAACTAGGTGATTCTTAAAGGTCCCTTCCAACCCAAACCATTCTGGGATTCTACAATACTGTAAGATGACGACTGGCTTGGTGGATGGATGTTGTCTACCTTGACTTTAGTGAGGCTTCTGACACTGTCTCCCGTAACATTGTCATGAACAAGCTGATGAAGTACAGATTACGTAAGTGCACAGCGAGGTGACCCAAAATTGGCTGCATGGATGGGCACAGAGGGTCGTGATCAATGGCACACAGTCCAGCTGGAGGCAACTCACTAGTGGTGTACTCCAGCAGTCAGCACTGGGTCCAATACTGACATCGTCATTAATGACCTACATGATGGGACAGAGTGCAACCTCACCAAGTTTACAGATGGTACAAAACTGGGAGGGATAGGTGACACGCCAGACAATTGTGCTGGCCTTCCAATGGACCTTGACAGGCTGGAGAACGGGGCTAAGTGGAATCTCACAAAGTTCAACCAAGGGAAATGCAAAGTCCTCCAGCTGAGAAGGAGTAATGCCAGGCATCAGCAAGCAATGGGGGCTGACAGGCCGGAAAGCAGCTGTGCAGAGAAGGACTTTGGGGTTCTGGTGGTAAAGAAGCTGACCGTAAGATTGCAATGCACCCTTGTGGCAAGGGTGGCCAACCGCATCCTGGGCTGCATTAGGCAGAGTGTCGCCAGCAGGTTCAGGGAGGCAATCCTCCTCTACTCCACACTGGGGAGACCACACCTGGAGTACTGTGTCCAGTTCTGGGCTCGCCAGTACAAGAAAGAGACAGGCCTACTGCACATTAATTGACTATCATCTCTTCCTAGGGTAAAGCAGGGAAGTCAAAACTACAGGTCTAAGTTGTAAGATGTGAATGGGGTCTGCAGTGGCATGTTCAGAGTCAAGGTATTTGGTACTAATACAGCAGAAGTCCAGCCTGAAAATTAAAGTCCAGTCCAAATTTACAGCAATGAAAGAAAGCCTGAATGCAATGGATGAATACTAAAGCAATGAAATGAAAGAACTTGACTAAAAAAGGAGCCAGAGCCAAAAAAAGCAATGCTCCTGTGGCTGTCACTTTAAAAATACGAGAGGCTGCGCAGAATTCCTTTGCATCAAACTGGAAGGGAGGTCTCAGGTTTTAATTGAGTTTGTTCAGCTTTGAACAAAGACGCCTAAGGCAGCAGCTTACTGTCATTCTTTACCTAACAGGAGGCTGCAATCAGACCCTTCTTGGAGAGGCACAATAACATGACAAGAGGCAATGAACACAGGTTGGAACATGGGAAATTCACACTAGATATAAAGGAAAAAAAATTCACTGAGGGTACCCAAACAACCTGGCCAAAGACATGGGGGAATATTCATCCTTGGAGTTACTCAACACTCAACTGAACAAGGCCTTGAGCGAACCGTTTTAACTGGATGTGCTTCCAGTAAGACAGTGTACCAGAAACCTCCAGGGGTCCCTTACAACCTAAAGTAGTCTATGCTTTTTTAACACTCAGAAAACGGAGGTACTCTCAAGTCCACAAAAAGCCAAAACTAAAATCTGGGGATCTGTATTTCAGGCAGTTTTAACACTGGAAGGGCAGTTGCTGCAGTCCTCTTTGGCAACAAAGCCATTTAGTACAGAGTGAAATTCCCCAAAATTTATGCAGTAGTGCTGTAATTGCTACAAAAAGGCGGCAGTTGCTGCTTCCTCCCCCGTCATGTCCCAGAGTCAGCAAAACTAGCATCCATCTCCAAAAGGCACTAGTTTTAAATGGACATGCAGATCAATTATGTAGAAAAAACATGAATCATGCAAGCAATATCAAACGCTCCAAATGATAATCAGAGCAGAACACATGAGCTTGACAAGCGATGCAGAGTTGGACTATCATCTTCATCACGTTCATGAACTAGACGTTTTCTTCGGGAAGAGAATAACACAAGATAAAAGGAAAAGCAAGAGCATGGCATGGTTATGGTCCACCTCAGAACTCCAAAATAGGAAGTGAGACATAATAAAAGGGGAAGCAGTAACAGCAAGACACGATTCAATGATTGCTAAAAACAACACTCCTTCTCCAGCAGGAATTGGAGGTGTCACAATTTCTGATCCCACATTCACCTAGGAAAAATTTCTCCAGTCACCCTTATCTGCAAGGTTATTGCAGATTAATTTTATTTCTTGCATGCGTAGCACAAGTATCCTGTTTTTAAAGGGAGATATTTAACATTGGCACTCAAAAGCCAGAAAACAGTCATTTACAGCTTAAAAGCACACTACATTTCACAAAAATCTGTAGCCAAAATCTCTGCACTATCCACTATCAGATACTAGAACATCTAAGATCAGGATACTACGTTTCCTTTGACATGGGACAATCTGCACAGAGCATTAACTTTTCGGCACTATAAAACTACAGCTCAGCTCATTCAATAGGCAAACTGCAGAAAAATCAAGGTATTTTCAAAGTAGTCTCAAAAATTGTTTCTAACATTTATAATTTTATAAGTATGTAAAATAGCTAGAGACACGCAAATTCATTATAATTGTTTGCTGCTGTTCACTGTAACATTCACTTTTGTCAACAGGATGATTCTAATGAACAAACATTGAAGAAAGCCAGAAAGCTTTGCTCTGTCATAGCAGCAGTTTTACGGAGAACTGTGGACTCTCTCTCCACCCGTGAACCTGGGCATAATACGTTGCTCCAAAATAATCCTTCAACTGTCGAATTTTGAAACAATGTGCTAATAACTTGCATGGTATTTTAAAACCTCAAATTACCGTTAATAAGACTGCAGTGTGCATTTCAGTACCTTTCATGAAGCATTCTAAATGTAGGACTGTTTTTTCAAAGCATCCGATTTTGGCTATTACTGACAAGTCTTAAGTTTGTGATAACATTTACTGAGCTGCATATTAGCGTATTTTTCTACTGCAATTCCAATATATTATAATTTATTGGACTTTTCTGGAATAAACACATTTACTTCCTTTGAAAACGAAATGGAGTATGTTTTTTCTTTTCCCCAGCTGAACCAACATGTTTGTGCATTCACAATGAAAAAACAGAACTAGTGCTTATATTACAATCTATAGCCTTTCAAAATTAAAAGTAGTATTGTCAGAACTTAAAAAATTCTCATCTCTCATCAAAATTGCTAGCATGTTCTTTGCCAAAATTTTGCCACTGACAATTTCAAAAGTTGGTTTACTAGCAGTATTTCTCCTGTACATCTTACCTTACTAAGAAAATCCCATACATCAATTTTTTTTCATCTTTTATACTAAAAATACTCCCTTTTACTGACAATATTTTCTAACTAGAATGAAGTATAATATACTCCCCTCTTCCCTCTAGGAATCACCAACTCCCAAACCCTAACCTCATTACTGAATGCTTCTTCATTGTGCATTTACCAAGTTTTTTTAACTTTGAATTTTTAGTCAGCTAAACCTACTGCCACATATATGGCACTCATGCTTCTGAACACTACCAGAATACTTTTCTTGTAATTACATTTATGTAAGCAAATTGCCCATTACTGTTAGAATTTGATTGGCTCTACTAATAGATTCCAATTCAGAAATGCTTTTTCAGAGATTTGTCTATTTTACAACTCTTAGAAAAAGTAATGGTAATTCACATAGGCATCTATCACAACTGAACAGGCTCACATTTTCTGAAAGAATGGTTCAACTAGAAGGCAGAATTCCACATAGTTCTTTGAAAAATATATGCGTTACTTGTTCAGAGATCAAAGTATGATTTTGCTCTTAGCGTTAGTCAGATTTACAGATCTAGCAAATGCGAACATACACAAACGCAACAACCTCAAGGATTAGTTGACACCAGATACAGTCCTAGAATGACTGATGCACTTTTAAAGTGTTCCAAAAGTCCTGAACTAACCAATACCTACTGAAAAGAACGATAAAAGCCCTCTGCATGACAATTTTAAACAACTTAGGTAATGCTCATCTATTCAGTTTAAAACCTATGCATTTTTCTTTTTAGCCTATAAAAATACTTTCATTGTAACACTCTAACTTAAACAGAAAGATTCAACAGAAATGTCTTATCATTAAGAACATCCTTTTTTCTACCTCAGGATTTTACCTGCAACGGAGTTTGGACGAGGCATTATCAAAGAGCCAGAACTTTGAGCATAAGGAACGGGACCCTCTCCTGTTGGTACTTCCTTTGGCAAATTCTCAGCAGATCCAGTAGCTTCCTCTTCTGCAACTGGTGAACAATTATCTGTTCTTCGATCATGACTAATCCCTTGATGTTTTCCAGCTCTGAGACTTCCATCCTTGCTCCATTCCAAACTGGATCCACTACGATCATCATTTTCTGATGAACTTGTTATAGTTGCTGAAAAAGAGAGAGAGAAAAAAACCAAGTAACTACAGTACAAATCAAAGGAAAATGGGGCACTCATGTTAATACCTGTTGTAATTTTCATACTTAAATGGCATTTTGTGCCAGCAGATATTCAAGTATTTCTTCATTGGATATTTTGTCAAGTTTAAGGAATATTATTTATCTAAAAGAGCTGAACAACACAGCTTATCAGATTGGGAAAAACACCTGAGAAAGGAGGCAAGAAAATGTTCTGAAGAATCCAGGTGTATCTTTAAATCTATGCAATTTGTGCTGGGGCCGGGGAGGGTGCGGGGGGGAAACTACCACCAAAACATTGATGACTTTATATGAAGAATCTACTACTTCACCAAAACAAGTCTCAATTTCTTTGAAAAATTAAAATTCTGTAAAATATCTTGCAAATTTTCAAACCATTCTGTAAACATGGAGACAACACAAGCTCACTAAGAAGTAAAAATAGCATTTAGAGCAAGAAAAAAATTCACATTTTTAAAGACTATTTTACAAAAAAATTAAAAATTTACTTCTTTGAAAAAACTTGCACAGTTCTTCCAAAGTTGGGAGGCCTTCCACAAGCCTACTTGTGACCAAACATCCTGTATATTGGGAAGCATAAATGACAAAATTTCAATGTTCAGAGATCTAGCTCACCTAAAATACATAGCTTAGCTACATCAGGATTACAATCAGTCTGCACTCACGTACCTGGCAAACTAATCTTGAGAGAAAGCTTCCAGCAACTGAGCGATATACTATGTCTTTCTTAAGTACCTACCACATTTCACTCTCAGAACGAGCATACAAGGCTAGATGCATGTTTGATGAGACCCAGTAGAGTATAATCTGAAATTTTCTTCATATATTAAACATACTTAGTTTTTTTAAGTATTTCAGTGTACTGCAGTATAAAGTAAATCAGAGACTCAAATAAAGGCTTTTTTTTTGTTTGTTTGTTTGTTTCTGGTGTTATTATAAATCAAGCAGAAAACATTTACAAATAATTTCTCAATAGTATGTGAAACTTTCTGGCAGTAAGATGTGCTTTTTTTGCTATGAGAATTTCAGGTGCTGCAAAATAAGCAACATAGAGCTAGACAGATCCATAGCTAAAAGACAACTAAAGACCACACAGGTGGTTTTGGATGCTGTGTTACAGAACAGTATCTTTCCACTGCTGCAGGGATTCACTCCACAAAAGCTGAAAACAACACTAACTGCATCATCTAGAGTGCTCCAAACATTCCAGTTTGGTGGCTGAGGGTTATTAGAGTGCATCTTTAGTTCCTCAAGACTGTAGTTAATCAAGGCCTCCTGCAATAACTGAAGGTGTGAAGAAATTATACTCCTGAAGACCTACTTGAGTAATGTTTGATAAAACTACGCTAATGTACTTGCATAACAACATTTTGCAAGCCTATACTGTTTTTTGTATGTTTAATAGTGAAATTACTCTGTTTCATTTAAAATGTTTTTCAATACTTACATTAAGCTCTCACAAAATAACTGAACAACAAATGTTTATTAAAGGTTAATCCAATACTCAGTGTATTTTGAACACTTGAACACAACAGAGAACACAAAATAGGATGAAAGGGCATCAGGATTAAAAAAGAAATTGATGCCAGTTCAAATAACAGTATCTATGTGAACTGTGGGTCCTCCTCAGGCTAAAATTTTAAATGTTAAAGTTATATGTGTGGCAATTCTACACTCAACTGACCAAATCATTAAGTAAAACATTCTGTCATATTAGATTGCTAAAAAACGTGAACACACAGACTTCTCCTTAGAACTCTGAGGCTTGTCCAGTCAGAACAAGCACCAACAATTCTTCTTTCACATCAACTGTACTGCAGTTTCTGCCTTGTAGGATGATGAGGTACTCATACAACTTTGCACTCTTCCTGCTTAGCCTCACATTCACAAGAAATTTAAGAGCTGATGCTTAAATTCAAGAGCTCGTATTCTAAAAAATACCAATAATACAACATACATTTTAGAAGCAACAGAAGAAAAAGCTTTTCAGGCATTCCGTTAGCCTTTGTACACAGCCTATATTGTACTTCTGTATGACAAATTTATTTCATTTTTATGGTCTTGTCAAGAAAATATCTGGCTCCTCCTGAAGTATGAAATATTTAAAAACATGATTCTTCCTGGAGTGAAATGTAGCATCAGGAAACCTTGCTGCTCAACATTTCCATAGTGAAACAGTGGCAAGTGTCCAGAAAAGCTTACATTTGGCCAGTAGCCCAGTCTTTTCTCCTACTTAGCTCATTACTGAAGATTAAAACCTGCCTCCACTATTATGTCAAACTCAATAGAAGCAAAGAAGAATTCAATTACAGCAGTAAAACATTAGAAAACTAAAAGAAACCTGAACTATAAGTAAGAAAAGAGGGAAAGGGAGAAAAGATAGATTTCCCATCAGAGTCTGCTGGCCCAGAAAACATAGTGGGAGTAGAAATACAATGGAAGCCCACATAAGTAGCATGAAAGAGCAAGCTGTTTTCATGGTTGTACAAACTCTGTCAAAGAGATTAGAAAACATATACTTGCTAAACATAATTTAAAATGCACATTTACTATTAATAACAAATTTGAATGCATAGACACATTTGTATTTAAAAAACAAAAGCACGGGTCATTTATAAGAGAGATGACTCTTATTTCCCTTCTTGGTTTCATGCCTTTACAGATGTAAGGGGTGCTGCCATAGGTTTCCAAGGGACAAGGGGTGTTCAAATTTTCCCTGAATTTGAGCCATGAATGACAGCTCCACAGAACTGCAGTAGATGATTTTCATATGGTCCCATTATCATGAACCACATATACCTGACTGAAGGAGCCATACAAGAGTTTCCTCCCACCCTCCTATCTTCTCTAGGGTTTTTTGCCCCTGCTCTCACACTCATATGCTTCACAACTCCACCATCCTCTCTTCTTCCTTTATAATAAAGGACTTATTTTCATGTTTCTCCTGTTTTTGAAATTCCTTCCTTTTCATTAGTTCAATAAGCAACCTTTATCACTGGCTTCAAAAGTCTTTTCTTAAAAATATTAATACTTACAAGGTTATACAGTGAATGATGTAGTTGTCATGCCAATATACTATTTTAAACAAACATGAGGCTAGTTCTGAACTCATTTAGAACATGAACATATAGAACATTTCAAGCTTGCACAGTATGGGTGGTAGGTTCATATCAGTATCTACATTTGTCTGCTTGAGAGAAGGGAAGCTCTCACTCAAGGACAGGTTTTAAAGAAGGTTAAAGAACAGAGCTCTAGCCTATCATCCTGCCTTTCTGGAAGGAAAGAAGGAACTCACTCCACTCCAAAACCAGCAGCTGCTTCTATAGTCCTGGATGAACTGTGCATTACTGATAATGTAAATGTATTTATTCCAAGACTTCATAAAGCATCTGCGTAAGAAATGCATCTTCTGTGACATTAAGCTGCATCTACAAAACGTCATGCATCCCTCCCCTGGGCTGTAGTACCTCATGGAAGAGCTCAGTAAGGCTTAAAGTATGTAATTAACAGAGAAAGCCTGTTTTGTTTTAATGGCACAACTCTTACAGATCCCTGTGTCATTCAGAGAACTGATTTAAACTACTCTATTAAAAAAGCAAAACCCCTATAAAACATTTTAAACACGGAAATGACTGAGGTATACTGACAGATAAGTATTTCTTGCAACAAGAGGCATTACTGTTTCTTCTAGTCATACATTGCTGTATTTTTACACCAATATACTCACTTGTACAATCATTTCAGTTTGTTTTACGCTTGCATCAGTGTAATCAAACCAGGAAACTAAATTCTGACAAAACCTACAACTAACGTACTCTGTTCTCAAGTCAGGCAGTGACTGAATTCTGTGAACCCAAGAGCAACAATTCTGATATACCCTTTCCTTTACATCAAAATGTTAATGCTATCTCAGAACTAGTTCTTACACAAAATTGACCATATACCATCGCTTTTATCAGTCTACTACGGAACAAGTTCACAAAATCATTTTCTGAAACTGAAGTACCTAAGTGTTATACAAATGAGTCTTTTGACCCATGACGAACACCTCTTGTAGGGTTAACTGACCAGTAAAAATAATACTATGTCATAACTTATGACTATTAATTACTTCACTTTATAATAAAATTCAAGAACATCTATAAAGCCAGAGTGAAGTGTTATCAACTGTGTTTTGAAAACATGTATTTTTTGAAAACAAGTATTACACCAATGATCATCATGTTAGTTAGTATTCATAATGGCAGGCAAAGGCCATTTTCACTTGGAATTCCTTCTATAAGCACAAGTTGTAAATAAAAAGGTACTAAGCTCACAGTAAAAGACAATGACACATCTTAAGCTTACTTTGTGGAATCCAGGCATTTAAGATTTAGAATTGCTTCCTTTTTTCAGCCTCCCTAAATCTAGTCCATCAGCTAGACTTAAATAAAACTGAAACCTGACTTTTGTATATTGAGAAACCATCAGGTTAGGGGGCATTTTGTGCTTTGTTTTTGTCGGTAAGCTTAACAGCTGCAACAAAATAAATTTTAAAAGCGATCAATTGGTTAAGGAGTCAGCATTTAAAAAAAAAAATATTGACAAAACCAATAAAGAAGAATAAACCTTCCTACAACAGTTTATAACAACATGAAAAATACGCTTTTTACATGTTAGTCTGACCTTCTAGGAAATAATATTAGAGAGGCCACCTGGGTGCCCAAAGGTAGAGGTAGATAGCGCGTACAGACAAAGACTCATTAGGGCAGTGGGCAGAAATAGGGAAGATGGCACAAACGAGGCAGCAAAGAATTTAGATCTTTTCTTTAGTACTGAGCAGACTTACTGAAATATTCAGCTAGTTGTTAAAAGGAGCTATGTAACAGTTGATCTGTGATGGTAGCCACCTCTCTAAATATAACTGACTCCCCATAGGAGATGCATATATAGCCTAAGTTCAGTCACTTATTCAGTGGAGGATCAAGCAATTTCACCTCTTCCATGATGTCCCATTTTAGCTTCATTTTCATGCCAATTACTCAAAAATTTGCAGTTTTTAAACAGTTTGATTTAGGTTTTTCTCATAAGAAGTAGCATCAATTATTTTTTCCTCAGCTGGAAATTAAACCAGCTTCAAGCTATGCTGTGCTTCACCATTATGATCACCATAATGCATTGTAGAGACATAATAATGGAAAAGGAAAAAGAAGTAAATAAGAAATGGAGCATAACAGAGGAAATTAATGATTTTAAAGGAAAACACGCAGAAATTAGAACAGCACCAGGAAAACAAAAGAAGAGAAATGCACACCTAACAACAGCAACCATTATAGCCAAAGAATATGATTTCAATCTTTCAAGTACAGAGGATTTGAAACAGGATCTGTGGACAGTATAAAATCCAACACAATGACATGAAGCAGCTATTCAGACTTGTACTATTAAGAGAAGATTAATTGCTATTAATTGCATTACTAATTAAGATGCTTACCTATAATTCCACTGTCCTTGCTCTCCAGGGTGGAGCTAGGGCTGCTAATGGTTCCACAGGGACTAACTTTGTTAGCTGCTGTTTTGCCAACACAGCTATTGAGAGTTGAGCAGGGACTGTCAGTGCTAGGTGATGTAGTGCTGCTTGTGAGGGTGGAACATGGACTCACTCCTGGACTGGCTGCTGTACACTGCAATGTGAAGAAAACGGAACAGTTACTGCACAGGAGGCAGTACACTGCTGTGCTCAAAAACAGAAACATTAAGGTGAAGTAGAGTAAGAACAAGCAAAGAGCCCATTTTTCAAACAAAAACTTCAAGAAGTGGAAGCTTTATCTTAATTGGGAACCTTAATGACATGCTTCCAGATTACTCTTAAAAAGTGACTTCTGAAGAAAAAAGGGAATTTCACAGTTCAGTGCAAGAGTTGCAGCGAGGCAGATTTCTCCTCTGTTAAACATTTTACTGGATACCCCTCCCCTCTACCCCCCGTATTTATTCTTTGGGTTAAAAACACTAGAACTGCAGTCTTATTCACATTTCACTATCAATGAAACCCAAACTGATGCACTAAGATTTGTGAGGCCTGGGACTAAAAGTGGAGAGAGAGCGGGGAAGAAAGAGAGATTGGTAGTTACCGTGCAGTTTCAGGTAGCAGATGCATTTCACATGCATAGGAGCTGCTTGCTCCTCCCCAATTCCTCCACCCCCAAATGACAGATAAAGACTGTCAAATGAAGTCAGCTTCTCAGGAAAAAAACCACACGCCCCAAAAGCATGCTCCTATTTTAACAAACCACTGACATTTTCCATTCTCATAAACCACTGAGAATAGAAGGAAAAAAAAGTTCCTCCTAAACACTAAAGTAAGGCAGAGAACCCTAGAAACTACTCACATTTATAGTAGATTAGATTTAACTTCCAGAAATGATGAGTAGTCATTTTTTATTTTTTTTTTTTTTTACAAATGCAAGATCAACTCACAATTTCACAACAAACACACACACTTGTTATAATTAATTTACAATTCTATTACCATATGTCTATTAAAATGGATCGTATTTTGGTAAGTATCAAGTAACTGCAGCTAGCAAATAAAGGAAATAACATTAGTCCTCTCAGAAATAGGATGAACGTTAAATATATTCTTTTCCATTATCCTACCATGACTTCATTTTTCTCTTCTAAGTGACCAGAAGTTGGGATCCCTTCTCCAAGTAAAAAACCCAATCTTGTCATCAATTCTTGTGCTGCAGGAGAACAGCTCGAGTCTTTATCAGGCTTTGCTTTGGAGTGGGGGGAAAACAGTTGAAGATTAGAGTCTTATATTTGGAAACTGTTACAAGAGGTAGCCAAAGTACAATCAAATGTAAACACCAGTTCTTCCGTCAGCACTATATCTAACAGAGAAGCTAATGACATTTAAACTTTTTGTCTATTAGACTTTAAATTGTTAGTGCGTCTTGGATCCTCCGCATACCTGCACACATCTAGGGGAGGGAAAAAACCCCACCCGGCCAGTCAAACCAGGAATGGCTAAGTGCAACCAGTATCATCACTGGACTGCTGATCGACATGATGATTCTCTCCTAACAGCAGCATTAAACTCAATGCTATCAGAGCTCAGTGGCAGACTGAAATTCTGTCCCAGTAATTTTTAAAAAAGTTTTCTGTAATGTTAAAAACGTGGTAAGTAGAGGTTAATAACAGACGTTTCGTAAGCTTACAGTTAACACTACAACTAATACCATACATTTTTGTTGTGCTTGCTATGCAAAGGACGTGACACCAGTTCTGCATGTCCCAGCTTTTCTGGCTGCAAAAGTATTTTATCAGTACAGTGCTTTAAAATGTCTTCTGGGGTCTAACAGATATAAGGAGACAAAGTTCAAAATGAGGCAACCTCCAACAAAAACAGCCAACCACAGATCTGCTTAGGGTAGGGAAAACACCTATTGCTAATATAATCTCACAAACTAGCATCTTCTGCCATTTTCCTTCTTTGCTGCCAACAGTTTGGCGTCACCTACCAAGCTGTAATGCTCTCCCTAGCAGAAACATTTATACAGTATTTATTTCTCTCGTCCATTAAAAAAAGAATAATATGTAGGCCTGTCCCATCCTCACATATAAAGAGCCAATTAACTAAGGAGCATCCTCTAACCACTCGGAGAAACAGCTCACAGCAGGAATTCTCAGCTACAGAACTGCTGCCTGCGGTAGCTACAGCCCGACTCTGCAAAGAGGGGGAAGAGCAGGAGCACCCGTACTGCTGCTTCCGAGTCAGCGCTGTCTGGGCAAGGCACTGAGCTTCTGGATGTCATCCCCACACAGCTGGAAGGCAGCAGGGACATCCAAACAGTTTTGTCAGGTTAAAATTTGGAGGCTTCATGCAACAAGAAGTTCCTAATTGATAAGGAGTGCCTCAGAGGAAGAGCGGGAGAAAAAAGGACGAAGGGGAAAAAAAGAAAAAAAAAAAAAAAAGACTGAACTGCCCCTTTTACTTTGGTCTTTCCTTTATGGCTTCACTAAGCCAAACGAGCATCAGAACAGTGTTTATTCTTCATGAAGAGCGTATGGTATCTAACTAAGACACCGCTGATGTTCAGTGGTATTTGCAATAAACAGTGTTTTTTTCTCCAAGCTGCAGACGGTTAAGAAAAACATAGAAAACGACAATTTTAACTGAACAGCTTGACCAGTAAGTATTACTTCAACAATGCTTCACTTTCATGAGTGACATAAAACCCATGGTTTGCAAACAAGAGTAGTTTACTAATCAGCCATCCTTCTTTATTTCACTCCAGCTCAACGCCTACTCGAACGCACATATTTCTTAATTTTGTGGACAACTTAAGGCTTTACTCTGGAAGATCAAATTATCCGATTCTCACTTGATGCCACGAGGAGGAAGTTTACAAAAAGGTGTCTTTTTTGAAAGCAGAGAGAAAAAGGTTTTGTATCTCGGAATATTTTGCAAATTGACTGGTCTTAGAATCTTTGACTGGAAAACGTATTTTCTCCATAAAATTTTCATTTTGAGGATTACAATTAAATCTTTAAAATTACAATCCTGGAAATTAGAGTTTGTGAAATCAACATCTTCATTCTTCTATCAAAGTTACAAAACCCTGTTGTTATTATTATTATTATTATATTTCAGTTTGAATCTTGACAAGTCTGAGTAAATATTAGGCGCAGTACCAAATTAAGTTCAGCAACAGAGATGAAAGCCAAGAGTCGAAGGTGCGCAACTCAGTAACTGCTGTTTAATCCTTAAACACTAGAGTTTAATTTTGACCTTCAGCAGTCTCACTGTCTGGGAGTCCTCCTCTGTGAAGAGGAGGATCATGGTGAGATGGTCACCTTCAGATGGGGGAGATGAAGACTACTTGCTCTCCCAGTTGGACATAAAACTTTAATGCCAGCGCTAAGATGGCTGTGAAGATGGAGGCACAAGAGGGAGCAGGGTAACTGTAACATATCAAATAGGGCATAGAGAAGAAGATGGTGAAAAGAATTACAGTGAGTTCTATTTTCACTAGTAAGTATCAAAAATAAGGGGCTTTTTTAAAAAGAAAACATTGGCTTTTAAAACTGTGGTTTTCTTTAAAACTGAAGCAAAATGAAAGCAAAAAATTGTTCAGCTGGCGCCTCATCAGTTACATGCAATACCTTTAATGACTGAAAAATTAATCTAAAAATACAAGGCATATGAAAACCATGTTACAGTGCATATAGTCATAGACCCAACACATGGGTCATTCTGCTTTGACCATGACATTCACTGTCAAAGCCACGCTGTTATGCACTACTCAAATTTAACAAACATGAAACTTTCCAAGAATACCAGTTAACTCCAGGAGATAGCTTTTCCCAGCTTTGCCAACACAGGAGTCTACGGTTACTGCCTTCTTATTGAGCAAGCTTTTACAAAATTTCTGAAATGAAGCATTACACCCAGTGCAGAGCTATACAACTGGACTCCATTTAATTTAAAAACAAGTTCAGAAAAATTCTAGTAGGCCTTTGGCATATGTAGCCATCAACAACACTCGGACATCATTTTGTCTGCAGCACATGCACAGCTCCAAGAATTGAGACATTTATAAAGACCATGGAAGTTTAACGGCAAGCATCTCCTCCTTACCACGAGCATGTTAAATCTGCAAAACATTCTTAAAAATAAAGTATCAGAAATTTCCTTATTATGCGGGCTCCTTTGTATCACTGACTGAAATGAACAATTGTTCTACCAAGTAAAGCATCACTGAACAGACTCTTACCATTTTGACTGGGTTCTCCTTGCTCTGATCCTTTTCTCAGCGGAGCTGCTTCACCTGGCACTCTAGGACTTTCCACATACTTGGGCTTCCTGATCGGACCTGCAATGGGAATGAGCTGAGTGTATCTAATTTCTTCCAGATGGACCACATGTTTCATATGTACAGTGGCTATCCTCCGCGATGCAAAAAAAGTAGAGGAATTATTTCCTACATACACAGCTGCTACTGTAAAGACTAGTGAGCTGCTGCACTTCCACTCCTGTGAGAAAGAAACACTCTCTTTGGGCTTTTGGGAATGCAAAGCCTGCTGTAAAACAAAACCAACCTGCTTGCTGCAACAAACCTCAAAAATTTTCCTGTATATGTAAAGTGAGTGACTTTTTCATGTTCAAACTCGGAGAACTTTCAATGGGCCTCTTTGGTTCAGAGCTTTTATGTTCCATTATAACAGGATGATAATTTTGTTATTGGCATCTCTGAAGGAGAAAAAGACTACAGGCAGACAGCTTGCAACATCAACACACTAAATAATTCAAACCCAAGAAGCTTTATATTACAGCGTACTTTCTCCAAATACTGACATACGCCCTGGTTCAAAAAAACCCAAAAGAAAACATTAGTGGCTACTAATGGTTTCTGGTTTCATTAAACAGCAGCATTCCCAGTTCACGTACATACTAGGTTCAAACACACCACCTTCAGCATTAAGAAGAATTGTGTATTCACACACACACACGCATACTTTTCAAGAATTAAACTGATTCACTCTTTACTCTCACTTTTAACTTCATGCTTTGGTTTCAGGCTGTTTATGATTCTATTCTTTGCTAAATATGGTTTAGTAGCAACCACAGGAAATGTTAACCACACAACTTATCGAACAGAAGGGGAACGGTGCTGCCCTCTAAAGGTTTACCAGAAAACGTATACTGGTACTATGGAATCAACAAACACCTGCCTGCGCTACAAACACAGGGTGAAATTCTGATCTTAATTCAGCAAGTGATAGTACCGGCAGGTAGACCACTACACTAATGCACAACATATCGCAGAACTGAAACTCCACCATATATTTATCCACATCCTGAAAAATATGTCAACTGAATTTTGTATCAATAAAGGCATTTGCACGCTATGAGTTTTGGAAAAGCACGAACAGCGAAACTTGCAAAGTTACACACTGGAAAGCTAAGATATATAAATGGCATGGGGAATGGAAACATCATCATCAGTGGTACTTAAAACTCAAACCCAAATTTTTGTCCTAAATTTTCATGAAGACAATTTGAATTTCTCCCAATGCACGTAACAAAGCCACTTGAAACTGTCAAAGTTTTAGTGAGCTTGAGGTGTGGTAGGCAACTGCAATGTTCCATCCGGAAGAACAGAAGTATTAGCTAGAAGGCCCTAGAAACACAGGCAGCTGCTGGGCTTAACAAAATACTGAAACAGGTATTTCTGTGGATTTCCCCAGCTTTGGCAATAGACAAGGATTCTCCCTTCTTACTTAAACACAACCTCTTGTTATATTACAGAGCTACAATCTCAGGTTCTCTCTATCATACAATATCATTGTAGAGTGTACGAAAGGAGGTTTCCTCACTTGAAAGTATGTCCGACATGCTGCAGCCAAATCATTTTTAAATACATACATTAGGCCAGAGTGACAAAGCACAAGAGAAAACCATTCTACTGGCAGCATTTCACTTTTGCATCTTGCAAAAGTTTGTGTATTACTCTTATTATTTTATTCATAATAACAACAATAAAATCAGTCTCAAAAGCAAGCACACAGAACTTGGCATATTTCACGAAGAATGTTTCTTGGGACAGTCCACAGAATGCTGAACTTACAGTTACATGGTCACCTTTTTTTTTTTTTTTTTAAATCAAAGAATCTCAAAGCTGAATTCTGTCAGATTCAAATGGGAGAAGCTGAAATGCTGGAACTCAAATACCGCATTATATCTACACTCTAAGTGCTAGATTACATTATATATCCTGAGGGGGGACACCCCCCCCCCCCCAACAAAAAAACCACAACCACAAAATGGCAGCAATACTTTATTCTGGGAACTCCAAAAAGTGAATGTTCTTCAACTCTGACCAATTCAGTAAAAAACGTGTAATATCAAACATGCACCTCTAGTGAACGCTCCAAAGGTTTATGGAAAAGGCTGTGATGAACGCAGATGTAGTACTAAATATCAAACAATCAGACCAGATACAACTTAATAAATTCGTCTTTAAGCTATTCGAATTCTTTAACGCAGAAGTTTTTTTAAAAGATTGGGTCACTGGAACAGGCTCCCCAGGGAAGTGATCATGGCACCAAGCCTGTCGAGCTCAGGGAGCATCTGATATGGCTTAGTTTTAGGTAGTCCTGTGAGGAGCAGGGACTTGGACTCAACGATCCTTATGGGTCCCTTCCAACTCAAGATATTCTATGATTCTAAGAAGGCACAGAAGGTACTGGAACCTCATACTGAACAATAAAAAGGAGAAAAACCCTTGAATAGAGGTGCTTACTAAGCAAGCCCCATTCACCCCCATCTAACTAAAAGAAACCAGAAGGGTACAAAAATATTGAAGTAAGTTTAATTAAACAGCATTTAAGCACCACAAAAGGAATCTTCCAACAGTTTGAAATACCAGCTGTCAGCAGAGGACGGACTGGCTGTTAGGACTGCCATTGTCTCTGGTGAGGCTCTTTCAGACCCTGGGATTAGAGGTTTCCCCACAAACTTTCCTTCCACCCTACCCATTCCAAACTGTCCTTACAGGAACTCAGGTCCCAGCCCACGGTGCTCTGTCACAGCCGTACTTCCTCATGTAATCTCAGTGCAACTCGATCCCCCAGAAAGGCTCAGTTACTCTTTCTTCTTTACTCCTCTCCTCTGGGGAAGCTCTTCTCCCCTTCCTTTCCTGCTGTACCTCTCTCTTGCTTTCCCAGTACACTGCACTCTGCAGTTTGAGTTCAGTGGAAAAGATATCAGACCTTCTCACAGCAGGGTCTTGGTCTTCATCAGGAGCATCTAAATCGTGTTAAAATTCTTAAGCATGAACAATTATCAACACTATGCTATACGTGCCTTGTTCCCCAGATCCTTCACCTGCTCAAATGCGTTACAGTTGCCAAGTTAAGTATTTTGTTTATAATCCAGAATTAAAACTACTTTCAGAAGTCTTTTTTAAAAGCACTTACCAAATAGAAAGTCTAAGGCTAGAGTGACTTCATCTTCAAGTCATGCCAATCTTTGGCTTTCAAAAAACATTCCTTTTAGATCCTTTATTTATTGTTTCCAAGCTCCACTTTTCATCAGTAATAAGCCCATACTGAAAGCAAGCAATGAATTCAAGTACTAGTAATTTCTTATATCTCTCAGTAACAAGCTACTCACACGGCTACCTGATTTTTTTTTTCCTTTTTTTTGTTGTGGTGGGTTTTTTGTTATTTTGTTTTTGTTTTGTTTTTTTTTTTTACAAACAGAAAACAGTCACTAAAACAATACATAGTACACAAAACCAATAAGCCTTTTAAGAAGCAGACCTACAACACTGCTGCAGAACATGGATTTTATTATTACGAAACTTTGCAGTTTTCAAGTTGTTTCACTTCCTGACTCTGCCTGTCGCAGAACGAGGGACTGGGTGCTGGAAGGCCTTCTGCAAACAGTTTAACTTATGGTTAATGAGAAGTCAAACAGCAGCAGGCCAGGAGATGCTGCCATCCGGGACGTGAGTCCCAGTTACTTCCGTGTCCGCACTGTAACCGTGGAGCGCCAGAACTCTGGGTCTGAGCACTGACCAGCACCTCCAAAGACGGCCAGAGCTGAAGCCAGGAAGCTCCAAGAAAGCTAGAGGCGTTCGTATGGGAAGCAAGGGCAGTTCACAAGACATCCCTGGAGCAACAGCTAGCTATGCTACTGGGTAAACATGTCCCCCAAGTCCCATCCCCTCCTCTAAACTGAACTGCCTGTTCACCTGCTGAATGAATTCAGTTCTTCCTCCCCTCACGACGTCTTGGATCAGCAACGCTTCCACGAAGAAAGCAGTTGTGCTCAGTCACCCACCGCGGACAGTGTCTATTTTTCTCTGCCCTGGGGAGCCTGTTCACTGCAGGAAGACAGAACATTTTACAGGGTCCTATGAAGGAATAGTACAACAACGTTTACATAGTGCATCTGTAAAATAAGGAAAATATCCCACAAGCCCAAGTTTTATCACACTGTTTTGTGCACTCCGAGTAGCATTGGTAAAGATGACAAAATTGTGGGCACAGTTTTTAAACTTCCCTGACTTAATCATTACAATCACAGTAGTATACTGATACCTGGTTAGAGAATCACTGACCCAGCACAAAACAAATGTTAATGAATCCTATGTCCTAACGATTCATAAGCCCACGCAGTGATTTTACAGGCCTACGATATGCCCGTTTTTAACCAATGTATATTCATGAGTTTTGCCTGCTACAACATTAAAAGAATCTTTAAAGAGCAATGTTTTAATGGAAGCATTTTCTATTCATAATGTAGCTTACACAGATTTCACGTAAAACTCAAACTGGTATTAAATAAGGGTTTTTAAATTATAGTATTTCAATCCCTTAAGCTTATAGAGTAACACTCTCTGAGAAATCAGGCATTTCTGAAAAGAAAGGAGTGGGAAAAAAGATTTCAGGTAAGTATTCTTTTATGTAGGAACTGTAATATCATGAATGAAGTGCCAGATTGAAAAGCTGAGTTTACAAATATGACTTCATCAGTTAAAAGATTTCTGTAACAAGCTCAGTTCTCTCCTTTCCTAAGGAAACCAAGCTAATAAAAACAGAGACAGGGGCTTAGTTATCAAGCTATGAAGCAAGATCTTTCCTTCCCACAAAAGTTCACAAACTTATCAAGACTCGTGACATGGAAGAGCTCCAGTAGTTAAAAGTAAAAGGCTACTGGTAAATTCCCAAATAACTGTAGAAGTAATTTTTCACTGTTTCTGAAGCCAAGATTTGTCAATCATAACCATGCCTCAGTGCCTACAGCTACTTACTCTTTTAGTGCACATGGACAGCTATAACTGCATCCACAGATCCACAGATGCTACTGCAGCATTTGGAAAGTGATGTCTATTAGTTTTACAATGATTTTTCAAGAAAGCAATGAAGGATATATCTAGTACCTTTCCTTAAGTTAAATATACAAAATATAACCAAAGGTAGAGTTTTCAGAACACAGGAGGTGAATGTCCCATTAAACAACAACAAAAATACATCTTCAAGAACAACAAAAGAACAGTTCTAAAATAAAATAGCCTAGAATGTACTGGAATCAGACAAAAAATGACTGAAAAGCCCCCAAACAACAACATGGGCACAAAGTGAGTTTCAGTCCTGGCGGATAACTGTGCTACTGCCTTGCCAAGTGCTACTTCGCCACTGCAGCCCTTCAGGTCTCACTTTCTTCCTCTCACACCAGTAACAAAAGGAGAAGTACTTACCTACCTACCTCACTTGAAAGTGCTTGCAGTATTTGGATAAAACAGAATTGGCTTGCCAGTTATTCTTAGTATGTGGTGTGTAAGTCGCACACTGCAAACAACTCCAGTAGGCTGGCTTCCCTCTTCTCCTCCTCCTTACTGCTAGTACGTAACTTAGGACTGTACTTCAGGCTTCCAACTTTTCCTCCTTTTTCTGGTCTGCAATCTCCCTCGCTAACAAAGTAAACCCCATTCAGAAAGCACTGGAGAGGCACTGCAGGACTGATGCTAACTATACCACGTTGCCCTTGATAAGGTGGTTTTCTTGTCTTCAATTTGGGTCTTCAAATAGCATCCTTCTACATGGCTCAAAATTCAACGGCACGCCAAAGTTCTCTGAGACATCCCACACTTTGTTTATTAAAAAAACCACAGTATATTTAGGCTGTGACACTTGCAGTCATACAAAGTGTCCCATCCTTCCTTTTGGCAGCAGTCTCAGATGCTACATTAAGTCTCTGAAAACAGCATTGATTTCTTGCTCATTTTCATGAGTACTTTAAGGCTGATGGCTGCTTTAAAAGACAAGTGGCAACTCTCTCCACTTTGGCCTTAGGCTCCCCAGGGTAACACACCGCCCCACCACACTGCAACCCACCTGAAAAAGCACGGCCTGCTACACCGCAAGCCTACATACATTATGTCCCAGGTATGATCTGGTTCTACCAGAGCGCTGAGGCATTTGATTATTGGATCTACCTGTTCTTTCAGATTTCCACCTAAAAGTGGAATACGGCGATAACCTAATTTATTAGCTAAGAAATACTGGGCAGGGAATGTAAGTCATGTTTGAACATATATTTGTATCTCTAGCTAGAGACTATGAGACAATTACATTTTTTTTAAACTATAAGATAGCTTAGCTACCAACTATCACCAGAGGGTGCTCTTTTGACGCTATTTCATAACATAAATAAGGGGCACTGGCCCTGGTGAAAGTAGCTAAAAATACATTCCTTTGAAACAGACTCACATTCTCTAAAGAGACAATAGTCCAAATCTGTCATTTGTAAGCAAAAGTATAATTAGATGTATCAAAGCTGAACAACAAAAAGCAACCATTCTAAAAGAACCAGAACAACATGTAGCAGTCATGTAAAATAGTCAGAATGGAAACATCTTCAAGATGTATTTTTAACACTCACACTTCAAGCTGTGGAAGAGACCCTTTATTGCATTTTCTTCCTCACAAACTAACACGGAAGTGACTTACAGTACTGGCAAATCTGATACACAACATTGCAATAACTAGGGAAATTCATAGTAACTTTATTTTCATGTGCTATAATCTAGAATAGGAGACATGAATTAACCCATGGATGAAAAAGGGCCCATTTAAACATGAACGGTAGCTGCACAAGGGAGGCTCTTTTCCAAAAGTGTTAAGATGGCTGAATCAGGTCTGATAAAAGGTTCGCCTGGGACAGTACTTTATCATCAGCAAATGGCAGAGAAGAATCTAAGTTCAGGAAAACATACTTCCCTGGCACACCTTTCCTGACCTGTGTTAAGTGGCTTATCATTTCCTAAGTCAGAAGTCGTCACTTTCTGTTTAAGAGTTCGAGATGGATTTTCCTTCCAAGAATTTATCCCAGCCTTTTTTTAACAATCTGCACCATCCACAACTTAAGCCAACACTGCATGAAACAGTAATCATACTGCCTCCTTTTCCCACCAATTGTCTTTCTTCCAGGCAGAAAAATACCAGCCAAATCTATGAAATAATTTCTCCTTCAGAGCCATTCCACACCTTTAGTCATTCCTGCAGAGCTTCTCTAACTCTCTTCTAGCTCTGTTGTAGGTTTTTTAAAGTTGGTATCACCAGAGCTACACTAGTATCTTCATGAGGAAGGCAAACTACAGATTTACACAATTCCATAACGATACTTTTTGTTTATGATCTATTGCTTTCCTCGTAATTTTTAATGCTTTTTTGACTGCAGAAGAGTTGATTTTCCAGAAGATTATTGTAACTTGTGCAACTCCTTCCTAATCCTCTAAACTGACTTTCTCTCCCGTCAGCATTAAATGAATCTGTATCTGACTGATAATGGGGTTGCCCCAACCCCAGTACAGGACGTTGCACTTGGATAGCTTATTGCGTGCAAGAGGAACTACTTCCCAGTGGTTCCTACGAATGGTGCACAAAACTGAAGCCTTAAGTGAAACCAGTTCTCTTGCCTAGCTAGTCTAGTCTCAAGTATCAGGTATGCTGATTAATTTGTTTTTTAATTAAAAGTTTTAATTAAAAGTTTAATTTAAAAACTAACTAGAAGTTCTACTGCACATTTATGGAAGACTCTTCCAGCAGTCATCTTTGGTATTCACCGATGTCTTTAAAAGGAAAGCTGTTTCCTTTCTCTGTTCGAGCATGATGGCATCAATACTTTAAGTCAGTAAACATTTAATTCAAGGGCAGCAGCAGTGCCTTTCATTAACACCTTAAACTCCAACAACCAATTTTTTGGATCCTCCTTTATAAATCACTATTTTCATTCTTTTAGTTGACCCTCCTAAATCAGAGTACAATCAACTATTACCCTTTAAGAACATGAAAATTGGTTTAGTTGCACACCTGTAAGATTACCAACCCAAGCAACGTGCCTTCTAGCTTTATAGCAGAAGAAACTCCACTTACTGTGACAATTTTTCAGTTACTGCTCCCCTTCCAAGAGTTGTCCTGCTGACTTTTTCTGTGTTCTGTTTGTTTCTGCTCTTTTATCCACCTCCTCCTCAATGAACTATTTCATTAAGGAAGCTTTTGACTCTAAATGAACCGGTTGCTTTAGTTCTGCCAATAATTTTAGGCTCCTTAGTAGTTTAAGATATAGTTTCTCTCTTCCCTCCTTTTATAGTTAGAGTTGAGGACTGACCTAGGGCCAGAAACACTGGTACTCTTCCAAGCTCTTCTTACAAAGAAAAAGCTCCCCCACCTCCTATGCAAATAATTAAAGCACAATGTCACTCACAGTAGATTGTGCAGACGGGATTGTGCAGCTTTCCATGTGCCAGTAAAGAAGTTCAGCTTGCTCTCCTGTGGTTTTGCCTGCCCATGTGCTATGAGGTTCTAGTGGCTGACCTACTTGCAGATGGATGGGCAAAAAAGCAACTACGACCGCACATGCGCTGCAGCAATGTGCATCTCTCAGTTGTGTACATTTGTCATCATGCATGCCCACTGTGACAGGAACAACAAAATAGCTAACAGTGTTAACATACTGGTGGTCTCCTAGCATACGAGGACTCAAGTCTCAAGCCTGAACCCCTACCTAGAGGGAGCAGACGAGAGAAATGAAATGAGAAGTGGGACGCCAGAGAGCAGGACAGCAGTTTCAAAGAGACACCAAAACCAACAAGTCCTGTGTTCGTCCACGGAGTCCCCAGACTAGCAATTTCCAAATCTGTTCTGAACAGGTACCTCTAATTTGCTAAACATTAAGGTACCTAAGTGCTTTTCTCAGTGAGATGAGTCCAAACCTAAGAACTAGTAATTACATTACTCATGGAACAAATATGCCTACGATGGAACAAAATCCTCTTAGTCTGAAGGGACAGAACGAAAACACCACTCTCCCCACAGTACTTCTGTGGCTAATCCATACTGGCAAAAGCATTCTATTCTCTGAGTCATCTGGACTAGAAAACTACAAAGAGTATAAAACATTCACAGGGAAAATCATTTCAAGCATAACATCCTTTTCCTACCACCACATTTTTAATTAAAAAAATAAAAAATTAGATAAACTAAAAAAAAAAAAAAAAAAAAAAAAACACCCTTAAGCAACCCAGAATTTAAAATAACCTTCAAAATTAGAAAATTTTAACAATATTAAGAAAATGCCTGATAGAACGGGGGGGGGGGGG
>JAVKLA010000001.1:54051011-54093302 GCA_034782735.1 Sagittarius serpentarius | reverse complement strand
CCCCCCCCCCCCCCCCCCCCCCAGTACTTTTTCCATTATTTTAAATTATAAATTAAACAGTTTCTGTTTGGATTTATACATTGCTTGAATGTGAATTTACAAACTGATCTTGTTTGTTGTTATTGCTGCTTTTTTTTCATATGGTTCTACTGCTAAATGATATAGTAAAATTACCAATATTTACTAAGATGTTCAAAATGTTTGCAATAAATACCTTTTGCTTAACAAGATACAGTCAAAGAATTTGCTTTCTTTCAAATACCATCTATCTATGAGTGTGCAACTTCCTAAAAAGGTAGGGAATTAAGTATAAAACATACTTCTATCATTCACTAAATCACTTTTGGTAGAACTAAAATACTGGTTTTTCAACAGTTTTATGTGATGAATAACCAGACCGCGAGTGCATGAAGCAATTATAAAAGGAAAACGTTCGCTCAAGTCCTACTCAAAATGCTGACACATTTTAAAGAAATGACATTGGATACAAATAGTCGCTGCTCAGGCAGTAGTGTAGCCAAGCGAAGAGGTGAATTTCACTGCAGAAAGGGCAGTGAAAGGAAAAGCAGTAAAAGCAACTTGTCACTTAATTCATTTACACTGAAAGTTTTTCTGTTCTAGAGATCATCAACTAGAGTCTAATCCTGTGAAAGAGTTTGAATGCCAATACCAGTTACACAAAAACTTAAAACCATTTTATAGTGCATTTCTTACTGCAGAATGTTCTTCCATGCATCATTTTAAAATGTTTTAAAATTTTAAAACTATTTTTATTCACTGATCATAAGCATAATTAAGTAGGTATTTTTAAATCAGCAAATATAGATGCAGGACTAGATAAAAGTAAGCTAGAGTACAGACAACCTTGCTAGAAAAGTGGGAATGTACTGAGTACGAAGCCCTCAAATATATACATTTTCATGGACATTGGTGCAAATAACTATTGGTTAACTACAACTTTTATTTTTAAATTTATAACCCTGAAACACAAAAATCTGACTTTTTAATTTACTAACCAAAATTTTTAACTAGAACTACTCAGACTCAAAAAAAAGTTATGAAAAACTCCTAGGTAGCATTTAGTGAATATACTCTTTAATCATTTCCACTGAGTATACATACAGTATATTGCTTGAGTCTGGTAGACACTAAATAGAATTTTATTTCAAGGGAGTAAGTTATGCAAGGGTATCACCATCAACATGCCTGGGTTGTATGAACAGAACTACAGAACAGAAACAAAGGTAGAAACTTTGAAAAATATTAAGGATATTATTTACATTGAAAAATACATCTCTAAGTAGTTGCTTTGTCTTCACCTGTAAACTGAGGGGACTGAAATTAGAATTTTGTTCTACCACTGGTTAGATAACTTCATCACTACATCTTAAACTTCAGAATACTACTTTTAACTTTCCGTGCTGTCCTTTCCTCTTTCATCCACCATTATCCTGAAAAATCTTTAACTTGCTATTTGTAAGCTGCTAAAACAGAGTGCTTTGAAATCAGTACCTTAGTATACTCTCTCTTTTTATTACTCCCGCCCTAGATGCTAGACAGGTAATTTGTATTAAATCCATCTTCCATCAGCTATAGTTTGTTGGAAGTCAAAGGAATAGCACAGAAAGTTTCCATCAGCATCCTATCACCTGGTTAGTTATTTGTACAAAATAATAACGTGTAAATGCCAATGCATTCACAGCACTTTACAACCTTAAGAAATCTTTCTTTTTGGCTATATCACAGTGCAATGGCTTTGAAGTCATCATGAACATGGCTTTTCATTCAAAATTTATCAACTGCTACACATTTTCTGCAACAGAAACAGCAGCATACACTCTCCTTATAAAAATGCGTGTCACTAAGCTAAATCATGGAGTGGGGAGGTTGGTAAGATATTATCTGAAATGTTCCTAGAATGCAGTTAAGTTTTATCAACAGTAACAAAACCAAGAGTTAGATCCTGACCTTCACTTAAGTCTTTGGCAAAAATACCATTTCCTTCTCCATTACAAGGACTTCACCCTATCTTTTAAAGTTGTTTACCACGCAAATCACTTGTAGTAAGAGACAAAACAAAATACCATTCTGCAGCTCAAAATCTTTACATGAACTGTCAAAACCAATCCAAGATTATTTAAACATGAAGTGAGATTATTATTTTTAAATTTTGAAAGGAAAAATAAATATTGATAGGCAACAAACCAAGCATACTTTTTACAAATTGTATTTACTATCCTGTGGCAATTCTTTGAGCAACATTTCATCTTTAATTTTATGTAAAATGTGTCATTAACCAAGACATTTCTCAGTGCCGACAAAAACCAACTTTCGACACTCTTTGTTCCTGGACCTTATAAACTGAACAACAAGAACCACAACACTGTTGGGCGTCTCCACAAATACTAGGAATATGGACAATTTCACTTGACACTCAAGCTTTGACCTGAAGGGACCCAAGTGATGCTAGCGTGTTGGAATGATTTATATGTACAGAATGCTGATAAAAAGGGAACCAGATGGAGCACCTTATTTAGCAAGGCTCACACATAGGTATGTGGTCATTACTAAGGACACAACCACTGAAAATTAACAAGTTTCTCGTCACAACTTCAGCAGCAATTTATCTATTAATATATTTATGTATGTAGATACGAGTAAAATAAATGAACTCTAAAAGCCACAAACAACACTCACGCAGTCACACATGCATACACAAAGGTTTTTGCACTGTCTTCTAACTGACACACTAATCATAAATAACATGTTTTAAACATATTCAGACATTTCAATGTGGGTATTTGTGATACCAGTTAGAATAATTCTTTGCTGTACGAAATAACATATTCTATTTAATCACCAATTACCTTTCTTCCCTAGGAATATGCAAAAAGCATTCACTGCTCTTGTTCTTATTGCAAAAGATTAACATGATTTTACTGTGTTACTTGATATCAAGTCTATCAAAAACTGAGTTAAAGTGCTGTGACGATTTTAGTTGCTCATCAGTTTCATTTTACCTGGAGACTTTTTGTTTGATCTTGCCTGCATCAAATAGGACTGGCGTGGCAGCAGAGGTGAAGATGGCAGCGACATTGAGACTCCTTTAGCCAAGTTCATTCTGTAAGTGTCCCCAGAGACTGGCTGATTGCCAACGGGAAAATCTGCATTGTGGCCAGATGTTGCTATAACCTGCAAGGCATTCTCTGGGCAGGAGTCACCTGCTAAAAATAAAATTTTGTCATCCGTTATGTGATATACCAAAATAAAAAGCATAGCGTTGCATTGAAATGCAAGTATTTAACAGAGAAAAACACATTTGCCAGCAACAATTCAGCATGACACGTCTTACTGTGCACCCTCCACTGCACAATCGAGATAACCACTGGAAAAATTTAAATACACAAGTAAGCAAGATTTTATTTTACTGTAATAGAGACAGCAAGGGGGAAGAAAAACCTCACATTCAACAAAGTAAGTACTTTTCAGATTTCATCCTTAGAGGTAAAAACCAGGTTCCCCATGAAGATAAAAGTATTTTTACAGCTGAAAAGGTATTTTAGGATCACTGTGATATACTGAAAGTCAAGACCATCTGAAAATACCATTTACTGAACTAGTTCAAGGAGGAATTTAGTGGGGTTACTCCTTACACTCAATTAAAAGGTGGATCACTAAAAGGTACATTCACAGATGGCCAGTCTAAGCTTTATTTTTCTGTTTTAAAACTCAGAGGTCCAGTTATGTGCAATTTGACAGCAACAGTGATTTTTTTATCTAAGGAAAAAACAAGCTATTAGTCCACAACGTACTAAGTGGCACATCAAAACAGGGTAATACACTCAAAACAGAGAAATTTCTTGCTGGTGCAGGAAGTGCGATTTCAGCTACATCAACACTATCTTTTCAAAACAACAGAAAAATACATTGCTCACAGTAATGATTCAAAGGCAGCAGAAATACATGTTGGAAGTGCTAGGTTTTTCCTAGAGAGATGGCAGAACCTTTTTTCAGCTCTGTTTAACAACTAACTACAGGGGTTTTTTTAATATGCAAATTAGGGTATTACTCAATAATTTACACGAACTACTGTTGAAATTGAATTGGTATGACCAAAGATAAAAAATAGAAACAAAACTGATGCAAAGAGGAAAGAGAATGCCAGAACAATTTTTTTAGCAAGTCCATGTGCAACAAGCAGCATGGTTGAAGTACTGGAACCCAAAGTACAACTAGAAGAAAAAACAAACAAAGGAGAAGTAAAATCTTTTCAAATGTGAATCCCTCATACCAGGTTCTCTCACATTACGGAAACACTTCAGATAAATGTGGCTCTACAAGATCTGCATTTCTTGTTCGTTCTGCTGTCATTCAATTGTTGCCTTCAATTTTTAACAGCTGCTCTCCTACCACATTCCACTACAGTAGCATTAACTGCATACAATGAACTTCCACACTGTGTCAGAAGGAAAAAAACAAACCTAACCCACTGAGAAAAGTAAAAATATTTTTGTCAATTTAACTACAGCTCTCGTTTTTTTAGAAGTATGCATAGAAGACAAGAAAACCAAACATGCCTGAATGTTTAAGTGTAATTCCCTATTTCCAAAGGTGCATGTATTTAAGACTATTTGGGTTTTTCTTCTAGCCATACTTTTTTTCCTCACAAGAACCACACGAGGGCTATGTATGATAAATGACCTTGAAGAATGCTATGCTAGATTCAAACTTTTCTTAACATTTTGTAACTGTAAAACTCTCTTACTCCTCTGAAACCAACTAAACTACCACCTTCCAAAAGTTCTCCTCTCTGTTCAAACAAAATTCATAGTAACAGGTAATGATTCTAAGGAAACAACTCTAGTTTCATCAAGTCAGGATGGAAATCAAAAACTAAGTAACTAACTTTATATTCTTTTTTGAGGTCCATCGCAACTATTATAGGAGTGTAACTATTGGTTTAAAATCCTGGGAAATGGAAAAGCAGCTTCAAAGGTTTAGCAAGCTAACTGTAACACACTATTCTTAGGAAAAAAAAGTACAGCCTAAGTATATATTTAAAATAAAAAGACTAAATATTTTAGATGCTATAATCACATATATGAGATTTTTTTGAAACACCGAGATATCTAAATTACTGAGTTCCCATTCACTTTCAGTGGAAATCAAGAGGTTTAGGATTTTTTCTCTGTTCTCTTAGAAATTAAACTTTCACAATAGCTGTTTTTAAACACAAATTTAGCATTAGGTATATTATTATTTATTATTCAAAACAGTACATGTGAGTTTGCTTCATAAATTGTTGAAGAATGCACAGAGAAACTTGCGATATTCCATTTTTTCCTCTGAACACAGCAAAAAGCAAGGAAGTAGCACGGTAATGCAGCAAACTACAATTAGAAAATACTGGCATTCTTGTTAGAGTTTTTTACGAGATACGTTACCAAGGCTGTAATTTGGAATTTGCGTAAGTATTCCAGCTGGAATGCTAGTGAGGGGGCGCAAGAAATGAGAAAAACAAACAAAAATTACCTCCTCCCCCTTCAGGGTTAGTAAGTCTGCCTACAGTTCCCTAACTTCTATTTTCCATTTTACTATGACACAATCAATCAGTGTTTAATTCAGTGTCGTATTAGCAGACTTTTGAATTTTTAATTAATTTTAATTTACCCTTCTCTATTGTATATGAAACATTACACCATGGGAAAGAGCTAGATGGGGCTGAATACACTGCTGGCGTAACTCTAATCAATAAATTTAGATTATTTGATCATGACAGTAACTTGAAAGATATTTTACAGTCTATATATACACCACTGTATATTAGCAATTTTTGTTACAGCAGTACTCTGATTTCTCTTATTACTGTATTTTCCTGACAGCACTGCAGGTACCGTGGGGAGAGGTACAAAGATCAGGCTTTCATGACTCAGACTCTAAGAACAGTATGACTTAAAAACCAAAAATCCAAAATGCATACCACAGAAATTCTCCTTTTCAATCACTTATTTTCCTAATTTTACAATAAGCTTTTGCTTATTGTCTCTCACATACCCATGCTGTTAAGATACAACAGCTCTTCAGAGCAAAAAAAATCTCACCTTGAGAAAACCCACCCATGCTGGCTTCAACCTATGAGGACATCATATCCTCAGCGATGCTGGAACACGTTTAAACAGTAATGTATTCCACTGAAGCAGAAAAAAAGCATGTTATAAGTGAAAAATGGCTAGGACACTAAGGAATCGCAGACAGCTATTAGACACAATTCATTCCAAGAAAGCAGAAATGGCACAGATGCTCCTCCAGGACTGTCGTAAAATCTGTTAGCTAAATGCGACACCACCGAACAAACCAATCCCATGTTTGTGGCCTCAAAAAACGTAAACAACAGGAACAGAAGGGAACGAACAGAACTCGTACACCACAACCCTCCGAGTCCTGTCCCGGCCGTAGGCACAAACCACCTCTTCTACCAGGAGAACAACTCCCCTTGGACCCCCATGACCCAAGAAAAACTCTAATAGTAACAAATAGTAAATGGAAATCTGTGGCAGTTGAATGCTAAAACCTTACATGGACTGAAGGGGCTCTTCACAGACAAGTAAACCGTTGACGGTAACAAAAAGCTATGTTCAGCTGAGGAAGTCCCCAAGTCCACAGACAGAAGCTGGTAACAGGGTAAGCAGGACAGCCGCTTGCTTTGTTTTCGCTCCTCCCTATGTACCTCCTCAGGGTTATTCTTCCCACTGGCCTTCTCCCTAACTGGAGTAAACATACTCTCACCCCCGAAAAGGGAGCAAGAGGTAAAGAAAGGGGGTGCAGGGGCACAAAGAAGTAAGTGTGTAGGAGGGCGGACTGGGTAGATTTCGAAATACACCCTGTCTCTAGCTGATGCTAGGATGAGGCTCACCTTTCTTCACCAAGTATGGTGGAGTCACGGCGGGAGGAATAGCTGCCTCATGGCAAGTTACGACTGCGAGATACCAAGTTCCCACAGAGAGAATCCAGTTCAACTGAGTATCAAAGCACTTCCCTCAGACATACGCAATTCTATAATAGGCTCATGGGTCTATATCGCAGTGAGAGTTACAGGACAAAATCAGAGGCAGATGACCGCTATCTCTTCATCCTATGGCCTCTCTAAATGGACCGACAAAATTTATTATTCTTGCAGTGCAGCATGAAGGGAGGTTCTATATCCACACAAGTAATGTTATTTATCGCTGGCTGTAGTTAAATTACACGTGTGATAATGTGGGATGGCAAGCTTCATTTTATATGCTTATATCATAAGTCTCTGAATCTATCCTGTATATTTAATTCACCCGAATCCTGCACTTTCTATTTTGTATAAATTGGGCTGATGACCAAATCTACACACTTCATCCAACCTACAGCAAAATTCCCACAAGATATTTGGATCTACATATATGACAAGACAGACCCAAAATTAACAAGCTTGTGGGATCCACAAGGTAATAACGTTACGCTTTCCACATAACTTGATATTAGGGAAAAAATATTAGAAAAATGCATGAGTAATAGCTGCCAAAACACAATTTGTTACAATGCCCAAATCTAACCAGATGCCACACACTGATGCACACAGAAAACCAAAGTTATTTGTTACTAACTCAAAGGTTAGTAATTTCAAATATTTTAGCTACCAGAAAAATACTTCAAGTTTACATTGCATTTCTTGGTCTCTACCCCAATGTAAAACAAACATCAGTTCCCGAACAGGAGGAAGATGACCTCTCACAAGTTTTTTAATAATGTCAAGCTAAAACATACAAAAAGTCCTGTGAAATCCCACTTTCTTATTTTTAAGACTTCTGAGTTGTACATTTTCCACTGCCAAGTAGCCTCCAGGCAAAAAAGTTTCATAAGCATCAATCAAGACCTGAGTTCTTATTCAGTGGTCAAAGTAACCATGGAAACAACTTAATAGCTTTAAAAACCACACACAAAAAAGCCTTGAGAATGGAAATCAAATCTCAGTTTAGTTGCACCTAGGGATGCAACTGAAAGGCATAATCTGATTAACAAACCGTTTTGGTTTTTTTTCCTTAAGATACAAAAAGATACTAGGCTGGCTGACTGAAGTGATGATTTTGTAGAGCCTAATAGGCTAAAAGAGAACTTGAACTTTAATATTAAACTAATCCTTCTATTGAATAGAGAGGGTAACTAAAATGAAAACCTTTACAGTGTATATGTCAGTATTAAACATCATAAAACACATCTAATTCTTCATTCAATGTAAGTTGCTTAGAAACCAGCAGAATGCTAACTACTTTACCAAATCACGTGTAAAGTGGAGTCTGGTGCAGATGTTGGAATTCAGATTATTTTAACATGAAAGAATAGGACTGCCATCTTCAAAACAGTGAAAGCTAAAACAATGAAAGTGCAGACTGCTTCAGTCTGAATACTGAGAGCGACTGTGGAACAATGTTCCACAGACTTCTCTCGGTATGTATTTCCGAGATGGCCGATTTTGTCTTCTTCTCCCTTAACCTATCTAAAGTGAAGCAAAAGACTCTCAACCTACTTAAAAACGTACCTGCTATAAAACTGTGCTATAGCAGAAGAAATCTTAAATTCTGCAGTTCTGCTTAAGATTTTAAAATAAATAAATAAATAAAAAATACTAACACTAGAGGATCCTACTGCTGCAAAAGGCTCCCCGCAAGCACCATGGGGTGAAGTCCACCAACACCACCTCCCAAACAAATGAGCGCCCGACTGTAACAGCCCAGCTCTGACCAGACTACTCTGGCGTGAACTGGAAAGCAAGGAAGCGGTAAACAACCTTTGCCACGTTAACAGTTGCAAACTCCGCACTTTCATGACACATTTGGGCAGGAGACCAGAAGATGGCAAAAGCCTGGGTACCAGTGCTAACTATCCTGCGGAAGAGAGAATGTTCATAGGACTGGTCTAGGGCTACTCTACCAAGGCCACTGCTGGTTTATGTCGACAGTCCTCAGAGATCAATACACAGTGAAGGCAAGACAGAAATCAGTATTCTCGACAGAAGGGAACACAGCCAGCACTAAACCTGGTGGCTGGCTCAGCCTCAACCTGCATGCAATTGTTCTGTCTACCAACTGCCCTGACATTTCTATCGGAATAGAAGACTCACTAGATTCGTCAGTCACTAGTGTATTATTGTTGTTAGAAACTGTGAAGGTGGTAGAGCAGTGGGAAAGGTTGACCAGGGAGGCCATAGAGTCTCCATCTCTGGAGACTCTCCAAAGCCCGACTGGACACAGTCCTGGGTAACCTGTGATCACTTCTGCATATACAGCCATCACCGAAACTCTTGTAAAGCTCTTTGGAGAATCTTTACCAGTACGAGCTTAAAAGGTGAGCTTAAGAGGTATAATTGCACTGTTATTTTAGAGCAAGCGTAATGGTCTGAGGTGAGACGGAATTAAATCACACTGACGTGGGAAGCATGCAAAAGATTGCAATGACAATAACTACTGCTGGATTATTTTGGTAGCTGCTTTACGTGAGGCTTCTGTTCTCTCCACACCAAGAACCCCATGATACCTCTGTGAAAACTGCTGAGTTCTGAGGGACAGGACGAGTAGCAAACTGTACCAATTTACTTGCACATGCAGCACTATGAAAAGGAAGACTGTCTCTGCAAACAGGAATATCCCTCATTCAGATATGCTTGCACGTTACTACCGACAGTCTTATTAAACTTTATTCTGCTTCATAGGCTGTGTTTCATCTTAACAAATCTCAACAAAAAGAAAAGAGGAGACCTTCACAGGCAAGTTTGGAAAGAAATCATGAGTGGGAAAAAGAAATCAGTTGTATGGCGTGAGGAAAGCCATGCAGCTGGAAAGCACTTTCCAGAACGAGGCATCATTATGTCAAAGTAATAAGCAACTTTTTAAACACTACCAAAACCTGTGGGTTTGATATTTTAAAAACCAGTTTTCTTCTACGTTCCATTCCCATCCTATTTTTCAACAGATTTGACAGGCAACTGTAGACAGAACTTTGTAGCATGGTTCAGTGACTGTGCATAAGGTGCTTTATTTTAATTGCAAAACACTGAAAATTGCCCTTTAAAGGATCGGTGTCTCTCAAAATTAAAATGCTTACATGTGTGCGTGTACTTGCACATAGACAGCCAGTCCAACTTGGTGAGACCGCAGTCTAGGAGGACAGAAGGAGCCAAGTGACCCTGCCTTTCCAGTTAGGACTCGCACTACTACAATCGCTCATCAGGAGTTGAAGAAAAATTCACTGTAAGTGAAGTAGTTCATCAGCTAAACTTCTGAGATAAAAAAACAGGTTTTTGTCATGTAAAAAAGTGCATTAGGGAAGATCAACATTTAATTCTTTTGCTCTTACAACTCGAGAGATCAGAAAAAGGGAGACACTAGCCTGGAATGGGAAGAAAACTCATGACAGCCTGAGTAACAGAAGCAGTGAAGTGCATTGAGTGAGAAACCAAGTAAAAATTAGAATAATAGGCCCAAATGGACAATCTTTGCCAACTATGCTCATACTTGACATTATATGCTCTTTTTCTGGCATTTATTTCTGAACTCTGGTTTACTTTTTCAGTACACAAAATACTAAGGTTCTCTTGTAGTGCTTACTTAAAAGAACAACCAATTTTTAAAGAAAACAGTGATAAACAGAGGTTATTAGGACCGCTGAAATTTCTATTTATGTGTTTCAAGGGCAGGATCTTCCCCCCCCCCTTTGTTTATATGTACATGGGATAGATCACTGGAATCAGCTTCTGAGAAAAGACATTCACCACATTAACTACTCACTGCTCAGCAAAAAAAGGAGTTTAAACGCTTAAACAACTGTCAACAGCCGCAGAAAGTGGGCAAAGTAACATAGAATAATCAAAAACAGCTCCATATTTTAAGCATGAAACAATGCTTCTTCTGTTGCAAGATATTTTTAGAGTAACAAAAAAAAGTCAAACTGAAGCTTGAAAGTATTCCAGTAAAAGTTCAATTTTCCAGCTAGTAGATGTGTATGTACTTCATGCACCACAAAGTCCCTTCGCACTTACAATTCAAAGCCTAATATCATAGAGAGTTTGGACAGAAAAAGTCAATTGAATTTGCATATTTAGTTTTAAAATGCAAACTTATTTTATTAATTATTTCAAGCCTTTCAATTTGCCAGAAGGGTATCTGAAGCTCTTGATGCTCTCAGCTTGGTTAAAAGCTTATCAGTCAGCAAAAAAGGTCGGGTTCAAATACGCATTTAACTAAGTAAGTTCAGCTGAGAGTTGAACCTTTGCTACTGCAGGGAAATAACTCTGAAAACAATTTTAAAATAATCATTAAGTAGTGGGTCTTAATAAACGATTAGGCCTTCTTACATAGCAACTTCACTTTTACTTTAAAGTAGCAATTTGTGTCAGTGAATTTAAGCACATCATTTACGTTTATCACTCCAAGTGCTGCGCTAGTGCTCTGCGTCAGGCTTGTAGCAGTGTTCTATGCTCACAGGAAAGGGAGAAAGAAAAACAAGAATGGCAGAACATCATACGAGTGATCACAGCTCAAGCCTTTGAAAGCCATTTTATTTTTCAAAAAGAACACTAAGTATAATCTCAATTTCTTAATTGTATCTGAACATATGTAAAAAAAGGAAGAAATTTCAAACTCACAGCTTTCATCCAACTTGTTTAGTATAAAATGTTGATAAAGAGCAAGGCATACAAACAAAATAACTAAGGGTATGCCAATGTACAACAGAACATACTGCAGAAATAAAAGCATCCATTCTGTCCTAACATTCAAAAACTTTGTACACTCATATTTAGGTTGAAGATATTGGAATACAAGAAGAAGGAAAACCAAAGGAAACTAAGTCTCAAAAGAGTATTGTAAAAGTTCACTCTCATCTACAGGACAATCAAACAAGATCCAAGAAAGATTATTAATATGGAACTTTTTTGTAGCCCAAATTAAAAAAAAAAAAAATCTGAACATGAAGACAATCACCGAAAGTACAATGCATATGAATATATAAGCACTTCAATACCTTTTATGTCATCACCCAGAAATCAAAATCACTGATTTCATTTCTCCAGATGCTCTACCTTTACAGCACTGTAGTACTAAATTCTGAACATTATCTTTTTGTTGACACAATAATTTGTCCCTTGTTATTTGAGCACGACATGGATGTCTAACAAGCTTTTAAGCTGGAAAACCTAAAAGCCCCAGCTACTTACCACATTAATTTCTACAGAAATCAACGAGGTTTTCATGCATACCGAGTACTACATTTGATGTTAAACTTCTGATGGGATTTAGTGCAGGAAGAACACTGCAAACTAAGCACAATACATCCATTATTCATGTTCCTTCAGGCCTGATATTGGGTCAACTGAACAACAATGCTCATGCTACTAAAAAGCCATCTGAAATAATTGAACATGTTCTGTAGAAATTTAATATATGGGATTTCCTCTTCTTTTTAAGTTGAAATATATTACAAGTATTTTATATTGAATGGTCTTTTGCTTAGTAAGTGAAAAAAAAAATGCAGATTCCCAGAATGCAGGCAAGTTGCTGGCTTTAGGACAGTTAAAGAAGAAAAACATAATTATGTACTGCAAAGCAGCTGGCAGCATATAAAAACCAACAGGAAATACTAATACAAATCCAGCTCTGAAGTATTTTTAAGCATTTAAGGATGAGTAGCCGAGTGGAATGTCTACTAAAACAATCACAAATAAAAAGTATTTTTTGTTTATATTCTGAAGCTAATTGTGTATATTCTTCGCACTATCACCTCACCATGGACACAGACAAGACTTACAGGCAATCCCATAGAACTTGAGTTCAAACAACAGTCTTCTGGCTCCGATTTCTTGAATTGTGACACTAAGATATGGAGCTTCTGTGCTATACTGAAATAAAAACAGGTCAGCTCCTTTTCCAAGAGAGGCCAGAGGCAGAGAATCTCCCAGTGGCTATGGAGACGAATTTAGAAGCCTCAAGGAAAGAAAATGGAAAACATACAATCCACAATCAACTATGAAAACACCACAGACCAGAGAGCAGAAAGAAACTTCCAAGGTAGTTAGAAAGAAACACAGGGTAGAAATAAAGACAAAGAGACGAGATTATCTTCGATCTAGAAAATACAGGCCATTAACAAAACAAAGGCAAAAGGCAAAAAATAAGGCAAGAAAGTGTGCGCCCTAAGCAGAAGTCATACGGGCAAGTGAGAGTTAAAGTAACAGACTCTCAATCAAAAAGACTAGGTCTGCCACTTCTTACTAGAGAAACACCTTCTAAGGAATCTCTAAAGGACCTGGAAATGCTTTCAGAGTTTAAAGAGAGAATATTTATTTGACGATAACAACCTGACAAAGAGGAGAAAATACTGAATTTTCACTTTGTTTCTAAGACTGGATGAAAACCTTGAGAAACAAACAGAAACTGAGAGAGTAATTGCTGTACCTTTCCAGCTCAGTGTACATGAGACAGTGTAACACCACAGATTACTCCCCAGGACACAAAAATTAATATTCCTGTTTGCCCTCTTCCTGTTTGGTTCCAAACACTCACAAAATAGTTTTCTGTTACTTTAATGTAACAGGTGCAGATTGTGGTTTTTTTTCCCCTTGAGTTCTGTCCTTTACCAAGTATGTACATCACTTTAATGGAAGGAAGGGGGGCAAGACAAAACAAAAATCAACTTAGAGATACTTATTTCCATACAACAGAAATAACTATGTCTGAAGGGGTGTAAAGACAGGTTGCTTCACACTGCAGAAAACCTGAAAAAAAAGCTGAGTGCAGAAAAAGTTGGATGCCTGGCTCAAAAAAATGGTTTGTCTGAGATTCTGTTCCTTTGGCACATTGGTTTACCTGAATACGGTATCAACTACCTTGCCTTCGAATCCACGTTTAGAAGCAAGTTTAGCAAGTTTTCTTTTGAAAAGTTTTTCTGTGCATAAACAACATGCTGTCAACGCTGCTCTCTTTTCGTCTATGTTCACGTATGTTTGCACACTGATATACAACTACGTACGTAATTATATATGCACGTTAAGTACAAATTTTGCTTCATTTAAGATTTTACCTGATCCTGCAACAGCCACCTACCTATTAGTGCCTCCCCGCCACAGCTAAATAAACCCATTTTAATAAAACAGTTGGAGAAGCAAGAACTATTACAGAAGCAACCCCACGATCCGAGCCCAACTATGTATCGCTAGCATACTGCTATTGCAGTAGCCTAAGATGGTGTTTTTCCATCCAAAAGCGAGATTCCCACATGACAGTCTTCCACTTTTAGGGCAGAAGCTGTTTATATAAAGACCCTTTACCAGTCTTTAGCATAGCACTTCAGTCTCTCTCCCAAAAGCACCAACACTAATTCTTGCAACCCTCTTTTTCAAGATAATCCTGAATTTCAAAAGTTATTAAAAATTGTAATTAACATACTCAGCAGCTAGATTTCAAAAATGCTGTGCACATCGTCAGCTGCTACGCCCTTGTGTCAGGGCAAATGAGGAAATTCTAACATTAAAATCCATACAAGCTATTTAAAAAACAAACAAATTAAAAAACAGTCCTAATTTCTTTTTGTTTTTTAACCCTTTTACAGACTTTTTAATACTACAGTTGTGCCTTCAATCCAGGAAAAAAACCAACATTCCTATTTGCATTGGTTCCACAAGGCTAACAGATGTGAAACCAGTAAGATATAGTTAATGCACAAACAGGAAGTTCTATTCAGTAAAACAGGAATCATCCCACTCAGATTCGAGTTACGAAGACTTCCAGGCGTTCCTTTTATGCACAAGTAAACCCATGGGACAACAGGGGTTACTTCAGTTCAAGAATAAGCTATTGCAGTTTAGCCGAAACCTCTTCCAATTTGACTTCAGTTCAAGTGAAAAAAAAAAATCACAAGCGGTCAAGACAGAGGTTTCAGGAGTTACTGCTCCTCAGCTGCAATTCAACACCTCAACATCTCTCCTCTCTCTAATGGGATGCAAAGAATGACAGATTTACCCACGCACCTTAGCAGAAGTTTGCAAGCACATTCACACAGTCAATTCTGAAATGGCTGTGGCAGCTTAAGATTTCACGACCTTCTCGCTGTTCAGCATTATTCCTTAACTGGGTATATACTGAAAGAAGATCACAGAAGTCTTCCTAATCAGGTTCAGTTTGGCACTACTGAGCTGCGTTCTCCCATCTGCTTCCTGCTACATTCTGAAGCTCTGAAAAACCTGAAAACTTTTTCAAAACTTCATCAGCAAAAAAATCAAATCTATGTGCTCATGAAGCTGAGAGAAGCATCTAAATTTAGTATTGCATTACTCTCTTAAATGGTGGCTAGAAGGATGGATGTTTCCACACTAGCTGTCTCTCAAGTCAGCTTCCATCATGAGCATACATTTTCACTCTCTTCATAGTTCTGTAGAAAGTAGTAAATTTTAAGAGCTGTTGTTGTTATTAAGGACCTGAAGGGCCATGAAACAGGACAACTCTACAATTAAAAAATTTCCACTTCTCATTGTTTCGAGTTTAAGGACCAGGGAGAAGAGTGACCAAAAAACAAGCTCTACAAAGACCAATGTTCTTTGCCTTGCCTCACATCTTCTCCAAAAGCTGAGAAATGTCTTGCAGCTGAAAGAACTGGAAGGTCCTTTGGAACAAAAGGGAAAACTTATTAAACTGAACACAACTTTACAGAAGTCCTGGCTGTAACACAGAATGGAATGCACACATTTCTTTTCAAACTTTTCACAACTTCTTCACGTACAAAATAAGCCAAAATCTCTGGAATCCGCTGTATAAATTACTTCCTTTTAAAAAGCAGCTCCTGCACTCCTCCTTACTCTAGCTTTCACCAGCCAGGCATTATTCACTGATTTTTCCCAATACTTCGTTTCCATAACATTGAATTCATACAGGAAACTCTAGAGCTTTGCTTAAAAAACAAAACAAAACAAAAATGAAACCAAAAAAGCTCCCACACTCTAACACCCCCCTTGGTGTTCAGAAATACAGCAGCATTGTATTTGTAAAAAACAAAGGGAGAAAATCCTTTCTTTTGCACACGTTAGTCCAGACAGATGTGATGAGATCCTAAGATAAAAAAATGTGTTTTCTGACCTAAAGGAAAAAGGCTTTTCAAGTTTCAGATTTTAATCAAAGCCTGGTCAAAGCTCCATTCCAAACAGCCTGATTTTCCTTTTGAGCTTAAACCAATTTCCATCTAGTATTTTAAGGAAAAATGTACCAACGAAAGCCTCACCACAGGAATCTTTGGCCCACCATGTTTAAACAACTCCAGCTGCTAACTTCAAGTCAGCAGTACATACAAAATTAACAGGATGCCTTTCGTCTTGCTCTGTGATCACTTTTGTGCATCTTTGATCTAGTGTCAGTGTTTTTCTTTTAAGGATAGCTCTCATCATTCAGTCACTTAGAAACCGTGGTAGAGTGTAAACTTCAGAAGACCGCAAGAATTTCCTGAAGAACACATCACCTGCCAGCTGAACACAGAACTGCTTTTTTGCAAAAGAACACTTACGATACCCTCCCCTTGTAGGACTCAGTATAACTCAGTATAGTTTTAAAAGCTGTAATGCAAGATATGTACGTAACTTGCCTGTCAAAGAAAATATGACTGCATTGTTTTAAAGGTTCTGACAAACGTGAACGTGGTAGTCTATGTTACATTCTGTACTTAATACATTAAAGGAATATTTGGGTTTACTTTTTTTTTTTAATTCTGGGAGTAATAGATTTGTGTTGCCAAAGAGCATAAATTCACTCGTATAGATAACTTAGGATCTAACTCATCAGAAAATCAGATGAATTAGTCTACATCAACGGTTTGAAGTCAAAAATTTAACTGTGAAAAAAAGGTAACCATCACTCGGGTCCATTAGCTTTCCAGCCATTGCAGCAAAGACATCAGCATGACCTGCACAGAGCAGGCAGGTTTAATTCTCAGCCACCAACACCTGCACTTCCATAACCATTACTCCTTCTCAAAGGGCATTTTTGGTCCTCCTCTGCCCTCGAAAATGGCAATTAGAGTTCTTAGTTAGCCTTTTTCCTGAAAGGCAATACAGATAAGTAGTGGCCTACCAAGTTTATGATTAAAAGAAACTTCATTTTTTTAAAGTAAAATCTGTTGATGATTAATTTTACCTTCAGAAATCTCCGTAGTTAAAGGAAAACCTAGAACATGATAGAAGTTTGATAACCAACATTAAAAACATTTCACTAAAATTATTTTCAATAAATTTTTTCCTAAATACATGAATAACAAAAATTCCATCGCCCATAATACACAATGTTTTCTTTCTATCACATAATTGAAGCAATAGTTTAAAATACATTTCTATAGTTCAGGGTTCTGAACCTCAGGCCTTGAGCCGTGTTTAAGCGGGCAGGACAATACACGCAGCCTGCTCTTGGTACTTCTGTGGCAAGAGCCAAGGGCAAGCTGCTCTCATCTGTCCTTCCCGGCGGCAATTCGGGAACCAGCGCACTGGATACGCCTCCCAGGAAGCTTCAGACCTGCTACTCGTGCTCTGCGTGTAAGCAGTCGGGCCCAAAGGGAGGGGAGGGCCCATGGCCTGCAGACCTCCCCGCAGCTGGCGCCAGCCACAGGAGCCACCCGCCGCCCTAAAGATGGGGTGTCACTGCTGCAACAGAATAAACTTAATTGCTGGATTTATAATGCACAACTCATCTACATTATAAAATATTTTATTAATATTCATACCTGAGTCTTTCTTGTTCCCTTTGCCACCCTCTCGGCTCTTTTTTAAAACTGCCTTTAACATTTTAAATGTTGCTCCTAAAGGATAACAGAAAGAAACAGAAATAAACGCAACATTAATAACGTCCATTCACACCAAACCAAACAAAATAAAGACAGGATCAATACAAATCAAACAGTGAGGTAATCAGAAGAAACTTTCTGGTAGTTATATTTACTTTTTACAACGTAGCTTGGTTAAGCAAAGTCCTGATGCACAAGGAATGTTTTAATACTTGAACTAAGCAATTAGAGTTCACTGTCTTCTTGTACAGAAAAATAATACAGCATTCTCCACATTCCACATATAATTAAGGTTATAAGGCTAAACCCATGTAAGTTACTGTAAGACACTCTGGCAAAAATAAAACAGAATAAAGGTCTAACTCCTGACTGGAGTTCATCAGCATAGCCGGGGGAGCAGGCGACATGTTAGAAACCTGCTGTCAGCTGGAGACTCCAAACTGCAGGAGCGTAAAACAGAGACGGGTGACAATGGGACATGGTCGCACCACACAACTCTTCTTTACCTATACGCCACGCACTGTTGATGAACACAGAAAAAGCTGAACAAATTCCGTAAATCACTGCACTGCTACATACGTGCCTATGTGCCCACAAATCCATGCCTGTGAGCACACACATTTCCATCTTCCACATCTCAAATTTAACAATCAACATCCAATGAGCAGCAGTTGCAGATTTCAGAGGATTACTAATTGCAAGAAAAATGTATCTGGGATGTAAACCTGGAAGACAGTAAGTTGTTTCAGGTAACTATCTTCAGTTACAAAGCAACGAAAACGGAATGAAAGGAGTTACGAAGAGCGCTTCTTTCTCAAAAAGTTTTCTGGAGCATCTGTAAATTCTAATTTCATTTGTTTTCTCTACTGAAAAATTCCAAGGATATCTCAGGTTAGAAAACTTGCAGTACAGAATATGCAACGAGAAGGAAAAAAAAAAAGTAACCTGACTATGCTGTCTTATGTAATGGATTGCCATAAACACCACATGAAATCAACAGGAAGAGCAAAAACCTTCCATCCAAAAAGTATGGATTCTTCAGAAAGTTCACTTCTTTTTATGAAATAAAGTAGAAAAAGCAAAATCAGTACAACAGAGTTCTTAAGCTTCTATGAATAACCTGAAGCACATGCAACTAACTCTAGTTAGAAAACTGGAAGGTTTCCAGAGCCTGTGTTATATTCAATGCACAAATCCCTGGATCAGTTCCACCCAGGTACAGCTGTGCACACAAACAGCTGTTTTTCGTGCAGCAGGGCAGCTTCTCAAACAAGTTGTACTGACGAGTTACACTCCTTAGTATCACACACCATAGGGCAAGCAGACAGCAAACACACTATCTTCTGTGCTCTGCATCTCTGGCGAAGTATCTGCTAAGGATTACACACAGGAAAAAAAAGATGCTCTGCCAATACTATCTTTCTGCAAACTACAGGAGGAGTAAGACAGGTTCCGCAGTATTTTCAGGTGTCTCCCAAAGAACATGAACTAGGCAGCCCTCTCCAGTTTCAGCATTAAACAAACTGAAAAAGCGCACAAAACCACTCCTAAAATTGGATCATCCAACTAAAAAATTAAATAATCTAAAAGGAAGCAAATTATGATTAGTTACGGAATACAAACCATAAATAAATTTCCAAAAATAAGCATCGCTATACTACACTAGAATGTTGAATGCCAACTGGGAAGAATGAAGAGGTTTTTTTAAACATATACTCTATGTGCTTATGATATCAGTGACTCAATATCAATCATATTCTCTACAGGCAAGGGCTATGTGCCAGTTCTCAACGCATCTGTCCAGCAATGTAGAAAAGGCTGGACTGAAAGAACATGATTAACAACACTCCCCTGAACAATGCTCAAATTTTTTGAAAATAAGAAAATATCTCCTAAAATTCAACCACAAGATCACAAGAAGGAAAAACTAAATGCAACATGAGGAAACACTCTCCCTTCCTCGCTTGTCCGGGTGAGCTAGGTAGAAACAATCCACAACATCAAAGCATTTTCTGAGATTAACAAACAGCACTGACAACTGGAAAAAGAAGTTTGAAACTGAACAACCTGAACCAAAGTTTAAATGCAGCCCTGGTTACTTCCTTTGAAATACCATATACTTCATGTTCCCCAACAGCCGGTTACTGGGGGGATGAGAAAGATAGCTAAGTACTGTATCTCCACGCTCGCTCACCATGTGTGTTCCCCAATCGTTTCCCTTTTCCCAGGAGTTAGGCCTTCCAACTTTGCAAAGGAAAAGAGAAGCACTTCTCCCTTACACAACAGCTTTCACAAAAAGCCGTAACAAGGAAAAACAACAAGCCACGTTCTCAGGTACACGGTTACAAAAAGGAAGAATGACTTTTCTGAGAGACTTGGGACATGGTCAGCTGGAAACAGCCCACCTGATTGTGAGAAAATAAACCACTGAAGTTGTATGAAGACCAACACTGCCTTTAAAACAAAGTCAGTCATCATTCCTCTCTGTCTGGTACTAATGAAGCCTCTGGAGGAGTCTACGTCCCATTGCAGGCACCAGAATTCAGATCTGGACCAGGTGGAGGGAATGGAGAAGACAACGCCAGAGACTGGCGGTCTAGACAGTGCAATTTAAGAGACTGAAAAGGTGGTTTCTTTTCAAGAGCAGAAGACTTGAGGAGAAACCTAACTACATTAGCCTGTTACATATTTTAACTATTACACAGAACAGAACACTCTATCCTATGTATCACCTCTTCATAGACCAAGTAATATGAGTCTGCTTTGCAGCAGACAAAAGGAAAACTGCCAGCCCATAAGGGAAGAGTGGAATATTTATCTCTGAAACAGACATCTGCAGGAAAAAAAACCCCACACAACTGGTTGTGGCCGGAGTAAGAAGTGTTAGGCAGAGGATTAAAGATCCAGACAAGTTAATGTATTTCATTTGTATGGCACAGTTGTTAATGGATGGGGACAAAACCAAACCAAAACCAAAACCAAAACCACAAGACAAACCATAAAGCTCACAAGCTTCTGCTTCAGGCATGAAAAAGGACTGTAAACTTTAAAGCTTGTTTTTCTTCCAGTTCTATCAAAAGTTGTTTCATAATGGAAATCGTTCAGATGGATCAGATCCGTAAGGTGGAGGATGTACCAAAAGACCTTTCAAAAGCCCTTCCCACACCTGTTCTCCGTCGTGTTCGGACTTCAGCCAAGAGGAGCATACAGGCTACGAAAAGGTTCAAGGGAGAGCTGTAAACTAGTTATCAAACAGCTCGTTATGAAACTGTAGATTAAGAAAGAAAAAATACTAAAAAATGGGTTCAAACTCTGAAGACTTAAGCAGCTTTCCTTTCTTTAACAACTGGTATGTCTACGGAAATTTAGCGCATGAGGAAGAATATCATTTTTTGATTAAATAGAGTCCGGGGTTTTTTTTGAGAGTCATGTGCACACTTTATATTTTTGGAAATCAAATCCATCTTCAAACAGTATTAACAAATCAAGAAGCTAAGAATATCTTCTAGAGTTTGAAAGAGGTATGAGGCAAGAGTGACTTTACATTAAAAATTATGTATAAAAGCATTACTTGAATTATTATAGATATTCTAATGTTACAGACAGCTAACTTCCCTCTATCACTACGAAATATTGGTCTTTATTAGGTATGGAAAAAGGTATTTTTAAATATTACTTCATATAACAGCACAAGATTAAAATCTGCAGATTAAACAAAAAAGGCAAAAGACTGCTCAAATACCTCAAACATGTTTTTCCTGAAGTCTGAAGGACTCACTTCCCAAGTTTATCAAGTATTCTTTCAGAATAGCTTCCTCCTTGTGTGTATCAGGTAGGCTGCAATAGCTGTGAAAACATGCACGTCCAGTGTGCACTGCATGTACTTTGGCTGTACAAAATAATTAAAAGTTCTGTGGGGAATGTTCTTTGCTCAAAGACCAGGCTTCTTTGATGTTTTCTGAATCACACAACTGTGTAAAGTACACTACTGTTACAGGACGGCTGTGATATACGTTTCATACATATCAGCCAAACTCTTAGAAGTCTTCATTGTTTTTTTCTTCCAGCAAACAGCAGACTCCAGCTCCATTGTTCTCTTTCCCATGTTCTTGATCACCATTTTAAAAAGGATCTTCCTAATTTTAGTGCAAAACTTAAAAAAAAAAAGAAAAAAAAAAAAATCCGAAAACAACTGTTCTGACTCACCTCAAATCCTTCCAGCCACTACACACCGTAAGATACTGGTCCATGTATGAGTTTGGAAATAACACAGACTTTGTGCTTCATATTCAGACACTGGTCATTTGTTCCAGAAACCTACCTATCTAAAGTTCACCTTAATACTACAATTTGAAAGTCTTACGTTCTTTGGAACCCATTTTTATATGTAATTCGACAGTTCCTTAACATAAAATTTTCTCAGCTCATTTCAGTACTTTGCAATTACAGGTAAATGTACTTTACAGTATTGCAGCTTTTAACATTGCTAGCAGGCATTACACAGGTTCAGTTAGAGCATTTAGTGAAGAAAACAGTGTTCAATCATATAATTCAAGGTCGAAACATAATGCATATGTAGAATAATGGGAAGTCTAATAAGAGATGTAGAGACATTCTTAATTTGGTATTCCCCAACTTCTGCCTGGCTTTGAAACGTTACTGTTTCCTCTAAAATTATTCAGTGTTGTATATTGTTGGTATGTTGTACGATGAATTTTGCTTACAAGCATTTTAAAATTTCTTAAGTCTTGCAGAACAATAGTGACTTTATTAAAATACAGTTGGTGTCACCACATGAACAAAGAAGAAATAGTCTGCTCGAAGTCTTGCTGAAGTTCACAGAGCATGTCTCATCCAGCTCTGCCCTGTAGAGACCACTGGATGCATTTCTTTATTTTCCAACCGGCCCCCCCCAAAGTGATACAGGTTAGTGGTGAAATGCAACCAGAACCAAAAATACAAGAGGGTAATTATGAAAGAGTTTGGTTTCACACAGCCAATTATCGGGGGGCGGGGGGAGGAACCTACTGCAAGTGAAGACAACGATGTTGCAAGAGAACTGGATTTTTCTTAAGAAAAATACAGTAGTAAACCCACAACATTTCTAGGATCTTGAACCGGTACAGTGCTAAAAGAAACCCTCTGTAGCAGCTCAAAGAGAGAAGAAATGTGAACTTTAAAAAAAGCCAGTGGGAAAAATAATGAGTGCAAAGAGGAATCCAATGGACAAAGAGGCAAGGGGCACAAACTGAAACACAGGAGGTTCCCTCTGAACAACAGGGATACTTTCTCACTGTGAGGGTGACCAAGCACTGGCACAAGTTGCCGGGCAGGTTGTGATGTCTCCCCTCTTGGAAGTATTCAAGAGCTGTCTCGACATGGTCCTGAGCAACCAGCTCTAGATAACCCTTCTTGAGCAAGGGGTGTTGGACAAGGTGACTTCCTGTGGTCCCTTCCAACCTCAACCATTCTGTGACTCTATGATTAACGAAGATTTTGAGCAGGATTAGACTCAGTACTGACCCCCTGGGGTACACCACCAGTTACTGGCCTTCAACTAGACTTCATACCACTGACCACATGTACTGCATTCATTTAATGTACCATTTACAGTACACTATTGCCTTTGAGTCTATCCACTCTGTAGGCCGATATACTGCACATACTGCTTTTAAGGGGTAAGCCCCACTCACACTGAAAAGAAGAGAAACGCTTTGAAATGTATCTAACATACTGAAGGAGGGTGATGGGAATAGCAGGAAATGCAACTGTAAAACTCTTAGGTTGGTTCAAGTGCGTTCCCTTTCTCCAACAAAACTCACCTTGGATCAAACGCCCAGCAGAGGCAGTAAATAAGCAGCTCAAGAGGCTACAGAGAGGACACTTTCTGCCTCTGAAGAACTCCTCACAGCACAGACCAGAATAAAACCATTACGGAAGTTAGCTGTACTGTAGTAGAAGGTGTATTCTAACTCAGTCTTACTTTAAATGGCATACACTTCCCAGTACCACAAGATCTAAAAATTCTAATTATCAGATTCCAAAAGGAAAGAAAAACAACTACGTGGCAGCAGGCTTGCTGGTGTCAGATGGGATTCACCTCATCCAGATGGCAGTGGTCAATGGCTCAATGTCCAGATGGAGCTCAGTGACGAGTGGTGTCCCTCGGGGGTCTGTCCTGGGACCAGTACTGTTTAATATCTTCATCAGTGGGATCTATTCAACACAGACAGTGGGATCAAGTGCAATCTCAGCAAGTTTGCAGATGACACCAAGCTGAGTGGTACAGTTGACGTGCCCAAGGGACAGGATGCCATTCGGAGGGACCTGGACAAGCTCAAGAAATGGGCCCATGTGAACCTCATGAGGTTCAACAAGGCCAAGTACAAGGTCCTGCACCTGGGCCAGGGCAACCCTCGGTATCAATACAGACTGGGGATGAAAGGATTGAGAGCAGCCCTGCGGAGAAGGACTTGGGGGTACTGGTGGATGAAAACCTGGACATGAGCCGGCAGTGTGTGCTCACAGCCCAGAAAGCCAACCGTATCTTGGGCTGCATCAAAAGCAGCGTAACCAGCAGGTCGAGGGAAGTGATTCTGCCCCTCTACTCTGCTCTGGTGAGACCCCCCCTGCAGTGCTGCGTTCAGCTCTGGGGTCCTCAGCACAGGAAACACGTGGACCTGGAGCAGGTCCAGAGGAGAGCCACAAAAATGGTCAGAAGGATGGAACGCCTCTCCTATGAAGAAAGGCGGAAAGAGTTGGGATTGTTCAGCTTGGAGAAGAGAAGGCTCTGGGGAGACCTTACTGCAGCCTTTTAATACTTAAAGGGAGCTTAAAAGAACAATGGGGGCAGACTTTTTAATAGGGTCTACAGTGATAGGACAAGGGGTAACGGTTTTAAACTAAAAGAGAGTAGATTCAGTCTAGATACAAGCAAGAAATTTTTTATGAGTGTGGTGGAACACTGGCCCAGGTTGCCCAGAGCGGTGGTAGAAGCCCCATCCCTGGAACCATTCCAGGCCAGGCTGGATGGGGCTCTGAGCAACCTGATCTGGTTGAAGGTGTCCCTGCTCACCGCAGGGGGGTTGGACTAGATGGCCTTTGATGGCCCCTTCCAACCCAAGCCGTTCTATGATTCTGACTAAGCATTTTTTCTAAATACATAGTCAAATACCCTCTTCCAGATAACCTCCTAAGCTAAGACATCAAAGAAAATACAAGTCCTGATACATTTATTACACTCTGCTTTTTAAATAAAAAGATTTTTTTTTCTTTTCCATACAAAAAACATACGCCGTGTTAGAAAGACTGCATTATGTATTGGTAAGATCTGGAGCTGTAAATGAATTTCAGAATATGAGAATGATATTCCACATACACAGCTGGAAGAGAGTGGCAGTAAAAAATAAACCCAAACCAAAACCAAACACCTGAAAGCCTGCATATTATATTTAACTTTCTTCTTATTTTGCAAACATGACAAGTAAAAATCTTTGATTAACCAGAACAGAGAGGCTTGATATAGAACTGAAATTTTACAGTATATGTCATTCTTATTCTTAGGATATAGGTAGGGGGTAATAAGAGATCAAATAAAAGTAATCAAGGACAATTCCATCTTGGATTTTCTCTTTGTGAAAGTGAGGCCAAGTTCCCTACTGTGCATACAATTCTTCAAGGATCTGTTCCAATACAGAACTGAAATGGCATGTGAGACGGTTGCTTATTCAGACACATTCAGTGTAGACACAAAAGTTGCCTATTACCTAGAAGCAAAGTCCATTTCCTTCCTTCTCCCCTATAAAATGATATGCAAAAATGAAAGATAACCACTTCCAAAGAAATTCACCTTTTCATATGTCAATTACACTCACGGAGAGACCTAACCAATAAAGGCTCTGAACAGGAAAGCAAACACAATGAAATTTAATATTCATTTGCAAGCTGAAAGGTAAAAAAAAACAAAAAACAAAAAAAACCCCTGTCCTCTTAAGTAGTTCTAAAGCCAGCACCTTGGTTACTTTACAACATCATTCAAATTCCACAAAGGTGTGTAGCTGAACCATTTAGGAAACGAACCAAATACTAGAGCTTAGAGATACTGATTACAAATAAACTATGTGTTATTTAAAAAATAAAAACCAAATTTATTTGTACATACTGTGAAGCTTTCTGACATACAACAAAAAGCATTTCAGCTTCAGGTAAAAAAATTTCTTCGTACCCATCTTTCACCCTTCAAGAAGACTGATCAAATTGAACAGCAATACTGTACATTTATATTTCCTCATCCCTTGAAACAGACATGGGATAGTGGATCTTGTTTTGTTTTTAAGATATTTGTATTAATAGGATACTTTCCAGTAATGCTGGTATCTTGTCTTTTCTAAGCACGCTTTATTTCCTCTTTCTCTACAACTAAGCTTAAATAAAAACACTCACTAACTAAGATTTCAGAAACACTTTCAGCTGTTGTAATTGTTTTGCTTCGGTAAACAATTCAGTTTTAGATTTTCCTGGTTCCAATTTTTAATTTTTGCCCTGAAACCACCTGTTTGTTGTTCAGTTGTGGGGTTTCTTTGTTTGGCTGTTGTTTTTCTTTTTAAGATTTCAAGGTCTTTCAAAAACTTTAACAACCATTTTCGTTTTTAAAACAGATACCAGATGTGGACTTGTTATCCAAGGATTTATATTAATAATGTCACTAAAGAAGGAAAACACCTCAACACTCTTTTGCTTATGCAATCAAAGATCGTGTTAGCTGCTTACAAAACTGGATCCCTCACCCCAGCTGATGTCAAATACATTTAAAAATGGATGCTGTCCTCCTACCAGGTCAACTGTGTGTCTTCAGATACACAAGGCATTTCATACAATTGCCTCATAATCAGAGCATGAAGGGAAGGGGCAGAAAGTCCCTTGATTTAAGAATTTGTATGATCAGTTTTATTATAAATGAGGGACTCCAAAACAAGATCAGGTTTATAAAATACAAATGCTAGGTTATGTAAAGAGTTGGGAGCACAGACATACACAACACTTTGCTTCATTCCTGATCTTTACAAATTAACTTCACTACCTAGGGAATCCCCTCTGAAAAGCAAAAAGACAGAAGGAAAAAAAAAAAAAAAAGTATCTCCACATTTTCACTCTGCCTGTGAGTCTCCCTGAAAACTCAGCATCTTCCTTGCATGAGAGTATTTTCCACATATAGCTACTACTGACAGATACTGACAGCAGTAACAAGATGATTTATAGCTTTTGTTTCCATTCATAACTTTTGTTCCACCTTCCTTGAAGGTCTGCAGCATGCATGTTTTATACACCTTACCTATCAGAGTGGGTTATTTTCAAAGATCTATCCACGAGAGTTCATTGCTTCTGGAGAGGTCAAATAAACTAATCCTACATGGTATGTAACCACCTGAGCTAATGCCCATGAACTCCACATTTACCTGCTTCCCAAAGTTGTGTTGTTCAGCCTCTCCATATTTAAATTGTGAAAAACAGTTAGCATATTGTCGTGGTTTAACCCCAGCCAGCAGCTCAGCCCCACGCAGCTGCTCACTCACTTCCCCCCCACCCAGTGGGATGGGGGAGAGAATCGGAAAATAAAGTAAAGCTCGTGGGTTGAAATAAGAACAGTTTAATAGAACAGAAAGGAAGAAACTAGCTATGACACTAGTAACAACAAGAAAGTGACAATAATAATAACAATAAAAGGATTGGAACACACAAGACAAGTGATGCACAATGCCACCGCTCACCACTCGCCGACCGATGCCTGAGCCACGCTCCTCCTCCCCCCCCAAGCTGGGCATGATGTCCCATGGTATGGAATACCCCGTTGGCCAATTTGGGTCTGCTGTCCCGGCTGTCTGCCCTCCCACCTTTCCTGTGCCCCTCCAGCCTCCTTGCTGGCTGGGCAGGAGAAGCTGAAAGGTCCTTGACTTGGTCTAAACACGACTGAGCAACCACTGAAAACATCAGGGTGTTATCAACATTCTTCTCATACTCAACCCAAAGCACAGCGCTGTACCAGCTACTAGGAAGACAACTCTATCCCAGCCGAAACCAGGACACGTATATTTGCAAAGAAAGAAAGGGTAGTCATTCTACCATTTGCACAGAAGTACTTAAGGACTTACCACCTTCAGTGTAGGATTTATAAATATACCCTTCAAAAAAAGCTGGATTTTAAAAAGTACATTTTGTAAATATCCCAAGATTCAGTCCTAAGCTTTGCAGAAAACTTCATTTAGCCACAACTGCTTTCGTTGCCTTTAAACACATTAAGAATTTCATTGTTTAGACATAGAAAAGTTTCAACATTTCCTTTTTCTGGTAAAATCAAATTCCTTTAGCTTAACTGTATTTTTCAAACAAGAGGAAAACAACGACAAAAAAAAAATACTTAAAGCAGCAAGGTGTTACTGATGTAACAGAAATCAAGCAAGACAGCAAGTAAAAAAAAAAAAAACCTTTAAAATTAATACATTTTGAGTCATCAGTATCTAACCTTTTATAATAAACAGAGGGCGTATTCCCAGGCCTAAGAGATTCCCAATTCAAGAATGAACAAAAACATTTGAAGACAAGAGTTTTTTACTTTTTTTTAAGGTACAACTTCTGATGAGATATATTTATTATTATTCAAATGCATGAATGAAAAAGATAAAACATATACACTGCAGAGGTCTGTCTCTGACTTCATACAGTAAAAAAGTAAATGGCATATACGATGTTTCCAATGGGCTACATTTAGCCAAATCTGAACAAACCCACTGAAGTTAAATAGCTATTATTGAAATATTTTTCTACAATACCCTGAACAATTATGGTCTTTACCCTTTGTAGATATTCCTTACGCAGGAAGATCAATACAGACACAAAATTGACAAGATATACTGCATTTGTTGCTCACTCAATAACCTAACTATTATTAATCTCACCTATGAGATACTCCACACGCACCCCCCTTATCTGACACCCCTCAAAGCCATGCATCAATTTAATATAAGACTGCAAAAGAACACCAAGGTTTCCAATTTGCTGCTCACTTCTAAACAGTGGAATTACACCCTGAAGCACTATTAAAATATAATGAAAGAGGTGAAAGATGAGGAAGCGTGAGAAAAACCTCATTATCATGTTAGCTATTAGAATGCGCTTTTGCAGTAGCTTTTTTCCCACCGGTCTGGTTCTACATTTGACTCCCCAGCTGTCACAGACGTACCTGTTCTATCCTGCAATCACCCAGTTTTCTGCTATGCTACTCTTTTACCCTATTGCTGATTATTTTGGACAGTGTCTGTAAGGACTGCCAACACAGGGGAAAAGATGGTCTCTTCACTTGGCTGCTGTCCAAAAATTCTTGCTCAGGTGCCAGATACTGCAGAAATGACCGCTTACCAGTTCTAAAGATTACTGTTCCCCAGCTACATGTTACTACCCTGAAGCGCTGAAGAAACTGATCTTGCACTGAAGCAGATGAAGAGCACTCACAAGTCGGAAATATTAACTTCAAAGGTCATAAAGCACCTGTTCGAGCTAACCTGAACCATTCAGCAACGATGCGGATGAATAATGGCCAGTCGTGTCATTTGCCTGTCTACGCTAGGGAAGAAGAGCAGCAGTCGTCAGAGGAGCCATAAAATCTTAAACATCCACAGCTGTTTCTCATATGAAAAATACATGACCATAGATGAGGTGCAGACGAATTTTTTTTTTCCCTCTCTTCCCATTCTGCCAAGTCCCTCCACAGAAAATGCCAAGACCATAGCCTTCTACCATTTCCTACGGAATTTCCCCTTTCTTCAGTTACAAGTTACAAAAAAACCAAACCAAATCCAAGCAACCAAACAAAAAAAACCCAACAATACCCCCTGCTTCTCATCCCTACTGAATTTATCAAATTTATCATTTAGGCTTCTTCCTGAACCTCACCCCTCTAGCTCTTGTCAATAACAAGATACTGCCAAATTCCTCAAAGGATCAAAAGATCCACTGTGCTCTCCTAGTCTCATCTCATTTAGCCTAACTCCACTCTCACCAGGGCTGTTTTCTCCCTTCAATTTTATCTTTAGGCATCACAGAAGTAAACTAGCCTCTATCATTCCACTGCCTTTTATTTCTAAATTCAATTAATTATCTGTTCTCTCCTCCAGCTTTGCAAGACGGATCAGTGTACATAGATTATGCCACAAAATAAGTTTTCGCTTCAGAGGCAAGAAGAAGGTAGGTGGGTGGGTGTGGTGAGAGCAGAATCATGAAGGGTGGGCAAGAGGAAGACTGCTTGCTACTTGTCTTCAGCAATAATCCTCACCTCAATAAAAAGGTTTAAAAAAAAAAAAAAAAAAAAACAACACAACAGCTGGCCCTCCTCTAAGTGGAAGGTCACTATTTGGAGAGCCGTTCCAGTATGAAATAAGGTCACGAGGTTTAAAAAAAAGTCCTGAAGAAACACCGTTATGAGCATCCCAGCCAGCAATCCCTAGGAACCAGTGGACGTCACAGACGTAGTTTGCACTGAGCCAAGAGGGAGAAAAAGAAAATTAATTATAACCATAGATACATTCTTTTCTTGCCTTTGTCATAATGGCCACTTTAATCCTATCTGTCCACATCCTCTCATGTTAAACACAGAAAACGTGACGAACACCCTACTTTAAAATCGATTATGAAAGGGCCAAAACACTAGGCAAGAAAACTCATCACTATCTAGCTGGCAGAAGTGACACCCTGCGCACACTATGTCAGCAGAAAATCAAGAGCATAAAACTAGATGGAAACTAGGTCAGAAACTGCCATTTCAGCTTTACTAGCATACAGACAATGAAAGGAAGACAAAAATCATGCTAACCAAAATCTTGACCCAACTCACAGTAATCAAGTCTTATTTTACCAAATAGTTGCATGCTTAGGTTATGACAGCACTGTCCTCTCCAAAAAGCACAGCTGAGGAGTATAGAAACAAAACGTGTCTCCAGTTTCTCAGCTGTCCTAGATACAGTCCTAATTTCCAGATGAACATCAACAAGCTTCTTGTAAAACAACACAACCATTCACTCCAAACAGCCAAAAGTAAATGCAATGCGGAATGCATCCATCTTACGTCATACAGGCTGCCGTTCAAACAACTTAGCGGGCAAAACCATTTCCCTTCAGCCCACCACTCTACATCAGTTTAAACCTGCCTCCTCCATACTGCTGCAATTCCAGGCATTATTTCATGACCCACAAAACTGAAGACAGGATTGATCTAGCAAAGTGAAAATGGGGACAGATAGCACATCAGTATCTACATTAACTGACGCCAACATTTTAACAGACTGCATCTCTGGACTATCCAGGCATCATGCAGTTTCCAGGATATCCATTAGAAGAGTTGTGGGTTCCTCCATTTCTAAAAAAAGGCTCAACAGGCAGCCTGTACGGGTTAGTCTCTGCCATTTATATTTAAGCAAGTTTTTTCTGCTCCTGTTAAACTACATGTACTATTAAGAAATCACCACAGTCTAGAAAGTTGGGTGGGGGAAGAAGCAGAAGAAATCAGTCTAGAGGTAACAAATATTTTTAGTCTTAAAGACAAGCAATAACCAGAAGTAATATCTACTTTGCAAAAAATCTATTACTACAGGACAGGCTACAAACTTCATATAACAGTACCAAACTGATTGGTCACCCATCAAATCTGTAATAATTCTGGGCAGGATTTTCAAAGGGCTCCAACACCTACTTCTGATCAGGGATCCTCTCTTCTTTGCTGCAGCAAAGGGAAGAATACAGTTTCTCCTACAGCACCAGGAGCGATGTCTTAACCACATGAAAATTCTGAGCTCAGTGACAGTTCATTTCACACCTGCACGGCAATGTCATCCTACCAGCTGATTCAGAAACACTACCTGGCATAATGGATTCATTGCACTTTAAAACTCACATGGCTGCCTCCTCCAGCTGTGCACGCAGTTTTTATACTCTCCTCCACAGGAGAGAGACCAAATTTCATTTAGCAGATAGCAAAATGACATCATGACAGTTGAATTATTATCAGCTTTTGGTACAGGACATTCTTTTAAGATGGTCAGTGCTTCCTCATCAGATGGCATACACAAAATTTGTCTGCTGTCCTAATCCAGGACAGAACTGGCTAACCCAAAACTCAGTTTTGTTTAAGTCTTGCCTTTTCTGCTCAGGCTCCTCTCAAAGGACAGACGAGTTCTCCAGTCACACAACAGGTGAGTAGCCGAGGGCTACATTTCCCTCACATCACTACTGAGAAGATTATAAGGTCCACCCAGGGAGGTTGAATACTAATGACTTAACCTTCCTAGACTTACTAAATAGCACTAAAATCCATAAGCTTAGCAAATGAACTACTGCAGCTGAGACAGGTGAACCACCACCTGCTTGTTTACTGTGGCTTTTAGGCTACAGCTCACATAGAGAAACAAATAAATTACGCTTTATTTCAACCACCTTAAAACTTCAAGGGAAGGAAGTTATCCCATATAAATTGATTTAATACCATAAAATACTTTATTAGATGGAAACATCAGGCTAAACCAATAGCAAGGGGAATAAAGTTATTAAGTTTCACTTTTAACTTGCTTAACACTTTCAACTTGCCAAGTACTGCAGATGAGAAATCTTATATATAAAAAAATCCTACATAAACCTATCCATAAATCCTATGTGCCTGCATGGAGCCTTGTTTTCAGATTTAAGATGTGTATTTGTAACACAGATCTTGCAAAGCAGGCACTTATGTTCCTTTTCAGTCCAAAGAACACCAACCAAGCTCTTATCAGCCTCAATATTAAAAAAAAAAAAGAAAGAAAAAGAAAAGAATCACAGACTATCCTCTCCAAAATTAGACCTGACCTAGATGAGTAATGTCTTGAGAATTTCAGTGGAGTACACTGGTAAGCTAAGGCAGCTCTCAAAACAGTACTCTAGGCAATACCCAAAAAAATGTGACTTCAAAGTGATCTAACACCACAGGTCTCTTCTGGACATATTAAAATAGCATGTGGTCCAACAAACACATTCATTTCCGTATTTGTTTCTTTTGTCTACAAAGCTACACATAACAAACCAGCAAATCAAAACAAGAACAAAGGAAAAGAAACATTAGGCAGCTCCAGATTTGCAGAAACTTTGCTGTACCTCAAAATGAGATGATTCTACCACCAGGCTACCTTTAAACACGCAGCATGACTGTCTTCAGTCACATTTTTAAAAAGGGCATGTTTTGTACACCTAAAATGCCACCTGCTGCATCTACTGTATCTAGTCTGACAGTGGTATCACTTCATACACGAAAAAAAATATTAAAAAAAAAAAAAAAATCACTGAATTCCAAAGACTTTTAACAGACTAACTGATGATCCTTTCAGAAAAGGAAAACAAATTCCCTCGAAATGCTAAATGAAATCATTTGATACCAAGCCAAAGCAAGCACTCGTGAAACCTGGCAGTATTTGATTAGTGGACGCATATAACTCAAGGAAAATATTGTACGATGTAATACGAAAATATATGCTTAGTGTCTAGAAGTGAAGGCTTCTTACACCACTTCTTTCATCCACTGAAAAGCAAATTCGCAGTAAGCACGGACAATTTTCCTCAAAGAATTACTCTATGCAACAATAGAAAAGGGGACCGGTCAAAATACTGCTGAATTTACAGTGCTGACACACACTTGCACCCGCATTGCCTGCCGAAAGTCATCGCGCCACAGTTTTCTTCCTTTCAGCCTTCAGCCCCGTCTCTGGTTGCAGGTAACTCAGCAGGGCAGATCACTAGAGATGCTAAGAATACCTCTCTGAAGAGGATGAAATTTTGAGATAGTTGACAGTCACTCTACTAAGGAATGTGAACTTTGAGAACACCGATGAAATGAAACTACAAGCGGAGGAGGCAGCAACACATCTCCCTTCATACTTGAGGCTGCCTAGAGACTAGACATTTAAGTTACATTATCTAGAAGGTAGGTGGATCAGAATGTATCTTAGGCACCTATATATACTGCCTCTTCTTCCTCAGACCATCTCAAAACGTATTACAACTCATAATAGCCTGCAGGGAGGGTAGTAGTCTTATTTCCATTTTACTTAAGAGGAGCAAAAACCAGTTTACTCAAGGTCATGATGGGCAAGTCTTTACAAGATGGCCAAAGGGGTCAGCTGGGTATTCCTGCTGCATTGTGCCAGCGCTGATACAGTTCTTTGTGTTTGCTGAACTGCACTGTGGAGTCAGATGAGCAACAGAGGTGACACAGGAAAAAGAGCAGGAACTCACGGCAGGTACAGAAGGAAGGAAAACCACTCCTTTGAAATCACAACAAACTGTTAGATTGGCTCAATTATCTCCTGAAATCTCACCCATAGGAATGTGGCAAAGCAGAAATATTACCCTTCCTACTTCCCATCTCAAATCCTGGGATGCTACCTTCTTCTGTCTCTGTGAAACGTAAACCTTCTGGTTTTAGTTACTTGATTATGCAATTTTATGGACAAGACTCGGGCATTCTTCTATAGTGTAAACTACAAGGAAACACTAACATCCATATTCTTCCAATTCCTTTTCCCTTAAAGTGCTTTTCATTTTAATGTGCAATGCAGTAGCATCAAGAGACCTCGTTACAGTGTTAAAATAAGCTCTGTTTGAACATTTATGACGGGCAATTTCTACCACAATGGGCTTACAAGCCAGCCCTCCAATCCTGCCACAACCCAGCACGTGTACTCTCTTTACACAAGTAGACCACTGAAATCAATGAGATTATTCACATGAACTAGATACATGCTTTAGGTAGTATTCCTTGTCAGCTGTTAAGTCCACTACAGAGCTCAAACTAGGGACAAGAATATATGGGGAACATCCCAGAGCTTGCTCTTGAAGAAAAATTAAAGGCTTGTCTATACAAGGGGAGAAGTGCTGCACATTCACACCCTGCCTCATTCTGCAGTAACTCCCTGGTGTAGACAAGATCTTACATGCTCTTACCAAAAATATGAAATACCTGGCAAGCCCATATTTATTAAAATTTTACAGTTGTCCTATTGCTTTCAGTAATTAAACAACCAAACACCGTTAAAGCCTCTAATTCAGATGCCAGAAAACATTCCCTCTGCAGGCAAGTGTCAAAAAAAAAAAAAAAAAAAAAATTAAATCCTCACAACGAGAATTTAAATAGTAGTGGAATACAAACTTGTATCCTTCAAAAAAAAAATTATTCATTAAAATCTTAGGCCCATGTAAATTTTTAAAAGTTTGCCATGACAGTATATACTGCCTCACCTTAACCTGTTAATGGGATGCCTGTAAGCCCCATGTAAACTGAATGAGCTGAGTTCACTGATTTATGAAGAGAATAGATGTAACACCAACAAGAACTCCCTTAGCTCTAAATCCTGTGAACAGAAGAAAAACTGCAAAGCAACAAAATTCAATTTTTCTCCTGGGGAAAACTAAGAATTGAAGAAAGGAGGCTCAAGCAAGGAGAAAAGCATTTGTTTTCCCTGTTAGCAGACATGATGAAAACAGGAAGAAAAGAATCTTGTTTCTGCCAGATTGAGGAACAGTGTTAGATTTCTCAGATGCCAGTTAGCCAGATTCTTCGAACACTTTACTAATAAAATGAGCTCTCTCAAGAAGCCAATTTCCCCAGTGTGATCCAAGACACGACTCTGACGGTACACACTGCTGCAGAGGATGCAAGAGCCTTGGAAGAATCCTCCACATGGGGCAGGGGAGAAAAAGAGGAAAGTCCTCTCTAACAAACCATTTAGTAAATTCCTCTGGTGCAAACTTTTACAAAGCTTTGAACTCTAGCAGAACAAAGTAATTTAATGTCACTTTTGTCCTCCTTTCCATATTGTCTTTTAAAGACAAAGCGCAGCATTTTTGGTCAGGAAAAAAAAAACCAAACCCAAACAACATTAATTAGATCTTTTTTTCCCCCAGACTTTCAAAATAGGCCTAGTACCTCTGATGGAGTGTAAAACTTTTTATAAAGTGCTCCCATCACTCATTGATTGACTTACTGCAAACTTACAGAAAATATGTCTGGTAATGTACCACAGTGGCACAAGAAATAGCTTAAAGAGAGAATAAGCAAAAACTCTATACACACCAGTTCTGTATTCCCAGAGTTTTAAATATACTAATGAATTCTGAAACTGTACATTAGTTTGGTACATCATGCTGGAAGGCACAATGTTCCTATACTCCATTCTACCTTTGCCAAGTATAATTTATCTGAGGATAAAGCAAAGTTTTCCCCTGATGTCTTTTCACTGCCTCTTGAACTTTTCAAAGTAATTCTTGCATGCACACAAAGGTTCTGTATCAGTAGCTGGGAGGTGCTGAAAGTTTTATTTTGGCGTAGCAAAACCATGTCTACACTTTGTGGCAGTAATATTCCTCCCTCTTCTCTTCAAACTTCCAGTTTTTGGCAAATATCGTTCAAAAATCCAGGAACTTAGTCCTTACTAACACAAAAAGATCCCTTTGTGACCTCAATGGGAATTTAGCCCAGTGTAAAACAGACCTTGAAACATATTAACTAAATAATCAACTCAACTCAAAGGCATTTCTGGTGTAAAACACAAAAACAGTCTCCCTCCAAAATTCGCATTAAAAATATTTTGTATTTTGTCATTCTTGTTCAAAAACACCACACAAAAAAAAGGCAAAAACCCAAGCCCGAACCAAAACCAACCTACGCATTAAACTCTCTAAAAACTTCCATCTCACTTAAGTTTCAAAAAAGCAAAGGTCGTATTTTGCTTCTGTTTCTTCTCACTTGTATATTGTTCAAATCCTAACTTATTAAAACTATGGTCAGAAATACAGATTCTAAGGACAGGACATTTGTTAAGAAAGAAATGGATTAGTTTCATTGTAAATGACTGAAAAAAAAGCAAAGCACAGTCTTTAGACTACTCAAATTCTAATATTTTTCCAGATAAAACAAAGCTGAAGCAGTTTAATCTGGACCCTCTCTTTTCAGCAATTAAACACTTCAGCTATTTTAAGTGCAATAGCTTTGAATTTGACTTAAAACTACCAACTTTTGACAAGTCGTAGACATCTAATAATTAATTATATTAAGTACATGGCACCGAAGTTCCACCAGAACCTAACGCAACATTTAAAGATGCAAAACTATTCTAAACTAAACAGAGCTCCCCACAGGCTAACTCCAGCCATATAGCTGCAGAGTTCACATTTACACACAAACGTACAGATCAAAAACTTTCTTTCAGGGCGTTTCCTGTGTTGCTAACAAGTTCCAGCTTCTCTCCTGCTGGATCTAAATTTAACCAAGACTAAGATGGAGTCTTAAAAAAAGCGAAAACAAAAAAAAAACAACAAAAGAAACAAAAAAACACCCACTAACAAAGAAAAAAAACAAAACAAGAAAACCAGCCCACACCATATACGCAACTTCAATGCAATGCATCAAACATTTTATAGGCACCTTTGTTTTTAAAGCTGTTAATTATCAAATATATGAAACATGCAGCAAACAAGCAGCAGCCCCTCACCCTTTCACCCCACGCATTTCTGAAACTGCACTTTATATGCTACTAGGTACAGGTAACACAAGCACTAGTAAGAGTTGCTAATTCAACCAATGTATGTAAAAGTGAGAGACCTTTACAGAGAAGTCAGAAGTTCAACCAGAAGCCAAGGCTCCCCAATACGGCCAAGCGTGCTTTCCTCTCTGAAGTAGAGGGCTAACCACAGCAGTAGCTTGGATTAAGCTGAAAAAAACTCCTTACAAAGCCTTCAGACTTTTTTTACAAACATGCTAATTCTTGAATATTTTAATTACAGATTTGTCTGAGCTAGATAGGAGGAATATGTAGGTAGAAGGGAAAGGGTAAGGAACAACCTGAAGTGAAAGAGGCTCAACATTCAAGCTACTGACTCCAGTCACGACCACCTCTGCCCCAAGGTGCATTTCCCAATGTGGCTCCTTCCTGAGGCCACCCACCCAGGCCACTCCTACTCCAGCAGTACAACTATTTCACTTCCCCCGCAATGGAGCACATGTCCTACACGCACCTTGCACGCTTTTCTTTGATAGGTTAATTCTTGCCATGCTGGAATACGATGCAGCTTTTTTTTTTTTTTTTTTTTTTAAAAAAAAGGTGTTAAATTTGAGTAATACTTGGATCACTGATCAGAAGGAAAGTTCTACTGCGGGCCAAAATTGAGACTGCAAACAATTCAACCATAGGTTATGGAGTTTCTTCTCTTTTAACACCACCCTGTATTTTAGAAATCTAAAACATGGAAATCTGCATTTATTGATAATTCACAACTTTAAAGCAACACCATGAATTTGTAGCATCTTATAAAAAAAATGCAGAGAGATATTCAAAATACGTATCTGTAGTTTTGCACCTTCGTGGTGACATTATTTAAGATCACTAGAATTCTAAGTTGCATCTAGTTTTACAAGTTCATACACATCTAGATATAGCTGAATTCACCAAGGCACATGAGGAAGAACTAGATGCCTTCAAGCTCAGCCCTATTCCCCAAATTATTTTGGTCATCTGGATTGCATAAGTGCCCAAGAAGTACTTCACAAAGCACTGCTTCACCAAGTAAGTCACCACGCAAACACTAAAAAAACGTAACCCCTGCACGTGTTGACACAGCGTATTTACAGAAAAAGGTCAAACGTGCAATAATTTATTGAGCATTGCCACCAACTTCAACAACATCAAGATCCTAAAAGCAGCTCTTGATTTGACCTCAAAGATATTTAAATTTCTGCTAACAGCTACGCAAAGAACTCATTTACTGATATCACTGAACTGATCCCGGTTTAAGACCCAGCGAGACTCTCAAACTGAAAGCATAATATAGCCTATGAAATCTCGCAAACTGTTCTCTGCGAACACTTAAGAACTGACATCCCATGTGACAAGACACCCAAGAGGAGACACTTCCAATCTGGCAAGCTGGCTCATCTGCAAGGTGTTTCATCCAACAAACTAGTGGAATTTCTGTTTTCAAATTGGCACCCTCATTATAAATTATTATTCCAGATCAAGAAGAGAAAAGAAAATAAGTGAAATACTAAATTGGAGATGGCACTACTTCAGGAAATAAAGCACATATTCCAGGAACTACTCCCAGGCATGCAACAGAGAAATAACTCTAATAGACAACTTTTGTTACCTGGCCTTCTGCTTCCACACTCTTACGAATGTTACTTAGGCACAGGAGCGTCTCCATACACTATAGAGGGAGGCCAAGCACTAAAGTTAAGATACTGCAAAGTCTAATATTCCAGTACCAAAGTGCCTTTACGGATTAAGCCAATAGCTTAACGGGCCTCCTCTCAGTGAGCGGAGGGGAGGAAACAAAAACAGAATTCCCAAAACACGGCAAGAGAAACAGGACTTTAAAAAGTTAAAAGTCATTACATTAACATGAACTACAATGCATCTCTTTCAAGATGCAGGAGTGACAAGGATGGATGAAAAAGAAGCCTATACAGTGATGTATCACCTATACAGCACAGAAACCTGAAATAACTACAAAGCAAACTCTGCAGGATTAGTCTCTTTATGAAGCTGAAAGTGGGGGTAGGGGGAAGAAAGCAACAGGACATTTTAGCTGTGATAAGGAGATCAAAGGCACACTATTTTGCTGAAGCACAAAACTGAATGGCAGAAAACCTGTGCTCCAGTTCAGAGTCTCCCTACTTAAAATTGTCTCCATTCTAAGTAAGCAGGAAAGGCAGGTACACTGCACTAGACTCTTAAAGGTATATGGTGAGGCTAAATACAGAATAGAGAGCATCTCACTACCTCTATAGTATATTTTATACTTAGATAAATAATCTAATCAGGTAAGCATGCTGAAATATCCTTATAGAATTTCCTAAACACAGTGAATACTAAAGGATTTAATCAGTCATGCTAAGCAATCAATTTTAAAAGGAAAAGGTAGTAAGATAGTGTAGGAAGCAGACACATTAATATTAGGCCACGCAATAGATATTTTGTGTTAATGAGCAACTGATCCGTTTATTTATTTCCCTCAGGACAAGATCAGAGAGTTTAAGACCCCACCAAAACTACTTTGTTTTTCCCTTTAAACAAGACCCTTTTCAAGCTAAAGTTAAATACAAACCCAAATACAGTGAGGATCACGGACTGTTCCCAGCACTTGCTTTTAGTTCTTTTTCAGTTTGGTGTTACACTATGCCTTACTTATTATTCAGAAGTCAGTTCGCTATCAGCGGTGCCTCCTATAGCCAAACATACTCTTAAAAAATAAGACCTTACGTATTTGTTAGGCCATATGCTTTTTTCTTTTTTCCATTGCCACAGCTTTCTGATAAATAAACTCCCCAACCTCCACGTTAAGTCTTGGGAGCTGAAAGCAACCAAAAGACACGAACTAACACAGTTTTCTCAAACCTTACCCACACACAAAACCCAAAGCTGACCTTTCTCTGTTTTTCCAGAAAACGTGAAGATCAAGCTCCTAGATCTAGAGCCTGAAATACCAATTTTTAGTCAAAACAGCATCTCTACAGAAAAATCTTAATTTTAAAACCATTAATATAAATGTCAACTTACAGATGTTTATGGGTGTCATTACCAATAACCAACAGATCAGGCTGATGGTCTTACACACACATGAGTTTGAAGGCTTGCTGATTAATCTTTCATCTTCAAAGAAAGGTTTAATCTTGATGACAGTAAGAAGTTCAGCTAAGGAAAAACAGAATACCTCTGCAAAGACTGCTTAGCTGTCTTCAAAAGTATATACTCAGATCACAAAGTTGCTATGGCATCAACTTCAGGACTGTGGTTAGACACACAAAATGTCTTTTTCCTACAGACTGTTATGGGAAGCTGAGCAACTCTGGCCATGAACCAAATATGTTTTGGCTCTAAAGCTGACATAATTCATCACCATTTGGACATTCCAATGGTTAGCTAAACTGAGAAAGCAAGACAACCAGCATTTTAGAGGATCCATGCAAATGAAGCTCTAAATACACTGCCCTAGCAATAGCAAAAAGAAACCGTATCTGCGCTTACCTTGTTTACTAGCACTATTTAACAACATAATACTGTTTTTCCAGCACTAAACTGTCAGATCAGAACAAACGGGAAAGGTTCATTTTTGGCAGCTGCACATCAAACTACAGCGGCAGGAAATTCTGTAGGATCCAAGGCATCACATTCATTTCCCTTATTCCCTGGTATTTTTAATTTCATAAGCATCAGGCTATTTTTAAGCAACAGCTATCAAAAATATAAGCCAATGTAGGACTTTCGCACGTACTGAAAAACTCTGCAAAACTCTCAAGTAGCCTGGCTGAATAAAACATGTAACATACTCTAAACCAGTACCCCTCTTGCAAACAGCTTCACACCCAGCAATGACAGAGGCCCAAAGCAAACCTCCCACACCCTCAACCATTAGCTTTCCAAATGGTAAAGCAGCGTTTGCTTCATCAGCCAGAAGACACAACCTCTGAAGCAGACCAGGCGAGTGCCACTTTCACATTGCCACAAAGGGGGAAAAGGAGTTGGGTACGCAGCAAAGAACAGGGTCGAGGGGACCCACTCAGTATCACACTGAAGCAGACCTAAACCCCCTTTCTTCCCCCTGAGGCTCATCCTCACAGAAAGATGTCTCCAGTTACCTTCTATTTTTGAAAGCAATCGTTTTCTTTCTGTCCAACAGATATGCATTATGAGGCTAGGGCAAACAAATAACACCACTACGGAGAAATCAGAAAGCTTTAGAAACTATACGGTAAAACACACAGTTACTGTACGTTATTAGTAGCAGACATATTAGAAGACAAGTCAAATTATCGTTTTATCGTTTTATTCTTGAGATCATAGCAGGCAACACTGACGATCACCAGGGCAGGACCTTCTATTTTAGTAGTCAAAACAAGGTCACGACCAACAGATACGCACATGCCCCCCGTACCATCCATTCTGGTCTCAGCAGGGCCATAGCCGAACATCTCCCTTTCCACCAAGGCTGCCCAGAACACAGAATCACAGAACCTCCTGCAGGTCGGCCACCCGACTTAATAACGCACGGCTGCCCTTGCCACGGTCGTTAACTTTCGCTGCCATACTACTAATGAGACAATCGCGGCAGGTTTCCTGTTCTTAGCAGGGTCTTCCTCGCGTTTTACTATCACAAGCGAGTCACCACAAAGAAACCAAGCTTTCCTGAAAGCAAGACGGTTTTTTTCCAGAACCTCTACTAATAAAGGAAGGAAAACTGCACTAGTCGCAGAAACGTGAGAGTCCGTGTGTTGGGGAGGCGGAAATCCCGGCCGCGCAGGCAGCGCCAGGCCTCGCCCCCGCGGGAGCGTCCGCCCCGCCAGCCCCGGCCCCGGCTCTCCCCCCGCCACGCCGGCCGCCCCCGGGCCCTCCG